>CM050648.1:37376199-37976199 GCA_027574665.1 Rhynochetos jubatus | reverse complement strand
GCAGTCTCCCACCATCTTTGCAGCTGTAAAAGAAATAGTATGAGTTTTTCTTTGCTCTATACCAGAACAAGCTCAATTATTGCAGTTGCTGAAATCTAAAGCCTAAAATTCCACAGATAACAAATAAGGAAATCTAAGTACTCCAGACATTTGAAAACTGGTTACAGGCCTTTACCATCCCAAACAGGAAGCTAAAGCAGGGCACTACTGACATGACCCCCACCACTACCACCACCCATACACGTTTCAGCAGATGACTCTTGCACAGGAACTTTTCAGTACGGTTTAAAAAAAAAAAAAAAAAAGGAAGTGCGAGTTCATGCCTGACTGAATGTGAAACTTCCTCAGCGTGTCTCCAACTGCAACATCAATACATGGAGTGTATTAGCTACAAACATAAAGCAAGAAGTAACACAGCCATCGTCACTCCTGCCGTGACAGCTGTGGTCCCTCCCCTACCAGGCTGTACTATTATAAAACAGTATTTTTTGTGAAAGTGTTAACTTTTTCTGATCTAGGTAGCAGCCTTCCAATACCTGAAGGGGCCTACAAGGAAGCTGGGGGGGGTACTTTTTACAAGATCAGGTAGTGACTGGACAAGGGGTAATGGGTTTAAATTGAAAGTGGGGAGATTTAGATTGGATATCAGGAAGAAATTCTTCACAGAGTGGTGAGGCACTGGAATGGGTTGCTCAGGGAATTTGTGGATGTCACATCCCTGGATGTCTTCAAGGTCAGGCTGGATGAGCAACCTGGTCTCATGGAGGGTGCCCCTGCCCATGGCAGGAGGGTTGGAACTAGATGATCTTTAAGGTCCCTTCCAACCCAAACCTTTCTATGACAACCAAGTCCCTCAGGAAATCACGCACTTGTCAACATCCCAACACCACACACACCTCAATTTTTAAGACAACTAAGAACCATCACATGAGAGACTGCGCACAAAGATGCTAAACCTTTCCTGTACCAAGGCTGATTTGCCCACTGAAGCTTCCCATTATAACCTTTTCCCTCACAGACTTGGAATAGGTTCCTTTATCTTTTCCCTTGGGGGTTTATTTCCCCACCCTTGGGATAGAATTGACACCTTGCCAGCAGGCAACCAGTTTTATTTCACATGTATTAAATACCCAGTTTTACCAGTCAGAGTAGCCTCCAGCTATGTCTGCTTTGGGGGTGGGGGCAAAACCTAAAAATCACTGGTAAACAGCCTCTTTCTCTCCATTTATCTCACCTGGCAGCAAGGAGTAGGAGAAACAGTAAAATCTCCTAATACCGAGCTATCTTCGTTATTCTCACTGCAGCATACTCTTTCTGATGCTCCGGCAGGCAGAGGAGGGCCTCCTGCAAATTTTGGCTCCTTCACGCTTTCAGCTAGGAGCCGAGAAAAGAATTCGCCCTCTACCTCGCAATGAAAAGCAGACTCCAGGAATCTCTTTCATTGTAATTATTGTGGGAGTGTGGTCAGGAAGATAATAAATCAGATTGCTGTATCACAGGTGTACAAAGCAGGGGGAAGTGGGAGGAAAACAGGAGTTAGACTGCTGTAATAGAAATAAAGAATTCTCAGGGTATGGAAGGGAGGAGGGCAGGGAAGGTGAGATAACAGCCACAAACTTATTTTCGACCAGAAAGAAAACAAACTATTTGCCTACAAATTCCTTACAATACACCTAGGATGCAAGCATACAAATAAACAATTCCCCAACTAACCCTTAAATCGTTTTCCAGAACTGCATTTTTATAATAAAATACTTCGTCCTTGGCAGGCTGCCTTGCTGGATTACACAGGGTGCTTATTTACACTGCAGTTACTTGTTAATGACATAATCAGAACAAACTGAGGAAAGCTTCACATCTAATGAAACACAAACTCCTCCAAGTTTTCCTGTGAGGACTTCTGTGCGTAACACTGAACTGGAATGTGAGAGGTCTATGTCCAATTCGTGGTCCCTGACACAAGCCTCCTGTAAGTCCCTATGTGCACGTGCATGCACGCCCCAAGCATTTGCATTTTTTTTATACAAAACAATTTTCCTCAAGTAGAATTGAACATTTAATTTAGCTGTGAATGCACACAAAGGCCTATTTGCACTAAATGTATTATTTAGTACAATTTCCAAGATTAAGTTTTTAGTATGTCCATCCTCAGTCCTTCAGTTAAAATGTCCTTTCCTTGTAACTAACAGAATGCACTACATTCCTTTAATCATATCACGAGACACATGAATTTACATCTCAGACAGCCAACTGTACAAATTCACGTGTGGAAAGTATAGACGCGTGTTAAAGATTTACACCATAAAGGACAACCAACTTACTTTGGTTTCGCACCTCTGGGAAGAAAAGATAATCCAATTTGAGCTGTCAAATTACTCACTGTTTCCATGCAGATTCAGTGAATTTTTTAAAAAGGCCAACACCTTTTGGATTGCACTAAAACTGTTGTTTTTCTTACATGTGAGCCATAACCTGGCAGAACCTGGGAATACAGTCATGAATCTGAGATCCTCTATGCTAGAAAATGACTGAGTATATTTAGAAACCTGTAATTTTAGCAGAAAACAAATGGAAATTTGTAGACACTGAGCGATGAGGGAAACAAAACAAGGCGGCGATGGTCACTGACCATCCCCACCCCACCCCCACCAACAGGCTTTCCAGAAAATAAAAGAACTGAAGAAATAAGGATTCAAACTGCACATTGTCCTCAACAATATTTTCCATGTGCCAAAACAATAGAACCACAGAAAAGCACCTGAATCTCGTATCTTATTTTACCTCATAACTGAGCGTATTACCATATTGACTCAGACTTAACACAATTTCGATACTGTTGCTTTTCCCAAGTAACCTAGAAAAACAGACTGACTTATTTGGGGGTTGTTTGGCTTGCTTTTTTTAGGAAAAGCTACTGAAACAGACATCCCCTACAAAACACTTCTAATCCCAACAACCTGTATTTGCATTACGTTACTACATTATTCATTCATACACAATGTTGAACATTCATATACTAATGCTGACTTTTTGTTATATTGTTTTATGGTTAAAATTTGGTATTTCACAACTTAAGGGGCACCTAGCTACAATCTCTCTTTTCAAACCAATTTCTCTTTAAAGATAGCATCAGAAAATTGAGGTTCATACGAAACACAAGCCATACTATTGCACAATCTGGACAAAGAAGAATCGACTTCTGGTGATTTAAGACAATCTAATTAATGGGGATTTTAAACTATTATTCTGCTTAGATCTTACATAGGCAATTATAGGCTATGAAATAAGCTACTATGACCTTTTACAGAATGAAAGTACCAATGTTGCTTTATGCTACAACACATGAAAGAGTTAATTGGTCATAAAACTCGGAGAGCATTTTAAAAATGAACTGTCACATAAAATTACTGTAGTGCATGAAATCCCCAATCTGAACTTGTCTGTGCTGTGCTGAGAGTCAGAGTCAGTCTCTGCCTCTCATACGAATAGATGCAATCTCAGCAACCAGACACAATAAATACAAGATGAAGGGAATGGCAAGCATAGCAACAACACACAGAATTAATTCCAGAGGCTAGGAATCACATCATGGAAATTATTTCATTATTTTAACTTGTTAATTATTCATGCAGCAGAGATATGGGAAATGGCAGGAGAAAGCTAATAAAAGAGGAAGCAACTGAGAAACACTGATAGAGAGGATTAGAGAGGTATAAAAGAAAAGGTATGAAAGAAGAGTGGGTGAGGAAAGAAAGGGGTTTAGGGCAAGGTTCCACATTCAGTATCAGGACCAACCTAAGGCATTTCTTCTGTTTTCTCACCCCTCATTACTCCTGGTCTAGCACTGTGGCGTACTGCTTCCTCCTTACTAAGGGGCACAATCATTTGTGAAACTGTACTATGAATCAGCCAGAGCTGAAAAATAACCTGATTTTAAAAAAAAAAAAAAAGTTGACACAACTAAGAGGAAAAGGCAGGAGCAGAAATGAGCAGCTGCAGGGGAAAAATAGGTCATGCCAACACTTTTCCCAGCAAAAAGGTGCAACCATGGGATGAAAGACCAATGTCTATGTTCAGACCATAAAAATACACCTCTCAACTATGTCTCGTAACGCTACAGACAGAGCGAAACATGTCTGGATTGCTCTGGGTGACAACACCGAAAAGAGGATTTACACAGCAGAAGGTGGCCAAAGCACTCAGCTGATGTTGGGGAATACATTTTTCAGAGATTCACTGACCAGCACAGTACACTTCCAGCTGCTTTTAGTGACTTTTTCCCCTTCCACTGCATCCTCTTTAAGTCAAATCTAGGATTCCATGTGCATGACCTGCAGTCTACTGTTCAGGTGTATGTAACGTGGAGAGTCACCAAGCATGGTGCCATATTGCTTAAATGCATGAAATGGAGATGCAATAAAGAAGGATCACGCACTACAGGATCAAATACCTGGTAGCAGTACATGGTACAACCTGGTACACAGTAATGCTACTTTAAGTAGAGACTTGGTGCCCACGCTTCTGATATTCAAATGGAAGTCTTCTATTATTTGCTCCGTTCCCTCATCATGCAATTTCATCCTTAAGAGACACCTTCCTTCACCATCATCACTCCCAAATATTTAAGGTCAGAAAGGCCAAAACTAGATCAATTTGTATTCTGCTATTAGATTGATGCACTGATTTTCAGAGGCACAGAAGACAGTGCAGAACCAGTTACAAGGCAGAAGGATAGAAAGGAGTCAAACCCAGCTAGTTAGGAAGTTTTCCTACTCATTTGTGACATGTCTGTCAATTCAACTTTTAAGGGGAGGCGGCAGGGAGGACTGCAACACCGTACACAATCTAAAAGTGCTTGCAGCTACCTTCGTGAAGTGGTTTTCAATATAAACCCTTATTCATTTAAAAAAAACCAGACTAAAATTTTTCATGCTAAGTAAGTACAGTTTTAGAAACTCTTTTACTACTATTAAAAACACAAGTTAAAAACCAGATGAGGCAAAAAATCCAAAACCATCCTCTGAAAGTTCAGGTTAATTCTAAAAACATCATTTTATAATATTTTCAGTGAACACACTACAGATATGATCCAAGGTACTACTTAACATCCACTTGATCTCACAGCAAACCTAAATTCAATCTCACCAGTGTGAAATGTCCTAGTCACTTCAACAGTTACCCATTCAAGTGCCCTTAAAAACAGCTTTTAACACTGAATATGAAATAATTTTAAATGCTAAAGACAATTATTAACTCCAACAATTGTATAAACCCATTCCATAACAGCTTTTCACCCAACTGGACTTGAGCAATAAATATCACAAATAACCTCCAGGTAACAGATGTCACTTTTACTATTTTTGCTGTTAATACCTTCACATTAAGGACAACTACAGGGAAACAATTAATAGATGAAAGAAAACTGCAGAGAAAATGAGTAAGCTTTTCTCTACATTTACTGGGGATAGTAATAGGTGTAAATCGCCACAAGGAAGATCTACATTCAGTGTTAGGAAAGAACTCTCTTATGACATGAACAGTTAAGCACTATTAACAGTTACATTGCCTTGTGAGATTGCCTAATGTCTATTATCTGATGCTTTTATGGGTTTCAAAAGCCTAATGGTACCATCCCACCCCTTAAAACAGTTCTGACAAACTTCACTAAGCCTATTTTACTCAAAGAGATGGCAGGCAGCTACCCAGTTTCCTGCATGTATTATTTTTCTGCTGGTTTAGTGAACTGAATCAGCAAACACCTGACAAGCATCAGGGATGGCATAAAGGAAGTAGTAATAACACATGCCCAGTGTCAGGACTTTAACCTTCAGCAATAACAAGTTATGTCAGCTCACCACATCTCATAATACTGTATCTTAAAAAACAGATTAAGCAAACAGATTAGACAAATATCTGCTAATAATACTGTAAGTATAATTTATCCTTCCTGGGGCTGAGAGGAATAGATCCGAATTCTTGATGTCATTTCCAGTACCACTTTGTTTAAGATTTAAAAAAAAAAAAAGCACCACAGAGCCCATTTTGAACCCATTTAGTGAAACTTTAACAAAACCATTAAACTGAAATTTCACTTAATACATTACATATAAATATTGGCCTGATTAGCATTATTATCACAACTAAATACCATGTCTAATGTAGAGTGCGTTTGTCTCACCTGTGTTCCCCATGTAAAACACCTTCCTTGATGAAAGAATAAGCCTAAAATGTCTTGGGCATAAATAATTTCACTTTTAATCCGTAAGTGTGAATTCAATTTTCAAAACCTTACACTTTTAAAGAAAATCTGCCAGGTGTGTCTTGACCGTAAAATGCTGGCTGTACAGACCGGCTTCTTGAGTTTAATACACATCTACAGTTTTATTCCTACCCCTCAAAGCTATTCTGAGTAGAAGACTGAAAAGGACAAACTGGTAAGGGTTCAGACCTCTTGGAACAGCAATGGAACTGGAATACTAGGAGTCTTATAGAAGACATGCAAGGTGAAGTTACGTTCACAAGTTACAGAGAAGCATTAATCTCACTGGTGATGCTTCTTAGTCCACCATTTACACCAGCCCATCACTGCAGGTCTGGTAGACATTCACATCCTACTATCTGTAGAAGACTTCAGGGAAAGGAAAAACAGGGTTAGGACAGTAAAACATAGCTGTACGCTAATCAGCTCTCCAATAGCAGCAAAGATTTCCTCACCGAAATATCCTAATTCCCTTTTATTAATGCATAAGCTTATTTCTCTGGTTTACTCAAAGGAAATACTATTTGGTCAAGCATACATACAGCTTTCCTTCCACTTTTTTTACAAGTTAATCAAGCACCTCTCTCTGTGACTCACTAATACACTTGCAGCATATTGGTCGGAAAACAAGGAATCCATTGAGAACCTTGAAAGTTTGGGAAAAAAAAACAGCCTTAAATGTCAATGCCACATTTAATTTGATAAGCTTGTATATGCTTCATGTGCCACCTGCTCTGGTGACCATGCGGAAAAGGAATAAATATAATATCACCCTGACCGTTCTGTCTATTCCTTTTCCCAGAAGGCCGAGAATGCCTCAAACAAGACAGACTCCTCTCACTTCTACAGGACAAAATGTGCTAAATTAGGTTGGACTTTGAAGACGACATACATACGGAAAATTCACCATCACCAAGTACAACCCATATCAAGCAGTACAAATGGAAAACATCCTAACCCAGTTGTTATGTGGAAAAGTAATTTGTCATAAAAACAACAAAGTTTTTGGTCAATTATTACATTCATACTTGGGGAAGGAAGGCTTGTCAACATATGTTCATCTTCATTTGCTTATTAATAATTATTTCCACATGCATTCAGATTCCTGGTCATTTACACAGTATTTGTTGATTCTTCCCTTCCAAACATACACGTCTAATGCTCACATACACACAGAGCCTCGCTGCTACCAAGCTGGCGACAAAGCCAAGAGAGACCGGTCACTATTTTCTACATATAGATATATCAAGCAGAGCAAGTCATGAAGAAGTAGAATAACTTAGATCCCCCAAAAACATAAACAACAAAAAATGACCGTTACGTGTGTAAAGAGCCAAGACAACATCTTCTGTGAGGTCAACATACTTCAGTACACTGAAACATACTTTTCAATCTAAACATTATAGGAAATCCCTAGAAGCCCAAACTGGCTGACTTCCCACCAAAACACATGCTTTCCACCATAATTCCAAATTTTCTCCAGAGACTTCCGCCAGAATATACTTTTATCACTGTCTGCTGGGAAACCATACTAACGCCTATTCAGAAATTTAGGGCAGCGTTCACAAGAAAAACCTCCTTTTTGTCCCAATAGTTATAATGACCCTTTTTGTAGTATCTCCCAACACGATCAGATGAAACAGAATACAGCATAGCTCATCTTGTGACTGATGTAATGTGGGCAGGGAACAATACCGTGGAAATGAAAAAAGCCAAGGATCTTTGTCTCTCGCTAGACAATTTGCCAAGTCTTAATAGTTGGAGGGAGAAATAGCTTAGCATCCCAAATAAAACACTGCAGCGCATGTTCGTTATTTCAGTAAAGCCACTGCAGTTTTTGGCAACCCCATAGGAAACTTAGACCCTTCAAAGAAAGCCCAAGCTAAAAAACTAGGAAACGGCCCTAGTTTAAAAATTACAGGAGAAACAAATAATTCACTGGCTCTGGAAAGAAACGCCAAGGAGCTCACCGCTGGCATTACAACCGATGCTAAAAAGATAACATCGCCGATAACTAGCCATAAACCTATAAAACGTTGTATTTTCTCACCACCGGTATTAGACAGCAGGCAAGGCTCGGCCGGGGCGTCAGGCCGCCGTCCCCCGCCGCAGCTCTCCGGGCGCCCGCGGGGGCAGCCCCACCGCCGACCCACACCCCCCGCGCCGTACCTCTCCGGCACCACCGCTGCTGACACCAAAAGCAGGGCCCGGCGCCCGGCAGCGGCACGGCGGGGGCCGCCCGCCCGCCCGGCCGGGCAGGGGACCGGCGGGGACGCCGAGCCGGCGCAGAGCCCGGCGAGTGACGGTGCTTACCTGCGAGAGCTGCCGGGGGTTGGGGCAGCCGAAGAGCGCGGAGCTGGAGCTGAAGCTGATGGCCCCTCTGCGGCTGAGGACGTGCTGCGGCACCGGCCTGTCCAGCGGCAGCACCGGCAGCTGGTAACATACTTCCATTGAAGAAGCCTCCGTGCGCCGACCGCCCGCAGGGCAGCGGCCTCGCCCGCCGCCGCACCTGCCCGCGCAGGGCTCGCCGCAGCGGGGCGGCGGGGAAAAGACCGCGGCGAAAACCCGCGGGGGCCCGGCGCCTCCTCACCGCCCCCGCACCCCCCGGGGGGCCGGGCCGGGCCGCGCCGGGCCCCGGGCCTTTGTCCTCCGCCGCCAAAGCCTGGCGGGAACCGCCGCCGGGAGCGGAGGGGGAAGGCGGCGAAGCGGGACGCCTCTGTCAGCGCCCGAGGCGGCGAGTCCCGGCCCAGAGCCCGCAGCCGCCGCCGCTCCCTCGGCCTCACCGTCGCCGGTGGGAGCCGCTGTCAGCCCCGCTGCCCGGCTCCGCGCATGGAGGCGAGGCCGGCCGGGGGGGGGGGGCCGCTTTGGGTGAGACACACGCCGCGCTCGCCCCTATTGTCCGGCACGGCCGAGAGGAGGAGGAGGAGGCGGCTCTGCCGGGGGGAAGGGGCCGGGCCCTCGGAGAGGGGACCCGGGGAAGAGGAGGGGGAGGCGGAGGAGGGAGAGGAGGAGGAGGGAGGGAGGGAGAGAGGCGGAGGAGGAGGAGGCGGAGGAGGAGGAGGAGGAGGGAGGAAGACTTCGCCCCGCCCGCCCCCCCTCGGAACAGCCCCGAGCGCACTGGCCCGGGAGGAGGCACAAGCCCGACGGACTCTGCGTGGGTCGCGCGACTGGCGACACGCAGCGCGTCATCACGTCACTACCCACTCTCCCCTTCCTCCCGCCCGTGCGCAGCGGGCTGGCTCGGCGGGCCCCGCGCGCCGCGGTAAGGCGCATGCGCCTTCCCTTTCGCGCCTTCGGGGGCGAGGCCGGGGCTGAGGCGGTGGGACGGGAGGCGGTGGGGTGGGCGGGCTGCGCCACACCCCGCGGCCGGCAACGCTGCCCGAGCAGGGCGGAGGGCTGGCGCCTCCAACCCTGCAGCCTTCCCTCCCTCCTTCCTTCCTCCCTTCCCTCCGCCCGGCGGGCTGGGCACGTGCCGTACGCGGCGCTGCTCGGGCGAGGCCTGAGGGGGCCGGGCCCAGGGCCGGTCCAGGCGGCAGAGGCCGGAGCCCCCGGTCGTGGGGGCGGGGAGAGTGACTCGGTGCCCGCGTTTTCTGTCAGCCCTCGGTCCTCCCCCGCGGCTGTACCCTCGGGGCTGGCGGAGCCTCGCTGAGGGGGCGGCGGTCTCCCCAGGCCGGGATACGGCTTCTCCGGCAGCTTCCGCGGGAAACGGCACCGGTGGGTACAGCCTGGCCCTGTGCGCCGAACATCCGCGGCCGCTCAGAAATCAAACACCGAAGGACGGTGTTGTTTCAAGAGCATTATCTATCAAAAGCAATACGCGGAGGAGCTGGTGTTTGCGTATGAATCTCTGCTGCTCGTTTTTTAAGAGCGTGGAGGGTGGCTTTGTACAAGATGAAGAAAGCCATGTAATTCTTGTCATGCTAAAAAGTGAGATTCTTGGTAAACCACGCAATTCTGAGGATTGGACTTTAAGAATGAAACAATAATTCATGAGGTGATCGGGTCCGTAGCTATGTATATCACATCAGCTGGGACAACTGAACTTTGCTTGGTTTTTTTTAGGACTAAGCCTCCCTTTGTCTCTCCCTGCTGCTGCTTTCTTTCCATCCTTTCATCTCTTTTATTTCTCCATCATAAAAAAAACTCCTAAATATAGCTTGATAGGTAAGGAACGTTTCTGTTCGTTGAATAATATGTAAAGTGCCTGTACCCACTTAAAAATCAGATTTTGCAAAATGATTCATATGATTTAATTTTTGCATAATGCATTGTTCTTTTGAGTGCTTGCTTACTGGCAGAAAGGTTTAGATTTCACATGATAATGGTTATTTATAGGCAGTGACATGGCTTTGGAGGAAGCCATTTGGAAAAAACTAGGTGGTTTGTATGGAGGAGTTTCATCTGCTGGTTCTAGAAACAAGAATTTTATAGTTATGGACTGATGGCTGGTTTAGTCTGAGCTGTGAAGTTAACAAATGCACCTTGTTCTTTTGCAGAACTGCACTCCCACATTGTCTCATGGGTAGCCACAAGGACATACGGACACATGAGAGAGGACACTGGATCAACTGCCTCCTCTTAAAAGCTTTTTTCATCTGTTTTTCTCCCGTTTCATGAAATAAAAATGTCAGCAAGCATTCACAGTATGACTTTATAACATATGCATGCAATAATTCAAAAAAATATAATAAGCACATTATAATTCACAGTAAAATAACATACTCAGCTTCTTTTTCCCCCAGTAATTAAGGTATGTCACGTTTTCTTCCGCATTCTTTTACAGTTTACTCATATTTGGCCTGCTTAAATTAAATCAACGGTGCATTTAAGTTACTGATAGAATTCCACCATCTTCACTGCAGTCAAGATTTACCTGCCCCATTCGTTTTTCAAAATTACTTTTGGTTCTTTCCTACTAATAAATTCGTTTCCTGTACTGAGGAGGGATGGATTTTTATTCTGGTCAACCTAAAATTCAATTTATGACCAATATATCATGTTTTGTAGGAAAAAAAGAAGCATATTCTTACTTTCACTGAATATACATAGTGTATATTTCAGTCCTACAAGGTCAAACTATAAATAAAAGATTATTGATAATGTGTTTTACGGTTCCTATCAGCTCTATGTACTTTGCATCTGACTAGTCAAAACTAGTTCTTTAAGGTCATATTAGCATTCAGTCTGAGCCAGTATATCCTTAGATAACACACTCAGCGTTTTCCCTCGGTAATAATCAAATTATCTTTGATCTCTAATTAATGTTACATAAACACCTTTAAGGAATCTGAAATACATTCTTATGAAGTAAGCATAGATTTTCCAGGCAGTGACTGTAAGTGCTCTGCTTTCAGGACACAAATTACGATTTCTTAAAAATACATAAGGTATTAATATTAGCTTGGTGATGATTTCTTGTACGAGTTTCCCCAGGATGATAGACAAAAGCCTTAGAATTATGGCATAAGTCATGTATTTCCAGCCTAAATACATTTGTTACAGAAAGAATAAATGTTCTATGCTTATATCCTGCCTGTTCTGTCTGCTGTCTTGTCGTGCTGCAAGTTAAGAGCTCGTAGCACAGGAAAGAGGTTTTTGTTTATTTTTGTTATAGAGGTATAGCAACACCAAAGTGTTCATTCACAGCATTTGCTTTGAATTAAGTCGTTTTCCTTGTGAACCATGGAGTTCTTTGAGCACTACGGTGCTGCACTTCTGAAATGCTTCATAGGACATCATTAGGTGCCATAGTTCACCTACGTAAGCCCTGTGTATTATAGCTTCTTTATCATGGCCTTTAATAGAGACTACACCTAAGATTTTATTCAAATTTAGGGACGTTAATTAAGTTTCAATAATTCTTTTCATGTTTATAGTTAATGTCTTACACGTTGTTACCATTTTCAGGTTGTTGTCTAGCAAGGAAGAAGAGTTAGTGATGGCCGGATTTATCCCAGAGGAGCACTCATGAAACAGGAGAGATGGAAGATCATAAAATTGGAGTTAGTTTAGTGTCCTGGTTACTATGAAAGGAGGATGAAATCACACAGGTACAAGACATTCTGCTGACCTAACCACATGGCAGAGAGTGCTGCTCTGAGGCACAACCAGCTAACACTGGCAGAACAGTCTGAACAGAAGAGGATGTTTTACCCACATTCTTGTACAAAATGGAAAATAAGGATCCTCAGAGGAATAACATGCTTTGAAAGCACCCTAACATGGAAAATATTTATTTGTACAGATCCATGATCAAGACAAGCATAACAGAGTTTTTAGCTTCTTATCTGAAGACAGGAAAAATGTCTTTTCATTTGTTATGTCCTCAGTAACTGCTATTTTACACATTGTTTTTGACATGTGCCGTTTCTCTGGCACAAACCCAGATACATCCTTTTGTGTCTGAGTGAACACCATCTATTTCCATAGGACTTCCAAACATCTGGCAGCCCAGTTGATGCGTACTCCTGTCCCCATTTGGTGTGTCCCTTCCTTCTGCCTCACCCTGGGTCTGAGTTGAGCTTGTTTGAACTTTTGTGGCAATACAACATTCTTGACTCCTGTTTGGTTTGCCATCCCCCGCACCCCCAGGTAATTTTCAGCAGAACGTTCGCAATCCATCAGGGTCTCTGTCCTTCCTAGGGGTGTAATTTGCACTTGCCTTTACCGGAGTGCATTGTGATTTTCTCAACCCATTTTTTTCAGTTGGCCAAGATGATTTTGAATGCTACTCCTGTCTTTCAATATACTTGCAGTCTTTCCTGGCTGTCTGTCATCTGCAAATTTAATAAGCATACTTTCAAAACCAGTCAGGTCAAGAGTGAAAATAGTATGAATGGGTGAGTCCAAGATCTAGAAGAGATCTCCTGAAGAATAGTATTTAGTATATCTTGTCAACCCTAGTGAAGTCCTCTGAGAACGGTTTCCAATCGTTTTTCACCCACATTGCAATAGCTTTATCTGCGCTGTGGCCCAGGTTCATCTTTCCTAACTTTAGAGGCTTAACCTAGAGAGTAGTTGCCTCAGGCTAATTTCATAGTCAATAATTAAGAGAGAGACAGCAGGTCATTCAAGTTATTCTTTGAAGTTGCCTCTCTCTTCGCTGAAAAGAAGGAACACAGCACAGCCTTCCTCCTAATTTAGACAATTTGGTTTGCATCCGTGAAATCAATCAGATGAAGTGGGATAGGTGATTTTGTTTATGGTAACTCAGGGTGGACCGTGTAGAAGGGCAGCATCAGCGAAGATGAGCCGTGTCACCTGTAGCGTATTCCCATTAGCTGCAGGTTTTATCGCTGCTGGGGAGGTACATTAAGTTTGTTTGACTTGCTTGGGCAGGCTGCTTGTTTGCTTTTGCTTCAATTTCTGGTATTTCAAATATTATATTGAAATGTGTTTAGAATATTTTCAGTGTCTGTTGTAACCTCAAGTTCATTGTACTGAAATTGGCCAATGGACAATTCTGCGCCAAAACCAGCAAGCTGAAGCAGAAAGTTACAAAGACTGATCCCAGAGGATTTCAGTTTTTCTTTCCTTCCAGTCTTAAAAATTCCCCTCTATGCTTAATTTAAGACTGGAGTTTCACTGACAACTTATAGCTTCCAGAAACAGGGACTGACTGTGGAAACACGCTAACGAAAGTCAGTTCTGACAGCTGCAGACTGCCCAGACTTTAATATCGGTTCAAAGACAGCTTTTTGTAACTCCACTGAAGATTGTGAATATCAATGTGAAAAGCTGATTCTTTTCACACTGTTACTCTTTCTTAAATGCATTTCTAGAAAACTTGCTAGAGTGCACACAGCTTAAATGGTCTCAGCCACTGAAGTTACAGTTTTCTTGGCGATTATAGTTGTCTGGACAAAAATCCTCATACTACAGTAGCGTTAAAATGACTAAGGGCGTTGGTGTTGGCATAAGCCTGTGGAGAAAGCTTCTCTTTGTGTCATTTTTACATGCATAATAACAGTTGATGTGCAGAATATTTTTAATATCAGAGTGGGAGGATATGAGAACCCCAGGTGCAGTTTCAGAGGTGCAGCTCACAAGTTTAACGATGCTATTAGAAGCTGAAAATTCACAGCTTTTTGTGTTGGTAATGGAACTGGGTTTGGGCCCCTGTGAACATAATGCATTGCGCATTCACCAGCTGAATCACTGCTCAATGTACCATTCGGCGTACAGCACCTGTTAGCCTCCGTGCTAAGCTGTAGAGCATCAATCACTCCTTCTGTCTTTAGAAAATGTAGTGGTTTATTTTGATTTGGTTTTGTAACTTTTTAATGTTTTTATGTGTTGTCCCAATACCTCATTAAATTTGCGCATCCTTTCTAGATTTCGTTATGTGAAGGTGGAATTTTTCGGCATGGTCTTAACAAGGACTTTTTAAAGCAATTTTGATTTGTATTTTTTAAAAAAATAAGTAAGCAGTCCCATAATTAGGGACTAAGAGTTAGGTTTGGATATGCAAGTTGCATTTAGGTTCAAAAGATTCCTGGTGTCCTGTCTGATTATTTTATATTAATATTAAATTATTCTTTAATAATTGATATGTAATATTAAAACTGATCATATCAAATAATGCTAGAAGTGAAATAATGAGCTTATCAACTGGGCTGAAGCAACAGCGTCTTATTAATCTCACTGTGCCGTGTTGTCAAAAACTAAAGGAAAGCAGTTTGTTGATTAAAGCTCAAAAATGAGACCTTTCTTAATTACACTAGAATTTTTCAGGCGAAGAACATTTTAACTTATTTCTGGTTATATTAAAGAGGATCGCACTCTCTTGTTGCAAAATCTTATTTGTATGAGAATGTAGAATAGTTGCTTTTTTATATATGCTAAAATTATTTGAAAATTCCTAGCAACAAAAAGGACACATTAACAACAGTCTCCCTTTGGTGGATGAAGCAAATCAGAAATGGGGACTGGAGCAATTTGCAGCATTTGCACGTCTGATAATGTGGAGGACTACAGGCAGGGACCTAGCAGTCTTTCTCTTACACCTACCTTCCTCTTGCACTTTGGCTTTTTTACTATTACATTTTATTTTTATTGAAGTGCCATTTTGTGCAATTATTCCCTCACAAAAAGAGTTAAGTTGAAATAAATATTAACTACGATTAGAATTGACAATTCATTCAGAGGATCACATTAGAAGTAAAAATGTATACTAATTAGTATTCAAATTGAATTACTCTATTATATTCCACGTGGTTCTTTTTTCTGCCTTTTCAAATGATGCTCAAATACACTACTTCAGTTTCTTCATTAAATTTGAGCTTGCGTCAAAAATTAGTCAGGTGTTTCATCTTTCTGTGGTTGCTTTTTAGCTCATGGGTGGGACTGCTCTTCTATCAAAACCTATAGCAGTAGAAGGTAATGCCATGCAGATGAATAAAAGTGAGAGGGTTAAATAACTCACGTTTTTCCACCGTGTAGCATCCTGACATTTCTTTGTGAAGGAAAGATTGTGTTGGGGTAAGCATTAGCATGACTTCTTGAAAGTCTGGAAAAATGTCTGTCATTCTGCCAGCCTTCCCATTAACTACCTGAGCAAATGCAGCGAGATTTCCTTACTTTCAAGAGACTACCTCTGGTTTTATTTAGGTTTGTTCTTTGCTAGACCTTTTGTTTTTAACAATAGCAAAAAGGTAGTTGGAATCCTGTCTGATTTACAACTCGCTAAATTTCTATGTGCTTAATCCAATTAAAACTGGAAGGAATGTTGCCAGTGTATCAACAAAAATGCAACAAAGCGATGGGAGGGTTAGTTTACAGAAATTCCTGAATTCCTTTGTCTTGACTAAATGAAAGAAAATTGTTCTTGTAAGACAAGTGCATACTAAAAGGATTAACTCTGATAAACTGACTTTTATGTTCAGATAAAAGCCAGTCTGAGTACTAAGAGAACATTTTTCAATCAATTTCTTAAAAGCAGCTTTGCATTTAATTAGGGACGAGCCTTTTGTTTAAAAGCTGGGAGAGGGGGTGTAGTGCAGTAAAACAGAGAGGCTGGGCCTCTTCATGCTGTGGAGTGCACTGGAAATGTGGAGTTTAAAATGCTGCTGTGCAGGAAGGGCATGCCCCTCCATCTCACTGCTCCTGACTCTTTGCTCCTACCAGTACTGATGCTCAGCTCTGGGGTAAACAGAGAGAGTTCAGAGAGTTAAGATGGCAGAAAATGAGCCTCAGCCCCCCTCCAAAAAGGTGGGACCAGCCAAACAGCACGGCTGGTACAAGGTGCAGGTATACAACTGGCGATGGGAGTGCCCCGTTTGGAGTCAGCCCACAGTTAGGCCACGTCATCTGTATCGTGAAAACTGACCTACATGGTGTAGATCAGGATTATGTAAGGGATTACTCAGTATATAATTCAAGAAGCAGTTCATTTTAGAAAATGTAGTTTTAAAAACATTACTTAAAAAACTCACATCACATATACTCTTTGGAGTATAACACACTGCAATACCTAACATACGTGAAATACATAACATATATGGAATATGTAACACGTGTAATATATATGTAACATGTTTATGACACAAGACAGGCATGGCAGAATTTGCAGCAAAAATATGGGCTAATTGGCATAAAGTATTAGTAGTACAAAGTACATACATACTTAATTTTATGTGTGTCCTTACATGCTTTGCTGAGCTGGGATTATGGAGAATACCCTCTAGTCATGTGTCAGAGCATCAGTTAAATCTACATAAATCAATACCAAGTCAACAGTTTTATAGATTAAACTATATGACTAGGAGTTTGTAGACTACTTTTTACAAGTATAGGCCTACAAAAATAAGCAACTCTTGTAATGTTTAATCTCACCTTGGACTCTGAATATTTGATAATGGAATTCTTTACTAAGCAATTTCATTCCAAAATATATAAAATCTGAATAAATATACTAGTTTGCAAATTGTTCAAAACCTGCAAGACAGCCTGGTTTTTTAGAATACCTAAACCCAGGGACAACCATGACATCTGTTCAGTTGTATGCAGGAGACTTTACTTATGCACTCAATTCGTGATTACACGAACTAAGTAGAAAAAGCATATTCTGCAGTACCTGTAATTTGTCTAAAAAACCAGAAAGTGTGTAAAGCCTCTAAAGAAAGATCCTGATACTTTATTGCGGAGCACAAGGATTTGAGAACCAATAGGCCCAGATAGCTTAATTTAGAATCATAGAATGACAGAATGGTTTGGGTTGGAAAGGACCTTAAAGCCCATCCAGTTCCAACCCCCTGCCATGGGCAGGGATACCCTCCACTAGACCAGGTTGCTCAAAGCCTCATCCAGCCTGGCCTGGAACACTGCCAGGGATGGGGCATCCACAGCTTCTCTGGGCAACCTGTTCCAGTGCCTCACCACCCTCTCTGGGAAGAATTTCTTCCTGATATCTAACCAAAATCTCCCCGCTTTCAGTTTAAACCCGTTACCCCTTGTCCTGTCACTACAGGCCCTTGTAAAAAGCCCCCCCACAGTAATTTGCTGAAAGATTAGTTACATTGCTGCTGCTCTTGAACTGGATGATCTGTGGGTGAGCTACATGTCATTGCATCTGTGGCCAAGATAATCAATTCCCAGATAATGGGAGAATTGACTTTGTTAGAAGTCAGGACTAATACTGATACACTGCAAGTCGATGCCATTTGCATTGCAAGTGACTGGTTTATTGCAGGATACGGAAAAAAATGTAGAGCGTGAAGCTATGCTCCAAAGCAACATAGGAACTTAGAGCATAATTGCTTTGTATTTTAATTTTTGGATATATTTTTGTTTTCTTGGCACTTTATCATGTCTGTAAGCATGAATGTCCATTTGCAGCAACAACTGACGAAACAGATCTTTCTAAATGCTGCTTGGAAAGAAATGAACAAATGTTCACCATGCGAAGTTATTTATAACTGCCACCTATCGAATGTAGGAACAATCATCAGTATGTATGTAATTTGTAACAATTTACATTGCGTGTGACTTTCAAATAATATGCAAATAGGAAAAGGAAGAATTGGTGAAATCCATTATTGCAAATTGTCTACTTTGGATTGTGACACCGAAAGCTGATGGTGAAAGATTCCAAAGTCAGGTGCCTAGGAGACTGCGATGTGAACGGACAGTAGCGGCATACGCTGACCGTCACTGAGTAGCACATAATAGGGATTCTGTTCTGCTCCGATAGGCCGTGCATACCACAGCAAGCCATTTCCCTTCTCTGTGGCACCGACTCCATGCACACACTAGGAGTCTTTATAATACTGCAACGTTCCAGCCACAGGGTGCTGGTGGCCAACTTCTACTTGCTCTAAGGCCCAGCTTCCCAGGAAAAAGCTTCACATCTCCAGGATTGTGATTCTGGAATACAATACATGTGTCACAGTGCGGATTTGGAGAGTTAGCTGTTACTCGCTGACCTACTTTCCATCTGTTAGTTGTACCAAGTTTCACGCGTGAGCTGACGCAGGGTTAACCTTGGTTGGGGGCCAGCAGGGCAGCAGGAGCTCCCAAGGACTGCATATGCCTTCTTAAGTGGCTTAGTTACTCTGGTGCTAGGATACCACAGTTTGGGCATCCCTGTTTTAATATTTGTGAATTGTTTTGAAACAATATTTTGAAATAACATGTAAAAGTTTGAAGAGTTTATTTTTTTAAGGAAAGCAAGAAAATAAAGTACCTCGCTTCCCCTGAAGTGAATCATCCTCCACCCCACACACACACACTTGAAAAAAGACCTTGTAGTGTTTCGTGTGAGTAAAACCCATAAGGTTTCCCAGTCACGTAGAGGAATTTATGGAAAATTTTATACAGAAGAGCTGCAAGTGATTGGGTGCTCATTTTCTGTCAATCTCCCTCGGGACTTCTGTCACACTGATTTATAGAGGGCTGGGATCTCACCTTCTGAATCAAAAGGATGTTAAAATATATTTTGTAGGTTTTATAGCAGCCATAAAATTCTTTATTGAACTCTATATAATTTTGATAAAGTCCACAGGACTCTTTGATATAATAAATGCCTTGTAATCGATTTGCCTGAAGTAAGAAATAGGAGTTATGCTAAGGCCAGCGAATATTTACCCCCGAAGATTGTTTTCTGGTTAAAGCATAATTCTTCGCTTATCAATAGCAATTACCACTGAATTTTATGGCCTGAATTTTCTATTGCAACCAACAGATAGATCATAAAGTTGAAAAATGCAGGGAGTAAATGCCAGCGCTCCATCCCTTTACGATTATATTGACCTTCTACGGACAAATCAGCCGACTTGGAAATAAGCAGCTGCTCAGCAGCGGCCATGGTTTTAACCCTGGGCGCTCGCTCGGAAGGACAGCCCGCGCTCTGTCTGTTGTCACAGCTGCCTAATTGGAGTTTGGTCACACAGCTGGATCACGCACCAGTGACCGCTCCGCGGCTTTGGCAGCTCATGGCCCTTACACTAACTTTTTGTTTCTCAATCATAAGCAAATTAAAGCAGGCAGCTGCAGAATCATCAATAGGTTAAATTCATTAGCTGTTCTCGGTATGAAATAAACAGGAAAATGAAGCTCTTCTTGGTCTTAATTAGTTCTTATAAAAGTTGGCAGGGAAACAAAGACATTTGTACACTCCTTTATTTTTGTAAGAGACTTGCCCGAAAGAAAAACCTCAGACATGTAATTTCCTTTTTTTTTTTCTTCCCTCCCCTGCTTAATGCTCTCAGTCAGAGGCGAACCCGGCACCCTCCCTCCGAGGGTAGAAAGAAGGGTGGTTTGGCAAGGGGTTACGCTCCTTGGTGCGGATCGGGGCATGTTCCGGGGAGCCTGCACACGCTGTTTCCACAGCGATAGGCCACATCCTGTATTTACAATCTCCCGTACGGGTAATTCATCTGCCGGAGAAGCCTTAGCGGAGCGCTGTGGTTCCACAATCATTACCGCTGGCCCTGGGCCATGCCACATCACCCAGCAGTACAAATTTGATCTGGATCAGGTGTGGGCACACGATTACATTTTTGTCAAATTAGCAGAGCGCTTCGTGAGGATTTTATACCGCCTGCTTGCTTTTATCCTGGTTGCAGGGGAACGCGCGGCGCCGGAACCACAGAGGGTTAGGGCTGTGTGGGCAACCCACGCCTGTTGTAGCAGTCCTCCCGCCGGGGCAAAGTTAACCTGTCAGGGTTTTGTTTGGGCTAATTGAATTGGCAGAGAGCGTTCCAAGGGGAATGGCACGTTGTGTCACACACCCATGGCACTGTAAAGCTGGCAGCAGAAACCTCCCAGGTGTTTAATATGTTGTCAAACATTGGCCTATCCTATAGCCACAGACTAGTCCAGTGGAGTCCTAGTTCTCCTACTTTGTACTGTTTTCCACAGGATTTACTTGTGCTTCACACCTGTGTGGTATTCTGTCCTTTTGAAGGTGTGGTTTTGTTGTGAGCTGAAAACAATGTAAGACTTCACTGCTGAAGAGGTGTGATGTCACCGCTTCCATTGCATCAGCTCTAGTAATGATGCCAGTCATGGGGTGAGTCAGACTAGCAAGTTAATTTAACTGAAAACTAAGAAAAAAATAGTAAGGAAAAAAAAACAGTGAAAGTTTGGACCGCTTCTTTGCTGGCAGCCCTCAGATTGCCTTGAGCCAACTGTGAGCCCACAGGTTCAGACTTTTGAGTTTCAGCTCTGAGTATTTTCCAGATGAATGTTCTTGTCATAGTATGGGGAGAAAACCCCAGTTCTACAAACAGATTTGATAAATCGTTAACAATGAAGCTACTGATTTACTGCAATGTTAGTCTGCTGGATTATGAGGAATTATTTCCAGTGGCTTTTTCTACACCTAGTATGTGGAAAATAGCATTCATAGTTATGTTTTTGCTTCTTTACTTTATTGGTGAAATATTTATGGTGATTAAATACATTTTTAGGAATTTTTATTTCCTCCCAGTAAGTATCATTCAGAAAAAAAAAATACTTCTGAGACTTCTGTCTTCTCATCCATTAATCTGTAATTCCTCAACTCCTGGGATTGCATATTGCTTTAATTCTTCAACTTTTAACTCAACCACTGAACAGACATTCCTTTCTGCACCTAGGTAAGTTAAGGTGGTCACTCATCAACACTTTAGAAAGAGTTTACCTTTCTCAGTCATCAATTAAGTGAGCATTTCTGAGACAGGGTAGTAAATCCTATGTGGGGATGAATGAAGCTTTAAAAAGAAGTGGCTACTGACTCCATCTCTCCTGCTGCATCCCCTCCCTCCTGGAGGGAGAGAATAGTTGGGGGGTAGGTGCAGGATGGAACTGAGGACTGTGTTGGGGATTTCAGGAAAGAGCGTGCTTAGGTAAAGGCTGCAGGAGGTGTCGAAGGGTGGTTGATTCAGAAAACTGTGTGGTGGAGGAACAAGTGGAGAGAACTGTTAGGTGCTGGAGAAAGGTTGTGCCTGGTGGGGAGGACTGAAAGCAGCTGCTGGTGCCCAAGCAGCAGGTACCGAGATGATGTGGTACTGCTGTTTCCTGATCTGTTTCTGGTAAAATAACCTGCGAAATAGGTCAAAGCACTTATTTATACTGTTGGAACTAATCTTCCTGATTCTTAGCTGTAGCTGATTAGGCTGTGTTAAAATGAATAACCCTGCTACCAGAACTGGGAGTTTGTTAACTTAGAATAAGTGTCAGAGTATTGCTGTGAAGTGCAGTTTAGCTGTTTGCAAAATAAATTACCAAGGCATTGCCTTAATGAGGAATTAGGGGACTCTCTTTACTTTTAGACCTAGATAACTCACCTCTGAGATGTCAAAGCTAAGGGCTTCCTATCCTTTGCTGCTCAGAAAGAAATTTAAATTAAAACCAGAGAGATTATTGTGATTTACATCTTAGTTATGGCTACCTCCATGACCCACTTTAAATTAGGGAGGATAGATGGAACTTTCTTGTAAACCACAGATGAAAATAAAATTCCCAGTGTTCCACTGAGTATCTTGTTGAAAAAGTTGTTACTATTATTTAAAACATCATTTTTAAGCCTCTAATTTCATTTCTAAGGAAAAAATGTTTAAATCATGTCACTGAGGTAGTCCACCAACCCTTTGAACTGGATTTACTGGAATGTGCTGGGAAGTTACAGTTCTTGATTGCTTCTGTGTGCCACACTGACCACATAAAGGCACGAGCAATTTGGATATGTAACCAACTGTTCATTTAAGGTTCATACTTCTTGAGTTTGCTACTTTTTTCCAATACTGCCGTTGCTGAAAGATATTAAAAACCTAACATATATTTAAATTGAGATATTCTATGTGAATAGTAACAGAAGGTCACAATATGTTCAGAGAATTCAAATATATGAATGTTCTCTTATGAATACTTACTTCTTGTGTAGATGGAGTTGCAGATGGGTTACCAGATGGAATACCTTCCTTCCAATATAGTTACATGTGTTTAAAAACGGATGCAATGCGATCATATTTAAGTCAATTCTGTTATTACTTTTGAAGCCATAATGACAGTAACTATTCTGTAACAGAGAAATGTGGCAAGGGGGGATATAATTTCTTCCTGTGTAATTGTTGGGTTCGAGATAAAGTCTTGCTCTGAAGAAAGGACCTTAAAGCAATTTTCTCTTCTTTAGGAGATTGTTTGAATATCTAACACGTAGCAGTTCAGATAGGGCACTAGATGCCCAGGAGCTGAAAGGAAACAACAAGAATATTTTGGGACATAGCTGCCTCAGAAGTACTCTTTCCTTCTTAACAAAAATCAATCCCTGTGCCTGAGCCAGAGGCCCAGCACATCTTGGCAGAAGGATCCTTTTCCACTTGTCCAGTTGTTTGCCTTTTGATTAGCTTGCTTAGCTGAGTGTTATTGATGTTGTTATCACTGTAGCACAATGTTAAAGAATAAAACAAAATATAGATCCTGCTCAAAGAGTGAAAAACGAGCACACACTACCCCTGTATACACCCTATCTCAGTGTACGTATTCTCTCATCTAACCAGCCTACCATACTTTACTCACATCCTCATCCTTTACCTGTGTGGGTCTTTTTCAGACTGCCAGTCATTCACCTGTGAAAAGTCGTCAGCTAGCAAGAGCTCGTTTCAGTCTTCTTGACTGCCTTCTTCCTCTTGTCACTTCTTCTCAGTCACCAATATAAATTCCAACATCCTTCCTAAAGTTCTTACCACCTTTTTGGCAGAACAAGGCACAGAAATTAGTGATAGCACTAATGACACCAGGGAAGTTTTGGGGAAAGGAAGCAGGGCCGCCTAGAACCAGTTGCGCAGGACATTGATCACTTTTGATTATCTTCAGGGATGGAGACTCCACAACTTCCTAGGCAACCTGTGCCAGTGCTCAGTCACCCTCACAGGGAAAAAGTGTTTCCTGATGTTCAGAGGGAGCCTCCTCTGTTTCAGTCTGTGCCATCCCCTCCAGTCCTGGCACTGGGCACCACTGAAAAGAGCCTGGCTCTGTCCTCTTTGCATCCTCCCTTCAGGTATTTATATACCTCGATGAGATCTCCCTGAGCCTGCTCTTCTCCAGGCTGAGCAGTCCTCGCTCTCTCAGCCTTTCCTCACAGGGAAGATGCTCCAGTCCCTTCATCATCCTTGTGACCCTTCACTGGACTCTCTCCAGTATGTCCATGTTTCTCTTATACTGGGAGGCCCTGATCTGGACCCAGCACTCCAGCTGTGGCCTCACCAGTGCTGAGTAAAGGGACAGGATCATCTCCCTCAACCTGCTGGCTTTACTAAAGCACATCAGCAAGATAATTTATTTCAGTCCCCAAGTTCCTCTGAGTAAAATCAGAAATTTTCTTTCCCTGTCACTATCGGAAGAGGGAATCAGAAGCTGTAGGTTCTTCATGAAGGTCAGGAGTGTTCTGTCTGACCACTTGTATCTATCTCCCACATGCTTTGATGACATCAATATTAACACTGCCAGATTCAACAAACTAAGAAAACAATTCAGCTTTGAAAAATTGTCTTTCCTTGCCTTGGAAGCTAAAAATTCACACCATTGTTGAGCAATGTTGCCAGTCATTTCGTGCATGCGTGTCTTTCAGCTCCAAGCTCTTAGCTCCTGAACTTGCTGTGAGCCAGGAAAAGGAGGGAGCAGTGGGAGGAAGGACCGGAATGACTCAAGAGTTCTTCAACCCTTAGCTCTGGTTGTCTGTAACTGGAGACTTCTGAGGCAACCTCGGACCTCCTGCTCTGTCTGGGCCATGTCTCATAATTTTATAGGCTGATAGGCACCTTTGTGTTTCCAGACATGTTCTGATTTGCCTGGTTTGAAATGCATGCAACATATAAATGAAATGTAAAGTGTAAGACTTTTTAGATATAAGGTCCTTGGGGACTAGGGCTGTCTTTTAGCTTTGCATTGCCTGCCACAGTGGTGTTGTGGTGCACCCTTAGGTGTTACAATACCAAAAAAAAAAAAAAAAAGAGAAGAGAGAACAGGTATTAAATTATATGTTTTATTCTTCTGAATTATATAGCTGATCTGACAAAAGACTTATGACAATTAGTTAAAGTCTTTTAAAGATTCATTAGAATGCACTTAGGATATAGAATCCCCAAAGGAAAAAACCCTAGATTTGCAGAGTTTTGTGTTCATTTCCTTCAAACACAATGCGAGTGCTTGTAAGAAAAGCCACCACGGGTTACAGAGCAGCGTTAGCTCAACACGCCAGAGGGAGCTGTATTCACACAGAACTGTAGGTCCAGGTATGTGACAGGACTGAAAAACAGGGACGATTTTCTTGATCATAGGATATATATAAGTACAGGGGATCTGAGTAACCTCAAAGTGTTTTTATTTTCTTCTTTTTATATTTTTACCCCTTAATTTCTTCTTACCATAAAATGTGTACTTTTTGTGTTGTTTTGTTTTGCGAGAATGGTAAAGTAATTCCAGAGATTTTGATCAAACAAGCTGACTGAATAATCTGGTTTATTGTGTTCATACAGCATAATAGAATTAGCTGTACCTATTCTGCTGCTAATGACCTGGAAAAGATATTTTGACTGTGCTATTTTGGCTTCTCATAACTATGAAAAACACATTTTAGGTTGAAATGTGCCTTACCTTGTCCCTATCCAAAGTTAAAATCTGAGGGAATGTTTGAAATTAAAGAATATACCTAAGAACAAGAGAAATGTCAAAATTACATGTTTCACATTAAAAATCATCCACTTTACTTTTTTTAATCACTTGTCACACTGTTGCTTCCTTTTTCATACACAGTGTTTTTATATGATCATAATTAATTACACTTGGTTTGGGGTTTTTTTCAATACTGATTCATAGTTCCAGTCTTGCAGTAAAATCCACTGCACAAATTCACTGACTCTTGCCAAAGCAGACTTTACTGGGTTATGGGGCTGCGTGAATCCATTTGGAGGACTTCAGCTTACATAAAACTGTACGGGGAGTCTGTGACAAGATTTAGGTAGCGGGGCATTGTAGGGAGGCCCTGCTGGGAGGAGGTCAGGGGCTAGATACAGCAACAGGCCTGGCTCAGGACACAGATAAGCCCATCACCCAAGCTGGTGGCACCTCTGGGAAAACATATTTAAGAAAGAGCGAAACACTGCATGGCAGTGAGGAGTGAGAGAAAAGTGTGAGAAACAGCCCCGTGAACACCAAGGTCAGTGAAGAAGGAGGAGAAGGAGGAGCTCCAGGCGCTGGAGCAGACTCCCCTGCAGCCTGCGAAGACCATGGTAGAGCAGGGATTTCCATTCAGTCTGTAGAGAGGGCCATGGTGGAGCAGGGATTTTGCTGCCCATCTATCCCGTGCCAGAGAAGGTGGATATTTCCTGAAGGAATTGTGGTGCATGGAGAGGGGCCCACACAAGGAGCTGGTTCTCCAGACAGGAAACGTGGCCTGTGGAGGACTCCCACTGGGAGTTCGTGATGGGCTGCAGCCTGTGGGAAGGACGCATGCTGGACCAGGAGAAAAGTGTGAGGGGGAAGGAGCAGCAGAGAGGAGCTGTTATGTACTCACCACGACCTACTGTTCCCTGTCTGCCCTGCGCTAATCGGGGTTGGGGGTAGGCGAGCTGGGAATGAAGGAGTGAATTTGAGCCTGGAAACAGGGTGATGAGGGCAAGGTGGTGTTTTAATTTTTGTCTTTGTTTTTTTTTACTATCCAAATCTATTTTAATTGGCAATAAATTCAACTAATTTACTCCAAGTTCAGTCTGTTTAGCCCATGACAGTGATTGGTAAATAACCTCCCTATCTTAATCTTGATCTATGACCTTTTCATCTTATTTTCTCCTCCTGTTGTGTTGAGGAGGGAAAGTGAGAGAGCAGCAGGGTAGGGGTACAGCAACCAGCCAAGGTCAACCCACTACTAAAACATATCACTTGGAAATGGGTGATCTAGGAAATGAAATTTTTGAGGTCAAATTGGTTCCAAGGATGACGTACCAAGAGCAATTGGGGTTTTTTAAGTCTCTGGCATTTACAATCTTCTGTATTCGAAATGGAAAGGAATGGTTCTCCAGACTTTTTCATGGTGTAAGTTAGATGAGAAGCTCCACCAGAATAAGAGAAGACACCCTACATCTTATCATGGAATGGTTTAGGTTGGAAAGGACCTCAAAGACCATATAGTTTCAAGCCTTATCCAGCCTGGCCTAGAAGACAGCCAGGGATGGGGCATCCACAGCTTCTCTGGGCAACCTGTTCCAGTGCCTCACCACCCTCTCCATGAAGAACTTCTTCCTGATATCCAATCTAAATCTGCCCTCTTTCTTATGTTTTGATGTAAAAATTTACAAGAACTTGGGAGGAGTCCTAAAGGGACTTCTTCAGTTAATCCAGTCCTGGAAGAGACATACAGTAAACCTAAGGCATGGCTGGTCTCAAAGAAGTGAACTTTAGAGCAAGGCTGTTGTACCTTTAAACAAATTTAATATATTTGCGGTGGAAAAAATACCAACCCAAGACCCCATCAAGAGAAAAGCACAGAAGAACAAGTAACTAAACATACAGTCGTCCTATTTTTTTTGGTGTCATTAATTCTTGGATATATCAGCCTTTAGGCTCATGAATGTTTTATTCGTTCTTTCACAGATCTTCTTGAGAGATAACCAATTGGATACTGCACAAACAAACAAAAGGAGTAATCAGACTCCACTGCCCTGTTTAACCTTGATTGTGAAGGATGAAAAGCAGCAGCCGCTTTCTGTGGAACGGGGCTTCTGGTGGCGCTTGCTTCTTTCCTTTTGGGTTATATTGGCATAAAGAGATGAAGATATTGCACTGATGATGTTGTGAGTTTATACGTGTCAGACTGTGTTCCATCACTTCTTGAAGCAGGTATGTTGTTTGAGTCACTTTGCCTTACTTTTTGGCACAAACTCAAATGGATTATAGGTAATGTAGAGGCATATTATTACAACCCCTGTATAAGATAGTTAATCCTGGATACTATAAAATTTATGCATAAACAGCTGAAGTTAACTGGGGTCCTGTCCTCTTGAGAGATGTGGAACTGTTATCAGAACTTAGATTGTCTTTTAATATATTTTATTGTCATTCAAGAAAGGAAACAATATTTTCTTGACTCTGTTCTACTGGAACAAAAATACATGTCTGGAAAATAGGATTCTGATGTAATTTCAGCCATCAGGAATGTTTCTAGTACTAAAATTGTAACTATTGTATCTTCCTTAATAAAGAGAGCATAACTTTTTCTGGAAAAGTGTCATCTCATTATACTTTTAGTACTTTATAGGACTGATTTAAATAAGTAAGAAATAATTTTGATTAGCTAGACCTTCAAGGTGATTGATCACTGGAAGACTGAATAGACTAGTGAGTTTAAATTTCCAAAGTTGACTAAGTTATTAAAATTATTTTATGAGAAAGTACAAATTATGTGACTTTTTAGTTCTTCAGAATAAAATGGATCGTAACTTTAATTTTGTTTCATGCTTCAGGGTTGCCATGTATCTAATCATCATTATGTAACGGAATTTTTAAATAATGCTGTATATCTGTGACTTCACATGGTTGCCCACGATTACCTTTTAGATTAACAGGCTTGATGTGCCTTGCATGATTCCAATGTGATCAGGATAGATCCCACGATTATGTTAAATATACCTTGAACAAAACATTATTAACAAGTGGCATTGTAACTACTGCAGGTGAGAAATATCTAGATGCTCATACATAATTTTATTCTTAATTGTTGATTTAAAAAACAAAGTTCATTTAGTTGGTGGCTTGTGTATGACACTTAAAAGTAGAAAGGATTTTTTTTTTCAGCAGGTCATAAGACCCTAAATTGTGTGTTAGCTTATTAGAAAAAGAAAACATCAAAGTAAATATGAATAAATTTAGGTATTGTAGTAAATCAGACGCTATGTAGCAGAATTACTCAGTAGGTGATATTTCTGTGTGTACTTAAACGGCATTTGATTTTCTTTTTGGTACTGAGCAAAGCTGAAGAGCTTAAAAGTGTTACATGGCTGGTTCTGAACCAAAACGTGACCTAGTAAATAATTTAGGAATTATGGCAAGATAGTGTTTCTAGCTCAGCAATGAGAAGGGTGAAAGAGCAGAGTGGGTAGTCTTATCTAACAAAACATGTTCTCAGAAATTTTTCTTGTAGCTGGGGTTACAGCTCACTTTTAGGCTTTTTCTGTGATCACTTCTCAAGATGTGGAGAAGGGTGCAACACACAAAGAATTAAAGAGGTTGTGGTGAGAGTTTTGTTGTGGCAAGTCTGCCATCAAAGAACTGCAGCTGTGTGTTATGAATGATAGGTATCTATATCTGATGTTTTAAATTATAGTTTATATTAGTTTCATCATGTCAGTTCCTAGCATTAGCTAGGTCTGGTTTAAAATTGTTTGGTTCTTCAAATCCATAAGGATGAGCTATGAGCTGTGAGGAGGTAGTAGGGCCACTCAGTGGAGAATCACTTGTGTGTCTGCTTTGCCTCTGTGATGAAAGGAATGAACGTTAGATCTGAAGGGGACTAAATCTGTCAGCCTGTGCTTAGCCTTTTTTTGCACTACACTTGTAAGGGCACCCTGTTAAATTTATTACAAGCTCATGAAGTCAGCCCAAAGTCTTGTACCTCAAATAAGATAGGACCCTGATTGATGTCAGTATTTCCCATGCATGAGTTTGCAATCAATGGTTACTTTTATAATACTGGTCAGTTCTTGGTATCTAGTCTCGTTGTCTAGGTCCAGATGCATTCCACCTGTCCTTAGGCATGTGAGTTGGGAATGCAGTCATCCCAAGCACACTGTAATAGGGAGAAAGTGCTTGGTCAGTTGTCCTCTGAGTATGTATCATCTGTTGATAATATAAGGAGTCTGGTTTGACTAAGCTTCAACCTTAATCACTCAACTTAGATTCCTGAAATTGGGTAGTCTGCGGTTAAGAATGCAAGTCTTTGTGTTGAGAAAGCAAAAATTCACCACAGTGTTGCATTAGGTTATACTAAGAGGTACAAAGCTCTTACCCCACTGCAAAAAGCCAATAGCCTGAACAAATAGTAGAATTGTTCTTCTAAGACTTAGAAAACATACCTGTAAAACAACAGAAATAAAGCTAGGTGGAAATATTATGTGCAGGCATTAATGCTGTAGGACATTTAGCCATTCATTTCAGTGAGAGCAACATCAAGCCTTTAATATCAACAGTGATAACATAAAAGTTTTTGTTCTTTGGTTTTGCTTTTCCATTTTCTCAAATAATTGTAAAATATCTTAAGGGATGGAGGATAATTTAGAGGAGATTTTATTCTGTTCTCACTTTCATGTATTTTTAACCTTTTACTAAACTGATTAAAATGAACAATAAGAAATAGTATCCATATAGACTTGCAGTCCCTGCTATTTTAAATTCTGTTCTACATTAGCAGCTTTGGTGATGCACGGCTAACATGGCTGAACAAAGGCAACGTGCTTTGTCAACGTCAGGGGAAGCATTATACGAAGTCCTGGCCCTAGAGAAGGGAGCGACACATGATGAAATTAAGAAGTCCTACAGGTATGTAGAAGGCAACATGTCTAAAAATGCTTGTGTGTCTGGCAGGGTGGTAAAATCTTTTGACTTGCCTGCACTGTAGATATTCATTGTTACAATTTTTTTTTCCCCTATGAGCCTGAAAAGAGTCAGAGATGGTGCAATATGAATCTATTGATCACAAACAATCTGTGTGTTTCATCTAAAATGTTTTAATCTAGCTGAATGAGAGGTCAGACTGTTAGGATAAAATAACACAGACTATGTTTGCCAAGCGCAGTCTTTGAATACTGCACCCAGTTCTCATGTTAGCACTTTTTCCTGAAGTAAAAGCCAATGCAGAAAAGTGCTAAAAAAACAATTCAAGAACTAGAGTGAGAGACATAAGGAGTTCAATCAGTTTATCATGTCATAAAGAAGACGACCAATAAACTATTTGATTATAGTGTGTAATATCTTTGAAGGAGGAAAATGGTAGGTGTGAGGGGGTTCTTCACTTTGTGAAGGCAGGAATAACCAAAGCCAGTGATGGGAATCTAAAAGCAATTTGAGCTGAAAAATAGGTACATGGTTTTAATAGTCAGTGTCACCAACCACTGAAACACACTGGCACAGGAAAAGGTAGGTTTTCTATTGAAAAAGAAGAGAGGACTTCAACATAAGGTTTACTCAAACACAAGTTATGATAATGGTGAAAAGTATTTTATTTTTGATAAGTAACAAGAACTGGAGGATTTTATGGGTCATTTTGATCTAAAATCTGTTCTGCTGCTATTGAAAGAGAAAGAACTTTAAATGTCAAGAGTGAAATAGATGTCCTTGACATCAAAATATGCCCAACATGCAGGTTTAATAAATATACTTGCAGGTTTTAATAAATATAGTAAAACTTTTATCATAGCATCATTGTGGGTGTTGTTGGTTGCACTCTATTACCAGTCAAACTTTAACACAGCTTTCTTTCCCTGCCAAGTGTAAGAATATATTTGAAATTAAAAAGGGGTTATGAAATAGATTTGCTTGCATCATTGTTTAGCTAGGATTTTGTTGGGACTCTGTCCTCTGTGTTTTTGAACAAATTGCATCTCTCCCACTTTCTGTTCCTAAAGGCATATATTCAATGGAGGCAGGAGAAGTAATAAACGTCAAAACTTTTCACACAATGGAAGGAAAACTGTTGACGTCTCGTGGTTCTGTTGTCTTGCATAACTATACCACCGGGGAATAAACTTACTACATTATCAAATTCACTCATGACTTGCACCTTCTGCGTCCCTGTAGTATAGCCTGGCTGCAGAAACCATCTTGTGTATCAAACCTCATGTTTTCCTGTTGCTTTTACATTTAATTTTCTGGAAAGCAGGCCTTCTTTATTCCCCAAAAGAGAGAGTTGTCATGGAAGAACGTAGAATGAAATTAACTTTGTGTAATGCTGAACATGAATATAGATGATTTACGTGGTGATCTATGGTAAAACTGACAGTGGTGCTTTATCCATCTTTATTAGTAATTATATCAAAAAAGCCTGCTTCTGACTAAAGTGGAAATGTCAGAGGGATTCACTTTTAATGGAGTAGCTGTAAATATTTGCAAGATAAAATGATGAGTCAGTCTCATAGATTTGCTTTAATTATCTTTTAATTTATGCTAATCCAAAAATCTGTTGCTGACCTGGTATTCTTTAGTACAAGGTATAAAACCAGCAATACCTGATTCTGAGTTTCCTGCCATTATTAATTAAGTCAGTATTAATCATACTACCAAAGCCCAGGGAAAAATTTACTTTTTAATAAACATGACAGAGGTACCTCTATGTGCTTTTATTTGGAGTTTGGCACAATCTAATTTACCAAGGAGTAAAGCTAACAGGCTTCTAATCAGCAGAATTTCAAAGGAGATCTATTTATATTCAACACAGTAAAAAATAATATTTAGAAACTTTTTCTGGCATAATAACTTAAATTGTACTTTGACTTCTGCTTCCTAGTCTGACAGTGAAGTAAGATGTAGAGATACCATATTTCTTATGGTTCAGAAGTTTTAAAAGATTCAGTATGAAAGACTAATTATACAAAAATAAGTAGCTTGACACCTCTGTGAGAGAGTTCACAATGTTGGTTTAGAATTTTATTAGAAAATAGGTGCACTACTGTGAATGAATGCCATGTACTGACTGCCCAACTAAGAGGGATAATAGCTTAACCTAGGCCCCTGCCAGTGCACTGTGCTATTCCTGATAGAACCATGGATTCTTTACTCCTCTGGGAAGAAGACAGGCTCTCCACACCCTGCAGAGACAGAGAGTGCCTCGCCAAAGGGTCTTGTGCCCAATTGGAATGAAAAGCATTGGAGAATCATAGAATAGAATCACAGAATGGTTTAGGTTGGAAGGGACCTTAAAGATCACCTAGTTCCAATCCCCGTGCCATGGGCAGGGACATCCTCCACGAGACCAGGCTGCTCATCCAGCCTGACCTTGAAGACATCCAGGGATGTGGCATCCACAAATTCCCTGAGCAACCCGTTCCAGTGCCTCACCACCCTCTCCAGGAAGAATTTTTTCCTGAAATCCAACCTAAATCTACCCACTTTCAATTTAAACCCGTATACCCCTTGTCCTGTCACTACAGGCCCTTGTAAAAAGTCCCCCTCCAGCTTTCTTGTAGGCCCCTTCAGGTACTGGAAGGTGCTGTAAGGTCTCCCCAAAGCCTTCTCTTCTCCAGGCTGAACAAGCCCAACTCTTTCAGCATTTCTTCAATAGGAGAGGTGCTCCAGCCCTCTGGTCATCTTCATGGCCTCCTCTGGACTTGCTCCAACCGGTCAATGTCCTTCATATGTTGAGAGCTCCAGAGCTGGATGCAGTAGTCCAGGTGAGGTCTCACGAGACCAGAGTAGAGGGGCAGAATCCCCTCCCTCGAGGTGCTGGCCACACTTCTCTGGATACAGCCCAGGATACGGTTGGCTTTCTGGGCTGCCAGCGCACACTGCCGGCTCATGTCCAGCTTTTCAACCACCAGTACCCCCAAGTCCTACTGAGGGCTGCTCTTGATCCATTCCTTGCCCAGCCTGTACTTGTGCTTGGGATTGCCCCAACCCACATGCAGGACCTTGCACTTGGCCATGTTGAACTTCACGAGATTAGCATAGGCTCAACTCTCAAGCTTCTCAGGATACCTCTGGATGAAAGCAGACATCCATCGCACGGCCTCTAACATGCAAAGCGACTGCTCGACCACTTGAGTACTTCCCCAGCCCACACCCTCTGACTGAGGTCCACTCCACTCCCAGACCACCAGCCCTGAACCAGGCTGACCTATACCCAAAGCCTGGGCCTCCCAACAGCCTCTCTCCCACAACCCCAGGACTCAGTTGAGGTTCCTGGTGGAACTGACCCTAGACAAGACCAGTGCCCAGGTACCACCATCCTCTGCACAGGGGTCACCCCGACAGCCTTGGTGCCGCTGGGGCTGGGCCAGTGCCAAAAGGGCACTCCTTCGAGCCGGAGTTGAACCAGCGACCTAAGGATGGCCGTGCAAGGGAACCTACAGTCCTCCGCTCTACCAGCTGAGCTATCGAAGGAATCTTGGGGCCCTGCCCAGTACCTCGCCCATCACACACTCACCCAACACTTCCCTAGACACCCTGCAGCATCAGGCCTCAGCTCCAACATACGGCTTCAAACAGCCTCAGCTCCAAAGTCACACCATTTCATCAACTCTTTATCCCACCCAATCATGCACACCCACAAACACAGAATCCAACAAGCTCCTTGCATATCAGCTTCTACAGCTACGCTCCCCTCAAGGCCAAAGAGAATGAACCCATATCCTGTCGGGACTCCCCTGGATTCAGTTTCACTCTGCTGTCTTTTTCCTCTGCACATGTATCACACAAATGGACAGCCATTCCTCGACTCTGTAACTAGTCCTACGAGCCCGAAGGTCATGCAGAACCCCTCTGATCCTCTTTCTCCAGGCTGAACATGCCCACAGACCTCAGGCCATGTTCAAGGAAAAACGCCTCCACTGCCTGAGCTTTTTGGTGGCCTCGCACTGGTGTTGTTCTGTTTCCTTGATGTCTTTCCAGTAGTGGGGAGCTCTAAGGTGGACACAGAACTGGGGATGACATCTCTCCCCTGTCAAGTAAAGAGGGACACAAAAAATACCGCATGGACTGGTCTTGATACAGGCCACAATGTCATCATCCTCTGCAACGCCTGGGTACACCACCGTCTCCCCACAGTCTGCAGAAGACAGAGAATGCCCTGCCAAATGCCTTGTGCCCAGGCAAAGGGAATGAAAAGCATTGGAGAATGCGGGCATCGATCCCGCTGCCTCTCACATGCAAAGCGAGCGCTCTACCACTTGAGCTAATTCCCCATCCTACGGACCCTCACTGAGGTCCCCTCCCAGGCCTCCAGCCCTGACCCACGCTGTCCTGCACACAAAGCCTGAGCCTCACGCCTTTATCACACACTTATCCAAACATTCATGTCGCACATCACTCCTGCATAAACGCATGGCTCTCCTCAGCAGGAAAAAGAGGATGTCCTGCCTTACACCAACATTGACCACAAACTCTCTGCCCACAAGAGCTCATGAGGACAGACCCAGCCATGCTGGCTCACTCCATGACAGTGTCCAGAACAGAAGGCACTCTCATCATGGTGAGCCAGGGAAAACTGCATCACAGTAAGTCACTGACTAGGTCACGGTGACGATCACATCCAGTGAGCACCACGCAGGTCCAGACGGACAAGCCAGGGATGAGGTCAGGACAGACCATCTGTCTGCATGTCAGCGTCTGCATCAAGATCCACTGTGGCTGGACATCTTCATGGCCATGGCTGAGCTTGAGACCAGGACCCCTACTGTATAGCTCAGAAAGGGAATGAAGGCTTATAGCTCAATGCACAGATTGCTCCGGGACCCTTTGGGGGAGGTGGTCACCCCGCATAAGGCCGATCATGGCCATTCAGGCCTATTAGGGCACTCAGGGCCCAGATGAGACATAATGGTAGCCTTGAAGGGGAGTCTGCAGTCCTCCGTTTTACCAGCAGAACTATTGGTGGACTGGCTGGGCTCTTTCCCAGCTCTGCCTCCCTGACAGAGCTGTCAAAGAAACCAGCTTGCGTGCAACCTCAGCTCATGTCTGTTCCAGCACCTTCTTCCAAGTACCCCCAGCTCAAGGTGCACAGCAGCTTGCTCAAGGATTCAGCCGCTCAGCTCATGCCAGCCTCCAAGCATGGAGACTGCACAGCACTCTGGGACACTGTTCTTCCCATGCCTGGCTGTCCTCACAGGACAAAATATTGCACCTGTCCTGCTTCAGATTTGTCCAGTTGTTTCCCATTCCTCCACCAACCAACACCGTAAAAGGCCTACATGTTGAATCTATAACCTCCTCATTTGGCATTCTGAAAAACTGCTGCTCATCTCCCCCAAATCCCTGTCTTCTCCAGGCTCTGGGCAAGCCCACATTCACTGGCACCTCTTCACAGGGCAAATGCGCCTGCTGCCAATGGCCCTAGTGGCCGTGTTCTGAAGTCGCTGCCCGGGTCAATGCGTGTCTTCTACACAGAGGCCCAAAGTTGGGCACAAAATCCTAGATGCCATTGTCAAGTGTCAAGTAAAAGTGGAGACTGATTTCCTTTGATCCAGAGTCCACAGTGCTCTTGATACAGGCCTGAATGCCATCATCCTCTGCCAAGCCTGGGCACACCATGATCTCCCCAGAGCATGCAGAGGACTGAGAATGCCCTGCCAAAGGGCCTTGCGCCCAGGCAAATGAATGAAAAGCATTGGAGAATGCAGGCATCGATCCCGCTGCCTCTCACATGCTAAGCGAGCGCTCTACCACTTGAGCTAATTCCCCACTTCATGGCCTCTCACTGAGGTCCTCTCCCATCCCAGACCTCCAGCCCTGACCCCCACTGCTCTGCACATAAAGGCTGGGTCTCCCATTGCCCTGGCACCCAGAGGCCTAGGCATCACCTCAGTTCTTGATGGAGCTGACTCTAGGCCCCAGACAAGACCAGTGCCCAGGTACCGCCACCCCTTGCCCAGAGTTCACCCCATACACATTTGGCTGGTGGTATTTCCCATCTCAGGCCAGAGGTGAAGGCTGGGCAACCCTTGAATTGGAGCCAGCTGGGCAGGGCCAAAAGGCAGAGGTGCTGTTGGGGCTGGGCCAGTGCCAAAAGGGCACTCCTTCGAGCCGGAGTTGAACCAGCGACCTAAGGATGGCCGTGCCAGGGAGCCTACAGTCCTCCGCTCTACCAGCTGAGCTATCGAAGGAATCTTGGGGCCCTGCCCAGTACCTCAGAAGCAAAGAGGGACACAAAAAATACCACATGGACTGGTCTTGATACAGCCAAGATGCCATCATCCTCTGCAACGCCTGGGCACACCACCGTCTCCCCACAGTCTGCAGAAGACAGAGAATGCCCTGCCAAATGCCTTGTGCCCAGGCAAAGGGAATGAAAAGCATTGGAGAATGCGGGCATCGATCCCGCTGCCTCTCACATGCAAAGCGAGCACTCTACCACTTGAGCTAATTCCCCATCCTACGGATTCTCACTGAGGTCCCCTCCCAGGCCTCCAGCCCTGACCCACGCTGTCCTGCACACAAAGCCTGAGCCTCACGCCTTTATCACACACTTATCCAAACATTCATGTCGCACATCACTCCTGCATAAACGCATGGCTCTCCTCAGCAGGAAAAAGAGGATGTCCTGCCTTACACCAACATTGACCACAAACTCTCTGCCCACAAGAGCTCATGAGGACAGACCCAGCCATGCTGGCTCACTCCATGACAGTGTCCAGAACAGAAGGCACTCTCATCATGGTGAGCCAGGGAAAACTGCATCACAGTAAGTCACTGACTAGGTCACGGTGACGATCACATCCAGTGAGCACCACGCAGGTCCAGACGGACAAGCCAGGGATGAGGTCAGGACAGACCATCTGTCTGCATGTCAGCGTCTGCATCAAGATCCACTGTGGCTGGACATCTTCATGGCCATGGCTGAGCTTGAGACCAGGACCCCTACTGTATAGCTCAGAAAGGGAATGAAGGCTTATAGCTCAATGCACAGATTGCTCCGGGACCCTTTGGGGGAGGTGGTCACCCCGCATAAGGCCGATCATGGCCATTCAGGCCTATTAGGGCACTCAGGGCCCAGATGAGACATAATGGTAGCCTTGAAGGGGAGTCTGCAGTCCTCCGTTTTACCAGCAGAACTATTGGTGGACTGGCTGGGCTCTTTCCCAGCTCTGCCTCCCTGACAGAGCTGTCAAAGAAACCAGCTTGCGTGCAACCTCAGCTCATGTCTGTTCCAGCACCTTCTTCCAAGTACCCCCAGCTCAAGGTGCACAGCAGCTTGCTCAAGGATTCAGCCGCTCAGCTCATGCCAGCCTCCAAGCATGGAGACTGCACAGCACTCTGGGACACTGTTCTTCCCATGCCTGGCTGTCCTCACAGGACAAAATATTGCACCTGTCCTGCTTCAGATTTGTCCTGTTGTTTCCCATTCCTCCACCAACCAACACCGTAAAAGGCCTACATGTTGAATCTATAACCTCCTCATTTGGCATTCTGAAAAACTGCTGCTCATCTCCCCCAAATCCCTGTCTTCTCCAGGCTCTGGGCAAGCCCACATTCGCTGGCACCTCTTCACAGGGCAAATGCGCCTGCTGCCAATGGCCCTAGTGGCCGTGTTCTGAAGTCGCTGCCCGGGTCAATGCGTGTCTTCTACACAGAGGCCCAAAGTTGGGCACAAAATCCTAGATGCCATTGTCAAGTGTCAAGTAAAAGTGGAGACTGATTTCCTTTGATCCAGAGTCCACAGTGCTCTTGATACAGGCCTGAATGCCATCATCCTCTGCCAAGCCTGGGCACACCATGATCACCCCAGAGCATGCAGAGGACTGAGAATGCCCTGCCAAAGGGCCTTGCGCCCAGGCAAATGAATGAAAAGCATTGGAGAATGCAGGCATCGATCCCGCTGCCTCTCACATGCTAAGCGAGCGCTCTACCACTTGAGCTAATTCCCCACTTCATGGCCTCTCACTGAGGTCCTCTCCCATCCCAGACCTCCAGCCCTGACCCCCACTGCTCTGCACATAAAGGCTGGGTCTCCCATTGCCCTGGCACCCAGAGGCCTAGGCATCACCTCAGTTCTTGATGGAGCTGACTCTAGGCCCCAGACAAGACCAGTGCCCAGGTACCGCCACCCCTTGCCCAGAGTTCACCCCATACACATTTGGCTGGTGGTATTTCCCATCTCAGGCCAGAGGTGAAGGCTGGGCAACCCTTGAATTGGAGCCAGCTGGGCAGGGCCAAAAGGCAGAGGTGCCACTGGGGCTGGGCCAGTGCCAAAAGGGCACTCCTTCGAGCCGGAGTTGAACCAGCGACCTAAGGATGGCCGTGCAAGGGAGCCTACAGTCCTCCGCTCTACCAGCTGAGCTATCGAAGGAATCTTGGGGCCCTGCCCAGTACCTCGCCCATCACACACTCACCCAACACTTCCCTAGACACCCTGCAGCATCAGGCCTCAGCTCCAACATACGGCTTCAAACAGCCTCAGCTCCAAAGTCACACCATTTCATCAACTCTTTATCCCACCCAATCATGCACACCCACAAACACAGAATCCAACAAGCTCCTTGTACATCTTCTACACCTCCTCTCCAATCATGGCCAAAGAGAATGAACCCGTATCCTGTTGGGACTCCCCTGGATTCAGTTTCACTCTGCTGTCTTTTCCCTCTGCACATGTACCACACAAATGGACAGCCATTCCTCGACTCTGTAACTAGTCCTACGAGCTCAAAGGTCATGCAGAATCCCTCTGATCCTCTTTCTCCAGCCTGAACATGCCCACCAACCTCAGCACATCCTCAAAGTAAAACACCTGCACTGCCTGAGCTTTTTGGTGGCCCTGCACTGTTGGTGTTCCATTTCCTTGATGTCTTTCCAGTAGTGGGGAGCTCAAGGCTGGACACAGTTCTGGGGATGACATCTCTCCCCTGTCAAGCAAAGAAGGACAAAGAAGGACCAGATGGACTGGTCTTGATATAGGCCACAATGTCATCATCCTCTGCAAAGCCTGGGCACACCATGATCTTGCCACAGCCCTCACAGGACAAAGAGATCCCTGCCAAATGCCTTGTGGCCAGGCAAAGGGAATGAAAAGCGTTGGAGAATGCAGGCATCGATCCCGCTGCCTCTCACATGCTAAGCGAGCGCTCTACCACTTGAGCTAATTCCCCATCCTACGGAATCTGACTGAGGTCTCCTGCCCTCCCAGGCTCCCAGCAATGACCGACGCTGCACTGCACACAAAGCCTGAACCTCCCATTGGCCTCACGCCCACATCCCCAGGCCGACCTCACTTTCCTGGTGGTCTTGACCCCAGACTGCAGAGAAGACCAGGGCTATTGAAGTGCACAGAATGCTCTTGATAGAAGCCAGGATGTCATCATCCTCTGCCAAGCCTGGGCACACCATGATCTCCCAACAGCTCATGGAAGACAGAGAATGCCCTTCCAAATGCCTTGTGCCCAGGGAAATGGAATGAAAAGTGTTGGAGAATGCGGGCATCGATCCCGCTGCCTCTCACATGCTAAGCGAGCGCTCTACCACTTGAGCTAATTCCCCACTTCATGGCCTCTCACTGAGGTCCTCTCCCATCCCCCAGCCCTGACCCAGGCTGCCCTGCACACAAAGCCTAGGCCTTGGTCCCACAGCCCCTGTCCCCAGCTCGCTTTCCTGATGGAGCTGATCCAAGAGAAGACCAGTGCTCCTTTACCACCATCCCTTACCCAGGGTTCACTCCTGACAGCCTTGGCTGGTTGTATGCCCCACCTCAGGCCAGAGCTGAAGGCTGGGCAGTCCTTGAAGGGCATCCAGCTGGGCAGGGCCAAGAGGCAGAGGTGCTGTTGGGGCTGGGCCAGTGCCAAAAGGGCACTCCTTCGAGCTGGAGTTGAACCAGCGACCTAAGGATGGCCGTGCCAGGGAGCCTACAGTCCTCCGCTCTACCAGCTGAGCTATCGAAGGAATCTTGGGGCCCTGCCCAGTACCTCACCCATCACACACTCACCCAACACTTCCCTAGACACCATGCAGCATCAGGCCTCAACTCCAGCATCCTGATTCAAATGGCCTCAGCTCCAACACGACACCACTTTCACAACAATTTAGGCCCTCAAATCATGCACACCCAAAACCACAAAACACCACAGACTCCATAAACATCATCTGCTTGGCTTTCCTCAAGGCCAAACAGAATGAACCCTCATCCTGCTCCAGCTTCCCACATTTCAATTTCACTGAACTGTCTTTTCTCCTCTGGCCAAGCACCACACAAATGGACAGCCATTCCTCGACTCTGTAACTAGTCCTACGAGCTCAAAGGTCATGCAGAATCCCTCTGATCCTCTTTCTCCAGGCTGAACATGCCCACAGACCTCAGCCCACGCTCAGAGAGAAATGTCTCCACTGCCTGAGCTTTTTCTGTGGCCCTGCACTGGGGTTGTTCCATTTCCTTGATGTCTTTCCTCTAGTGGGAAGCTTGAAGCAGGACATAGTACTGATGATGACATCTCTCCCCTGTCAAGCAAAGAAGGACAAAAGAATACCGCATGGACTGGTCTTGATACAGGCCAGGATGTCATCATCTTCTGCCAAGCCTGGGCACACCACAATGTCCCCACAGCCCGCAGAAGACAAAGAATGCCCTGCCAAATGACTTGTGCCCAGGCAAAGGGAATGAAAAGCGTTGGAGAATGCGGGCATCGATCCCGCTGCCTCTCACATGCTAAGCGAGCGCTCTACCACTTGAGCTAATTCCCCACTTCACGGCCTCTCACTGAGGTCCCTTTCCCTCCCAGGCTCCCAGCACTGACCCAAGGCTCCACTGGCACCCAAAGCCTGGGCCTCCCATTGGCCTGGCTCCTACAGCCCCAGGTACAGGCTCATGTTCCTGATGGAGCTGACCCCGGACAAGACATCAGCTCATGTACTGACATCCCCTGCATAGCTATCCTTGGCTGGTGGTCTTCCCAACCTCAGGCCAGAGCTGAAGGCTGGGCAACCCTTGAATTGGAGCCAGCTGGGCAGGGCCAAAAGGCAGAGGTGCCACTGGGGCTGGGCCAGTGCCAAAAGGGCACTCCTTCGAGCCGGAGTTGAACCAGCGACCTAAGGATGGCCGTGCAAGGGAGCCTACAGTCCTTCGCTCTACAAGCTGAGCTATCGAAGGAATCACAGGAAGTTGACACCTCACACCTTTATCACACCTTATCCAAACATTCATCTCTCACATCACTGCTGCATGACCGCATGGCTCTCCTCAGCAGGATAAAAAGGATGTCCTGCTTTACACCAACATTGACCACAAACTCTCTGCCCACAACAGCTCATAAGGGCAGAGAGTCCTGCTTCAGATTTGTCCTGTTGTTTCCCGTTCCTCCACCAACCAACACAGTAAAAGGTCTACATGTTGAATCTATAACCTCCTCATTTGGCATTCTGAAAAACTGCTGCTCATCTCCCCCAAATCCCTGTCTTCTCCAGGCTCTGGGCAAGCCCACATTCACTGGCACCTCCTCACAGGGCAAATGCGCCTGCTGCCAATGGCCCTAGTGGCCGTGTTCTGAAGTCGCTGCCCGGGTCAATGCGTGTCTTCTACACAGAGGCCCAAAGTTGGGCACAAAATCCTAGATGCCATTGTCAAAGTGTCAAGTAAAAGTGGAGACTGATTTCCTTTGATCCAGAGTCCACAGTGCTCTTGATACAGGCCTGAATGCCATCATCCTCTGCCAAGCCTGGGCACACCATGATCTCCCCAGAGCATGCAGAGGACTGAGAATGCCCTGCCAAAGGGCCTTGCGCCCAGGCAAATGAATGAAAAGCATTGGAGAATGCAGGCATCGATCCCGCTGCCTCTCACATGCTAAGCGAGCGCTCTACCACTTGAGCTAATTCCCCACTTCATGGCCTCTCACTGAGGTCCTCTCCCATCCCAGACCTCCAGCCCTGACCCCCACTGCTCTGCACATAAAGGCTGGGTCTCCCATTGCCCTGGCACCCAGAGGCCTAGGCATCACCTCAGTTCTTGATGGAGCTGACTCTAGGCCCCAGACAAGACCAGTGCCCAGGTACCGCCACCCCTTGCCCAGAGTTCACCCCATACACATTTGGCTGGTGGTATGCCCCACCTCAGGCCAGAGCTGAAGGCTGGGCAACCCTTGAATTGGAGCCAGCTGGGCAGGGCCAAAAGGCAGAGGTGCCACTGGGGCTGGGCCAGTGCCAAAAGGGCACTCCTTCGAGCCGGAGTTGAACCAGCGACCTAAGGATGGCCGTGCAAGGGAGCCTACAGTCCTCCGCTCTACCAGCTGAGCTATCGAAGGAATCTTGGGGCCCTGCCCAGTACCTCGCCCATCACACACTCACCCAACACTTCCCTAGACACCCTGCAGCATCAGGCCTCAGCTCCAACATACGGCTTCAAACAGCCTCAGCTCCAAAGTCACACCATTTCATCAACCCATTACCACATCCAGTCATGCACACCCACAAACACAGAATCCAACAAGCTCCTTGTACATCTTCTACACCTCCTCTCCAATCATGGCCAAAGAGAATGAACCCGTATCCTGTTGGGACTTCCCTGGATTCAGTTTCACTCTGCTGTCTTTTCCCTCTGCACATGTACCACACAAATGGACAGCCATTCCTTGACTCTGTAACTAGTCCTACGAGCTCAAAGGTCATGCAGAATCCCTCTGATCCTCTTTCTCCAGGCTGAACATGCCCACCAACCTCAGCACATGCTCAGAGAGAAATGTCTCCACTGCCTGAGCTTTTTCTGTGGCCCTGCACTGGGGTTGTTCCATTTCCTTGATGTCTTTCCTCTAGTGGGAAGCTTGAAGAAGGACACAGTAGTGGGGATGACATCTCTCCACTGTCAAGCAAAGAGGGAGAAAAAAACTTCCTCTGTTAGAGTGCACGGACTGGTTTTGATAAAGGCCAGGATAATATCATCCTCTGCCAAGCCTGGGCACACCATGATTTCCCTGCAGCTTGTAGAAGAGAGAGAAAGCCATTCCAATTGCCTTGTGCCCAGGCAAAGGGAATGCAAAGCGTTGGAGAATGCGGGCATCGATCCCACTGCCTCTCGCATGCTAAGCGAGCACTCTACCACTTGAGCTAATTCCCCACTTCACAGCCTCTCACTGAGGTCCTCTCTCATCCCCAGCAACCAGCCCTGACCCCAGTACTCTACACATGAAGTCTGGGTCTCCCATTGGCCTGGCTCCCACAGCCCAAGGCACCCCCTCACTTTTCGATGGAGATGACCCTAGCCCCAGACAAGACATCAGCTCAGGCACCACCACCCCTTGCCCAGAGTTCACCCCATACACACTTGGCTGGTGGTCTTTCCCACCTCAGGCCAGAGCTGAAGGCTGGGCAACCCTTGAATTGGAGCCAGCTGGGCAGGGCCAAAAGGCAGAGGTGCTGTTGGGGCTGGGCCAGTGCCAAAAGGGCACTCCTTCGAGCCGGAGTTGAACCAGCGACCTAAGGATGGCCGTGCCAGGGAGCCTACAGTCCTCCGCTCTACCAGCTGAGCTATCGAAGGAATCTTGGGGCCCTGCCCAGTACCTCAGAAGCAAAGAGGGACACAAAAAATACTGCATGGACTGGTCTTGATACAGGCCACAATGTCATCATCCTCTGCAACGCCTGGGTACACCACCGTCTCCCCACAGTCTGCAGAAGACAGAGAATGCCCTGCCAAATGCCTTGTGCCCAGGCAAAGGGAATGAAAAGCATTGGAGAATGCGGGCATCGATCCCGCTGCCTCTCACATGCAAAGCGAGCGCTCTACCACTTGAGCTAATTCCCCATCCTACGGACCCTCACTGAGGTCCCCTCCCAGGCCTCCAGCCCTGACCCACGCTGTCCTGCACACAAAGCCTGAGCCTCACGCCTTTATCACACACTTATCCAAACATTCATGTCGCACATCACTCCTGCATAAACGCATGGCTCTCCTCAGCAGGAAAAAGAGGATGTCCTGCCTTACACCAACATTGACCACAAACTCTCTGCCCACAAGAGCTCATGAGGACAGACCCAGCCATGCTGGCTCACTCCATGACAGTGTCCAGAACAGAAGGCACTCTCATCATGGTGAGCCAGGGAAAACTGCATCACAGTAAGTCACTGACTAGGTCACGGTGACGATCACATCCAGTGAGCACCACGCAGGTCCAGACGGACAAGCCAGGGATGAGGTCAGGACAGACCATCTGTCTGCATGTCAGCGTCTGCATCAAGATCCACTGTGGCTGGACATCTTCATGGCCATGGCTGAGCTTGAGACCAGGACCCCTACTGTATAGCTCAGAAAGGGAATGAAGGCTTATAGCTCAATGCACAGATTGCTCCGGGACCCTTTGGGGGAGGTGGTCACCCCGCATAAGGCCGATCATGGCCATTCAGGCCTATTAGGGCACTCAGGGCCCAGATGAGACATAATGGTAGCCTTGAAGGGGAGTCTGCAGTCCTCCGTTTTACCAGCAGAACTATTGGTGGACTGGCTGGGCTCTTTCCCAGCTCTGCCTCCCTGACAGAGCTGTCAAAGAAACCAGCTTGCGTGCAACCTCAGCTCATGTCTGTTCCAGCACCTTCTTCCAAGTACCCCCAGCTCAAGGTGCACAGCAGCTTGCTCAAGGATTCAGCCGCTCAGCTCATGCCAGCCTCCAAGCATGGAGACTGCACAGCACTCTGGGACACTGTTCTTCCCATGCCTGGCTGTCCTCACAGGACAAAATATTGCACCTGTCCTGCTTCAGATTTGTCCTGTTGTTTCCCATTCCTCCACCAACCAACACCGTAAAAGGCCTACATGTTGAATCTATAACCTCCTCATTTGGCATTCTGAAAAACTGCTGCTCATCTCCCCCAAATCCCTGTCTTCTCCAGGCTCTGGGCAAGCCCACATTCACTGGCACCTCCTCACAGGGCAAATGCGCCTGCTGCCAATGGCCCTAGTGGCCGTGTTCTGAAGTCGCTGCCCGGGTCAATGCGTGTCTTCTACACAGAGGCCCAAAGTTGGGCACAAAATCCTAGATGCCATTGTCAAGTGTCAAGTAAAAGTGGAGACTGATTTCCTTTGATCCAGAGTCCACAGTGCTCTTGATACAGGCCTGAATGCCATCATCCTCTGCCAAGCCTGGGCACACCATGATCTCCCCAGAGCATGCAGAGGACTGAGAATGCCCTGCCAAAGGGCCTTGCGCCCAGGCAAATGAATGAAAAGCATTGGAGAATGCAGGCATCGATCCTGCTGCCTCTCACATGCTAAGCGAGCGCTCTACCACTTGAGCTAATTCCCCACTTCATGGCCTCTCACTGAGGTCCTCTCCCATCCCCCAGCCCTGACCCAGGCTGCCCTGCACACAAAGCCTAGGCCTTGGTCCCACAGCCCCTGTCCCCAGCTCGCTTTCCTGATGGAGCTGATCCAGGAGAAGACCAGTGCTCCTTTACCACCATCCCTTACCCAGGGTTCACTTCTGACAGCCTTGGCTGGTGGTATTTCCCAACTCAGGCCAGAGGTGAAGGCTGGGCAACCCTTGAATTGGAGCCAGCTGGGCAGGGCCAAAAGGCAGAGGTGCCACTGGGGCTGGGCCAGTGCCAAAAGGGCACTCCTTCGAGCCGGAGTTGAACCAGCGACCTAAGGATGGCCGTGCAAGGGAGCCTACAGTCCTCCGCTCTACCAGCTGAGCTATCGAAGGAATCTTGGGGCCCTGCCCAGTACCTCGCCCATCACACACTCACCCAACACTTCCCTAGACACCCTGCAGCATCAGGCCTCAGCTCCAACATACGGCTTCAAACAGCCTCAGCTCCAAAGTCACACCATTTCATCAACCCATTACCACATCCAGTCATGCACACCCACAAACACAGAATCCAACAAGCTCCTTGTACATCTTCTACACCTCCTCTCCAATCATGGCCAAAGAGAATGAACCCGTATCCTGTTGGGACTTCCCTGGATTCAGTTTCACTCTGCTGTCTTTTCCCTCTGCACATGTACCACACAAATGGACAGCCATTCCTTGACTCTGTAACTAGTCCTACGAGCTCGAAGGTCATGCAGAATCCCTCTGATCCTCTTTCTCCAGCCTGAACATGCCCACAGACCTCAGCCCATGCTCAAAGAGAAATGCCTCCAATGCCTGAGATTTTCAGTTGCCTCACAATGAGGTTATTCCTTTTCCTTGATGTCTTTCCTCGAGTGTGGAACTCAAAGCTGGTAGACAGTACTGGGGATGACATCTCTCCAATGTCAAGCAAAGAGGAGGAAAACCAATTCCTCTGTGAATGTGCACAGACTGATCTTCATAAAGGCAAGGATGTCATTGTCCTCTGACAAGCCTGAGCACACGACAATATCCCCACAGCCCGCAGAAGACAGAGAATGCCCTGCCAAAGAGCTGTGCAACCAGGCAAATGGAATGAAAAGTGTTGGAGAATGCGGGCATCGATCCCGCTGCCTCTCACATGCTAAGCGAGCGCTCTACCACTTGAGCTAATTCCCCACTTCATGGCCTCTCACTGAGGTCCTCTCCCATCCCCCAGCCCTGACCCAGGCTGCCCTGCACACAAAGCCTAGGCCTTGGTCCCACAGCCCCTGTCCCCAGCTCGCTTTCCTGATGGAGCTGATCCAGGAGAAGACCAGAGCTCCTTTACCACCATCCCTTACCCAGGGTTCACTTCTGACAGCCTTGGCTGGTTGTATGCCCCACCTCAGGCCAGAGCTGAAGGCTGGGCAACCCTTGAATTGGAGCCAGCTGGGCAGGGCCAAAAGGCAGAGGTGCCACTGGGGCTGGGCCAGTGCCAAAAGGGCACTCCTTCGAGCCGGAGTTGAACCAGCGACCTAAGGATGGCCGTGCAAGGGAGCCTACAGTCCTCCGCTCTACCAGCTGAGCTATCGAAGGAATCTTGGGGCCCTGCCCAGTACCTCGCCCATCACACACTCACCCAACACTTCCCTAGACACCCTGCAGCATCAGGCCTCAGCTCCAACATACGGCTTCAAACAGCCTCAGCTCCAAAGTCACACCATTTCATCAACCCATTACCACATCCAGTCATGCACACCCACAAACACAGAATCCAACAAGCTCCTTGTACATCTTCTACACCTCCTCTCCAATCATGGCCAAAGAGAATGAACCCGTATCCTGTTGGGACTTCCCTGGATTCAGTTTCACTCTGCTGTCTTTTCCCTCTGCACATGTACCACACAAATGGACAGCCATTCCTTGACTCTGTAACTAGTCCTACGAGCTCGAAGGTCATGCAGAATCCCTCTGATCCTCTTTCTCCAGCCTGAACATGCCCACAGACCTCAGCCCATGCTCAAAGAGAAATGCCTCCAATGCCTGAGATTTTCAGTTGCCTCACAATGAGGTTATTCCTTTTCCTTGATGTCTTTCCTCGAGTGTGGAACTCAAAGCTGGTAGACAGTACTGGGGATGACATCTCTCCAATGTCAAGCAAAGAGGAGGAAAACCAATTCCTCTGTGAATGTGCACAGACTGATCTTCATAAAGGCAAGGATGTCATTGTCCTCTGACAAGCCTGAGCACACGACAATATCCCCACAGCCCGCAGAAGACAGAGAATGCCCTGCCAAAGAGCTGTGCAACCAGGCAAATGGAATGAAAAGTGTTGGAGAATGCGGGCATCGATCCCGCTGCCTCTCACATGCTAAGCGAGCGCTCTACCACTTGAGCTAATTCCCCACTTCATGGCCTCTCACTGAGGTCCTCTCCCATCCCCCAGCCCTGACCCAGGCTGCCCTGCACACAAAGCCTAGGCCTTGGTCCCACAGCCCCTGTCCCCAGCTCGCTTTCCTGATGGAGCTGATCCAAGAGAAGACCAGTGCTCCTTTACCACCATCCCTTACCCAGGGTTCACTCCTGACAGCCTTGGCTGGTTGTATGCCCCACCTCAGGCCAGAGCTGAAGGCTGGGCAGTCCTTGAAGGGCATCCAGCTGGGCAGGGCCAAGAGGCAGAGGTGCTGTTGGGGCTGGGCCAGTGCCAAAAGGGTACTCCTTCGAGCCGGAGTTGAACCAGCGACCTAAGGATGGCCGTGCAAGGGAGCCTACAGTCCTCCGCTCTACCAGCTGAGCTATCGAAGGAATCTTGGGGCCCTGCCCAGTACCTCACCCATCACACACTCACCCAACACTTCCCTAGACACCATGCAGCATCAGGCCTCAACTCCAGCATCCTGATTCAAATGGCCTCAGCTCCAACACGACACCACTTTCACAACAATTTAGGCCCTCAAATCATGCACACCCAAAACCACAAAACACCACAGACTCCACAAACATCATCTGCTTGGCTTTCCTCAAGGCCAAACAGAATGAACCCTCATCCTGCTCCAGCTTCCCACATTTCAATTTCACTGAACTGTCTTTTCTCCTCTGGCCAAGCACCACACAAATGGACAGCCATTCCTCGACTCTGTAACTAGTCCTACGAGCTCGAAGGTCATGCAGAATCCCTCTGATCCTCTTTCTCCAGGCTGAACATGCCCACAGACCTCAGCCCACGCTCAGAGAGAAATGTCTCCACTGCCTGAGCTTTTTTTGTGGCCCTGCACTGGGGTTGTTCCATTTCCTTGATGTCTTTCCTCTAGCGGGAAGCTTGAAGCAGGACATAGTACTGATGATGACATCTCTCCCCTGTCAAGCAAAGAAGGACAAAAGAATACCGCATGGACTGGTCTTGATACAGGCCAGGATGTCATCATCCTCTGCCAAGCCTGGGCACACCACAATATCCCCACAGCCCGCAGAAGACAGAGAATGCCCTGCCAAATGACTTGTGCCCAGGCAAAGGGAATGAAAAGCGTTGGAGAATGCGGGCATCGATCCCGCTGCCTCTCACATGCTAAGCGAGCGCTCTACCACTTGAGCTAATTCCCCACTTCACGGCCTCTCACTGAGGTCCCTTTCCCTCCCAGGCTCCCAGCACTGACCCAAGGCTCCACTGGCACCCAAAGCCTGGGCCTCCCATTAGCCTGGCTCCTACAGCCCCAGGCCCAGGCTCATGTTCCTGATGGAGCTGACCCCGGACAAGACATCAGCTCACGTATTGGCATCCCCTGCATAGCCATCCTTGGCTGTTGGTCTTCCCAACCTCAGGCCAGAGCTGAAGGCTGGGCAGCCCTTGAAGGGGATCCAGCCAGGCAGGGCCAAAAGGCAGAGGTGCTGTTGGGGCTGGGCCAGTGCCAAAAGGGCACTCCTTCGAGCCGGAGTTGAACCAGCGACCTAAGGATGGCCGTGCCAGGGAGCCTACAGTCCTTCGCTCTACCAGCTGAGCTATCAAAGGAATCTTGGGGCCCTGCCCAGTACCTCACTCATCACACACTCACCCAACACTTCCCTAGACACCCTGCAGCATCAGGCCTCAGCTCCAACATCCTGATTCAAATGGCCTCTGCTCCAACATCACACCCTCATCATACTCACCCCTCTTGCACAGTTTGATCTCACCTGTCACTCCAAGCCTCCCATTGACAGAGGTTCTGAGCAGATTTCTCTGATTTCGTTTGTATAAGTGCCCTATCCATCTTATTGGATTGGTATTTTAGTACCTATTTTCACTTTTTCTCTCAAACTCATCACATTACTTCCTGTTTTGAAGGGCTGCAGTGGTCCCAGTATGGTGAAAGAGAAAGTTATTCATCATGCGAAAAAACCTGAATGAACATTAATCCATGTTTTTGGTATAGGATGTAGCCAACGAACTCCTGTGTTTATTTCTCTCTCCATCTTTCGGTCTCCCTTATTTCTCTGCTCATAATGTACCACGATTATCACGTATCTGGGAATGTCACTTTTTTCTGGTACACACACGGAATCTTCTACATAGCTGATACTTCGTTTTATGTCACATAGTTCTTTTCCTTACTTTTGTTGTTTCTTATGTTGGACTTAACAGAGTCCTTTTTCTCACTTATTTGTGCATATAGATCCCTTTCCCATTACTAAATCATCTCCAATTAGTATATGTCAACTTGGTGTGCATGGAGTTGTGTTGTTAATGTGTTATTTTTAGCAAGGACAGTTTTCCAAAAATCAAAGTAAGAACATATTGCAACTTCTGTTAGTTGTATTATGTTGAAAGTAGTTCTATTAGTATTCTAAAACAATACTACGTAAAGTGGGTGTGCAACTAACGTTTTTCAGCTTTTGAAACTACATTTGGTTCAAATTCTTTTTTTTTTTTTAATGAGAATTTTGGAGATATTGAGAGGGCTGAAGCTGCCTTTATGTCTGTTGGAAAAGAAAGAAAGGCTGAAGATTGATTGTCCAATGCCTGAAACTACTCATGGGTTTTCAAACTAATACCTCTCCCATTTTTTTTTTTATTCTAATTGCTGTGTTTTGTTTTCACCTAAGAAAAGGGATAGATTGCATAAGCTACTTAAATACTTGGATGGCACTTAATGTCATTAGTCATGCAAGACTTAGCTTGTTTTTCCAGTTCTCCTATTTCATCTTTTATTATGTTTAAGGTACCACATACACAGTATGTTAAATATGACTGAGTGTAAATCCCTTTGTGCTATTCTAGACATTTTTAAGCATGTATGAGAAGATGACTTGAATTCAGCATACATAACTGAAGACATCATTGGCAGAGGCTGTTCCCAGGCTCACATCAGTCTTGATATTGGCAAAATAACTCCAAGTCAAGAACTGTCATCAGGAGCAAAGTACTCCCATTTTACTGGGGGAATAATCTGTACTGGGACTTCACTGGAAGGTCAAGAAGGGCTCCGTTTTGAGGTTAATTTTATTACAGGAAGTGTGGGGACACTGCCTTGGCACCTCGAATAATATTTTGCAGCATAACAGTCATGTCTAGCTCCTGAAGCACTCAGGCAGAATATTTACGAAGCGCAACACAGAATCGCAGTATTTAAAACGCTGTTAAATCACTTTTGATGCCACTAGAGGTCAGCACTAGCCATGAAATAAATGCCCTGAAAAATATTGTTGGTTCATCAAAGGGAGTTGAGACCTTTGGGGAGACACACTTCCGTCTATGCTTGTTTTGCAAATACATGTGAGCTCACACTGCCAGTGCTTCAACAGGGTTGGATGCAAACCCCTTCTTCCCTAAGCTGTGTTTCTCCGGTGCTGTCTGTGGGCCAACAGTCCCACGCTGTTCCTTCCAAGCTGTACCTGTCCTCGGAGTCCATAGCGCAGAGTACAGACGGGATAAAGGCAGTACTGAGCCCTGTCCCAGCAAAGGCTTCCCATCAGCATAAACAGTCCCCAAGAGCTGACAGTCAAATTCCACTGCTTTAAGTTCTGTCTCAGAAGTGCAGCAGTGGGGAATTAGGCCCAAAGACAAGCACTTGAAACTGGGCCTAACTCACTATGCTTTTCCACCTTGTGCTTCAGCAAGATGCTTTCTTTCTATTGCAACTCCTAACTGCCTTTTCCAGCATCACTATCTGGGCTTCTGCAGACACAGGCACTGTTTACAAGATTCTAATATAGGTGCTATTGATAGGCAATCAAACATAGAATTTCCTTTGCTGTAAAGAAGATAATGTGGGTGAGATAAATATTGTGATCATCATGTTATTAAACAACCTTTAAAAAATCTTTATCTTTGTTGAAACCTGCTAAATGATGCAAATCACTTGGCAGTCATAATGGAACAAATGCACATGATTTATTATCATGCCGCAATCTGTGCTTTCAGCCTGTATCACTGTCTCCTTTCACACGGTAGCTGACCTGTTATCAATGCACAACATTCATGCTCGGTCTAATAGGAACATCTCTTTTAGCAATGCCTTCATGTTCGCTTTGTGACACTTTTCTTCCACTGAGTAAACCAGAGCTGGGAAAAAGAAGGCTGAATACACTGTTCAGAATTATTATATCTCTACTAAAATATTCTGTAGTATTTTGTGTCTGTGTACATGCAAACATACAGCTGATTTATTTTCCTTCTGTTCTTTTTATTTTTTCCCCATGTTTAAGAAAACTGGCTCTGAAATATCATCCTGACAAGAATCCAGACAATCCAGAGGCTGCAGAAAAATTTAAAGAGATCAACAATGCTCATGCAACACTGACTGATCTGTCCAAGCGCAACATATATGACAAGTATGGATCACTAGGGCTCTATGTGGCAGAACAGTTTGGTGAGGAAAATGTTAACACCTACTTCATGCTTTCAAGCTGGTGGGCAAAGGTAAGCTGTTATTTTCTGTTGGAAATCAAATGTTACAATGCACACAGACAATTACATACACAAGGAATCCCCTGAAAAACATGGTCTCTCTACAGGCTTAAACATAGTAGGATCTGAATCTAAACCACTACTAAAAGTTTAATCAAACAACAACGTTATCTGGAAAATCAACAGTGGCAGACTGTAACACCATCTCAGAATACTGCTAATATAGAAAGTTTTCTTTTTCTTTTTTAACTCGGTAAGTCGTTAAATAGGCTGCATATTTTATAACACTTTCAGACATCATTAATTAGATTTGAATCTGGTGCTCCAGGTTAATTTTGACTTTCTTTTCAGTAATGACTACATAAAAATGACTCACTGTTCAAAAATGAGAAGTCCCACTTGTGTGACAACGAGTTAATAAGTTATTACAGTACAAATTCAGCTGTGTTCTTTGCTATATTTAGCACACAGCATAAGTAAGCAATAATAATACATAACACTCTGATTATGGTGTCATATATGTGCCCTGGTGAGGGAGTGAGAGAAAGGAAGTGGAAGAAAAGGTGAGAAAGGTGGAGTGGAGAAAGAGAGCAGGGATGGAAGAGAATGATGCATCAAAAAACTGGCATATTGCTCAAGGAAAAACACATCATGTGCTGTTCTAGTCATAAAGGAGTTGTGTTCAGGTGCTCTCTCATGTCACTGGCATCCTCTGATGTTTGCATATGTCAACTTCGAGTGTTTCTGCAAATACTGAAATGTTACAGAAATGTAACAAACCAACAGAATTGCAAATGTGCAAAATTCACGCCCTCCCCTCCTGTTTCCAGTAACAGGCAAGCAAGGACTGCTGGAATACATAGGAAAATGATCTGTACTGTGTGAAGCAAGCATGCTGTGATAGCTTTGATCTGAGACCTGTGGAACATGAATTCCCATGTTCAGCACTGATCAGGCCAGTGCTTCACTGCCTCTCAGTCCCCTTTCGGATTGGGAAGTCATTTAGGCATTTTGTGGGTTTGAGAAGCCATAATTTGTCTGCTGAATCAGGATGAGATGGAGGCAGCTCAAATGTAGAACAGTGAATGAAACAAATGAACAAGATTCTGGTACTTAAATTACACTTGCAAAGGCTCAATTGCACCCTCAGAAACAGGCTGGAGGCTGCCTGCCGGCAGCTGCTGTACCCAACTCCTGCTGCACCCAACTCCTGCTGCACCCAACTCCTGCTGCAAACTGGACTCCCCACCACAGCCACTGTCTTCTGCTGGATCATTCCCTCTTTTCTTTACTATCCACCCTCTCCTACAGCCTCTGTCACGGTTCAGGTGCCAGGAAACAGTGCCTTAGAGCTGAGAGAGCAACAGAATTGACTACTTTAACAGTCATGATAAAGATGGGTTTCTTCACTGTTTGCTGCTTTTTTAGCTTTTATCACCTCTTCTGCTTACTGATCTTTAGAATATAAAATCCTCTGTGGTTAGAAAATCAGGAACAGAAATAACTGCTGTGGCTTTGACTCATAAGGAGGGTAGTGGAGAGCACAGAAAGTGGTAAGTCCCTAACAGCTGAAGGAGGAATGCATGGATTGTTTCAAGGGAGCTGTATCCCACAGGTGAGCCGAGGTATGCTGTATATCCCAGCGAAAGTAATCATTGCTTCCTGGCTTTTGATAATTCTGTTTAAAAAAAAAAAAAAACAAAACAGCTCAAAATATGCACATAGACTCATTTGAGGATTGTCACAGGATTGTCTCTATCCCTTCCCCAACCCAAAATCTCCGAAGCATAAACAGGCCACCAAGTGGGGTTTTTTTGCAAGCTAAGCTCACTATTCTTCATCTCTTTTTAACTCATGCACAAATTCTGGGTCAGTTCAGATTTTTATATTGGCCATTATAATACTATTTGTGTCTGATGCATCACCTGCAGATGACTTCTGGACCCCTAATATCACGCATTCTGGTAGAAGACAGTAGAGACCACAGCTTTCGCTCATTATCTTCCTCTTCAACTATGAACATTCATGGTAAATCTCTTCCCTATCACACTCATACTCAGAAAATCTGACAATTGTGAAGAGGTGTATCATTACCAGTAAGGAAACTCAAATGAAAGGAGAAATGCAAAGTGAAAATTTCTTTTTTTCAGATTGCCAGGCTTCTTAGCAGGCATATAAAACTGGGCACCTACTGACAGTGTAAGGGGAACTTTAACTGTTACACCACTGGCAGGCACAGGATTTGTTTCTTTAACTGTTTTAGCAAAAACCCAATAATTTTCCCTCTGTAAAGAAGACAGTTTATTCATATCAATAAACTGATTCCTGATGTACCAACTACGATAATATAAGCACAAGAAATCCTGAAGTATTTAAGGTATCATTAATGAATTCAAAACTGTTTGTCCTTCTAAATGCTTTTAATCTGTTCTTTTTTTCATTCTATCCATTGTGGTGATTTAGTCTTCTTTAGGACATAAATGATAAACAGCCAGATAACTTATTTATGGGTTATGGGATTTATAATAGTTTCAGGTGTCTGTTGGAAGGAAAACATTTTAAACCAAAAAGTCAGGGTCCTTTCCTTTCATTTAAGAGCACCTCACTCCTTCTTGATATATGCCTACATTAATACTGGGCATGTAAATATTCTTATTACCTTCAAAGATGCTGCAGTCAGCCCCTGCTAACGTTGCCTGAGACATGCATACATAATTGAGTGTTATTTACATAGCTTCATTGTCAAAGTTTGACAATATCCTGATGTTTGTGCTTACTTTCTCCTTCAGCAGCATGTTTTATTATGAATATAATGGTTAGTAAAGGGCAGACTGTAGAACTATATATATAACTCTAATGCTAAAGCCTGGCTATACCTCCAGCCCATATATACCTGCTGGTCACAAAGCTGTCCTGGCTTTACGTACACATTCCACATATCACCTTTGATTCGCTTTTCAGAAATGCCACTGGATTTCCTTTGCTCTTATACCATGTCCATAAAGAGACATGGAGGTTTCTCCTTTGCCACAAACATCTCATTGCGGGCCTGGATCTGCCCCGCGTCAGGAGCCAGGCTGCTGTCCGGCACCCATGGAGCACGGGGCAGCAATGCCAGCCTAACAGCCCCCCTTCCGCAGCCCCCGTCCCACTGCCACGACACAGCACACAGCCCCTAAAGTGTGGAGCTGTGCTGTGAACCCAGGCAGTGACCTGCTCTGGAGGAAGAAAAGCTCTGTAAATTGAAGTTTTCTGGCTGTTGAATCTGGCTGAGACCTCTGGTCTCTGCCCCAGGCAGTTGTGCTCAGTGTTTTGTGCCACAGGGACAGGAGCGAGCAGAGGGCAATGCAGGTGGCAATTTCTTGCCACCTGAGTGCCCAGATCAAGAAACCACAGCCTAAGGAGTCTAATTTAGGAGTTGTCACCTGTGTGCTCCTGCACAGGCTAATGGGAAGAGAGACACCCCCAGTGGGAAATTCAAAACCTCCCGGGGCTGAATCACCCTCTGGAAGGGCTTTAAACTTCCCATTGACTATGTGGGGAGACCATGGGGGCTATAGTCTTAATTTGGATGCCTTCATTCAGTCCCTGAAATTATGTGGGATGCAGCTGGGTGTTTGCTTCTTTTTCTCTCGGCTTTGTTATTGACAGAACCTGCCAGTAAATAAGTGTTTGCGAAAATGATCTTGGGCAAATGAGTCATTTTTAAGATGGAAATGAGTCATTTTAAGGTGGGTGCGGTTTTGCATACCGCCTGAAAGTTTCTTCTGAGGGCCGTCAGCTGAAGACAGACTTTCAAAAGTTGAGCATGTGAGGGCCTGTAGGTTGGTGTCTGTGGACATGGTCCTGAGTGGCACGTGGGAGCTGGTGGGTGAAGTCCCGACCCTTGTTTAGGGTGTCCAGTGGCTGGACTCTTCTGAGTGCCATGCACTTGGGAACCCAAGTGCCTTTGAGATCTGCCTTCAGCTGTAAGAGGCTGTCATGACCTTCAGGAAGGTCATTGCTCACGGGGTTTTCCTCCCACTGTGTTTAACCCAGGGCCTGTTTGCAATCTGTGGCCTGCTGACGGGCTGCTACCTCTGCTGCTGCTTCTGCTGTTGCTTCAACTGCTGCTGTGGAAAGTGTAAACCCAAAGCACCTGAAGGGGAAGAGCATGAATTTTGTGTGTCTCCAGAAGATCTGGAAGAGCAAATTAAGAATGACATGGAAAGAGGTATGTATTATGGGGGCTTACTGTATGGCAAAGCTGTTCAAAACAATCCTTAAAGCCTGTAGGCCAGATGCACCGCTCACGATGCTGAGGCTGCTTTCAGACATCAGTGGAGACATGCCAATTCACTCTAGCTAACACCGTGACCTGATGAACTTCCTAAGTTGGTTGCTAATGAAAACTAAAGTTATGGCACTAACAATTAAGTATCCCCGGATCTCTTATAAGACACTTAAACATCACGGCTCATCTTAAGAGACAGTGTTCACCCTCTAGCCCCCATACCTAGGTGGCTTCATATCCTAGACCCTGTACTCACACACTAGGCCCTGCCTGGACTGGTGCTTGCACATCTGATCTGCCTGAAAAAGCTGTCATTTGGTTTTTATTATTGTAAAGTTTATCACTGACTGTGACAGGCCAACTGTACCTGTTCAGAAAAAGCTTCAAGAGAAGTTGCAAAGTTTCCATCAGGAAGGTTGCACAGTAACGTCCGACAGTTTTCATGGGAGCTGCCGCAGTCCTGTCCCTCTCCTATCCAGCCCCCAAGCTGCTCTCTCCCTTCTGCACTGGCAGAAGCAACTGTGCTGCCTTACCAAGAGCCAGATCTGGGTCATGATCCAGGTGAAAAACTAATCCTCTCAAAAAAGTGTGTGGTTCCCTGCCCATTTAACTCCCTGCCATGCCTCATGGTGGGATAGGCCAAGTGCTAATGCTGGCTCAAAGAAGGGACAAAGAGCACCCGTCCAGGAACATGGGCTGGGGGCAGCAGGAGCCACTTCACAGCAGGTGACCTTCTGTTCTTGACTTCACTGTGTCCCTCAGCCGCACACGCAGATTTGGCTCTACGAAAGGATCATGATGATGATTTTCTAATTTGGAACTAGAGTTGCTTATGTATTTTGAACAAAGAGCCCTGTCCTAGTCTGCTGAAGTGAGACAAAGTTTTCCTTTCATCTTCAGTGGAAGCAAAAAAGATCTCAAAGCAGTTAGATTTGGACACCCACAGGCCAGGCTGAGAGGGGCAATGAACTTTGCTTCGGCAATAAGAGGCCAGGGCATGAGGCTGAGATCACTTTTCAGTTTCAAATTTATATGAACTATGATTAGGATTATGCTTTTTATGAGGAAGGACCTAAGCAGTCAGCTCACTCTTTTTCGCTTCCATTGTTATGGAAGGTCTTACGCTGTTATATTCTTACGTTTATTATGCTTAAATTAGCACTGCCAGATTGCAAATGTCATGTTCCCTTAGTGGGAAGAACTTTTTTTTCCCTCAACTTTTCACACAAATTTACCCTTCCATAAATATGTAACAAAACACTTGTAGTAGTTGAAACAAATGCTATTTATAACTGATATGCCAACGTGTGGTGGTGTTTTTAAATTGGTTTTGCCTAGAGGCATATCAAGGTAAATACAGTCAGCCTAAAGATTGATCATTCTTGATCAGTCTCTGTAAAGGCAGCAAAAACGTTTAGTGAAAGCTTTATAACCACAATGAATTATTTGAAATAAATGCAACATACTCTGTGACATTAGGCACCTGGAAAATGCAAATTTAAAATGGGTCTTCATATTTATGGGTCTGTCACACCAAAGCCAAGTCAGAAATATGAAGATGAAACTTTGAAGGAAACGAATTTTTTACATTCTGCCTTTTTTGTAATTTGGCAGATATTTTGCTCTCTCTCATAATCCAGCATGAAATTCCTCGTGGCAGGAAAAAAATTGTTCCCTCCTTCCAGCACAAGTGGTATTTATTGGTGTTCAGTAATTTTTAGGCCACCTTCCCATCCCTTTACTTCCACCAAGTCTCACTGAGATATCGATTTTTAACAATAATTGAAAATGTTTAGCGAAGTACCAGTCTGAAAAATTACCAGACTGTGGAATTGTGTGTTTTAAGTGTTTCAAAGACAATGGCATATCTATAGGTAGGGCCTAAAGAAAACTAGATATTTCTACTTTTTCTATCCTTCTCTTCAATCTTGCTACATTTTCCTACCAATCAACATCAGCTTTCTTCAGTAGAGTAAAATTCTCTATATTTTAAAATTAGATTAAGAGAGAGCAACATATCAGGAATAAAAGTAAAAACTTTATGACAGAGGATAATGTGAGCAACTTTTCTACAGCTGAAAAGAAAATAGATATTGCATTTATAAAACTGAATGATAACCAGCTCAAATTGCACTTCCTCCTCCCCCCCGCCCCATTATTTTAGGGAGGCTGGCCAAAAAGATGCAGCTGACTTAGAATGGCAAAGATTGGGCTTTTCCACCACATATTTTCAAATGTTGGGCCATGGAAATGAATACTTATTGCTTCCTTTATGTAAATAATAGAAATGCTCCTGTAGATAATTCAGCAGCAAATTGTAATCACTCCTGCAGCAAATTTCATCTTGGAAGAGGAAATCCTATTAGGATCCAAATTTTTTGTATGCCCTCTGCCCACAGACTGAGCATTCTAGCTGCTAATTAATTTCTTTGCTTCCTGCTGTCCCCAGTATTATTGTTAGCCAGAACATTTTTTGCTAAGGTCAAAATGCAGATTCTTAAGCTAAGGCCATACTTTAATTTATCTAAATATTTTGTAGTCCTGCATTACTTTTCTGCGGAATGTAACACTGATAAAACATTACCATTCCTGATGCAAAAAGCCTCTGGGAGCGAGTCTCCACCAGTTGTTGCTGCGCTCAGTGGGAGCTGCTTGGAGCCGGCTGTACTGCACAGAAGAGGCAATATGTGTGTCGTGGGAGTGGAGACTTAGACTTCATCTTTTAAATCAACACAAGAGTATTAATTTTCAGAGTAAATCATATTTCTCCTTAACAAAATCAAGGTGTTACAGAGTTTATTTCCTTCCTCAAATGAACATACCTTAAACCATATTTATTAGGGAAAAAGATATGTGAGGCCAAAAAGTCAGCAATCCATTCCCTAAAATGTAAAAGTAAAGCAAGTTCAAAGAATCATAGAATCACAGAACGGTTTGGGTTGGAAAGGACCTTAAAGACCATCCAGTTCCAACCCCCCTGCCATGGGCAGGGACACCCTCCACTAGACCAGGTTGCTCCAAGCCTCATCCAGCCTGGCCTTGAACACTCCCAGGGATGGGTCAACCACAGCTTCTCTGGGCAACCTGTCCCAGTGCCTCACCACCCTCTCCAGGAAGAATTTCTTCCTGATATCTAATCTAAATCTCCCTGCTTTCAGTTTAAACCCACTACCCCTTGTCCTGACCCTTGTCAGGTCACAAGGGTGTAAAAGGCCCCCCCCAGCTTCCTTGTAGCCCCCTTCAGGCACTGGAAGGTGCTATAAGGTCTCCCCGGAGCCTTCTCTTCTCCAGGCTGAACCAGCCCAACTCCCTCAGCCTGTCCCCATAGCAGAGGTGCTCCAGCCCTCTGAGCATCTTCGTGGCCTCCTCTGGACTCGCTCCAACTGGTCGATATCCTTCTTATGTTGAGGGCTCCACAGCTGGACACAATTTGTAGCACAGAAGGACTATGGCCTAAAGTACAATGAAAGATCAAAAAATAACTTATATTTGGATCGTTACATTTTAAACATGAAATTTTTTAATGTTTCAGATCAAATATGACATTAAAACAGCGTAACATAGAATAAACTGTGGTATCATGCCATGATGTGATGGGTGACCTGCAAAAATACACTGGCAGAGGGAAGCATCACTTGCTCGTCTGCAGCACGGATGTGTGCAACAGTTCATCACTTTCACTTGCACACACGGGGCAGGTTGCCAGATTCTGCTTCCACTAAAGTCGATGGCAAACCTTTTGTCAACTTTTGTGGTCCCGGAGGAGGTGCTGTTAGAATTTGGACTGCCTTGGTACTTCCACCTGTAATGATGCACTCAAAGCAGTTGGATAGGTTTGTTCTCTTCTGTTCGGTTGTCATCGTAAGAACAAAGCAAGGCATTTTTGTTTTACAGAAAATTAAATCTGGGAGAGAAAAAAGAAAAAAAAAAAAAGAAAAAGGAACCTGAATAAGAAAATACTTTGCCAGCTCAGAAGCAACAAGTTTTTAGCACTTCATTGTCTCCTCTGCACTCCATATGATAGCAACGTAGGCGAAGAGTGAGCAAGAGCTATCTATAGACAACAGTTTAAACTGTGAATTCTGCCGCACCTCCATTCTGCAGCTCTCCATTAGCAGGCTATATCTGCACACTTGATTATAGCACGAGTCCCTGTTCTGATAAAAATCATCATACATTTTAGAAGGGTGTGGGCAGCAAATACTTGGGGACGGTGTCAGCTCAGAACTGTCTGCAGATCAGCTGGAAGCATCGCAACGTATTTGCAGTCGGTCCTTTTCTCTTGTTGCACATCTGGGTATCACATCATAATGAACTGTTAATCTCTGCCCTCCATCAACGATCTTCCATGAAATGAACAACTCGGAGGCAGCAGAGAGTGGGAGGGAGTGCTGCTCAGAAATCTAGAAAATACACAGTAACTTAAAAACGGGTTGGAACTGCCAAACTAATCTGAGCTCGAGCTGAGCTCTAAGCATTAATTACTCATATACTTTGAGAAGTTATGAAACATGTCTGTCTTCGACCTTGTGTCTAAATACAGAATTGCCCATACAGAGAAGCTGCTTGGCGTTTAATCATTCTTGCCTTTCACCTTGACAGAGTCAAAGTTGTTCTACCCCCACTGAGGGGAAGCCGTATGGCATGCAATTAGATTCCTGCTCCAGGTTAAGTTACTCCTGTACGTTACATCTTTTGCCCATGATTCATCCCATCAACTGTCATGTAAACAGGAGGAAATGTCAGATGAGGTTTTTTTGGTCATTTGGCAAAAAAAAGTCATCATTTGTATTCAATTACTGTGAAGGCTGTGCTAGCATCAAGATATAGATAGTCCAAAATTTTTCATATGAAAACACTTTGCTGAGATGGCTGGACCTTTAAAAGTCAGTATTTGAGTCTTCAGTCCCCTCCTCCCCCACCACAAAAAAGGTGGGTTGGAAAGAGGCCCAGGAGAAGGGCAGCCAAACCTTGTTCATTATCAGAGGGAACAGAACAGCCATCAGGGAACTCCGTAAGGACTTCACTTTCCGCCACTCTACAACAAACCCTTTTTTACAGATATACTGAGAAACCAAAGACATAACTGCATGGAATGAGAAAGTACAAAGCAGTAAGGATTTATATAGTGATAATACTAGTTTTTGGCAGTCCCAAACTCATTAAACCACTAATTCTCAATAACCTATTGTACATATATTACATAAGACCTCAAAATGCAATTTAACATTTTAATTTAACTAGCTGGCTTTCAGGATATATGTGATTTCTTCCCTCTCAAGTATATTACTGCTCACACATCTTTTTCCTTTTAACTCTCTTCTTTCTTTACTGTTAACTTTGCCTCCTTCAAGACTCATTTCTAGCTCATTCTCACAAACGCTGTCAAGGTTAGTGCCTGCTGACTCACAACGGTGCTCATTATATTCAGATGTTTGCAGGAACAAGCACTTGCAATTGGAACAGGCAGGAACCCTTATCCTGCAGTCTCTGTGAAAGCTCCAGGTACAGCGAATGTCCAGTTTAATAACAACAGCAACAGTCACCCAGAAATCTGCCATTACACGTAAGCATTTGTAGACTCGGTGTGGGCATTGCCATCTCTTCAGTAGGCACACACCTGTCTGTGAAGCCAAGGTTAAACCGTAGCCAGAACAGCAGATGAAACGTGATGGTGATAACAAGAAATTTGACTTTGGTATCAAGTGAAGGATTCTTAATGTAACTTTTGTCCTCCTCCCTAATTCAGATGGAGAAACCTCTATCGTGCTTCAGCCGACTAACGCAACCGAGAAGACGCAGCTAATAGGGGACAGCCATCGGAGCTATCGCACAGACCCCTAGAGCGGGCAAACATGACCTGTTGGTACTTTCCAGCAACTGTCACGGTGAGATAAAACATGTGATAAGCTTTGCAGCCTGTATTTGTAGTTGTCTTTAAGCTAATCAAGAGTAACCTGAGAGTGATTTCCTACCAAGGCAGAATCTCCCTCCAGGCCACTTCCAGTAGGTTGATATCTGCACTCTGCAAGGAGATAGCAACGGCCAGTACAGAGCTCTACAGACCAGCATGTTGGTCTCTCATGGCTTCAGACTGCCAGGCTTGGCATGGTCTTTCCCTCTCATAATGCTCCCTTTGGTGTAGTTGCCCTCCTCCCTGTCCTCAGCTGGGGTTTCACCTCCCAGACACAGCCCTGGGTCCATTTTCCAGACACATCTGGTTCCTTGTCCTGGGAAAGTTCCTCGCACGAAGCAGTTTTGCTGGACGTGAGGTGTTCCTTAGGTAAGAAACACTCTTTGGAAAGCAGCTAGCAGCTCATTGGGGCCCAGCCCCAACAATTATAACCCTGAGCCAGGGCAGAGTACTCAGGGATCATTCTGCTGGTGGTTACAGTGCAGGTCACTCCAAATACAGGAGCTTCATCCAGCACCAGAAGAACACGTAGGTTCTATGTCCTCCCCTGCACAAGCTGTAAACCTGGGAGATGATGGGCAAACACCCTATGGAGAGAGAAGCTGGCCCTGGGCTGCTCCAGAGCCTCTCTCTTCTCCCTGTAGCCGGTGACAGCCCCATGGCAAAGCTCCCCTGTTCCAGCCTGGACAGGCCCACCACCCATGCCAGGCGGCCCCAGCTTCTCCAGCTGCAGCTGCAATGTGCTGGAAGTTGGTCCCCAGCCAACAGCTTTCTGCCAGCTTGCTTATTCCACTGTGCCCCTGGCTGCCATCCCCGTGCCCCGCTGGCACTGGGCTAGGAGCCACCTCAGCACTGGCACCAGGGCTGCAGGAGCAGCAAGGACTTGGCAAGGCAAGCAAGCAGCAGAGGAGTGACCATCCTCCTCGCAGCTCGGCTCATCGGCACGAGCCTGGGTCCTCCCCTCTGCTCCAGGCACAGGGGCTTTAAGAGCACATGGCATGATTTTAGATAAAGAGGTAGGGATGAGATGTACGTTCAGGTGTACTGCTGCACAAACCAGTGGAGATACATGTGGTGTGGCTAGAGCAAGCATGAAGAAATTAGGCCTCTAATTTGTAAGAGGTAAAGAAATACATCTGAGATCTTAAACTTAGCACTTTACCTGTTTGACCTAGTAGTTAAGACTCAGACAGCTGAATTTCTCTTTACTGATCATGTTACATCGATCATAGTCAGTTCTGTGCATTTCCTGAGTTTTTTCCTCTAATCACAGGGCTGCAGTTGAAAGGGGGTGTTGTGGTTTAACCCAGAAGGCAGCTAAACACCACACAGCCGTTCCCTCACTCGCCCCACTCCCTGCCCCCACAGCAGCATGGGGGAGAGAACTGGGGAAAAAAAGTAAAATTCGTGGGTTGAGAAAATGACAATTTAATAGGGCAGAAAAGGAAAGGAAAATTAATAAGCAGCATGACATTATATAGTGTGGAATGTCCCTTCGGCCAGTCTGGGTCAGCTGTGCTGGTTGTGCCCCCTCCCACCTTGTTGTGTGTCTCCTTGCTGGAGGAGCATCGGGAGCTGAAAAGTCCTTGACTTAGTATAAGCACCGCTCAGCAACAACCAAAACATCAGGGTGTTAGCAACATTATTCTCATACTAAATCCAAAACACAACACTGTACCAGCTACTAGGAAGAAAATTAACTCTATCCCAGCCAAAACCAGAAGAGGGGGATGTAATGTACCACTAAATTATGTAGCCAGTGAATATATAGCTAGTCAAAAGTGTTATTCCTTTCCTTAAAATTGGATTCTGCCATTGTGAAACATTATTGTCTTCCTTCTATTCTCACCTTTCACATCAAATGTCATTCAGTGACAGCTAAATATATGGGAAAAGAGTGTGTTTCATAGCACTAGCTATAACTCCAAACTCAAGAAATAGTACTTTTAACATTTCTTTAAAGTTCCCATAACACACGGGCATTTTAAGAGCCATTAATTCCAGTTCAGGTTATATATCTGTTGCCCAGACGCAGGCACTGGGGCCAGCTAATGCTCACACTGCCCTTAGAAATGCCCCTGTTTTTCTGCTTCAGAGAAGAGGGGAAGCCCTCGCTCCTCTTTGTCTTCAGTTGTGTGCTGCAAATAATTCTGGAGGCCACTCATACGTATGTAAATCCAGACTGCCATCCTGCCTGCCCAGTGGTGCCAGGGGATGTGCCCGTCCATCCCGATGGTCGCAGGGGAGGGGTGCTGGTGACACCATCCTGCCGCTGAGGCGACGTCACCCCGGAATGCACGTTCCCAGAGGTAGCTGAGTGCTGCAAACCTTCCCGCATCAGACCGCGTGTGCGTTGGGGTGCTAACGCTGCGAGATGGGCAGAGCGCAGCCCACGGGGTACGTGCTGGGGGTCACCAGCACCCACTCGCCACAGTGCTCACACACACACATCTTTAGGCTTTCTGCGCTATTCCCCTCTGCACGATGTTTGCTCTGGTGTAAGGCGTTATCACCGAAGGAGGAGGGAGAGCACGTGGTGTGTGACAAACCTGCAGGCCAAGTCATTTCTGAAGTTGTACTACCCGGTAGAGAAATTCACCGTGAAAGTGTGCACGTGCTGCGTAGTGACCTGTTCCAGCAGAGGCGGAAAAGTCATTGGGAGAAAAGTCTAGTGTAAAGCTACACCCTCTACGTGGAGGCATTTCCCATGTGAAATCGTTCCTCCGACTCTCACGGAGGTCACTGAGAATTGCACCTTTGATTTCAACAACAGCTAAAACAGCCTAAAGCCAGGGAGGGAAAGGTAAATCCCAGATTAGCAACAGCAACTGAATTTTTTTGCATGCAACACCCGCAATGCCTGTACAGACCTCACTCCACTCTACAGGCCACATCCAAAGGTTACTGGCATCAAGGAAATGATTTCCATAGGCTTGAGTTGTACCATAAGTCATGAGGTTCCTATTCACTCTTTCTAAATGAGAGATTGGGAAAGATTTAGGACTTGATCTCGCAGTGTGATGCAAGTACGCACAAGCTGCCACACACTTGCACAGCTCTCTTACTGACATGGGATCTCTACAGGAGAGACACAATGTATTGTCTCAGGTAGCCAAAAACTTCCTAACAAACCAGTGACCAAGGCTCTGAGTGGGTTCTCCAGGACTTGCGGCCTAAAAACCTGAGTGTCTGAAACCATGGTTGAATTCCAAAGAGGAAACTTAGTTTTCAGAGTACCAGAGCATTTGTTTCTTTCTCTGCTGTCAGGATCAGCTGTTCTGAGGACACACGGAGGAAGGATGAATAAGGATTCCAGGACTTAGCTCTTCAATGCGATTTTACCCATTTGTCTGCTTTTCAGTCAAGTTCCTAATGTGAACATAGTTAAGCCTCATGATCTATTTCTGTGTAAAGTTCAGCTGCACCCCAATTAATCTTCTCAAATATACAGATCCTCAAAATTTTGTTCTCTTCTGCTTCGTTTATTTATATGTAAAGTACTATATATTCAAATCCACCTTTGCTGTCAACCACTCTGACTAATAAAGGTTGTACGTACCGATTGTAGCACTCCCTTTACTTTTCCACGCTATCAACAGCTTAATTCCAGTAACAGCTGTTGAGACAACTGTCCAAAATTACAGCTTTTTACCCCGACAAGTGGCAACACAGGCTTTCCCCAAAGAGGAACTTGGCCTGGGGTTGCAGCAGATGCACCTACCTATGCAAAGCAGCCAGAGCTATAGCCACACATTGCAAATCCCTTATATATTGCAGAATGCTTGTCTTCGTTAAAAAAACCCATCAGCAGTGTGATGAAGCAACACGGTAGTCTTACTGGCATCGGTTCCTACATGGAATGATTTCCCCCAGCAAAGGGCACAGAGTGAAACCGTGATGCTGCTGAGGACGATGACAGACATCCCCTGAACGTCCCTGGGGCCGGCATCCCACCCGGGGTTGCGCATCTGTCCAAGAGCCAGCGCAGAGTGCCAGGGAGTCTGGGCCTGCGGCGGTGCAGGAATATTTCTCACTAGGATGGTATCCAGTCTCGGTGCCCACAGAAGACCAGGCATTTTAAAAAACGGACAAGGGGCAGCTGTTTTGGCTGGATGCATTCTGAAAGCGCTGTCCTTTTGCACGCTTGGGTATTCACTCACACCCAGATTCGCTCAAAATACTGAATGGAAGAAACATCATGGGAGATTTGGGCCCAGCATCAGCGTAACCAGTTATTTAGGCAGTTTGTGCGCTTTTCTCCCTACAAGTTCATTGCATAGATCACTCCGCTTAATCCCAAAATCATCAAACATGATTGTATGTCATTTAATTTCATTGCTTACCTTCCCTCAGAATTCATACCCAAAGCAGGGGCATGATTTCAGTCCCAAAGAACTGCATCTCCTTTTAGACCAAATTCATTCGAGAAAAAAGCAGCAGCATGCAAGACAACACAGTTACTGATCTTTTTCTGTGCTACCATTCTCTGCAGAAACTAAAACGCCCCTTGTGCTGTTACAAAGCAGGGCCAGCGACCGCGGCCCAGTAATCCCCTTCCTTCTCTCCACGAGCCGAAGTCAGCTAAACCCTCACACCCAGCGTCTCCTGTCGCTTCGAGAGGGTTGAACGGGGGACAGTCTCCTACAAGAGGACTCGGTCCCTCGTGCCAGTGTCACCGGCCCTGGGGCTGGGAAGGCAGCGACGTGGGACAACCGGGCGCTGGGGAAGCCACGCAGTCTCCCCCCAGCAGAGAGTTAACGCGTGCCGAGCGCCGCCCGGCTGGACTTGAAGAGGTGTTTGTTCCTCTTGTGGCTGAACGCAACCACACAGCTATTTCCTCATTCTGGGGAAAGAGCACCTAACCATGGCGGGGGGAGAGGGGAGGGGGTTTGGAAAACAGCCCCTCAGATTTCCCACAACTGCCATCAGACGAAGGGATCTCGACAGGTATCCTCCTGCGCTAACTCGCTTTGGAGGGTTTGCGGGAAGTTGGGGGAAGAACAACACGCGCCTTGTTCCCTTCTAAAGACGAGGGAGGTGCCGGGAGCCACGCAGCAGGCGCCCCGCCCTCGGCTCCCGCTGAAAGTCGCAGCGGCAGAGGCTCGGTTTGCGCCGCAGCTGCAGCTCTTAGAGAAAAGCAACCGCGTCTGCGCAACCGCTTAGAGAGAAGCTCCTTAAAAGGATCTTTGCATGCGGAGGCAAAAGGTTTGGCCTCTCCTTCGAGCCGGAATCGAACCAGCGACCTAAGGATTTCCGTGAGCAGCGCCTCTACAGTCCTCCGCTCTACCAGCTGAGCTATCGAAGGGAGCTATTGACCCGCCTTCCGCCACACTACAAGAACCCAGCGCGGCTCCCGTGGCAGCTGCGCGGCGCACGCGCGGGGCTCATTGCCCTGGGGCAGGCGTAAACCGTGACCGGGGACCGCCGCGGACCGTGATCCGCCGGGAGCGCCGCCTGCCGCGGGGCGGGGTGCGCTGGACCGCAGGGAGCGCGGAAGTGCTGGAGCCCGGCGGAGCGGGGCGGGGCGCTCAGGATTGCGGTCTATAGGAGTGCGAGGAAACATTGTTTGTATGTGGGCCAGTGGCGCAATGGATAACGCGTCTGACTACGGATCAGAAGATTGTAGGTTCGACTCCTGCCTGGCTCGGAATTTTTTTTTTTTCCATCCCTCCCCTGTCACCGCTGTAATTGCACACACGGAGGGGGCTGTTTCTCATGTAACAGCCGTTACACGCCGGGCACATCGTTGGGTTATTGTGTCTCCCAAAGCGAAACGGGTGTACAGTTTTCCAAGGATCCGAATATGCCCCTCGTCCCGTACAGTCACTGTGCCAGCAGCCCAACCCCGTTACCGCACCAACGAGCGGCCTTGAGGCCCTACGGACGGGGCAGCGTTCATCACCGACAGTGGCATTAGAGCGACACCACTAACAGTACCACTACTAACTAATTAAAACAATAAAAAATGGAACTTCCACTTCCTGGGAAATCCGTAACTCGGGAGCTGCTTTAAATGAAAGGGAAGAAGGGGAACGCCTGAGGTCACGGTGCCCTGCAAATTTCTATATAGCGGTAAAGGGTGCCCAACCCAGGATGCCCGATGGGGGGGGAAAGCCCAGGCCGGTTTGGTTTTCCTCACCCGCGAGCAAAAGCGGCCAACCGCGCTACCAAAACAACAGCGAGCCAGGCAGGAGTCGAACCTACAATCTTCTGATCCGTAGTCAGACGCGTTATCCATTGCGCCACTGGCCCCGCACGCGGTATGGACTTGAGCCACCGCCCACTCAGCATCCCCCTCTGCCGCTGCGGGCCCGCTGCGCGCACGCGCCTCTCGGTTCCCTGACCACAAACCCTGCAATGCGCATGCTCAAAACTCGGCGCGGGGCGAGGGCGCACCTTGAGCCGCCGCTGGGGAGTGGCGAGCAGCTCCCTTCGATAGCTCAGCTGGTAGAGCGGAGGACTGTAGAGGCACCGCCCCGCGGGAATCCTTAGGTCGCTGGTTCGATTCCGGCTCGAAGGAGATGCTCTAAACTTTTTTTAGCCTCCCTTGGGAAATTTTATGTTTTCGGACGGGGAGCGGCCGCGGGTTCCGAAACGGGCCGGGAGAGAGGCGGAGTGGGGAGAGCGGCGGGCGCGCACCGCCCAGGCAGAGGCTCCGAGCGCGGTTTCAAACGCAGGTAATATATGAGCAATTCACATGTATTTGTTCGGGGGGGGCGGGGGAAATGCTGGAAAGAGGGGACAGCCCTGCAGAAAACACTGAAATCCATGTTAGAGCGATGCTCCTGGAAGGGGTTCGTTGTTTCCCAATATAACAGTATTATTACTAGTAAGTATAATAATAAATATTTCAATACCGTAAGTAATCACAGTAATATATTATCATAATAATATATATTTGGCATTATCCTATGTGAAACTAAAAAATTAGACGCTTTTAGCTCAATCTTGGCTACTTTTGTTAGATCTGCTCTTCCAGGTGCCAGCTCAGCGCCTCGTTTTGCACGTTGCCTTACGTGGTGCCGCGTAACCCTTACTATGATGGCAGATAATCCTTAGGGATGAGGGCTCCGAGCATCCTGGCTGATGGGAGTGGGAGAGGGCTCCACGGCCTCTTGGCGTGAGGTGGCAGACACGACGTTTAAGTCCTGGCTTTCGGTTGTGCCGCGAAGGGGTACGCGGGGTGCTCTGGGAGAAGGTGGAGCAACGGGAGAGGGCACAGGGATCCCTTAGGCGCAGGGGCTTTAATGCAGACGAACGTGGGCTGACTTGGGATGTGGTCAATAACAGGGCCAGCACTCACACTCTGAATTCCCGCGCCCATGGTCCCTTCTGCTGTACTGCCAACCCCTCTCTGCTTCCCACCAAGTCCTCTTTTTCATTACAGGCGCCACGTGGCGTGCAGGAAAGCACGCTTGGCAATGCCTCCTGGCTCGGAGAGTGTAGATGTGTCTGCGTTGTAGAATGGAAGTTTTCTCCTTCAGAAGAACCCGCAGCGAGTATGCTGTGTGTGAGAGTGTGTGTCTGGGGTAAATTTCAGATATGAGAGCGAGGAAGACCCACTGTTTGTGGGAATAGAGTACAGGAAGGATTATCAGCAGGGACACTGATCTGTGAAGCTTGGATTGGTAAAACCTGCAAAATTCTGCTTAGCACAGACACGCTTCACCTGTAACTTCCCTGACCCCAGCTACTGCTTTCCTAACCTGTACATCTCTGAGTGTGCCTACGGACACACAGCACCCACCTTTTCTCCTTTCTCTTCCCTCCCGGGGCAGCGCAGGAGAAATCTGATGTGTGTTTTGGGGCACAGTTGGGGCTCCAGCGTGGCGGCGTGTGCGGTTGTGTGGGGAGCGGAGGGCAAGGGTGGGTGGGGAAGGAGGGTAAAAGAAGGGGGAAAAGGTGGGCTCGAGCCAGGCAAGGATTCGAGCCTGCAACCTTCTGATGCGAACTCAGACGCGCTGTCCGTTGCGCCACTGGCCCTGGCGGGGTCGGTGGGCAGCGGCGGCGCGCTTGAGCTTCGCGGGCCCATCCCGCCAGCAGGGCGGCGCTGGAGAGCAGCGGCAAAGGCCTGCACAGCCCGCTCCGCCACTCCTGCCCCTGCCCCGAGGCTGCTCCCAGCCCTCAGCACCGCTGCCTCGGGCTTCACGGCCAGGGGGACGGCACCCAGAATTCTCCAGCAGCCGGCACAGCTTGGGCCCTGCAAATTCCCTTTGCCCACCGCTCTCCAACTCCAAGCTCCGCAGCTGATGTTGCTCCAGCAGCGCGACGAAGAGCTTTGCGAGCACCAGGCGGGAAGAAGTGGTGTCGTGTCACCGGCTGCCATAGCTGTGCTGAAAGGACAAAGGAAAAACACCGTCCCCAGTTCCCCGGCCGGGGGGTTGTGTCACACTCCTTCGCTCCTCAGCTCTCTTGCCCCACACCCCAGCAGCCCGCTCTGCTCCCGTGGTGCCTGGAGGGGGAATCCCAGCTGCTGGGAGGGAGGGGGAGCTGGGATCTGCCTCTGCTTCCCGGATGCTGCAGCACCAGAGCCGTGGAGCCTTCACCCCACGCTTGCTCCTGGCACCAGGACCAGGCACCAGCGCCGTGGCTTCCCGCCCACACCGATACCCCTCCCGTGACGACGCGCCTCCCTCACGCCTGCATGGGAGCTCCTGCCCGGAGCTGCTCTTGGGCTCTACCCCGTGTTCGCTCCCTGCAGCTCAGACTATTCTCCTTGCACCGCCAAGATGGTGTTTTCCTTCGGATCCATACAGAGCACCATGCTGGTGTTTCAGAAAGTGGACCGCTGCCCCAGTGCCTGTGGTCTTAGTCACTTGGTATGCTCCACAAATACCACAGCTTCCCAGCACTTGTTTTCCAGCTTTTCCTTTTCCTGCGAGACATAGGCAACACCTCACAGATTAGTAACGTTTTGGATGCAGCCTCAGGACTTCTTATCGCGCTCGCTGCCTGCTTTTCCGAGGCCTTTGCTGACCTTAGGGCAGCCAAACGTGCTGGCTCATCACTGACTAACCTGTGTGTCGGTGAGCTGCTGGGCTCTTTCTGATGATGGCATTTATTTGCTATTTCATTTCTGGCCTGACACTTGTCCATCTAGGCTTTCATAAAAACGTTCTGTACCAAAGAGAGCGCAGCTACTGGAATAAAAACTCTGCATATTTGGCCCTAGCTTCATTAGGCAAACAAACAAGCAAGCAAAGCCCAAACAACCCAGTTAGCCAGCTTTGGATATTAGGGAGCATGGAAAAACGTGAATGACTCCTCTTTCCGCTCCTTAGGAGGAGGATGGAACTACGGGATTGGCCTCACCTGCTGCCAGGGAAAATGCTGGGAGCTGTCGGAGCCAGACATTAATCACCACAACCCCATCTGCACGCGCGCTGCTCCCGTCCCTCCCTTGGCAGCCGGGATGTTGCCAGACTGCTGTGCTGAGTGATGACTTGACTTGCTTCTGAGCATTCCCTCAAGTCAAGGACCATCTTGTGGGCTACTGATGGCATTACATGATGGGTAACGAGGACATCAGGGTGAAGTCTGAAAGGAGGATGAGCCAGTTTAGCAGCTCCTTGCTCCAAAGTAACAAGGTCTCACTTCTCCTCCCCTCTTCATTGTGCTCAGCTACACAACTTGCATGGGCACTGCTCTGGTGGTCTGTCGTTGCCTCTGGCACCTGAGCCAACTTTATAATCCAGCAAAGAAGGAGGTAATCTTTAGATGGAGCTCAGCTGGTGCAAACCAAGGGACCAGACTTTACAGCTGGGGCCAGCATGATGAAGGTGAGAGGCAGAGGCCACCACATCCTGCCATCTGGAGCAGCTCAGCCACCCACAGCTGCTTGTCAAACAGCAGCCCCAAGGGGCAGTGTCGTGCTGAGAAGAGCAAAGCAGATGGGGAGGGGGAGCAAGGTGTGAGAAATGGAGGAGGTTTCCAGTGCTTGAGAGGTAGAGCTGCTCTCTGCATCCACAGACACCTCACTTTTGATCTGTTGTTCCCATCTTCTCCTGGCTTTCCTTCCTGCTCTCTTTATTTTTTGCAGGTGCTAGTAAGGTGAGTGGTGAAAATGAGGCCAAATTCCTCCTGATGGTCCCAGGCCAGCGTAGAGGGGTAAGCATGCAGCGGAGCAGCTCCTTCATAAGCAGACTTGCAAGTAGCTCCACTTTTGCAGATGGGGTTTGTTTTTTTCCCCTAAATTAAACTCAAAAAATCACAAAGTGAATGAAAGGGGATGAGTGTGCCCACATGGCTGGTGGGCAGATATCAACAGGAAGAACACAATTGCCAACAGGAGTTTGCAGGGATGGGGCTAGTGCCTTTTTCCAGTTGGGATCTTGGACTTGCACCTATTCCTCCAGCTGGCAGACAAAGATGATCCACCACATGCCTGGGCCTGGCAGCATAGGGGGCTCCCGTGTATTTGTTCAAAAATCCCAGGGATGTTACCCCTGCTGCCAGGATGGGACGAAGGATGACGTTAGTTTCTCAGATTTCCATGCGATTCTAACAGAATTGCTGTGAGCGAACAAGGCCGTTCAGTTTTGGCTGACAGAGCACGTACTGCATGCAAGAACAGCCGGGCTGTGGTGCTCTGCGAATTGGAAAGCAGGCCCCAGTGAGACAGGCCCAGCTTGAACCCAGGACAGGGCTGCACCCAACAACAACTATTTCAGGCGAAACCTTGGTCAAGTAGGGAACCATCCGCATACCTGGAGGAAGCTGAAGCCAGATCTGGGAAATCAGGCTCATGGCCTGGGGAGGGGATGTATACAGACAGGTAGAAGCTGGAGATGAGAAGGGGTGATACAAAGGGGTGGGCAGGTAGGGAAGGATGGATGTGCCTGATGGAGTGTCAAACCTACCTTTGGTGGCTGCTCTTAACTTCTTTTGAGAGCTCTCCTGGCACTGAGGCAGACTACAAATATATGTAGGTTTTTTTACAAACTAGGTTGCTGGTTTTGTTCTGGCTGTTGGGTGATTCTCTCCTTTCTTCTTGCTCAGCACACGGTGCAAGAGCCATGTGTTCTTTTACCAAACCATAAATCCTTCAGCAAACCCTGCAGAAGCCCCTGGGATTCAGGTCTCACTGGTTGCTCCCACTCCTAGAAGACTTTTCTTCCCTCATGGTTATTGTGGGTCCAGCAGGACCTTGCAGCTGAGGGAGGGTGCATTCAGTAACGCTTTGGATATTATGGAGAACAAGCTGGCAATCTGGAGTGCTGGTAAGGTGCCTCAAGCTCTGTGTGGAGATTTACCACATCCTTTGGCAAGGAGCGAGTCATTAGTATCCAATTACACTGAAATCACACCTAATTCAAGACAGGTTAAGACAGAAAGCAAATAAAAACATTTACTCACAGGTGCCAAGATAGATAAACTTATAAAAGAGGTAGGTGGAGAAATGAGAGAAAACAAGGCTTCAGTTACTGGCTTTGAAGATTAAATCAGCAAGGCCATTCCCTCATATCCAGGCATTTTGCCGCAGGCTCTCCTGACACAGTGAAGAGCAGAGAGCCTCCCTTCCTCCCCACCTTACTCTTCAGGCTGTATTGACCAAGAAGTATTTCCTCATGGGGAAACAAAGCAACTCTCTCATCTAATTTCCTTCTAAAACCCCCAAATTCTTCCCTTCCAGGGAGGTCCACCACTTTAGCATGGAGTTCCTGCTATTTCTTCCCTACGCAGGAGACGTGCTGGCCCTTCTTCTTGGCAAAAATTCGAATGATTTCATTCCTTAGGCATTACCTTGCCCGCTGACAATACCTTGACTCAAGTGCTCAGACAGACTGCTGCCATGGGAAAGGCACCGAGTCAAAATAATGTGGTGGCATTCAGGCATTTTTCTTCTTTCTTTTCTTTTTTCTGTTTTGTTTTGTTTTCAAAAACCTTTCTGTTCTGCAATAAAGTAAATATCTCCCCTTTGCCCAGCCTGCTGTCATTATTCTGGTGGGCATACGGCAAGGTGCGTGCAACTAGACGGCCTTGGTTTGGAAGGGATGCGCTTCCACTTGCCTCCCTCTGCAACCTTTCTCCTTCCAGTTTTACGAGGTGGCCCCACACAAGGACCACACAGAGATACCAGACAGTCCACTGGCAGCGCAGTTTCCTCCCTAAACTGGAAGGAAATGGCCCAGGAACTTTTCTGCAGCACATGGGTCCAGGGGAGGAGTGGAGACAACACCAGCCCAGGGCTGGAGGGTAGAGGCACTGATCCCACTGCCTCCCACATGCAGGATGGGCACACTTCCCTCAGAATCCCTAGCTGTAAAGTGAGGGAAAGGATGAAAATGGGATCACCAGGATGGAAAAAGTTGGAGCTTCCTGCTCTACACATTTTCTCCCCATCACACCCCCAGATGTTTTATTTCTTAATTTCGAGCCTGGTGCAAACTGTGAGGATCAGTGCAGGGAGCGTTTCACATGGGAATGTGTGAAGTCACCAGAGGAAGGGTGGGAGCGTTGTCACCTTCTTCAAGGCAAGACGTTGGTGCCTGACTGGGTGACACCTTCCTTGAGAAAGAGACATTTATACTTCCCTGGAAGTGAATGACGGCTGACTTCGGTTCCTGGGAATGACCAGCTAGTCTGGATGCATTTCAGATTAAAGTCTGGAGAAGGCCAAGGAATTGGCTATGGGACCTGACATATTAGGAACAGCCTAATGAATGTAGCCCGAGCAGAGGAAGCTTCTAAGGAGGCACTGCACCTTCTCAGAGCAGCCACCTGCACACCAGCCACGGCAGCTGAGAGGTCTTGCTGGTTTAGATGGGGAAGCGTAGGAGTCTATTCAGCTTTTTTAGGTGTTCCATAATCTGTTTTGCATGGATATTAATTTATTTTTCATGGATAAATTATTTTATTTGCGGTTTTGCTTCATCTCTCCTGGTTTAAGTGGGATTTCACTGTTACTGGTTGCCCGCTGGCATTGCTTGCAGAAGGTTGTGGTGAACTGTGACCCTGTGGCCGCCTAACTCATATCAGGCTCCTTGGCATGTTCTCCTGAGTGTTAGAGGATAGCAATGGCCATGCCTGCCCTGTTTGGGCTGCAGGAGCAAGGTCTACTGGAGGTCAGGGCTGGCAGAGGCATCCTCTTTCGTTCGGTGTGGAATAGATTGGCCCCAGACATGACTCTTGATGTTTCTCATGGTGCCCACTGGGGGTCAGATAAGAAGCCCAGTGATGAACAAGAGCCTTCCTGCCCACCCTAAAACCCACACCAAAACCCCCTCTCCTTTGAGTTGGAATTAAAACAGTGACTATGGGTGTCGTGGTTTAACTCCGACTAGCAAAATACCACGAAGCTGCTCTCACAAATCCCCCTCCCCTCCTCCAACAGAGGGGAAGAATCGGAGGAAAAAGAAACAAGGAATCTCGTAAAATTGAGATAAGAACTATTTACTAATTAAATCTAAATCAATGTATACAGGTACTACTAATACTAAATAATTAAAATAGTAGAAAATGAAACATATAGTACAATATATACAATATGACACAATATGATACAATTTCCCACCATCCACTGATCGATGCACACCCAGATGTTGAGAGCCCGAGACCCACAGCCCGAGAGCGATCGCAGCCCGAGAGCCGCGGCCTGAAAGCCAGAGCCCAGGAGCCTACGCAGCAGATTCCGAGCAAACCTTATCACTGATAACACGGCCAGAAAACCCAAAACAATCCATCAGCTCCCACACGAAGGAGCCAGCACAGGAGTTGGCAAAGCAGCTAACGCAGGAGGATTAGCAAGTGCCCGGAGAGACAAGCAAGGGAGTAAGGGAGGGAGAGAGAAGGGAAGAGTAACGGCTACCAGACCCCCTTCCCCACCCAAAGAGACCGGAACATGATGTACTATGGGATGAAATACTTCCTTGGTCAGTCTGGGTCAGCTACAGTATCTGAAGCGGACAAAAGACCTTGAGTTCAGTACAAGCCATCCCCAGCACCAGCTGAGGCCTTATCAATGTTTTCACTTACTGTCCAGCAACAGAGTTCCCTGGCAACCAGAGTAAAGGGAGTTAACCCTTTCCTGACTGAACCCAGCACAATGGGTTACCCTGAAAGCACCACAGCCCTCCTCCCTGAGAGCTGAGCTATCAAAGGATGAGATGCGGTCCTGGGACAGACTCCTGGCAGGATCCCGGTACTGGCCCCAGTTCCACAGTGTAATGGCAAGTGGTAGATATATCACTCTGGGATATGGGGAACCAAGGCCTAAAAGGCACCTTGAATACAAATTTCTGGCCAAAGCGATGCTGCTGCAAAGCTGTTGCCTTGCTGTGAAGGGCTTCATAGCCAGGATTAGGGATGGAAATAACACCAAGGCCATACTACATACGTAACTGTGAGAGGTGTGATTTGTAGTCTGCTCATGCATAAATCTATTATCACCCCTCTCATGATTGCATTACATTCTTTGGGATTATCAGAAGCAGCAGCAACATGCTGTACACTGCTACAGCTTGTCATTTCCTGAGGTTTCCCTGAAGTAAGATTCCCTGCACACCTGCAACCGGGCAGAGATGAGGAGGATCCAACCCCACAGCATCAGAGAAACAGCGACACAAGAAGGTAAAAGCTGCAACAAGCTGGTCCATCAGGAGAAAGGGGGGAGGGGGGAGAAAAAGCCACAAAGTCTTTGTCTTCTCCCCAGATCGTGGTAATAGATTACTGTGATGCAGTTTGCTGCTATGAACTACTCATTCATATTGCCCAACTCTGACTGCAGGGGTGTAGTGCTTCACGGTGAGAGATGTGCATCCTCGGGCAGCCCAGCCCTGGCATTTCGTGTGTGCTGGTTTTGGTTGGGATAGAGTTAATTTTCTTCACAGTGGCTAGTATCAGGCTATGTTTTGGATTTGTGCTGAGAAGAATACTGACAATATACTAATGATTTTAGTTGTTGCCAAGCAATGTTTATATTAAGTGAAGGACACTTCAGTTTCCCATACTGCCCCTGTGTTCCCAGCTTCTTCTCTACAAGAAGCTGGGAAGAGACAGCCAGAACAGCTGACCCAAACTGACCAAAGGGATATTTCATGCCATAATATGTCATGCCCCTTATATAAGTCAGGGGCAGTTGGTCAGGTGGGGACCCTCAGGGTGCTCTTGAGCTCTCGTGGTTCTGCTTTTGCTGCTCGGGGACTGGTTGGGTGTTGGGCAGCCAGTGGTGGTGAGCGGTTGTATCATTTGGGGGGTTTTCCCAGTGTTGTTTTTATTACATACTATTTTCATTGTTAGTAGTAGTATATTAATTATTATTCTTTTCATTACATGTTATTAGTATTAGTAGTATCATTATTTTATTTCATTAATTTAATTTTATTTTAATTATTAAACTGTTCTCATCTCAACCCACAAGTTCTCTTACCTTCTTCCTCCGAATCTCTCCCCCATCACACCAGAGGAGTGGGAGGTGAGCAAGCAGCTGTGTGGTGCTTGGTTGCTGACAGGGGCTAAACCATGACAGTGTGCAAAACACAAATTTTCCTGCAAAGCTGACCCTTCAGTGACAAGGTCAAAGCCTTTGAAGAGGCACCTGAAATCAGGTTTGTCTTGAGGCCAAAGGACTCATCATCTGCCCTTTCTTGCCTTGCATTCCCTAAACTCAGACAGAATCAGAAAGGCTGGGTCCTGGGGAAGAGCCTGATGGGAGAGGGAGACTCAATGCTGCACGTGTGGCTGTGGACCGGCATGCTTGAGATGCTTCCTCAAGAGATAATTCAAAAGGACGTTAATCTAATACACTGCTGCTTGGTACAATGAACACAATGTCACAGCGGATGGCATCCCTGATCGTAGCTTAAAGTGCATTCATTCAATTCCTGCCCAGCTTGAAGGCGTTTCCAGCTGCTGTTGTCCTTGCGAACACCTGCATCTCTCTCATACATTGTGCTGCCCTATGCTCATGTGAATCTCACGTGAGAGAGTGGGGGAAAGAACGTGGCTGGAAAATGGCCAAATTCAAACCTGCTCTTCTAATCTGACTTTCAAAAGGGAAAAAGAAACCCACATTGGCACTCAGAAATGAATAGTCATGCTGGGTTTGATGTATGCCTCAAGAGCATTTACAGGGCAAAGGAACACATGAAAGGGAAATAGAGGAATTTGGAAAAATAAAAAGCTAAAGGACAGAGGTACCACCTTTGCCACCTGCCACGTGCTAAGCAGGTACTCGACCCGTTCAGGTAATGCCTTGCTGTGTGAATAACTTCCTGCCCCCACACTGAGTGTTTTTGTTTAGCCATAATACCATAATGTTCAATCCTTTAACTTCCAGCACTGAATCTCTATTCTGTCCTGGAGGAATGACCCTCAAGATGGGGATGGATGAAAACATAACCTAGGCCAGTCTGGGGAGCTGGGACGGAGTCTTAGCAGGCCCCTGACATGCTGTAATGTCATGTGCCGATTATAACCCTAAAAGCAGTTTCTCCTTTGAACTACAGACCTCAGCATTGTCCTGGAGAACAAAAATACCCACACTGCTCTGCTCTGCCAGCTGAGCTATGGAAGGGACGTACTGAAATAGCATCAAGAGTGGCTTATGTTGAGCCGACCAGGGCTGGGGAGAAACGTGACACTGGCACAGGGCTGTATCTCTGCAAAGTGATGAGCTGCCGCCAGCTGGGAAGCCTGAGCTGTGAAACACAAGTTGCTTCTCTGCTGAACATCACTCTCCCTTCCTAACGACAGAGCTGGGACAGCGAGTTTTAAAAGAGAGTGTTACGGCACGTTAAGGCCAGAGCAAGAATCAAATCTGTCCCCCAGTCAAAATCCCTACTGTTAAAACTCCACAATTGCCTTTTCCTTAAATTCTGGTATGCTCAGGAGGTCCCCTAGCGCTGCCCTGGCTGTGCCACCCGTGCCTAGCCCCACTGTCACAGCACCAACTCCTCTGCTGCTAATCCAGCACTAAACACCCATGTTATCCCCTAAAACTGAGTAACTCGGGGCAGAGCCATCATTCCTTCCTGTCTGCTAGCAAGGGAGACACACGGGACAATGATTTACAAACAGACTCCCATGGGATACTGCGATAGCAGAGGGGAAAGGGTCAGGTCTGCATGTGAAAAGTGGTGGACTGCTAAAATGTGTCTGCTAAAATTAAGCACTTGGTTGCTTATTCTCCAACAAGAAGCAGGATTCTCCCACTTTTCCATCCGGTGCATGCTCCCATTTTTCTACCTGGTTTTGTTTTATTTATATCCTTTCTTCCTTCAGGTCTCGTTCTCACCGCAGGGCATATCTGGGGGTGTGGAAAAGCAAGCCCGTGCTTGTTATCTGTGAAACTTGTCCCTAGCCCTGGAGAGGGCCTATTTTTAAGTAAGCAGAAGTGCGGAGCTATTTCTTACCCACACGCAGAACTTCCTCCACGCAGTGATTTGGACATACTTTCATGCCTTGCATGTGAACTGTGGCTCTCTCTAGCAGTAATGTGTGAAGGGGTAAGGGTTTGGGAACCTCTGGGCTTGTAAAGTCGTACATTGCTTGGGGAGATGTTGAACCGTTAAACTCATGTTTGTTATTCCACAGCATTGGCAGCCTGTCTTTTCAGGCTCACTGCTTTTGAGACTTCAGAGAATACAGATAATTGCAGGGAAGATGATAAATTCTTCCTCCTAATCACCATTCAGGGTTGCCCTGTCTCCCTGAAGGGTATGACCCAGCCTCCATTTCTCATCCTGATCCCGTGGACGGTGAGGAAACCAGGACTTTATGTTGGGAGAGCATCCTGTTTCCCTGTGGCCCCTAAAGTTGGGTGACACTCAGGTTCATGGCATCCTGCAGGCATTCTTGGACAGCAGCAGGAAGACACTAGATCCTCCTTCCCCCGGTCAGGAAGCTGGGAGCAGCAACACCACACCTTGGTGTCCTGCCGGCAGCAGAACCACGGCGCATGGAGGTGACTCCCCGATGGAGTTCATCCACGGACTCTCCCTCTTTCGGGGTCTTCTAATAAAAATCTCTGAGGTTTGTCTGCTATAATTTATGTTGGTACTGCCAATGAATTTGGAACAAAAATTATAATGTAGTTCATAGAATAATAGAATCACAGAATGCTGTGGGTTGGAAGGGACCTTAAAGACCGTCTAGTTCCAACCCCCCTGCCATGAGCAGGGACACCCTCCACTAGACCAGGTTTATCCCATTTATCCCATGTTTCTGTCTGTTTACTGCAAACCATGGAAGTTCCTTGATCATGGGTAAGCCAGGAGAAGGCTGCTTTCAAGCACAATTCAGCTCAGGTCAGTGTCCATCCCTATTCAAAAGAAAAGGGCAGGCATCATCCCTCTAACTGGTCTTTGTAGCTTGTCCCTGAGATCCTGTGCTCCTGCACGTTTGATGTGCTCCCAGTGACTTAGAAATGCTTTGAGCTTGGCCCTGCCGCTGTTACTTTGTATGGGCAAAGGGAAATTTCGGAAGGTGTCATTAGCTCCTGTGCAGGTCTTTGTTTTCCTCGAGATCAGAAACTGTCTCTCAGATTGTTTTTAGAAGGTCTCCAAATACTGACCGCCTATGGCCCATCATCCCATATGAGGTACGCAAAGACGAATATAGATGTTGAATGGAAAAATGTCAGTCTCAAAAGGCAACTCTTTTTGAAAGCGCTTGTCTCTGTGGCAAAGCGATGTGTTGCTGCATGAATTGTCACACACAAGGGTAGTTTCCGTATTTATCGTGGGATGTTTAGCGATCACGATAAAATCATGAAATCCAAGACACCGCTTGCACTTCTATAGGTAGGAGGGCTTCATCTTACGGCTGGCTCAACTGCTTAGGAAATTGTTGCACATGTAAGTAAATTTGAGTTTCTCCGACGTGCCTGCTGTATGTGGGAACGCCGGTGCTCACCATCTGCTGCTGAGGACTGCTCACTGCAGGGTAAAGGGGCCCAGATGAAAGGTGAGAGGGGTGGAGGGGCCTACTTGCCCTGGGCTGGATGGCAGGGGTAGCAGGGTGCTCGCGCATCCCCGAGGACAGAACGGGAGGTGGGGTGGCAGCAGGCCACGGCAACATCGCCGTGTGGACCGGGATGCTCCACACCACCCACCATGTCCGGTGCAGGATGCCCAGGCAAGGTCCTTGCAGGGAGGGCTTTGTTTCTGCTGGGCTCAATGGTGAGGTAAGTCACGTGGAAATTATCCTCCAGCAAAAACACGCTTTTTCTCGTTGTTTTCCAGTCATGCAGGAGGGCCGTAGGGCAGGTTTTCTGTGACTGACACAGGAGAGCTTCACACTGCTGCTACAAGGTAAGAGGTTGCAGAGGGGAATTCTGTGAATGCAAAACCCAGGGCTGTCATTATGGCATTGAAACCTGAACCTGAACATTGCTCAACCTCTCCTTCCTCCTCCAAATCCCTCTCCTAAACCCACTGCTTTGCAGCCAGCCTTCCAGGCTCTCCTGGCCTTCAGTCCACAGCCCGCAAGCTGTTACTCGGCTGCAAAAATAGTAGAGGTAGAAGGGAGGTCTGTAACAGCGAGCATATCTCTAGGAACTAGTGTTCTGGTTGTGTCAGCAAAGCTGGGTAAGTTCCTGGGCAAACAATACTGCAATAAAAGTCATTAAAAAATTATGTCTTCTGCTTGGTGATGGCTGGCAGACATCCAGAGTTTCTGTCCAGGAGGGGGATTAGAGCAGGTCCTCTTGCCCTTTGTTAGTCTCTTCGGAGAGGGATTGGTGGCTCTTTGCAGGTGGACAGCTGTGCGTGCTGGTGGTCTTCCCTTGCAGGTGTGGAAGGGGAGGAAGAGGAGGGTGACGGGGCTGCCAGGGAGTGACAGCAGGGTGCTGGGCTCTTTCCCAGTGAGTGTCCTTTGAAGTCATCAATCTAAGCAATCCCTGCTGAAGACTGCAACATCATCCTGTGGCTCTGCAGCCTCTCAGGCTTTGCTCTCCTCTTTCTCCTTGTTGTAGCGTGGTTGTACAATATGTGTTTTTCCTGGCACGTCTTATCCAGCCTTTGCGAATGTGGCTGAGCCTCTGTGTCTCTTCAGCTAGCAATCACTGCTGTGGTTCGCAATACTTCGGCAGAAAAACCTGCACTCATTTTTCACATGTCCAAACTACATATTCCTGCCAGAAAAGTATTCCATCTTAGGCCTGGCTGCAGAAAGAGGGTTAATCTTTGTTTTGTCTGCTCCTTTTTGCGGTTGTGCTGCGTGTTGTCTGTTCCGTGTTAGCGTGCTTCAGCACAAGGTAAGGGGGAAAACCAGCAGCACGCTGTCCCTCACTTTGTTGCCATCAGGTGTCCTCTGCAGACGTGTCAGGTGTAACGCTCAGCCTGCTAACAGGCAGCTTCTGTGGGGTAACATAAGTAAGTATAAGTCCACCAGAATTCCATCCCTCAGGCATGTTACACCCTGAGAGGTGCCTTAGTTCATTGTCCAAAGTGCTGGCACAGTGGCATGGTCCCACAGCGTTTTTTTCCGTGCCATGAACACCCGCTTCTCCACATCACCATACGCAGGTGTTTCTGTGCAGGGACGTTTCTAACCGTCAGCTTTTCCTCCTAAAATTTCCCTATTTCTGCCTGTGCAGCGAAGTGGAATTGCCTGTCTCACCGGGTGAGGGTGGCTTTCCTCATCTCACTCAAAACAGGTTTTGATTTAATTAAAACAGGTTCTGATTTTGAATTAATTGAATCAGGTTTAGATGTGCAAGAGGCAGCTGACTCAGGGTAAGGAGGCTAGGAATGAGGCGTTCAAATTCCTCCAGAGGCGAAAGTCACCTCTGACCCAGCCTGGGAGGGGAAGAAGAGAAATATCTTCTCGCTGCTGCCAGGAAAGGCTCCCCACTGCCCTTGCCAAAGCCCCAGCTGTCCGTGGCTCAGCTGCCGGAGCAGCTTCTCCTGCTTGGCTCCAGACTCTCGTCTGCACCAGGCAGCCGAAGCAAAGGCTGTGATTGCAAACGTGTTTAAGCTATCCCAAATTTCTCATCAGTGCAAGACTTCAGAAAAATCTATTTGTTTTTCTGTGACTGCTGACAAATGTGTATGTTTACACAGGGGATATTCCTGATCGGTGGGCTGCAAATGGGTGCAGGATTTCACCCCCAGACTGAAAAAGTATGCGAGGCATCGAAAATAAAATAGTAATACGCCGAATTTCATGGGATTCATTGCCATTGCATGCAGAGAGCAGTATTCATTTTCATGTGGAAATCAATGAGAACCTTCACTTTTTACATTTCCCTGAAGGGCACAGTTTCCAGGCCAGTGTTGCACGCAGATAAAGGGCCCTGCTTTGGAGTTGGGGTCTGTGCCTGGGTGCGTAGGGGACCCACGCAGCCTCTCTATGGCATATTTCAGATGCAAGTCCTATACACTCATGAAGTATTATAAATGTGAGCTTTCTACGAGACACTTAACAGAGAAAGTATTGTAGTTACTGATTAAAAAAGAAGATAATATTCTAATTACCTGTACAGTACAGTGGCAAAGTGATTTTATACAGTACATGCGGGGACTTTGGCTTAAATTTGAGGATGAGATATTTATTGCTTGTACAGTTGTGTGATAAATTATTGGCAAGTAAAAGCACAGATGGCTTTCCCTTAAGATCAGGCATCACATGCCACAAATTATCTGGGAAATTGTCATTTTAAAAATAACTCTGGAGCAAGTGCCAAGCTGAGAGGGATATCAGTGTCTAATAAACAGAGATAAACACAGCAATGCCCAAAACTAAAATATATTTGAATTAAACTATGGAAAGAGAGAGAGAGCATGTACAATTAACACCTATTCTCTAGCAGTACAAATGAAAGCTCTTCATACTCTATTTCTTGTCTCTTTCTCATCAAGAAATTCAAATGATGTTTTTGGTGCATATTTAAGCCGCTGTGGAGTTAATGACTGAAATAGTCATGTTAGATTCTTACTTTACAGCTCCTAAAAAAATGGCGTACTGCAATAAAATTGAGCAGTTATAGGCAGGCAATTTTTTTAAACTGTTTTTCAAGGTGGTGACGTGTTTACGCCCTGAAGTGGCTGAGCTCCGGCACAGCCATTGCTCCTATTGTCTTCTCCAGCAACTGCATGTGCTTCAGAGCTTGGAAAGCCTACAGAACACACAGGCAGAATTACGTCTCACGGCCACGGCTGCTTGCTCAAAGCAGAGCATTTGTTAGCCTGCAGCGTGTGGCTGGGCAGATTGGGGCAGCCCTACGCTCTCCACTGCCGTGGAGAGATAAGGAGGGGGGAGTGGATTGTGTTGGCTTATCACTTACCCTCCTCCTCCTCGAAGGGTGAAGGCCTCCATGTGTGAGTGAGGAGATCCAGGGCCCTGCTGGCCACCCCCCCGTCCCCCCGCCAGTCGTCACCTGTCCCAGCCTGTCCTCCTCGCACGCGCTTATATGGGCACGGCAGGATGGCATCTTGTGATGTCGCGCTGCTAAAAACAGCCCCAGCTCCCTTCGGCCCCTCGTTTAAACAATGTCCTCCGGCCAGAGCAACCCAGAGAGCCTCTGATCTCAGCACAGCCTTGGACTTATTTCAAGGGAAATTAACCCGGAAACCCCGCTGTTAGGCCGTGATCCTGAGCGTATGCCCCTGGAAAAGCTAGGCATGAGCACTTCTCTGAACTACAAGTCCTTCTCGAAAGAGCAGCAAACCATGGATAACCTGGAGAAACAGCTGATTTGCCCCATCTGCCTGGAGATGTTCACCAAGCCTGTGGTCATCCTGCCCTGCCAGCACAACCTCTGTCGGAAATGTGCCAGTGACATTTTCCAGGTAGGTTTCTTCCCGCGGAAAGCTCTGCTTCCCAAGCGGCAGCTCTGCTGCCCAAGCGGCGCTGGCTGAAATGAATGGGACAACAGACTTTCACATGTTTTAGTGAATTGCTTTTAACAGTCAGTAAGACTGGTTGGGGGTGGGAGTGATTTAAAGCAGAAGTTGAGTGTTCAGGGGGACAGGGCTGATCTCGCAGCAGACTACAGTGTCACCTGTTAGCTGGGGGACATGGCCACGCACTGCAGTTGTCGGGTCCTTCCCCTGTGGCAGCTGGTTGGAGCTACCCTCTCCTTGGGCATATGGACAAATACTTTTGTTGTAAGGGGTTTTTTTTTTGCCCTGGTGCTTTTGAAAGAGATTTTCGATGGGTTTGCATGGGCTTACTCACCTCTCCTTGTGCTGCTTGGCAAGAGCAGGCCTCCAACCCCTACCTGCCGACCAGGGGAGGCACAACCATGACGTCGGGAGGACGCTTCCGCTGTCCTTCCTGCAGGCATGAGGTGGTCCTTGACCGGCACGGCGTCTATGGGCTGCAGAGGAACCTGCTGGTGGAGAACATCATAGACATCTACAAGCAGGAGTCCACAAGGTAAGGAGCGAATGTGTGCCCTTCAGAGGAGGTTTGCCCCCAAAACAGGCATGGTTTAGGAGATCCGTGGCCTTTGGTCTTTCTGTTTGTCACGTGTGAGATTGATTTAGTTGTTTTCAGTTTTGGAAATCTGAAAAGGGGTCGTGCTACCGTGCATGCCTGTCTGTTTGCTGTGCGATGAAGTCAGCTCTCACTAAGCACAGTAAACCGTACCCAAATAGATGCTGAATTTCTTTGCTTCCACTTATAACAAAGGATTGTGCTGTGCTTATTCACATGAGCAACACTTACCCATGCAAGCAGATCCCTTGAAGTCAGCATGGTCACTCACATGAATCAGGGAAAAGTAGTTAGGTTCCCAACATTTATTTTATAAACAGTTCAGAGGAAAACATTTGTCTTCAACTTGTGTGTTCTCATGCTAAACAAGGGGAAAAAAATTCAAATCTTGTTAGAAAATCCTGAGGGACAGACAGCACAAACAAGAAGAAAACTGAATTTCACACAGAAGATACCCTGCATCATAATGCCAAATCAAAACTCAATAAAAAAATCTCCATTCCTGTCAGCTGGGGGATGTGAACTCATGAAATCAAGTCTTACTTAGGACTCCATAACAGAGAAGGAATAGCCAGAAGTAATATGTACCGGTGCAATGTGGGTGTGCACCAGAATCAGGACCCCAGGGCAGGGGAAATGGGTTAATCCTAACAAGTAAGATTACTCCTGAATGCTAATTTCCTGTATTGGGTGTATAATGGATCCAGCAGTAGAAAAATGTTTTGTTCTTCTCCCTCTTGCCCTGGGATGGGTCGGGGACATGGTACCCCCATGGGGAACTTAGTAGGGGAGAAGCTAGGCCTGGCCCCAGGCTGCCAAGCAAGCAGCTTTCAACAAAGGAAATCACCTGCTGTCACCAGTGAGCATCTGTAGGGCCGGTTTTGTACGGCCAGGTGTTTTGTACGGCAAGGTGTTTGGTACACCTGGAGGAAGGTGTTTAACCATGACCATGCTCCCTGACAGTCTTCCCATCCCAACAAGGAACTGGGTTTTGCAGGGACAGTGATGTGGTATTGCCGGAGCAGGTGGAGCCCAGTGCCTGGGGTGGCTTAGGGCACTTCTATCCACCTCCAGCAGAGGAGGACAGCCACTAGCAGTGAGGACGTTTTGGACCCCGGTGGTAGCTTTGGCTATTCTCATCTGCTTGAATCCCTTCAGGGGCTGTTTGAATCCCTTTGGGGACATATGCTGGGCATAGGCTGGAGTTACAAAGTGTCGGAGAGCGTGAAGTTGGCTTAAAATTGTCCTTTCTGCTGCCCTTCATGCTCACTGCCAAGGGAAGGTCACAGCTACCACTGTGTGTGTCACCGATACCCAAATATTATTTTAGTCAGGAAAATCTCGGAGGAAATGAATCAGTAAAGCTGGTGGTGGACTTCGCTTTTGATCAAATAAGCTGGACTTCTGTGGCCTCATGTCTTTCCTGGTTTTGTTTTTTTTTAAGCTCAGAGTTGTATTTAATTTTAAAAATAAAGAAATGCAGCTCCTTTTCCCGTGTATCTCATGGGCAATTGGAACAAAATTCAGTTAAGAAGAAATGTAAGATATTTATCAGATTTTTTTTAAAATTTCACAGAAGTAAAACACAACATGTTGAATAAAAGGGGAGAATAGAAAATAAAAATGAACATATATTTGCCTAGGTATTTGTCCAAAACGTTCATTTATTTAGTCTGTTAAGGTGCTAATTTAACCTTCACGTATGTCCTTAGAATGAAAGTTGTCATCAGGGCTACGTAGCAGTGGCAATGCATAGCAGCATTATCTAAAGTATTTGGCACTTTGTAGGCCTCAGCTGCTTATCTCCCTCCGGCTAACGTTCCTCAGGCTCCCATGAGAGTGTGAGCAAGATCTGCAATGGCTTTACTCCATGCTGTCCCTCTGAAACTAAAAAGTCAAGGGAAATCAAGTTTTCTCCACTTCTTCCTTTTGCATCAGTCTCTTCCAAACTGACAGCTGGGGTCTGGCAGATGTACATGAGAGGAAGGCTGAGGTGTGACCTTGGCCTCCTTGTTTCTTCCCAAGACAACCCGTATAACTGGCAGCACCTGAGATTTCCAGACAGGAGCCTCTTCCCCCCATGTCCTCCTGTGGGTGTAATTCACCATAACGGTACATGTCAGAATGATACCAGCTCCCCACTGCGTTTCACATGAACTTGGAGAGTGTGGGGGGGTGGAATTCAGCTAGGGAACGAGCTGCTTTGTCTCCTGCTTAGGCAAAAATAATTTATTTCAAAAATATTGTTTTAAATTTAAGTTTCTAGTTGAATTAAGGAACCGGTATTTTTTTTAAATGCAAGCTGGGGCAGGAGCTGGGCTATGAGGTTGTGAGGGTTTGCCTAAGCCCTCACATGCAGCCCCGCCTACTACTAAAAATCCCATCATATGGTCTTTTATCCCATTGCTCATCAAATTCCAGCTGATGGCAGCATAGCCAGTTGCCCAGTTCAGAACCTATTAGCAACGCAAGGAAAGAAATCTTCCAGCAGGACAAGGCTCCTACAAAGCTTTAAAGAGGGGGAAAGGACTGAATCCAGTGGGAGTGGAGTTGACTGAAATACTCCACCGATGTTTTTTAAAGTCTGTAGCTCACTGCTTACCTGAAAATCCTGATGAACTTCGGGGTGCCTGCCACCACCAGGAAAGGGTAGCAACAGGAGGCTGCAACTTCCCAAGAGCTCTGGCAGCCTTTAATGATCTTGGACGGCTATTCCTGATCAAAAGGTGCTTTGGGCTTTGTTACGAGCTGAATCCTGATCGAGGAAGGTCGAGCGCTCTTTCTGCCTTGTGCCTGCCAAGGAGAGCCCTGGTACAGGCTGTCTGCCCCTGCAACCCCAAGCACAGACGGAGCTGTGCGTGCAGCAGCGTACACAGCAGGGACCAGGCGCTGTGCTGAGAGCAGCGTGCCTGGGCTCTGCGGTGTTGGTGATGTGATGCAGGACGGCATAGCCAGCACTTCCAGGAGCTGCTATCCCTGACACCTCAGGGGTCTCAGCCAGAGCTCCCAAGGGAGGACATGGCTCTTCAGGATGGACTGCAGGGATGCCTATAAGCTGGGCCAGGGAGAAGGGCTCCCAGTCCATAGGTCACGAAGAAAAGCAGCTGCAGGAGGAGCCCAGCAACAGAGGGCTCCAGGGACAGAGATGAGGAGAGAGATCACCTGGATCATCTCCAACTCCCTACAGAGAAAAAGCCCCAAGCTTACTTGCTCCAATGGTTTTCTTGGGCCAAGCATTCATGATAGTACTAGTGTAATGGAGCTGCAGGAATCCCTGTGTCCATATGAACATTTTTGGTCTTCTCATTTTTCAAGCCCCGTTTCTAGCCTGGACATTGATTGATGGGCTTTTCACTGCTTTTAGGAGAGTCCATCATTGTGCTTGATTTTCAAGGACCACCTCTTCCAAGACCAAGAATGCACCTTCCCCATATACAGGAACTCAAGCAATGATGGCAGGATACTGCCTGGATTAAGAAGAAACTCCTGATAAAAATAAAACATTAAAAAAGAAACAAAAGGGACAGGTGATTCAGCAATATTTTGTGAGACACTGTCCAAGCATGTATAGATGGAGTTAGGAAAGCCAAAGCCCACCTGGAAGTGAAGCTGGCAAGGAACACGTAGGGTAACAAAAAGAGCTTCTACAGGTACGTCAGCAGCAACAGGAAGATTAGGGAAAGTGTGGGTCTACTGCTAAGTGGAGCAGGGTCTCCTGTGGCAAAGGATGTAGCAAAGGACAAGATACTCAATACCTTCTTCACCTCGGTCTTTACTGGTAAGATTAGTCTTCAGGAATCCCAGGTCCCCTTGACTTGTGGGAAAATATAGAGCAAGGAAAACTTACTCTCAGTGGAGTGGGATCAGATTAGGGAATGTCAAAACAAAAAAATGGACATCCTGATGGAAGGCACCCATGAGTGGGGAGGGAGCTGGCTGATGTCATTGCAAGGCCACTCTCAATAATCTTTGAAAGGTTGTCGTAACTGGGAGAGGTTCCTGAGGACTAGGCTGAAAGAAAACAAATATTACTCCAACTTCAAGAAGTGCAAGGAAGAGAATCCATCTCATCCTTACACTGCTCCCTAGAAAGCTGTTTAAGCAAACCCTCTTGGAACCCATTTTCAAAAATATGAAAGACAAGAAGGTGATTAGAAATAGTCAGCATGGATTTATGAAAGGGAAATCGTGCCTGACCAACCTGAGAGCCATTTATAGTGAGATGACTAACAGTGAATGAGAGGAGAGCAGTGGATGTTATTTATCCAGACTTTCAAAACTGTCTCCTGTAACATTTTTATTGACAAACTGATGAAATAAGGTCTAGAGTGGACAGTAGACAATGAAGTGGACCAAAAACTGACTGAAATGCCGGACTCAAAGAGTTCTGGTAAGCAGCACGAAGTCACCTGGAGGCCAGGCATTATTGGTGTATAGGTCAAATTGATACTGGGGCCAATACAGTTTAATATCTTCACTAATGACCTGACTGTGCCTGATACAGTCACGAAGATTCTCTCCATCCCCTAACCAGGTGAATGCACTAGGTGATATGATAGTACAGGAAGGGCTACAGCCATCTTAGTGTTCTCAGTAAAAACACTATCAAAGTTGGATTCAGGATTTCATTAGAGACCTTTTTGGATTTGTATAAATCCTAAAGAAAACATGCCTTCCAACTAAGCAGCAGTTTTCCTAAGGTCTTACTATGTCCTTAATTAAAATGTGCTCCTTCATGTGCCCAGCAACTTTGCATTTCCTCATCAAATCACAGAATGATAGAATGGCTGGGATTGGGCAGGACCTCTGGAGGCATCTGGTCCAAACCCTCTGCTCAAGCAGGGTCACTCAGAGCCAGTTGCCCAGGACCAGGTCCAGATGGCTTTGGAGTATCTCCAAGAAAGGAGACTCCACAACCTCCCTGGGCAACCTGTGTGGGTGTTTGGCCACTCTCTCAGAAAATAAGTGTCTCCTGATATTCAGAGGGAACCTCCTGTGTTTCAGTCTGTGCTCATCACCTCTGGTCCTGGCACTGGGCACCACTGAAAAGAGCCTGGCTCCGTCCTCATTACCGCTTGCATTCAGGTATTTAGATAGCTGAATTCTACCTCCGAAGGTAAGATCAAGGTTATTGTTAAGATATCCCTGAACCTTCTCTTCTCCAGGCTGAAAGTCCCTGCTCTCTCAGCCTTTCCTCACAGGAGAGATGCTCTGGTTCCTTCATCATCTTCAGGGCCTTTTTCTGGGCTCTCTCCAGTATGTCCGTGTCTCTTCTGTACTGGGGAGCCCAGAACCAGACCCAGTACGCCAGGTGTGGCCTTACCAGTGCTGAGAATCCCATTCTCCATAAAACATGCATAGCACTCCACACGTTAAGGTCCAAACCCAATTTTAATAGGAAAGAATAAGTCTGTAGCAAACAGACACAGGCTCAGCATGTCAAAGAGCAGAGTCAGAGAACGAGAGCGCAAAGTCATTAGGCCATTTCAGCAACCTGCCGCTTCTTCGGTCACAATCACACCTGTGATGAATCTTTTCTTCTACTAAAGCCATGCTGTCATTCTCCTGTCAGCTACTCTTTAATGTCCCATTTCAGGAGCAGCCACCATTTTAAACTTAGAGATTGTGTTTTGGCCTTTGTTACACCAACATAGACCTAGAGGATCCCCTTTGAAGTCAGGGAAATTTGTGCTAAAAATCTCTCCATTTGCACCGCCTAGGAAGGAGAGTGTAGATCTGTTTACTTCTAGTCTTCTGTCACTGCCTTCAGGGCCCCACTAGTTCAGGGAGTTCTGCCAGGCCTCTCCCGGCTCTTTGCGGCACCTTTGAAGGTTGGCTGCTTCTGGCTGAACTTGCTTGACACCGTCACCTTTTTGCCCTGTGCAATGTGTCTTTCATGCTAGTGGCACCATTCCAGCGTCAAATAACATTCTAGTAGTTTCTGGTTCTGGTCTTGTAAATATTTGCAGGAAGAGCAGCTATTTCAGGCTTAATTAATCACCTTGAAATTCATTGTCTGTTACTGTCCTCACATGCGGGCCCTCACGCTGGTGGACTATAACATGAATATATTAGGGGCTATTAGCAGTCATCTGCAAGCGATGTAAAGCATTTTTTCATAGTGGAGACACGCCTCTTTTGACTAGCAATGAAATTTGACGCTTTGAGTGCCTTACGCAAACGTATGCTGGAAATCTGACCCAAATAATACAGGTTTCCTTCAGAAGTGTCTGTCTTGTTTTATTCTGGTATATCGTGTTATATTTCAGATTACAGATTTTCCTTATGAATCCTTCAAATCCCAGTGCCCTCTTGAAATTAAAAAAAAATATGATTGCATGAGATATTTTCTTTGTTGCTTGATCTTTTTTTAAACACATCTAATTGATCACATTCCACTCTCTTCTGAAGAGAAAACCTGTACTTTATTAAAGTACAGTATTATTTATTTATTAAAAAATAAACGCTATGTCCACTCTACCAAACTATGGAAAAGCTCTATTGTAATATAATCTAAAATAATAGTCTTTCCATACATTTTTAAACTTTAATAGGATGACTGGTTGTCTCCTTGATACAGAGCTCTGTAGAATGGCTTTTTAAAAACAGTGTTTCCACATAATTCCATTAAATTCTATAGTTCTGGAAAATATTTCTATCTAATGATTAAAAGATATATTTCTATGATGCCATTGCTCCACTTGCTACTGGTCATAGGCATAGTTCTCCTTCCAAATGGTAGCAGAAGGGGAAAATAGCTTATGTTGAGAATATTTAACATTCCCACAGTAGGAGTGGCAACATTTGGAGGCTTGAACCCCCAGGCACACTCCCTCCGTCAATCTACTGACCCTGTCCTCTGGTACCACATCCTCACACACTCGTGCATGCTGTAGATGTGCTCAGGGTGCTAAGCCTGAAGCGTGGGCTCAGAAAAGCATCAGCCTGCCCACGCGGACTGGACCAGAGCTTTCACTTACACTGGGAATGTCAATTAAGTGCCTCATTTAAAGGAAGTCACAACTAAATCGGTTCCTAAAATAACAGGGATTGTTTTGTGTGTATTTATTTGGCTAAATCATTTTGGTGAAGAGAAGATCAGGACTAAGCTATAGTCTGGTGACAGGAGAGGAACATTTCTTGTGTAACCCATGCCCTTGGCGATGGGTATAATCGAGTTACATACTGTCAAAAAGTTCGGCACTGTACAAGCTAGACACGTGCCACATGTCTAAAATTAATTTGTGTGGGACCTTATTTTGGTTGCTGGCCTAGTCTAAGGGCCGTAAAGACCCAGTCCTATTTGATGTTGACAGTCCTGACCTAGGCCTCACAAAGCTCATCAGCAGAGATGTGAAGCTAAGAGCATAAAGGTCCATCAATACCAACAACTCTTGCTTCAAATTAGTCCCCTACATAAACGCTTTGCTGCATTAAGGCCAAGTGCCCAACATTTTGCATGACGAACCCGAAAGGAATTACATATGTTTCATATTTCAGACAGATGGTAGATAACATGCTAATTAAAGTACACAAGTAGTCTGAGATCAGCCTTAGTGAGGTTATTTACATTTTTAAATATGAGCAAGGGTTCAGTGACACTCCCAGACGGAATCCCCATATGAAGTCATGTTGCTATATTGTCATCACACCCTGTTGTGTCAGGACTTTATGCTGTACCACTGTCTATTTAGTCATCCCGTGTGGCAGCCCACATGGCATATTCAGGTCAGCCTTGGACACTGCTGTATGAATGTACTGTATTCCAAGCTGGTTCCCTAAATATTGTCATCACTGAGAACCAAGTTTGTTTTAAATTTGTTTTCTTTTGCAGACCCGAAAGGAAGTGTGACCAGCCAATGTGTGAAGAGCATGAAGATGAAAGAATTAATATCTATTGTTTGAACTGTGAAATGCCCACCTGCTCCTTGTGCAAAGTCTTTGGTGCCCATAAAGACTGTCAAGTTGCTCCTCTCACAAATGTTTACCAGCGACAGAAGGTAAATATCTTTTTGTATCTCACACTCCTCCAGGCAACCGGCAGGACCGTCAACAAGAAAGTATTCCCATGGGCTTCCTGCGAGTTTCCAAAGGGGCCTGGGGGTGTCTTTGCCATTCCTGTGTGTGAATGGAAGGCTCACACAAATCTGTAGGACCTGTTCAGAAGCATAGGAAAATATATTTATGAGAAATCACCCAGAAAGACATCACAGTGTCACAAATTTTGTTAGGATAGTGAGTAAACATTTTAGACAGTGATTAGATGTGGAGCTGAGGATCTCTCTTTCGAGGTTTCTAATCCCTTTTTTTCAGTGCTTTTAGATCAGAAAAACAAGTGCTATTTCCAACACATGAACTGGAAAGAGAACAGACCATTACAAATCAAATAGTTATCTATCAGGCACTTTTTCCTTTAAGCATCCCATTTTTAAGAAAAGTGAAGTGAAAAACCTCCTCCTGCAAGTGAATGCAGGAATATTCAATAGTTGGCAGCACAGGATGTACCTAACATCCTCCTGCCCTTGCTGTCACCAGTAAAAGACTTGTTTATTTTTAATACAGTATTAATTTAAAACCTGACTCACTGGGTTATCCTCCTGAGATAAACAGCTCATTTTTCTGGAGGGCCCCAGTGGGGCAAGCAATCAGACAGGCCAAGCTTGCAATCCCAGCCTCCAACTTTGTCACTCAGATGCTTGTGTGTGGGAACTACAAATGAGAAGTCACTTTAGGAAAGTAGTTACAAACATCCTTTTTAATCAAAAAAGGAGGGAGAAGTTTCTTGGACCGAATCCATGCCCCTGATCACTCCCTTTGCATGGAGATTTGCGAGCGGTGGATTCCTTCTCAGTGTCCCTGTGGAAAGGGGCTGTCAAACCCAAGACTGGAGGCATAACCCAGAGACTGCAGGATGCATGCTTCAAAGGATCCGTTACAAAGCTGTGGAGGACACAGACATGGTTTCTTCTTATACTAGGGGGGTGTGCGAAGGGCTCTGCGCCCTCCCCAGAACCCTCACCAAGTTCCCTAGGGACTAGCTTCTCTGTCTCTCCTCTTCTAGGGATACCTCACAGTCATCCCCCTCCCCACACTCAGGTCATTTCCTTCTTCCACTTGTTTCCCTCATGACAGTGACTCAGCCTCCACCTTCTCCTCTCCTGTTTCTCCCTCCCCCTCTCACCACAGCCCCAGACATACTGCCTTCATGCCAGGAGCATTGTAGCACCCTGATCTCTCCAGGTCCATGGGCCACCTCTCCTCTCCAGAGCCAAGACCATTTTCCTCAGGGAAATACCACAGCAGTATGACTGAGGGCCTGTAGTGATAGCGAGGGCCTGAGTATGACTAAGGGCCTGTAGTGATACGACAAGGGGTAACGGGTTTAAATTGAAAGCAGGGAGATTTAGATTGGGTATCAGGAAGAAATTCTTCACTGAGAGGATGGTGAGCTCCTGGAACAGGTTGCCCAGAGAAGCTGTGGATGCCCCATCCCTGGAAGTGCTCAAGGCCAGGCTGGATGAGGCTTGGAGCAACCTGGTTCAGTGGAGGGTGTCCCTGCCCATGGCAGGGGGGTTGGAAATGGATGGTCTTTAAGGTCCCTTCCAACCCAAACCATTCTATGATTCTATGATTCTACGACTAGACCCAGACACTAAGAAAAACAACTCCTCAAGAGACAAAGTCTTTTCATGCAACAAACCCAAAGGGAATATTTTGGGGCTGTTGAAACATAGCGCTTCAGACTAAAGCATCTAGAAGAGCCTCCTAGAACAAAGTGCTTCCTCCTTTCCAAACCACAGCTTCTTCTCCATAAAAGAAGCTGATGATACTCACGAGTAACGTGGGCAGGTAAAGCTCCAATTTTCCTCAGTTCTGATGGAAAAAAGAGCTAATACCTGGCATGGCTCATTCATCCCCTGCTCCCCACAGTTAGATGTGCCACCCTGAAGTGGGACAGTGTCTAACCCTCTCCTGCTTGCTCTCCTTACTGCCTAGTCCGAGCTGAGCGATGGCATTGCAGTCCTGGTGGGGAGCAACGACAGAGTGCAAGGCATAGTCACACAGCTGGAGGAGACCTGCAAGACAGTTGAGGTGAGTACTACCCCTTTAAGTGCAGTTATTTCAGTGTGAAGTCACATATTTTAAACTGCTGGTAATGATCATTCTTTAACAGACCTTACTTTACCCAAATGCGTTTCCATATTGTTTTGCTAAACCACTACCTGTGGGTTTGTAGAGTACCAGCTGTACTGTCTCAACCAAAGGATATGTGCTGCTTGGCACCCTGCCTCTGACATTGTCCATGTGGCTGAGGACGAAGAGTAAAGATAATCTGTATCAGCACAACTTGCTCAGCACTTCAGTTGCATAGGGTATCACTGAAGTTAGAAGCAGATCCAACAAAATGCCATCGACACCCAGTTCATTTAACATCTTAGATCAGATGATAAAGCTGTAAAAGACCAGTATTAGACTAAGGCCTGACTGGTCTTGTGAACAGACCCTTAGTCTCAGCCACAGACTAGCCACAGTGTAGCTCCCAAGTCTGTCAGTGAGCTCTGTATTTGCCTGCTTTGCCTCCTATGCTGAAGTAGCTATTTAATATATTTATGTTGCCTTTTAAGGAGTCTTGTCACACTGCTCATAGGAGGGAAATGTTTGGGTTCTTACTATGAGTCTGGATTTTTGGATCTTACTCTGGTCTTACTCTGACAGAGCTGGAATTAGTTTTGTGTCATTCAGTACCAGCAGTCGCTTTCATTTCCTCCATGAGGTTTGCACCAGCAAAGCAAATAAAAATATCAGCTCTGACTAATTTAGGCATCACAGAGCAATAGGTTGGAAGGAGCCTATATGAACTGGTTTTATGATCAGAGTTTAATGAAGCACCTAGTAAAGGAGTTGCATTCCTCTCAGCCCAATTAGAATTATATTGACCCTTCAGAGTCGGAGCGGAAAAGAGAAACTGCCGAGAAAAAAGAAGCTAGGCCAAGATGTATAGATTCTAACTGTTAAGAAAAATTGATTCCATAATCTATGTATACAATTGCCCAAGGCTCCTATTTCCTCAGAGCAAGGAGGAACAGAAAATGTCCAAGTTTGGTTCAAAGAACATAAAACCATTAACCCAAGTAAATGAGAGAGCATGTTAGCGGCGGTCAGGACTTTGTAGTCAGGAAGCCTTCACGTTGCAAGGATGAAATTGGCTGCTATTAGGACTTTGCAGACAGAAGCAAGCCTTTCAAGTAGGTTAACTGCAGAAATTTGAATGATACAAAAGCAAAAGCTTATGCTCATTTAAGCTGAACTAGCTGAACCAGAAACAAAACTTCAAACATCTAGTCTGAAGTATGAAGAAAACAGTGTGCTAAAAATACCTTAATAAATACAACAGCTTCTGAAACCAGCTTCCTCAGAGTCATCCACTCAGTTTGTAGTCTAACCTTTAAACCTGAAGCCCAAAGAAAGTGTAGCCTTTTTACCTTCAGATGTTTTAACGGGCTTTTCACCTTTAGAGTCAAAGATTGCAGAAAAATAGATCTTAGAGCTTACTTTGGCACTTCCATGTTACATTTCAAGCAAATCACATTTCCTACCACACAAGAGCTTTGTCTGAATTGACAGCAGTTTGTCCTTGAAGATAAAAAGCTACAGCTGGAGCTGAGAAATGTGCACACATGGAAATAACGTTTAGAATCCAGGACCGTTTCTTCTCTCTGCTTAACACTTTGCAGAGAACAATAAATATCTGCTTTAGCAGAAAATACATGATCATTTTCCTTTTAGCTGGAGTAAGCAATAGCCTACTGTTCTTTATTTAGGTATTGCTCCTATCCAAGCCTAAAAAAAAAAAACCAACAGAAAACCAAAAAGATTTATTACTACTTCTATTGCTTTTAACTAATTGAAAGGTAGACCAAATCCATGTGTTATACTGAAAATAAAAAAGGGAATATAAAATGCTAAATACTACAAAACAATAGTAAATAATTAAGTTCTGTTTAGTCCCATAAACAATACGAGTCAAATAATGAAGGAAAAATTACAGTGTTTCTTTCAAATGCTAATCATGTAGGCCAGTCAATACAGCTACTTCAGAACAAGCAGTGCGACTCATGCTCAGTGGCAAGGACTCCTTTCTTTTTGCTGTAGCCGTGCTTCAAAAAAAACCAAAAAGGCTGAGAACATTTTAGAATGGAAAGTCATGTATTTGTTAACCTTTTTCATTACTCAGAATCTGATTAGAATAATTCCATCAGGCAGACTTCATATGGGAACATTCTATATAGAATGAGGCTATTTCATAAATATTTTGGCATTGGCAGTTAGGAATCTGTTTTGTACTCTCACTCTTGAGGTTCACAACTCCATAATATTTGCTGGAAGGAATTATTATATATTAGAGCTTGGAGATAGGGAAGGATCTCACAGGGCACCCTGCTACCACTCTCTTGCTCTTCTTACCCTAACACTTGTCCTGTGTCAAATGACAAAGATAGCACACACCTGTCTTGAAATTAAGGTTGTTTTACAAGTGATGTGAATGACATTTCAGAGGAGGTCATTGTAGACAAAGCTGAAGAGGAGTCTGGAGCAATCAGAAATGCAGGAAACACATGGAGAAAGCTAGGAGAGGAGAGGAGAGGAGAGGAAGATTATTTGAGGGCTGAACAACAGAATGACACCCAGGAACAGTGACTCACTTAATTCAAAAGTTTATCCCTACCCTATAATTCACTACTCACGAATTTCTGGGAAGTGGCAGGAACCTCCAGAAGGGCAGGACAAGACTGCCCACCGCTTTCAAGGGGTTTTAATTTAGGAGTGTCTGTTTAGCCTAGTCTTCCTCATTGGGAAGCAGAGGTGGATACTTCCATCAGTGCAACAAGATCTGTATTTGCTTCCCACCCCTCAGTGTGGTTTTGCCATACATCCATCTTTGAAAGGTTTTTCTCCTTTGACAATACAGAGCAGACGGTCACCACTCATAAGAAAGGGCTCTGGCTGAAAGTCAAGAAAAAAGAGTTGGATTCTCTCTGGCCAAGTGCTATGAATAATCAGTCTTATCGCTTCTAAAAGTGCTGTGGGACTGTTAATAATCCTGTGCTGCCAGGATCTCATCATTATGCCTCAAGGGACGAAGATGAGGAATTGATTCAGCCTCAGCTCCTAGGAAAGAGATTTAAATAATCACCACCACCATCCGCAACCAGATATAACCACAATAAGGTTATGCCCCAGGGCACACAGATGACTCAAGTACTTCTATTTGGTAGACCTCAGACATTATAGATAACCTGTCTCTGATTTCCTCCCCATAAATCCTCCCTTGCAAGTGCAGTGTGTTCTTGTTAGAGAGCACTCAATGAAGCAGTCATCCAACCCATCCTCCTTACTCAGTGAAATATGCGATGTTGTCTGGCTGGAAGGACAATAAATGTGTCTCAAAAAATGATGTGAAAACCAGTGCCTGAAAGTAGGGTTGGAACCTTTCTTGTCTTTGTGCTTTTGTCACACATCGTTTTCTTCGTAGTGCCTCTGCCTCATTCAGTGCACTGTAAATGGAATGTAATAGACACCTATTGTCAAAATAGAGTCTAAGAGGGTGTATGTGAAAACCAAGCTCAGCCAGGATTGTTCCAGGTTCTCTGGTAGAAAAAGAAAATTCTCCCGAGTTGATTTGAGATGATCATTCCTTTAAAAATCATTCTGTTTGTGCAAATGAACCCAGCTGCTGATATGGTGGGATTTGGTTTTTTTTTTTACTTTTTCTGCAGACTTTGATGTATCACTACAGACATCATAAATTCCTTTTACCATTTTTTAGCAGACTGATGTGTTATACAATAACCTGTTTGGGGGCTTTCAGTGGCTTGAAACTCAGAGTTTGAGAACAGTTTTAAAACTTCTGTTCCAATAGCTTGGACTTTGAAAATTATAAAAATCTCTGGGGTCATTCAGAATCCTTTGCACTCTTCAGAAAGAGGAATTTCTTTGATGAAAATGCTTCCAAGTAAATGTAAAAATAGAAACTCTTAAGAACATAACATGTTTAACATCAACCAAATGATTCACAGGAATGCTGCAGACGACAGAAAGAACAGCTGTGTGAAAAATTTGATTATCTCTATTCTGTACTGGAAGAAAGAAAAAATGAGATGACACAAATAATCACTAGAACCCAAGAGGAGAAACTGGAACACGTCCGCTCCCTGATGAAGAAGTATGCGGATCATTTGGAAGCTGTGTCAAAGCTGGTTGAATCAGGAATCCAGTTCATGGAAGAACCAGAAATGGCCGTGTTTTTGCAGGTATAAAATCTATAAACAGAGGTAGAAAAAGAATGATGTGTGTCTTGAAATACTATTTAAGCATTTCTCAATTTTAGGCACATTCAGAATTTGGTCATCTTAGACTGAACATTTATACAAACTCATTTTTTAAACACTTGCATCAGCACAGACAAATCACTAGTCTTGTGAATAGTATCTAAACCAAGAACATGAGTATTTGCTACTTGCACCAAAATATACTCTCCTGTGTATGAATTTTTTGGCTCCCAAAGAAGAAACAGGAGTTTTAACATTTTCCAGCATACATCTATTGTCCCACTACCAGAATGCATGGATATATAAACTTCTGTGAGGTATAGGTTTCACTTGCATACTGACACAGTGATTAACTTTTCAAGAATTAAACATTTATGTTCTAGGTCACATTTTTATGCCTTTATTTTTTTTATTTTTCCTTCTGTTTTCTGCTGATCAGGGGACCATTAGCAGCCTGTTCATGAACTCATTGGTGTAAAATTTCTGTCCTATAAGTTTACAATTCCTCTATATTGAAGGCTGGAAGGGTGTTTTCTAAAAAAAAAACCAAACCCAACTTATTTTCATCAAAGAATTGCCTATGAAAAAGGACAGCATTCTTTCCAGACAAATAAAATTTGTAGTTCCAGAAGTATGACCTTATGGATAGTCAAAGATATAGTTACTGTGACTAAAGGTGGTAATGGAATAATTGCTTTTCACCACAGACACACCAAAAAAAAAAAAAAAGAGCAAAAATATTTCCATTTAATTTTTGTAGAAATTGTACATATTTCCTATCATATTCAGATTTTAATTAAAAATTCTTCAATGTACTAAAAGGTATACTCAGCTGCATACTAATTACCAACTAAATTTGATCTCATTCATAGATCTTTTGGTTGTCATTTATGAGATCCCTGTTTGTGCATTTAGAAGCAGCCAGTGTAAGAATTAGATCTCAATGCATAAAATGTCTGAAAAAATGGAACCATTTAAAAAGTCAGTTATTTCCCTTTTGTTTTCACAGAATGCCAAAACATTGCTACAAAAGTAAGTATTTAAACTTGAGACTCTTGATCTTTATAATGAATTACAAAATTACAGATTTATCTGCAAATCCAAATGCCAATAACCAATCTCTGGTTTAGAATTACTGAAGCATCTAAAGGATTTCAAATGGAAAAAATAGAGGATGGGTATGAAAATATGAACCAATTCACAGTGAACCTCAGTAGAGAAGAAAAGATAATACGAGAAATTGATTTTGACAGAGGTATGTAATTTATTTCACCTAAATTGCTTTCTTAAATTGCTGCTGTGTGTAATTTACATGATGATACTGAGTAGGAAAACTTGAATCAGATATTTTTCTCCATCCCAAAGTGTACTTAGACCATTTTGTATCAATTATAGTCAAAACCAAAATCCATCATAGTCAAAACATCACATAACCTGTTGACGCTATTAATCTTAACTTTTATGTGACCTCAACACTTTCCTAAGCCCATGATCTTTACTGACTCCTCATGTGAAGGGACCACAAAATTAAGCTTTATCTCCACCTGTTAAGTTCTTTTTTCCCCTAAAAGATATCGCTATTGTATGGTCTGCCTGCTCTAGAAAGTCATTAAAGAGATAGAATGTTTACTATTAAAAGAAATACATATGGACGGTACTTCTTTTAAAACTCTTTTTTATAACGATTGAGAATTTTAACATGAACATAATTGAAATTCAAGATCACAAAGTTATAGAGGGAAGCAAAAATTATCATCTTGCATGTATTTAACATCTTGTGTCATGTCATTAGTCATGACATCATAACTAAACACGCTTAATATGTCTACATAATCATGCAAAGCTGTAATGCTACATTTACCAAAGTGGTCTGAAATCTAGGCTTTACCTTACAGAGAGCACAAGAACTTAATGAAGATAAGTGTTTCAAATAAGACGACCTCTCCTATTAAAAGGCAGCACTAATAGTCATCTGGATATCTCTAATTTTCTTGCTAGCACTGGATTCTGCTAGTACATTTACTTTTATCGGCCCAGTTAAGTCTCGTGGAGATGCCAGCCGCTCACCCACCACTTATTCCCCTGCCACGACTTATATTAACTAACTTCGCAATGCGTGGCTGCTTCCTGCAAGGGACCTCGGTCTGTAGACTGGGATCTGTAGCTGTACTTGGCACAGGGGCCCATGGAGCGGGACAGCAGCTGTGGCACCAGTCAGCAGCAGAGCAGCAGGTGTCATCTTCCAGGACTGTGAACCTCCAGGGATTTGTCCTGGGAGGAACAATCCCTGGTCACAACCTTGTGCCCAGCTCATCCTTATGATCCCTATGGCAGCCACAGCTGCCACGTCCCTGACACACAGGTTCATCTGCCAAGATGGTGACCTCGTGCTCTGGGCACGCACCCCCACCAGGCTGGGGAATGTGACACTCACCTCCTGGGGACAAGTCACTGGTAAGGCTTTGGCAATTGGGAGTGCAGTCCCGCACTGGGAACTCCTACCGCAGTCAGCGAGGTTCCTGTGCAGCCAGGGGATGTGGGAGCAGAGGTTCAGCACTCTGCTTACAGGAGTGCCTTTCTCTGCAGTAACCTTTCTCCGTTATGAGGGCATTACTTCACTTGCCGATCGGCATTCCTTCTACGCACTCGGGCACCACCACCACCTGTTCAAAATAAGCAGCCAGTTTGGAGCTCAGGTGAAGGCACCCACCTAGGTTTATGTCTCTGAAGTGCTAGGATGGCTCTGACCAACATCTGACACTTGTGAGGATGAATAGTGTGATTATGCAAAAGAAAACGCACTGTTAGAGGGCTCCCTCTGGAAACGAGCCGAGCCACGAATGCTGAGAACAGGATGTGTCAGATGACGCAAAAGCGTCAGTTTGACCAAGTTTGACAGTCTGGTTTTAGGGAGGTTGGTATCCCAAACCTGGAGTCATGTATTGCAAAGCACTGACCCGGTAAAGATTTATGATGATGGCTTTAATGGGCAGATTTATGATGATGGCTAAACAAAAATATTCATAAAATTTCCAGAGGGACTTTTTCCTGGCAGATTGTGCCAGATTAGGTATCTTCTTCCTATAAAACACAGGACTGTGCTGCACATTCCTCATGAGGATAACTGTATTGTCCTCTTCCCGCCAAAAGGGCCAGCTTAATATTTTAAAAAGAGCGCGTGTGTTTGACGTCCTCCCTGCCGCAAAGTGCCTGCTGGCAGCTCCACGGCAATGCCAAGTGCAGGCTGGTGGGAGCAGGCTCCTCACCGGTGCCCTCTCCTCAACCTACATCCTCTGACAGTATCAGTAGCTTTGCCATGCAAGTGTAAACGGCTTTTAATTACATAAAGACTAGCCATCTTCACGTGGTGCTCAGCCCTGTCCGTTTATGTGTCCTAATAGAGGAGGAGGGAGAAGAGGAAGAGGAGGAGACAATGGATGGTGAAGATGTGGATGAAGTCCACACAGAGTCATCAGGAGAGGAGGAGGAGGAGGAAGAGGTGGAGGAGGAGGGAGCTGAGAGAGCATCGCAGCCACCTCAGCAGGACTCTGAAACACGGAGTGCACTGGGAGATCCCCCGGTTGAGCCCATCCCGGCACCACCACCCATCACCCCAGCTGCTCAGGTAGGTGCTCCCGGTGTCCCAGTGCCCTGCCAGCTATGCTGAGTACACCCCAGCAGAGCACGAAAACACTTCCCTGTGGTTTGTAGGAACTGTGCAACAGGAGCACGGCTAAGGGAGTCAATGCACTGAACAGCAAAATAGTTTATTGTCCTTGTACATGTACAAGCAATTGTACCCTGTCCTCTCAACCTGTGTATGTATCGCTTGATAGGCAGAAGAATTACACTGCTAGATAGAGATATATATGGGATATGTAAGATATAAATAAAAGAGACCCAATTTGGGAGTTAAGGACATTGCAATGGATGTTCTGCTTGCTGTGATTTAACTCAGACTAACTACTATAAATGAAATGGTTGTCAAAATATTTATACTAACAGAATTTGGCACTTCCTTTGGATCTGGTGAGCTTTCCACCACCAGTTTTTAGAATCTACTTCTGATTTGGTTTCTGTGAATGGCATTTGCCGTCTTCTGTTTTGCTCATCCTAGGGATATCGTCTAGGTGGATGCAGGGACATCATACACCAAACAGAACTCTTACAGCCTAGTAGCAAAGAGGTTCAGGATGTGAATAATTTAGTCCAGCACCTTTTCTTAAGGAATGTTATCAGAATGAGGCCAAAATTGCTGTATATTCTAAAAGACCTACATAAAAATTATGCTTTGTGTGCTACTGTAACTGCCCCGAGATACAGTTATCTAGCAAATTCTTCCCTTATGCAATTTACCCAGTAAAGTTGATGAGTAAGTAAAGGCTGCTGTGATGATATTTGAGGTCAGTGTGAACACAGGAGAGCATGTAAAGAATCTTTGATTGTGCCAAGCTCCCCACATAAACCAAAGGAAAATAAATACTCTAGGCCCATTCTTGCTTTGATTTAAAAACATACACACATTTGTACCAGTTGTGTGAAGACACTCTTAAATCAGGCTTTATTGATTTAACCAAAATTTCTCTTCTGGGGATTTTCACTGACTTAACTAAACTTATGTAGCTAACTGATGTAGGTTTTTATGCAAACAAGAACTAGACGTAAGCAATTCTGTCCATTAACATTAAGTCCCTCACTTCTAAAGCTAAAATGGGAAAGGTATGGCATGCTGCCGTAGTAAATGTAAGATTCCATTAGGAGTCAGTGAGACGTGGAGTCGGACGTGGCATGTGAGCATTGCACTGTGTGAAATACCTGTGTGGTATACCAGCTTTTGCCTTCTGGTGTAAGAAAGGCAGAGCAGAAATGCTGTGGTGACGGCAGGGACTGTGCGGGTGAGCCCCAAGAGCTCGATGCAAGTAGAAAGGTGCAGTTCAACCAGCAGTTCCTCTTCCTGGCAAAGTGTGCTTGGCTTATAGCATTGATAGTAAGGCTAGTGGGCAAATGTTTCTCTCCAGTGTCTTTGTATTCCTCTTATTCTGATGTCTCATATCAACAGAATCATTGGCAAACGTGTAGTTCTTAACCCAAAACCCAACAAAGCCTTTGAAGGTACCTACATCTGTTGTTCATGGCTGGTACCAGTTCATGAGGCTCTTATGCAGAATTTCTTACAGTTTTAGGATTGAATTGGGTGTTTGTATGAATTAAGAAACCGTTTGCTCACTCCTTTCTCTGTCAGCATTCCCTTCCCAGCTAATTCTATCATCCTAGTCTGTTTTTGGGGGTAAATTATTTTCTTTCCCCTATCTGTGTTCTTCAAATGATAGTTGCTTTCGCTTCACATTTTGATTGTAATTCTTTTGGACCACGTACTAGAATAAATCTATGCCTCGCAGTGAGATGTAACAAGCACGGCATGCAGAGCAACGTGGCTACGGCAGGAAGGTAACGTGGTGCACTCTGCTTGTTCTTCTCTTTATCTGTCCTGATTAAGGATGAGGTTGTGACACCAAGTGGTTCTCAACAGACCCCAGAGTCTGACACTCAAGTGCCGACCACAGCAGAAACCGTCGATCCCTTGTTTTACCCTAGCTGGTATAAGGCTCAGTCGCGGCAATCAAGCAGTCCGAGCTCAGCCCCCGTGAGTGGGTTGGGGAAAGTAGGGTCTCCTGTTTCTCTGGAAACAAGTGCAAAGAAGGCAGAAGCCCCAGCAGCGGCAGCCATCGAGGAGAGTGCACCGGGGAGTGGTAAGGAAAGTAATGCCACTGCAGCGACGTCCAAGGTCAGTGCTACCGAAGTCACCCCCGAGGGCTGTGACGCGCAGCAAGGCGGGAGCGGCAGTTGTTAAGGAAAATGTGGCTTCATTTTCCTCTGCATGCTAAAGGATAAGAATAATTTCGGAAATATGGAAACAGCATAGTTGTTTCGGCAAACCCACTGGATTTACAGAAGGTTGCAGTATGTGACAGGCTGACTTTGCAGCTTCGGAGCAGCATGCCGACAGTTGCTCATGCTTAACTGCCAGTGCACTTCGCTTGCGCGAGCTGGTGTCCGAGTTGCTCATGCGCCCACCCTCAGGAGCTGCCAGAGAGGCTGGCAATGCCTCCACGCAGCAGGTAGCTGCATGCATCAATAGCAGACAAATCCCGTGCATGAGCTTATTCTCATCACCTATTGAAAGCCTGTGTACACCAACTGACATCCTACCACCGCTGGTAGAGCAGCTATGGCTTGGCTTTGCCTTCTGCAGCTCTGGGGCAGCACGTGGAGCACACTTCTTCCCCACGTGAACATGAAGCTATGCAAATACCCGGAGCCTTCTTGTGTGTGTGACTGCCTCTCAGGAAGCAGTGTGATTTCCTGGGCTCAGATCTGTTGCAGAGGGTTTCCTCTGAGGATTCCTGGGACTTGATTAAAGGAAAGCATGAAGATAATATATCCCAGTTCTGTGTTAGACTGCCAGCAGCATGACGGGACAACAGAGATTGATGCGTTGGGGTACAGGAAGTTGTTTCCCTTAAAATGACAATGTTAGGTTTGGGATAGCCTTAATTTGAATATTCTTTCTTCTGCAAACTCCACATGGGTCAAAGATTCAAGGAACAGAGCTAAGCGAGCTGTGTGTGAAGGACTGGCACACTACACCTGCTCCTGCTCTAGTGCTTGGCAACCAGCCCATGAGCAGCACTCTCTAAATTAGACCATCCTGATTTACAGCCTTAAGCCATGTGTTTTAACAAAGCAATTACCCCTGTGTGTGTGACGAGAGGGGATTATGTGTGTGTATGTGGAAAAGAAACAGCTGGGTAGTACGTATTTCAGAGCTGTTTCCTTTAAAGTTGGACTTGACCGTTCAGCAGCCCTACCGTAATGAACCATCACGTGGTGGGCAAAAAGTTAGAAGAAAAAGGAATTAATACAGATATGATCAAAGGGGCGCTTATCTTTTCGCTGGAGGCTTTAGTTGAGGGCACTTGAATTTGGTGGATGGATTCTTGCCAGCTTCAGTTTTAACAAAAGCAACATTTGACCGGAAAATTTCAGTAGCTATTTTTCAAATCAGGGTTTCATTTGAGAACAAGAGTGGGGGAAAAAAAAGAAAGTATTTTAAAAATATCAAATCTGCTATGACCTTCTCTTCTAAAGTATATTCCACATATACTGGGAAAATCAGGTAAATTCAGATTGAAATTTATAGTTGCTCTTTCTTCCTATCAGTTCCACTAATGATCAGGCAGCCAAACCTCACGATAGGCAGATAAAATCTGTACTGGGGTGATTTCCTGGGAGCTTGCCTGACTGGAGTCTGCTTCCCTGGGTCCTAATTTACCAACAGCAAGTAAAGGAGCAAAACTAACATTTGATGTGGACAACTGTCTGAAAAACAGCAGCAGCAGTGTGGTACCCAGGTCTCTTCATTGTCAGACACCAGGAGTGAAAACAGGCACATGGGAAAGATAACAGATCCCATTGGTGTGTGAGTCTGGGGGCAATGGGTTTTGATATTTTCCCAGATCATGAATGACGCTGACATTTTGGGAGGAGAAGAATGTTGAAAAGAGTAACACATGGTTATGGGGATGGGGGAAACAAGGAGCAGGGATTGTAGCTGAGGATGGGGTCGTCCCTGGGCTGGAGACAGGGGGAGGAGTAGGAAAGCTTGGGAAGGAGAAAAGTGCAGAGTGTGCTGAAGGACAGAAAAAACAGAATGACCAAGCCAGGAAGGGTGATGCCACGGGACGATGCTGAGGTCGGATTTGCGGATCTGAGCTGAAATGTGCCTACGTCACGAGCAAAATGGCCTCTGTCGTGTGGCAGTGATCATTTTAAAGTATGTGAACTTCAACTTTGGTTTTTGTCTGCATGTGATTTTTACACAACCCACTCTGAAATGCCTTATTTGTTTATTATTTTTAAAACCCCGGCTGATGTTCCTCACACCACTGTTTTTACTTCCTTCCTCCAATTAAAGGATATCATGGAAAAGTGCTGTGGAAACAGAGCTTTTTCACTGAATGTAGTGATAATGACTGGCTTGTGTCATGACAACACTGGTGAAGCACTCTTCTTATTTTCTCACAGGAGTTAGCATTCTGCATATCACTTTTGGCATTTCTTATCATACTACATCATCTTTGGAATCTGATTCAATACATGATTTGTACTTTCATGGGTAGGAAATATTTCATTTTACCATTAACTAACAGTTCAAATACTGCCTCTGGTAATGTTCCTACATGGTTTTAAAGGATTTTTTCCCTTTCTTCCCATCCCAAACCATCATGCTAGTTCACAGTACAAGCTGCCTAAAACATTTCTTCCTCGTGTCTTAGAAAAGCCACCCTTCAGCTTACTCCTGCATGGTTAAATGTTGCATCTCCCCGGTTCAAAATGAAAAATTTAAATGAGATTTACTCCCTCAGATATATGGGCTTTTATTTCAGTTGCTGTTCAGATGACCCGCAGGATGGGGAACCTGTGGGTTGACAGGAGCTGTGAAGAGCCCCAGGCTTGTTCAGCCCAGCAAATGGGGGAGGAAGATCTGGAGGGTAATGGTTGGCATCAGAGGGATAAACATCAGGAAGAAAAATCCACCGAGTAATCCTGCTGCCGGGATTCCCACCACAAGCAAATCACCGCTGCTCCCTCAGGGAGATGGCTCGAGCCCTGCTCCCTGGAGGTCCCCATGGGGACCATGGCCGGGCTCGAGCCGTTTCCCCAAAGAGGCACCACCGTGAAGAGAGTCCCCTCACACCCCAGCCCACACAGCACACCCCACACGTCAGGGACTCCTCTTCAGGTCTTTTTTCCACCAAAGGTATTCCAGTGAGTGTGGAGTACCATGTTTACGCCCCCCAAAATGCATCCCCATGTAGCTGAGGGGAGTTCCTAACCCTTTAGACACTCAAGGCTGTGTGTCTGCTTTTAAATGTTGGTGCTTGACAAACAGTTTCCTGTAAGCAAAGGCTTTTTTCCCTTAGGTTACACTAATTAAGAGCTGAAATATCTATGAGATCAAGGACTAAGAATTTCACTACCCAGTGAAGTTGTCCTGAATGCAAATACTGTAAATTAAACCTTACTTATTCCATAACATTTCTTCTGGAGTAGCTCCGTTTTGGTAGACACTGTCCATGATTTAGTTCTTCCAGCTCCAAATTCACATCCCTGTTAGGTAAGACATAAGTGTATATTCAAATTCCAAAGTGATATGACTGATCTGCAGAGAATTATATGTTACCACTGCAGCATTTAGTCTTATTTACTGAAAACCAAAGACCTCTGACACAAAACAACGGTAGTTACCTTTGGGTGTTTGCTCTAATGACAGAAGAATTCAATTTTGGTCTATTCTTTAACACAAAAATGCTTGGTTTTCCCTGCTCACTTTCTGTACTGTGCTCCAAGCGCTGCACAACATGATATTGTGCATCTATGAAAAATGTTAAAATATTATTCAGCTTTTATCTGCAAAAATTCCAGCACTATGACTGAAGTATATCTCTCCATAAAAAATAGGGAGAGGGGAGAAGCTATCACCTACGTTTTAACTGTATAAGTTATGCAAAAAGATGCACTGTCTGATGGTAATTTGAATTTGAAAAGCATCAGACACTGTGAATCTCAATTAAATTTATGGATCATAGTTTAATTCTCATTTATTTGTGTTCATTTTTGAAAATTCGTAGTATTATTACAAGAAGATATAGAGCTTGTTTATACTCCTGGGAAATCAGACATGCCAATAGCATTATGCTCTTTTTTTTCCCTCTTTCTCTTTTAATTCAAAGTACCTTTTGAAATTAAAAATAGACAAATGCCGAAAGTTCTCATTTCTACCGTTTGGGACCTCTTTCTACATGCTCTCTAGTGACAGCTTTATGATTTATTTAATCATGAAATAGAAAGGAGGTGAGGGAAAGAGGCATTTTGATCTCAGACTCTATTTGCATAAAGATTATTTTCTTCTCCATGTGTATGTAGCGAGGTGGCTGTTTAGACAGTTTATGTGTCTTTATCTTTCATGTGAGATATCAGGTCACTGCCCTTTTTTTCTTTTTGTGTGATAAGCCCCTGAAAGCCAAATAACAAAATTACTTTAAATAACGGTAATAACAATTTATAATGATAATACAAGTCAGAATGCCTGTCATCATAAAAGCAGCATATAATTTATTTTCAGGCTATTTTAGTAGAATGGACTGATAGGGATTTTCTTGGTTTTCAGCAGCAAAAAGAGGTCAGTTCCAACCTATAATCCCCCAAATTTGCCTTATGTAAGGGCCACTTTCCTTTAAGAATCTGTATGTATGCATCAAGACATTTCCTCCGGAGTGCAGGAGGGTGTATCGGCCGGATACAGCAAGAGGAGGTGCAGCGGTTTACAGACTGCTTGGTCTAAGAAGGAAATGGCAGGAGATGATTCAGCATGAGCAAAATAGGAAAGTCCATACCAGAGAAACACATCCCACTTCAGGGAATGCCTAAGTCAAAAGTATAGTCGCCCCAGGCTGCTTCCACATCTGACGGAGGAAGGGAGGCATCTCCAGTGAGAGAGCGTTCACCAACTGCTGCCAGTTCACGCTTGGCACACCTTCCCCTCTGCCTGCTGAGTGCTAGGTGATATTGCTCGTAGCCCGGGTGCCTCTGCTCACTCTCTAAAGCTGGGGGGTCTTTTGAAGTAAATCAGAGCCTTTGTGGATGACAACCGGGAGTGAATGATTCAAACACAAGGAGCAGGAATAGCATCAGTGAGCTGCCTTGCCGCCATGGGGCGTAACGTATTAGTGGAGGGGGACATAGACATTAACAAGCAGCCCTTTTCCAGTGCATGGGGAAAGAGATCTTGGAGTCCAAACCAAAAGCTTATAAAGCTTAGAGACAGTGTGTGTGATGGGTTACAGCAGGAGGTGAAGCAAGCCTTCACCAAGTCTTAAGTTATCTTCTTGCGTTCGGTCTCAGAAGACACAGTGAGCTAGAAAGAAGAATTCGTATTTTGTGCATTAGACTTTCCAAACTCATTCACTCATTCGCATTTCAGGACTCAGACATGTGTTTTTGTGCTCTTTATACCTGATGGATGCTCACCAATGGAATATAGGTGTGGAGCTTTAGGCATATAAAGAATGATGTGTGTGTTTTGTAAATGCTCGTGGCATCTAACTGTTGGACTGGCACGCCTGAAGGGGCATGTGGCCCTTTAGGCTCTTGGAAATCTGACTTTTAAATATGCATTGAGTCGTCTTTACTAGTAAGATCAGTTTGCAAGAGTGCTGAACATCTGTCACTGGTAACGGTGCAAATGCTCAGTACTCCCAGCTAACAGGCCAGGTATGGAAGGCTCTCTTGCTGCCCAGCTTTAAGCAACCAAATGTGAAAACCTGACCCTAAGTTCTGCCCTTCGATTCCCTTGTGCAGACCTCTGATAGCTAGAGAAAGCCATGCACATCAAGAACAGTAAAGCCACTTTCCAGGAATGTGTAGTCCTTAAAAATATCTTCACATGTAGAAGCGCTCTATCTCTTGGTTTGTACTAGAGGAATCCCAAAAATCAGCAGTGACAGGTGCTCCATAACAAAACTTGTGTTGTCACTGGAAGAAGGCAGATCCCAAAATACCTTACATCTGCTCAAACTCTTAGAGTCTCATTAAAATACAGAGAGCAATAGATATGTAAGGAAAAGTTAGTTCATTTTGTTTCCCTAATCAGAATTTCGTAGGCAGCATCTCTTATGCAGTGACACCATATAAATTTGTGAGAGTTTATTAAAGTCTTGTATTCACCTGGGTCTCTGCTTATCCAGTTTATTCCACTTAAGATGAAGTAGTGGACCATATAGTCTCTTCTTCAAATTCCCCATCAGAGAAGTGGCTGGCTGTGGCTCCAAAGGACTGAAGCACATACATACATTTAGTTTGAAAGGAAATGCAAGTTAATCATCCACAAACAGTCGTCTGATCTTATTTCCCTTTGCTGCCAGTAAATACAGTGTTTTAATTCCACAAGGATATAAAATATAATCAGGACTGAGCTGTTTGGGAGGAGAAATACTAATGGAGTGGCCTATGTTAATCTTGTTTCATTAGTTTTAAAATTTTCTATTACTTGCTTGCAACCTTGTGTCATCTGCCAGAATTACCATAGGGACAATCCTCTCTGTATTCATGTACAATAGTTCTCTTTGCCCTGCTGCTGGATGCTTCAATTTCAGCTGGTGATCCTTCAAATATTTTTCCATGAGACAGCTTTAAATCACATGTCAGAGAGGTCGGTACTTATCGAAGTTTTAGCCGATTACTTGTCATGTCAATATGCAGACAACACCGACAAAATAAGATTATTTAAAACCAAAATAAGCCTAAGAGGGATCACGCTGTGCTTGTTGCCCATGTACCTTTGCTTTTCCACCACTCTATAAAAGGTACAGTCCCACGTTTTAGCCCAGCGCTGCTCTGGAATGATTGCACGAGAGTGGCAGTGGTACACAGGTCATAATCTCCTTTCTCTTTTCCAAATTGGAAACTCAGTCTCACCAATCTGCTCAGACAAGGAAGCTAAGTTCCCTCTTCAAGGCAAGTGCTCCAAGAAAGGAGTTTGTTTTCTCAAGAGAAGGCAGTCTTGCAAGGCTGGATCTTGCAGGAGCAATATTAAGCGAGGGTGTCCCTCCCCTCTGGCCCACCCAACATGGCCTTCCCACAGTTTTCCCCCAGACTGGGACAAGGAGTTTGTAAGCGTCAGCAGCAGGCACAGACCAGGCAGCTCCCTCCCAGGAAGCCAGTTGCTGTTCCAAAGGTTCTCTGATCCCTGCAACAACTGTGTTTAGTGCTAATGAAGGATCTGGGAATGCAAACAGCAAAAGTCAACTCGATATTTACTATCTGCATCTGGGTATACTTGTACTCTGTCTTTCCTTAGGTGGAAAACTGGGTGGGTTTATTTATGTTCAGATAAAAAATCTGAAAATTTTGACTGAATGAAAAATGGGTCATCTCCGTGAAGTTGAGCCTTTTATAGGAGACCCATGGATCAGCTAATGTACAAGTCCAAATTCAATTATCTTTGAAGCTTCTTCCTAAACATCTCCTTAATTTCACTTGGAAAAATAAGAGTGTTCAGCCTGTAGCTGAAATGCAAGGCAAATGCCAGATGCAAGAATCTCAGTTAATAGTCAAAAAATTCTGCCTTTTCTTATCAGTAATTTGATTTAGCGTGTTGGGACTTGGTTATAGGGGTCAGGTCTGAGGCCACTCAGGCTGATGTTTAGTTGTGTCAAGTCCTGCCTGTAAATCTCCATTTTGCATCTTGACTTTGTGCTTCAGGTGAGATTTCTTTTTCTCTCAGTTTAGCAAATACATGCAGAGAAAATCAAGAAAGTTCCTCTTTTAACACCTCTCTCTCCCTTCCTCCTGAGAATTATCTGAGTGATTCAGAGGCAGCAGTGAGGAGTCGTGAGGGCAATGTATTAAGACCGGCTTGCAGACAACAGTTTCTTATAATTAATATGAGTGGCAAATACTTCACCTGAAGTTTTACCTCAAATAGTCTGCTCTCTGATTTGTCTGGTGAGTCATAGATACCATCTGATTTATGTGTATTTAATTTTTTACAGTCCATTACTAGCAAAAGGACCTCCACAATGACAGCGTGGGCAAAATTATTTCTCCTGTTCGAATTAATACAAAGCCAGGCTCTCCTAGCTGTTGTCTTTCTGCAGCTGGCTCATTTAAATACTGAAATTTCCCTCCACTGGACCTCGTCCTCCGAGCATCGCTCGTTCTGTTCATTGTTAAGACGCTGGGAAAGGAAAATAGAGTGTAAACAAAAAATATTTCTTAATCGTGGATGAACTGTTGCTGGTTTACATCAGGTTATGGTAGATTCAGATCACAATAACACAAGCCATCTGTTTGTAAAATATTTGGTTAGTTGTCATCCTCCTGCCTTGAGACAGTTCAGGCTTTCAGGGTAGCTGTATGCTGGCCTTTGGAAAGCAGTGCTTCTAATCCTGTAACTGTTAGAGATGGATCACCTGATTGAAAATCCCACTGGCAGTAATCAGTAAACTGGGCCTGAGTTTGGATATTGCATCATGCCATTTCTAGACTTTCCTGACTTGTGAGCAGGCGAGGGCCTGGACCACAGCACCCTGCTCACCTACCTGGCGTTTGAAGTGCAACGACAGGTTGGGGGGATGCCTGTGCAGCCAAAACGGAACAGAAACAAAGAAGAGGGATGGATCAATCAGCATGGATTTAGTCTTAGATCCCTTCTCAGGTGATATATATTCCTGACATCTTTGCAAAAATCTTCAGGTCATTAAGTAAGAGAGCAGTGACTAATTCAGAAAACCTGTTATCCCAGGCTACCAGCCAACGGAGATAGATAGGTGCTGCAATACTCAGTGCTACAGATGTCTGACACAGATGTCACACCTTTGACTGAGCAGAGAATGAGGATCTCACAGCCCTGGAGACTAAGTGATCTGAATTTCTCATTGTTCTTTTTAATTTAGAGAGCACCCTATAAAATCTGCCTATCTCAACTACCGAAGGTGGTGACCGAAATACAGACCCAGTCTCTCAGAGCACTCCTGGCTCAGCACTTCTGCACACGTGGCTACTTTTCATGATCAAACACTTGCTGTGTGACTTGCTCTATTACAAAATGCCTTATAGAATAAAGGTAGTTGTTTCCCCTGTCAGTGATGGTGAGACTTTACAACGCCTGGCACCAGGTTTATTTTTTTAAATACGTTCATTTTTATATTTATGTGCAATGTCATAATTTAATTTTATACAATAAATAGATTCGGGTTTTTTTAAAAAATGGAACTGGTGCCTGCCCAGGTGCAGGTCAGTGCCAAGCTTGTCTCTGGTGACAGTTGCCTGTCATAGGTGCTCTAAAATCCATAACAACCAAGTCAATCACTGTGATTGAATCCAAGGCTTTAAGAGCAATATTTATCACAGCTTCCTCGGATCTCACCTGGGAGCAGTGCGAGATGGGCAGAAGGAAGTTTGATTTAATATCCTGCTCATCAGTTGGCCAAGTGCTGTGCGAGCAAGCTGGCATTGCTAATGGGTGAGCAGAGATCACAATGTGAGACGTGATATGACAGATGTCTGTCCAGGAAGTCACGGTGCTGCTCGCTGAGCAATGTATCGTTGGAGTAGAGTCATGTCTTGGCTGCCAGGTTCAGCTGCTGTAGTCGTCGTAGTAAGGAGAATATTCAGGCAAACAGACATGGAAAAATGAACACACTAAGGAAAAGGGGCAGTAGCAACAGGTGATGAGGAAAAAATGGTTTAAGTGTGGCCAAGACTACTTTTTTCTGTTACATGGTGGCTTTAAAGAATGGCTGCCTGTTGCTTTAGCTGATGTTACAGCTTTCCTTCCTGCATCTCCATCAGTATGTTTTTGTCTCTCAGAGAAGGTGTGCTGTGTCCACAGCTCACATACAGCACCCCCCGCAAATTTACAACAGCCCCACTAATTGGTTCACATGTGAGCAGTGCTCCAACCTCCCAAGCATGGTATGCGTCTACCCACCTCGCAGCTATGCTGGCTCCGTTATCTGATCCCGTGAATGGAGCTCCAGGGTGAGTCACGGTCTGAACTGGCACTCTTGTCTCATTCATTGGATTTACAGAAATGCCATTTGCAGAGGAAGAAAAAGCCTTAATTTACAGCACTCCGTATTACTCAAAGGAAAGACTAGATGACAGAGACAAACATGACATTAAATCATCACTAGGTTAGCTACTTCTCTCTGAAAGCTAATAGATAAGTTTCTGTGACACAGATTAGACGAGTTACTGCCCCAGAGAAGTTCTTGGAAGGTTCTTACTTCACATTTAACTTGGTGATCTGAAGTCATATCTACTTGTCTGATGAAGCAGAAGGGAGGAAGAGGAGAGAACTGTTATCGTGAGTAGTTTTCTGTCGCTGGTGGCCAGTGCACACCACTTACTGCTACAGCCTGTCAACATCATCCTTCCTTTGCTAAACACTTCTCAAGTGGGGCTGGAAGGGAGCAGAAATGATAGATGGATGATTGATCGAGAGGTCCTCAGAAACTTCTCCATGAGAAGAACAAAGAATGATGTGTGGGTAGTTCCTGGAAAGCCTGTTTTGACCATGCAGCCTTAATATTCCTGCATTTGTAAGACTCTCCTTCTGGGTTTCCTTCATTTTCCTGGACAGTGGCAGGACCAGGTTTTATGCACATCTATAGTTAACCACTCTCAACAAAAACTAATGCCAGTGAGGAGCAGCAAAGGGTGAAATATTAAACGAGTATCTTATTTCTGGCTTTTTTGTTTGAGTCATGAAAAAGATAGGTGACATAAAGAAGGAAATTGTATTGCCTTTGTCCCCAGTAACAGTTATAAGAAGGCCACTCTCCCACACCGTTCTCTAATACTGTTTCCACCATTTGTCCAAGTGTCTGGACCTCCATATCCCACTGGAGATGTGCAGATCCTGTACCAAAATAAGCAAGCTGGGCTGTTTTCCTCTGAACTGTATTTGGCCTCTTTAAGGTCATGATGTAACACATTGCTTTAGACATTAACCACATAATGTTAATTGTAATGGCATGAAAATCTATGGGAAAAAAGCATTCCCTCCCAGTGGACTTTTAAAATTCATTATTGACCACTATTAAGAAAGTGACGTGTAGCACTGTGACCGATGGAGCTTGTCTGTGCATATTAGTTTGTCTGCCACCCTATGTATTGCTGTGGCAGGTAACTGTAGTAATTATTTCAGGGAATATTCTGTTGGTTCCCACTAATAAAAAGATCCGTACAGAATATGCAGCCTCTTAGCTTGAAACAATATTGTTGTGATATATGTGACAGCTGCCAGGTGTTATGCTGAAGGAGTTAGACTGCATAAAAATATGAAAACAAAATGCTTGAGCTAAAGTTTAAACTATTTAAAAATAACCTGTTGTGCTCCCTTTGTTTCCGCTGCCTGGAAGTGTTGAGTGCCGGCAGTGTAACACTTGACATTTGAGGCAGACAAACATAGCCTACAGATTCTGTGATGGCTTTGCCACCAGCTAGCATTTTTTAATCGTTCCTGTTCTTGTCAACACTGGGGGTTGTTTCTAAACAAGCTGGCTAAAATATGGGAAATAATAACTTTAATTTCTCACTCCTTTTCTGAGGCTACAGAAACTGTAGAAGCAAGAGGTTTGTATTTTCACTGCTTCTCTCTCCAAGACCCACATTTTCTAGGAAATTCACACTCTTTCTTTCCTGCTGGATCAAGAGGAGGCAGCAAAGATATTGGGCAGTTCACATGCCTCTAAGGGTGTATATCCATTCTTTTCTCTGACAGCAACCGTGATTTTGGAGTTTCTTGCCAAATGGCCCTGCTTCTTACTCCTGCCCAGATGCCACCACTCACGTGGTATTTGTGCTGAGGCATCTGTCTGTTGGGCTGTGTTGGAATCAAATCACTCCAATGGTCCAGGTTTAAAAATATCTTCCTTCACCTCAAACAAACAAACAAAAAAAGTTGATGCAATTCCAGTGCCTTGCCCACTCTCAGCACACCCCTGCAAACAGCTGCAGCAATGCAAATGGGGAGTGAATCATGGAGTCAAAGCGGGAAGAGGTGGATGGGGAGCCAAGGGACAGGACCTGCTTTGGTTAGCATTGCTGCTCCAGAAAACATTCCTATAGCTGCACAAGAGGGCTATTTGTGACCAACCAGTGCATAGCTGTAAGAAACGGCCCCTTCTCCTAGGGCATGCTGACTTCTAGGGAAGCATGTGCATTCTTTTCTCTCTTATTTCTCTGCAAATCTACATCTTTCTCATTAATTCAGTCTGAGACCATGATTCCACAAGATGGTACATACAGTTTTGGACAATTCAGCACCAGGTCAGAAATAGCATACAAGCATAACACAAAGCCTTCTACTACAACTTCACCAGGTAGAACCATATTTGTTCAAAAAGATGTGAGGAGGTAATTTTTACTTTGTCAACAAAGGCATAATCTGTTCTCCTGCAGCCAGCATTAAACCAGCAACCATTTTTGTCTTCTGATTAATTACAATAAATTGTGATCATTTAGTCATGCTCAGTCTGGATACAATATATTGGTGGGCAATCTACAGCTCTGGAGGAAACAGCCATCTCAGCCCTCATTTCTCTTATTTCTCACATATCCCTGCAAGCTGGTGTGATATAACCTCCGAGAGGGCTATTGTAACAATGGGTTCTCCAGATCTTACCTTATCAGAAGTCACCAAAATTAAGCAAAACATTGCCAAAACAAAAACGAAGCTGAAGAAGACTCTGAAGCCCCTTAACCTTTCCTCCCCACTTCCTAAATATAAGAGTTACTGATCTTGTAAAAAGTAATAGTGCGGTCAAAGTTCTCAATTCCTATCAAGTAGTTTTCTGATATCCTGAAGTATTTGGCTGGAATCTTTTTGGTGTAATCTCTTAAAAGTTATACCTAGTCTAACCTGGTCACCAGGAGTGTCTCTAGAGCCAGCAGAGAGCAACGGGTTCCTCCAGAGGGCAATCCACCCTACAGACACTGCGTTTAGGATGGAACAAATCACCCTCTGGTAGCGCCTTTCTCCCACCACTCCCGTTAGCGGGGATGGATGCAGTTTGCCTGAGCAATGAGTCACTCACTCCTGGGTGACTGGAGTTTGGTAACAGGGTTTCCAGCCTGTGTACCTAAAGACCATTGAGATTAGTGGTGATAAAGCAGAAAACAGCGTATAAACTTCATGGTGGCGCAGTATCTAGAAGGCCTAGACTGCCTATTTTCCCCCAGCATAAATAGGTTAACTGCTGGGCCCTAATAAATGAAAACATTATGACAAAGCCATCCCACTCACCCCTTTCCTCCCCTACACACCCTTTACAAGAACCTTACACAGATTTAAGTAGCGCTCTTCTTAAGGAAGCAAATGATGAAAGATGCTGAATACCTGCAATTTTGACACGACTCATCAGGTTAATTCCGAGATCCTTATACTGTTTATTCATGCAAATTCTAGTGTGCCAGATGCTGAGGAGTGCTGAATGGCTGCTCAGTGGGAGTTGTGGTTGCTCAGCACCTCCAAAGAATTGGCACGTAAACTCCAGCCTGGACTTTGCTTATGGGAAAAAACAAATCCAACCATCAGTCATGCAGGGTGTGCTTCCCTCCCCGCTTCATGAGCTGGCCTGGTGAAAATTCCTGGTGCTTATTGAAAGCATCATCTGATGTCACTCGACACCACTGGGGAAAATATAAATCAACGGGTAAGTATTCAGCACTCCCTCAGCATTGGCCTGATGTGATTAATTTAATCTGAGGTAAACACTTTAGTTATTACTGTTAGGGACCCAAATCAAGGGTTGGGACTTGTTATTCTCGGTAATGTGAAAAACAAGCCTTACCCAAGAGATCTCCAAGACTGAGATAAAGCTCTGGTAGAAGCTTGACAGCGGTTACCTAATAGCAGTGGACAGGCACAATGAAGTGTTGAATCTGAAGCGCCTGAAAGGCATGTGGCAAGGGCTGTGCTGACCTCAGCAGAATGCTTTTCTCTGGCAGCGGAGTAGGGCTGCAGTAACAGGGACAGCAAGGTGATCCCGGATGAGATTGCAAGGACCTACAGAGGGGTCGATGCCCAAATCCCATGGACACTGAGGAACCTATTTCTGCTTTCTACCTTTCAGAATCACTCCTGGTCCAACAAAAGTTGTTTTCTGTAAAAGTCTAGAGCTTAAATCTTTGTCTCAGACAATCCCAGCAACCCTGAGTTGTGTGGGCTGTCACTGGAAGGGGGGAACGGTCTTAACAGAGTTGCTCCTGGCACCTTTTGATGGTCTCTTGCCTCACACGAAGGTAGCGTACCTCAATCACTGTATGACTCAGAGCACAAATACTGAAGTGTCACAGGTGGGAAAATACAGGGCTAAAAGGAATGGCCCCATTGTCAGCTCTGTGCTTGCTTCACTCCCGGCTGGGTGTGATGGCAAATGATTGCTCTTGGAAAGGCACATCGAGGTATTGCAGACTGGCAGCCTGCTGAGTCCAGCGAGCTGCAGGGAGTGAGTGCTTCATCCAGCCAAGCCCAGTGGGAATATGCTGGAGCTCCAACATGGTTTTGCTGACACATGAAGATGTCATCACAGCAGAATATGAAGGAGTTAACACATTATGAAATACAGTTTTGGCAGTGATGTAGACAAAGATTGTTTTGTTTGAAATGCAGTGTTGGTTAACAAGGTAACGCAGTCGCCTTGCCACACTAAGTTCTCAGATTGTGCTTTTTCCCTTCTACTGTGTTAGGTCCAAGTCCTATGAAACAAGCTATTGAACTTTAAGCCCTTAGATGGTCCTTTGCTTCAAAGTTAACCTCAGTCAAATGTGTATTTCTGGAGAGTGGCTGGTTGGAATAGCAAATGGAAGTACTAAAGGAAGCCCGACTTCCCAGAAAGAAAAATAACAAGCTGACACTGTGAACTTTTTTAAGTTCAAAAAAAATATATAAAAATGCAGGAAACTATTTTTTAAACGTCTTGCCAGTCCTATTGCTTTGCAGAGTGAGGAGCAAGGAGGGCTGTCCCATGCCTGCTTACACACACTGCTGAGGTCTCAGCACACAAAATTGCACAACCAATTTCTAGGTGACTTTTAGCTAGTCCAGGTACGGTGGTTGTCCTTCCAAAAACAAAAGGCAAAATTTTCAACATCACAGAGGACTAATAAGCCACCTACACTCCTGCATTTACTGAGATCAAGAGAGCGCAGAATCCCTTAAACTCGGAAAGGCTGGCCATGTACGTACTGCTGATACCTGACTTCTGCATTCAGGTTGAAAGGTTTGCATTCAGCGCTTTCCAGGGCTGAGAGGCAGATCTTCTGTAATTACGACTCAATTAGCTACCTGCCTTTTCAGATAAGACCCAGCCCCATGGACTTGATTCTCGACAATACTTACGCATAAGCCTGGGGAACAACCCTTCTCGCCAGCATTGCTAAAAATGGACTTTTGTATTCAAGTAGGCAGATGTTTCTCCCAAATTTTTCACCATCTTTGTGCTCTCATTAAAGTACATGGTAAAGTTAAGCTGTAAATAAGTAAAAGCTGTATTCTTCTGCAAGATCCTTGTCCATAAAAATCCTTTCTGAGCCCTGTGTTTTCCAGTGAGTGCCTTGCTTTGAAAATATGAATCTAAGTCAAAGATTAGTCCACGCTTCAAATATTGAAGCAGATTCTCAGACAGTATTTCATTGGAACAAGTGGGGCTATTTCAGTCTAGAGCAAATGAGGCTGTGGGTCTAAAACAGGAGCTAAGAACTCTAATCAGGTATAAAGAAAGAAATAGTGAGCTACTTTTTTTCATACCTCCATACCATCTTGTCTGTTCATGTCACGACACTTTTAGATAGGTAGTAACTGGAATGAAGCCCAGTAGCCAATTTTTACTTAACATACCATTAGTTCTTACTAATTCGTGTGGCACATTTTAACATCAAACACTTACAAAAATGCTTAGGAAAATCATCCATCCCGTGCTTCAGTTCCTCACAAGCATCCCTGCTTCATTGTTTGTTCCTGGATATGTCTGTTGGCATCACTGCTTTGGTAACTCTCCGTTTTAGGATACTATTATAAATGATTGAGACGTGTTCCAATTCAGGGGGCACTGCTCTGTCATTTTCCCTCTATCGAGTACTGTCTTGGCACCAGATAGTTCTCCTGGGATCACGCTGAAGTTCCCAAAGTAAGGTGAAACCCTGCACAGAGAAGGCTGGCAGTGTTGGCTATCTTAATTTTAAGAATAGACAATAATGTCTGTGGCTGTCTAGAAATACAGAGGGGAAAAAAATCCTGTATATTGCACGTTAAACTGTGATTTTAATGATGAAGGCACAAGGCATCCCTTCGCTACCAAATCATCCATTTTTGTGTGGTTTATCTTTAATGGGATTTCTGATGCTATCACAGAGCTGGTCTTCATAATCTGTCAAAGGGATCTGGAAATGCTGGAACTAGCAAAAAAATTTCGATATATCATACTGACCTGTTAAATATTTGGCTAATTTTAAAAAATTACTACAATTCCTGTGATTGGCAGCTACAGCATGTCCAGATTCCTTTTTTTTTTTTTTTTTACTGTAAGCATAGGATACCTCTGCAAACAAAAGCAGAATTGGCCTGGGACATAAGCAGAAGCTTGTAATTCCGTATTATTTATTTCCTGTTCTTGGGCTGAGTGAAATTGAAGTAAAATAAATATTAAAAGCCTTTAAAGGAAAAAAAAAAAATAACCCTCGTCCAAGGCAGATTTCATGACAGCAGAACAAGTATCATTTTGAGTGGCAATGCACTCACAATAACTTTTGGCTTCGGTCCACATCAATCTGGAGGCCCAGCTACACAAGCCAAGCTGGCTCAGGATCACTTCTGAACAGGCAGTAATCACCTTCGGTGCAATAACATTCCAGAGGTCCAAACCAGGACGAAACCCCATGCACTGGTGCGGCACACTCACCCGGCGTAATCCTTCCTCTGCCGTTGTCCTGGGCAAAAGTCCGACTTCTCTGGCATTAGAAGTCTGGCTGGCCTCTGCAAATTTTCATGCTCCCTGCCTTTCCCCCTCTTTCCCCCTTCATTCTGTTTTTCCGAGTGTGGTGAAATCTTCAGGAATTTAATGCAACACACCTTTTCCTCTTCCATTTGTCAACCTTTTCTTCCTTTACAGACTGGTTCTGAACCATCCCCTCAAGGACGAGCGGAGGAAACTCCGGTGAGCAATGAGAGAGGTGACGAGCCGGCTCGTCATGTCTTCTCCTTCTCCTGGTTGAACTCACTCAATGAATGATGACTCACTCCGGCTGGCTTCTGGTGTGCTTCTCCTCGGAGGGACGGCGAGCGCAGGCAGCCTGGCTGCAGGCGAGAAAGAAACTGGCCTGGAAAGGGGCATCCGAGCAGGTTTCCTTCCCAGGAACTCAGTTGACCTCCACACCGCACCCAGCCCTTGAGACGACAGTCCTGAGAGGGATGGGGGCGTGGGGGCAAATTGCTATACTGTATTGTAGTCAGAGTGTTTTCCAATAATTTCTTGTTTCCAAGGGGAAAATAGCATCACTACAGCTGTAGGCTGAGCACTGCTAGTGTGGCGTCATTCACTTTTTGGCACGTCCCTGTGTAGGTGTAAATGCTTCACCAGTGTCGTTAGCTAAAGCGCCGGTATGGTATTCACCAGTAGCATCCTTTGCCAACACAGTGTTTCTCCTCAGCACCCTCCCACGTCCCCGCTCGTCGCTGCTGGTGACTTCGGTGACCCTATCGCGCCCCTTGGCACCCCCAAGTCAGGGCTGTGTCTAAGCCCCTCCCTGCAGTCACTCCTAGTCCCCGGGGTACCAGTGACTCCCCGGCTGCGGAGGCTGAACGCAGGAGGGGAGGGGGAAGCTGCCGCTTCTTCCTTTAGGCCTGTTCTTCCTGCTGACCCACGAGAGACGATGCTCACGTACACAGGTTATTTGTAGGGAAGGTGCCGAGCGACAGGGACGAGGAAGATGCACACGCCTAAAGCACTGGCCGCCCACCGCGCGCGGATGCGGGACACGGCTCCGAGCCTGCGGGGCAGGCGCTAGAGTGCTGCCCACGTCTGTACGGTCGTTATCCACGTCTTCTCAGTCATCCGCGCGTGTGGGAAAAGGGCTGGGCTCTTGAATGAAAGCAGAACGCGGTGAGGGGCTCCCAGGTTTCTCTCGGGGGGTTATTTGAAGGCCGCGTGGTGCGCTGTAGAAAAGGAGCCTGACGAGCGTCCTGTTCCGTGTGCGTGGCAGACGTTGGGGTGTCTGTGAAATCAAATTTGTGTCTTAAAAGAAGCTCTACGAGAGGTACTGACGGTGACACTTCTGTCACTGGGGACAGGGTGTCAGCACTCACTGGTGTTCAACAGAGAGGGCTCGGTGCCATGGGGTTAAATGTGGGTCTTTCCAGGGGTCCGGAATCAGGCTCTAAGGCAGGTTTTGGCAGGGGATTGTGTCGGGGCGTAGGGCTGCGCCCCAGCAGGCCTGGCGAGCGGGCAGTGCGGGCTGTGAGGGGTCAGCCGTGGCCTGGCCGTCCCTCACGGTGGGGCTGGGCCACATCGACCCTCATTTTCCCCTGGAAAATGCTCCCGATGGAGAAGTTTTGGAGGTGCTGCACAGGTGAGGTCGGTGCAAAGCTCTGGGAATCACACAGCCCAGAGGCCACCACCGCAACGCCTCCGGCTGCTGGAGGAGCTTTTTCCCTGGGAGTTTATCTGGGGCGAGGGATTTCCTATTTTCTCGCTGTTGTCCTGATGGATTTTCTGCTGTTCCTCCCGGGAAGTTTCCCCAGATGCCCCCGCACCTCCCCAGCGCCCCCGGGAGGGACCCGGCTTGGCCACCACCGCCGGAACTGGGAGAGCCGAAGCGGGGCGGGACCCACACCTGCCCTTTTGGGATGGGGGGAGGATGAGCAGAGCTAGAAAGGAAACAGCACGCGGCAGCTCCCCGCCGCTTTCCCAGCGCTGCACGTTGGCCGGAGGAGGATGCCCGGCCCCGGAACCAGCGGCAGGAGCCGGGAACCCCCCCTGGAGGGGCTGCTGAGGTGGGAGTCGGCAGGGCTGGGGGCGGCCGAGCGGTCCCCGACACCGTCCCCGGGAGCAGCCCGTGCCGAGGGCGGCGGCGGGGGGGGGGGGGCAGCCCCGGCCCGGGGCCGGCGGCACGTCGGGGCGCGTCTCTGGGAGATCCCGCAGGGATTGGGGGTCCCGGGGGCGGGGAGGGGAAAAACCATCCCCCGGCGGTGATTTAGGGCTCTGGGTGTCCGCGGCAGTGGGTGTCCCGCCCCGATAAGCGCTGAGGAAGGCGGAGCAGCCCCCGGGCGCCCAGGCAAGAAAGTCTATCAAGCCATCGTTACTTTGCAGCTTTTATTAAAAATATAAATATTAAACATTCTCTTACACAACAAAATCGACCGAGCGCTGAAAAGATGTTTTATTGTGAAAATGTTTACAGGAAAAAAGTGGAATTTAAAGTAGCTGACAGAGATTCCCCCTCCCACCTCCCTGCCCCCAGCAGAAAAGTTATCTGTCTTCTCGGCACCATTTCTTCCAACGCTCACACATCCCTACGTAGCGATGGCACTAGAATAACTGGGAAACGGAGAAATAAATAAAGGTAGGGGGAGGTTACGAACGACACTCGTGTTTCTGCACTTGGTACACGGTTTGTGCATGCTAGTCAAGGGACAGAGGCTGTTCGGAGTACACCCTTCTAGGTTTAAAGCTATATAAAAATAAAGAGATGACATCAGAGCAGCACTATGGTACATCGGACGGTGTAATTACTTCTTGTGCTAACCGCGGAATCTCTTTGGCAAGGCGGGGAGGGGTCGTTTCACTTCCCGATTATCTCCATCAGTTTCCTGTTGCTGTGAGCTTGCTGCGCTAACTGCTCGGCTCGGGCCATCTCCAAGACTTCTCGCAGGAGGTGGAAAGTCAGATCCAGAGAAATAGGGGGCTCCTCGGATCGCTTCTCCCTCTCCACGGCCTCCCCTTCGGCTTCGCCCTCCTCCGGGCTCCCCAGCGAGCGCTCGGGCAGCTGCTGCAGCTGTTGCACCGCCGCCCGGAAAAAGTTGCTGGCGGAGGTTTCGGGATGCAGGTGGCTGGTGCCGCTGGAGGAGGCGGAGAGAGCGCCAACGGGTCTCTTGTTGAGGTTGCCCAGGCGCAGGAAATACTCTTCTCCCATGCGGAGCAGGACGGGCAGAGTTTGCTGCTGCTGCTGCTGCTGCTGCTGGAAGAAATCTGGCTGGTGCAGAGCCCCGTGGGCGGCTACCGGCCCCTTGCTGAGCGCTCTGCACTCCTGGCAGGGCAGGAGGGTGACCAGCAGGATTCCCGTGGAGACCAGCAGCGGGATCTTCATGGTCGGGGCCCAAATCTGCGGGGGCAAACGGGGAGCGGGGAGGATGGAGGGGGGGGGGGGGGGGGTTGTGTTACACAGCCGAGCCGCGGCGGTGGGGAGGGCAGCGCGGGGCCGGGGATGGGGGCTTCCCCCGCCGCCGCTGTCCCGGTGCTGAAACGCGCCGCTCCGCGCCCCTCCGCGCCCCGCACGCCCCGGCCCGGCCGGCCCCCTCCGTCGAGGCGGCCTTCCAACCTCCCACCCACAGTCCCGCGTGGATGCTCCGGGCTGTGCGCCGGCAGCGACTCCCCGTGCTGAGCCCCTGCGTGTGCTTCGCCTACCCGTGGGGAGCGGTGCGTGGGGTGCGGTGCGTGGGGCGCCTGCGGCGGAGCGGCTGTCCCCAAGAACCGCGGAGTGCGAGCGCCCGGCTCCCCCGCGCCTCCCCGCCCGGCCGGGGGAGCTCCCCGCCTCCCGCGGGACTCCGCGCTCAGCCCCACGCAGCGCAGGGCAGCGCGGGGCAGCCCGCTCCCCCCTCCGGGCGCGGCCCCGCACCTACCTGGGGCGGCGGCGGCGGCGGCGGTGCCCGGCAGTGCCCGGCGTCCCTTCCTCTCGCTCTCCCTCGGAGCCCGCTCCTGGCGAACTTGGGATCAGATTTGGTCCTAATCAGAGCCGGGGCGCGGGATTTTTATAGCTTAGACCCTCTCCTGGAATCACGCAGAACTTGCCTAATAAGCTGACGCTCTCCTGACAGCCCGATTGCGTGCCCCGATCCACTGCTGAATAAATCATGGGGGCCCGTCGGAGCAGCGATGGGCCGAGTTTCGCTATCGCAACCCCAAATCTCACGTCCAATTATATCAACAGATATTTATCGCCTCTGCGGTGACGTCAGAGCCGGGCCGGGGGCCGGGGAGCAGGGTGCCCCCCCCACTCTCCCCCCCCACCCCCCCCACCCCATTGACAAAAATACTTGAATGAGATTTCCTAGCGGGCGCGTACTATGAGAGGTGACTCCGGGGAAACTTTCCACTCGCGGGCCGGAGGGACCCGACAGCAGGGCTGCCATCCCCGCTGCTCCCCGACACCCCCCTGCCCCCCGCCGCCCCCGGGGCCGCCCGCACCGGACGGCTGGGTCGGGGCGGCACCGGAGGTTTCGCGCGGAGCCCGGGGCCGGCCCGAGCAGGGGCAGCAAAGGGGGCAGGAGCGCGGCCGACCCCCGCGGGGCAGAGCAGGTGTCGGGGCCGGGAGAGGGGGCGAAAGGACCCCGGGGACGGCGGGGAGGGCCAAGGCTGCCGCCGGGACCCCCCCGGGAGCATCTGCCGGGGCAGGAACCGCGGCCCGGGCGCCGCTCCGCCCGCTCCTCCTCTGCCACCTCCGGCACCGCAGCCCGCCCGGCCCGGCTCTGCCTCCGCGCTGCCAGCTCCCACTCCCTCCGTCCGGCCCTCGCTTCTCTCTGTTGCCTTCCCACTTCTGGCGTGGAGGCACCAACTGCTCCTTTTTCTTTTACTTTTTGGGCTTTTTTTCCCCCCTCCTCGACTCCACTAGCCGATCTTCCCCACCACTTGGCCCCCACGGCCGCGTGTTTCCCCGATTGCCCCCCTCAGCTAAAGTCCTACCCCCAGGGTGTCCTAATCCCATGTTGAGCTCGTTCCCCGTCGAAGTGCTCTCCCGTCTCCACCGTGTCTGCAGGCTCCAGACTATATTCCACTAACGTCTCCATCTGGGTTGCTTACCCTCTCATCTCCCCTTCCAGGAGGTAGCGCTGCCTCCAGAAATAGCTTCCGCCCAACACCCATTCCGTGCGTTACGTGCATTCCTCAGGTTTTGCATCCCCTCGGCTTTGTCACTGCACCTCCATCCTGCTTCACCACTGCCTCGACTGCAGCATTAATCATGTCCTTCCCTTTAAACTGGAAACCTGTACTGGAAACCTACTGGTTTTGTCCTGCCTAGACCGCAGATGTTCGGGGTCGTGCCCTTGCAGGTCTCACACCACAGTGAGTAGTTTCAACAGACCATGGAAAGGGGTCTTATACCATCAATGCCAAATGAGGGATGAATCCGAAACCCATCTCCTTAATAAAATAACAAAAGTTCAAACAATGTGATGCACGAGGCTGGCCACAGCCCGGTGCTGAGCATCGCCTTGCTATACCTATCTCCAGCCTCAGACGCTGCTGTGAAGAGCCAAAGAACCAGATCTTGTGCATCATAAAGGAACATGGAAAAACAAGTAGTAATACCAGAGACTTATCTCTGCATTACCTCCGTTAGCTCAGGCATTCATGAACTGAAATGCCTATTACAACGAAAACAGAACAGAATATGTTGTGTAGATAGTCACAGCAGCAGCTATTTGTGTGCTTTTAAAGCGTGTCAGCACGGCTTTCAGCGAGAACAACAAGGGGTTCAAAGAAGCAGGAGCTAAGTTCATTCAGTTGATGGAAAATACAAGAGGCGCTTATTAAACTCACACCCTCCAGATGTGCTCTGGGGTGGGTTTTATCACAGTGTCTCCATCTTTAGGTTTAATACAACTTTCAAAGACATGAAACCACTTAAAACAATGTGATCATGAATGTAAAGAAGGAAGCGTTCTGATCCAAATATATATTTTTTAGTGTCATGGGTGAGATCTACATGAGACATGGAGCTGCACCTCTCCAAAAGACTGATGCCAGTGAGAACTGGCTCAGATTATGTTATCTTTTTCATCATTTACAATATTATTTAGCTCTCTTTAGGCAGACAGTTTCGCCCCTTGAAGAATTACAGGAACAGTGAATAGAGCATAGGAGTGGACTAGGAGAGCTCCTGCAATTTTCACAAGAGCTGTAGGTTCTTCTCCCCTTTTTCCTGACCCCTGGCTCTGACAGGGTCTGCAGTGCCTCATAAATGCTTATTTCTAATCCAGCATGGTCCTACTACCCCACCTTCTCCATAGATCCTGAGTGATGGGGCTTGCAACCATTTAAATGTAGGGAAGACCGTGAGACACTTCAATGTCTTGCTAATGAGGAATACAAAATATCACAGATACACAAACTAAAAAGAACTTCCCTCCACAGTTCAAACGCAGAACTGACTGCCTAGATCCTTTCTCCAAAGAGTTTCTGGGTGAAATCTCAGCTGTCAATCCTGAAGGAGATTCCAACAGAAGAAATCCTGGATTCTCACCCTCAGGGTGAAAGAGGGAGACAAGGCAGATATCAGGTGTATCTGGGTTAGAGTTTTATGTTTAGTGACATAGTCTGAGATTAGCATACCCTTCCTAAGGAAAGTATTCATGTTTGACTCATTCTGCAAACATCAGGGGCAAACGGAATTTTTGCACTGAATCACAAAATAACGTTGTCTAGAAACCAAAATTGCTAGCGGGGCCCATCTCCTCTCTGCTGACTTGGGTTGGGGGCACCTGCCCTTTAGCCTTAGTGATCTCAAACTCAGGCACCTACCGAATGGCAATTATAGCTACTCTGAGGTAGCTAATGGAAAGCAAAAGCATGCCCAGAGCATGATGCACCCCGTCATAAAATAGTACCTTCAGGCTTCGGGAGAAGCTCACCTCGTTCCCTTGTCTATAAAGGGAGTGCAGACAAGTACCTTAGCCTAGTCACTGAATTTTTAGATAGCTAATGTGAGGCGAGAAGAATCCCCACCTCACCGATCGACCATAGCAGAGAGATCACGCCGTTCTAAAAACAGCAATACGGGAGTGATAACGTTAAACTGAGGGCGTGGCTCTTACCCCAAGTATTTTTGAAGACATCCAACTACAGACACGGAAGAACACACACTAGATGTAGATCAGCTTTCTACCACAGTGCAATATTTCATTACCACGCCAGCCTTTGTCAGAAGGCGGTAAGGATTTCTGGTGTTGTTGCATTCAGCAAATATTTCCACACCATCTCACATAACCACTTCATGTGATCACCATCATCCCTTGATCCCTGTGATCAGCTCTCTAACGCGTGATCTTACAGTCCTGTGACTATTTCAGGTGAACTCAGCGCATCTTGCCCACCCCGAGGTGCCAGCAATCCTACACTGACAGATGGATATTTCCATTTCACCTGCTGGTACTCCTGATACTAAGAAATATATATCTGATGGTGGTAAATGTTATGGATTCTAGGGCAATCTAGAGAAAAATAATAAAAAAACAAAGCAGGATATTTTACTATGCCCGAAGGTGATAGGTCATTTTAAGAACAAAGTACGGTTTGCCTATTACTCCTCAGCGGACTGAGTTTGCTAGAATGACCATAGAGAATCTCAATTAAAGCGAGTTATAAAAATCAATAAAAATAAATCAATTAAATACAAAAAGCATCTCAGGTCAGGACGAAGAACAAAACTGATAAGGAGCTCAGCCATCTGCCCTTTCTTCTGACCCCAGAAGTATTCAAAATTCTCTCATTCGGTTTTAATGTCTCTTCCAATTTTTCAATGACCTCAGTTCAGGAAGGGACTCACAAGCTCCTGTCACAGGGAGTTTCGGTGTACGTCTCATGTCACAGCAGAGCTCCACCTATAACTTAGGTTTTCCTATAGTCCTGTGAGAGAGAGAGGAAAACACCTCAATTTCCCAAACGTTCTGGTGGGGAAAAGCAACAGAAGATGGTGAAGAGATTTATCCAGTATCCCTCAAGGATTTGTGCATGAAGAAGGAGTGAATCTTGCATTTTCTGCGACCAAATTCATCAGCTCAACCAGAGGACTATTTTCATTCATGACTTAATGTTCATACTCTTGATCCCAGATGGCTGCCCACGGGACATGATTTTATGAGCTGGGGGTCCCAGCAGAAGGAAAAATTCCTCAAGAATATCCTCTCGGTTCCGCCGTGTCTGGGAAGAACACAGCCATTCACAGCGGCTCACGCGGGTGAATTTGCAGGGAGGGTTTTCCTCCCAAAGCCCGACCCCCATCTGAGCAGAGGCTGGCGTTAGGAATCTTAAGCATGGACCTTCCACCCCAACAAGAGCCTTCCCTGCGCCCAAAGCCCCACACTCCCGGGGAGGGGTGTTCCCATCAGTGCATGTAACACGGAGAGGAGATGTGCCCGTATCCTCTTGGACATCACCAAAAAGCACTTTTGGAGTCCTCGCAGCCTCGCTCTGTCCTGATCAGGGAAGGGAAGCTGCGGACACAGGCTGGGAGAAGCGTGCAGGCAGTGGCTGCGCTTCTCTCCTGACAGCCCTCATCCAGGGAGGCAACAGCTGACCTTTATATTTACCTCATAAGACTTGGCAGTTGCTATTCTTGCTCTCAAATAAGGGCTGGAGAAGCCTGCGCGGGTACGTGTGCGAGCCCTCTATGCCGGTAATGATAATGCAGGAACTAATCTCGCAATTATTGGTAGCAACAAGGAAATCCATCAAACAAGCACTCCCTGAAAGCGCCAAGCAATCGGTATTCCTGGCTGTCTTGGTGTCTGGGCACATTAGGTCATGAGAGAAATTTTGCCGTTTAGCTGAGCATCTGACCTGTCTGTCTGTCTTTGGCGCAGCCCAGGGCAAGGACAAGCGTTTGGGTTTGCATCCCGCACGCATCTGGAGCAACCCACCGAAATGGCCAGGTTCACCCCGGTCCGCAGCGGCAGAGACAAGGACACGCACAACCTGTACGGGCAGCTGGGTACCGGCTCGGTTGAGCGGGAGCGGGGATGCCGAAGCGAAGGAGGGCGGGATTCGGGCACACGGGTCGAGCTGCCGGCCAAGGGGAGGCTGGGGAGACCGGGATGGGCCTGGATGGAAGGGCAGGTGGGAATGCCAGCATCCCTTCCCCTGGGAGGTTAGAGCCCAGAGCTGTCCCTTTATTCGGCACTGAGAGGGACACAGAGGGCAGCCCACAACGCCGTGACCATATTGCGGAAGGCTGCTTCAGGCTTGTTCCACCGATCCTGTGAGGAACTGTCCACCCAAGGCCAGGAGCAGATGAGAGCTTGTCTGTCCGGCCGGGATGTCCTGAGAGAAAGGGCCCCCGAGCCAGTGACGGCTTCAGCCGCCAAACGCTTCAGTGACACCAGGGCTGCCCTCTACACGTGCGGCACCAGGCCTGCCACCAGCCACGAGCAGCAGCAGCAGCAACATATTTCAGCTCTAAAGCTGTAGGCACGCCACAAGCATGGGGAAACCATGCTGTCGGGGTGCTGGATCTGAGCGTCACCGTGAAAACCAGGGGAAACATCTGAGCACAGCTGGGCTGGTGTGGCATCCAGGCAGAAGCAATTTGAGGGAATGCCTGGGATTATGTTTTTTTCAGTGGTCAACCCACTGCTCTCCCGCTGGAGGGGAAGATAACGGGATAAATGCTGGAGTTTGAATTTGCAGGAAGCGAGACCCTCACTCACAGCTGCAAAACATCCACAGTGTGTGTTTGTGGCGAACCGGGATTTCCTTCGTAATGTTAAGGCACGTGGCACATTCACACGTAAGAGCGTAGACAGCATGAGAATGAGGCTGCGAAACGAAAACTGAGTAGAGAGGGAAAGTAATCAGTGCAATTTAAAGGTGGTTCGTGATACCATGGGCAACTCCTGCTCCTGGAATCCTGTTACAACCTCAACTGCTGCTAAAAAAAGAAGAAAGTTTAGCCTTCAAGCTTAAAGACATCACCCAGTTATGCCGTCAGGGCTGAGAACCCCCAAATAAACACCAGAAGAGCTGAGAAACTACTCTTTTAAAATATCATGATTCTGAAAACAATCTCAATATCTGGGGGAGAAGGAGATGGGGGCAGCACAATTTTGGAATATTTGAGGCTAGAGATGTTGCAACTGCCTTCTCACTCCTTTCAAGTGAGGAAATATGGGAAGAAATACAAACACACTATCTGTCTTGAATGGCTGGGCAACGGCTATATATAGAATCTGCTCTGTCCTACTTAAGTTATGACTAACGCTAAACAATAGTCTGCATATTTGAAGGAGCAAACATCTCTAATGCACCAGTTGTTCATTAAAAAATGGAAAAATCAGAGTCTCTCTAAGCTCTGACTAGGTTGCACTTATCAACAGGTGCGTGTTGCTGGAAGTGGAGCCCCATGAGACTAATTGCAAGGGATAATGAACAAGATGAGGCGTTTCTTGGAAAAAAGAGATTGTTATCTTTATAATGACCATACTCGTGCCAAAGACTGCAAATTCTTTAGGGAAGGGACTTTCTTTTTTGTTCCATGCCTGCATGGTGTCTAGCACAGCGGTGCTTCAGTCTGTGACTAGGAATCCTAAGTGCTGCTGCAGTTCAAGCAGTACATTATAGTAAATAGTAGTATTAAACTAGCTGGGAACATGAAGGTGGTTTTCGTCAGCATCTCTGATGTACAGGATCAACAAACATTTCTCTAAGCCAGACGCCAACTATTTGAAAATATTTTTATGAGGAGAAGACAATGCTAATACAAAACTACAGTTTTCTCTCAAGAATTTGGCAGGACTTTTTGTCTGGTTCCTCTAATTCAGGGCTGCAGTGTCTGGAAGCACTGGAGTAGGTTTTAATATAGATGAAAGACTGGGTGAAGGAATCAAAGTACAGAATGAAAACACAAATCATGCCAGCCAATAAATGGAAGAAATGCTCAGTCTCCACCCGACAAAATCTCCAGGTTTCTCAACCGTTCCCATTCTCACTGTGGGTTATTGCTACTGCAAAGCATATATATACTTAATGAGTTTGCTCACTGGATGGTTTCCTTCATCTCTCTTCTGCTTTGTCATCATTACGCATGCAATGGTAGGGGCTGAGGATGACACTGCCACACACACATCATCATATTTTAGTCTTTTAGCAGAAAAGGAAGATTTTAGTCTGAAAAAAAAATGCTGGCTTTATTCTTAACTCCTGATACTGGGAGACCAAAGACGAGTAGCAAAGGAGGTCTCAAGGATGTCATTAAAAAACCCTCTGTTCCAGACTAGTGGATATGAAAATCAATCAAATGGACTATGAATATTCCTAGACACAAAGTTTTTGATGTCTCCGTCACCAGAAAACAACCGTGCCAGTGGCCTGACATCAGGCCGCTTGATAAAAGCAGATCTCAAACTGATTTACCACTGAAGTTAATGAAATTAATGAACAGTCATATAGAATTAATTTTGTTTAGCCCTGAAATGCGTTCTGTACTGAGATAGTCCAACATCACTGAGAATGAAGGCCCACAGACTGGGCTAAAACTAGCACCAGGACACGCGTATGGATACTGCATCCAAGCAAGGCTGCAGGATGGGGGTACTACAGGCAAGCCTACCTCACGTAATGAACGCAGAGATGCTCGGACTACCCAGGCTTGCATCACACTGCTCTGGCAACGCAATGCCGCATCTCGTGTAAGAGTCTGGCTGAGGGCTGGTGGCTTCTCACATTTCTTTGCAAGAGCAGGCACATGGGTTTGGAGTAACTCAGCACACACTGACTGTGCTCTGCTGTGCATGCCCTTGGATCAGCAGTTAAACTGGAACTTGGCTAAAACCATCTGGGGAAATGCCAAGAGCTCTGAAGCATCCATCTCTGATGTAACCTGGCTCATCTGGGTGAAGTTTCTACGAAATGACAGAGGAAGGATGAGATTTCAGGAGTGAATAACTAGAGCCATAGGGTGGCCTCAAAGACATTAGGAGCTACAAGTTCACACCTCCTGCTAGGATGCTTTCAAACAGCAGCAGACAGCTGCTACCAGAGGGGTTAAAGCTTTTTTTAAACTTAAAAAAATAACACCAGAACTGTAATCAGTAAAGAAAGCCTAATTTTAAGCAATACTTGAGTTGATAGTGTCTCTTTGGAGGCAGCTACATATATGGGCATACAAAGGTTGGGAATGTCCCTATAAGGCTTTTTCAATTCCCTTAGTGAAGGCTGTGTGAAAAATAATTTTAGAGCAGTCAAATTTAAGGTGTTAACAGTGAGTGCCACTGACCTTTGGGTGTTGCTGTAAGACAGCAGCGTGAATAATAATGAATTCCCTGAGGTTGTTTCCCTTCAGTTTCCTATGAGTATCTTGTGCTCAGGGAAGAGTTTTAAAAATCCTTGGCTGAACCAGACAGCTCATTTGAACCTCCAAGGGATGCCAGCCCAAGAAGTCTGCTCAGCAATGCCTCTACCATGAGAGAGAGATTCAGAGGAACCTAGAAACACATCTAGTTACAGGGTTGACACAAAAGGACTTAGAGATTAGCCAGAATTTCTCTTAGGCTTGAGAGTGAGAAAGGACTCTCCCTCTGTTAGTAGGAGAAGGAAGAGCATCTCCGGGTGTAACATTCAGAGAACATCTCAGTTTCTTGCTTGTCCTACCTGTGTGAATGATACAGAGGGTGAAAAGGTACCGCCTTTGACTCAGAGGAGATCAAATTGTGCATCCTGAGATCTAGGGGCTTGACACTGACTGTAATTAAACTTGGTTTGGCCCCAAACTGAAAAGCACATGCTTTCCTTCTATTTGTCTTGGCAGAGCTTTTGGCAGAGCTGTGTGATGGAGGCTGGCTGACTGTTGCGGATCAGGAATGGAAAGGAGATGCCAATGATAGGAAACTGGTGAACTGGAAAAGAAGGGGAGCAGTAAATGAACTGGCTCCTACATGGCAATAGGTGTTTTAACTGTACCGACAGGGTTTAGCGGTGGACTTGGCAGTGCTAGGTTAATGGTTGGACTTGATGATCTTAAGGGTGTTTTCCAGCCTAAAGGATTCTATGTCTTTATCATGTCAGCAAAAACAACGAAGGTAGGTACATAAGTGTGACTCAAGATACCTTCCAATTTCACCATTACAATGACAGTGCCTAGGAGGTGGAATTTATCTCTGGATCCTTTTGCTATTTCCATTAACAAATTTCAAATTAAAGAAATGAGCAAGAAGGAATACTGTGCACTTCCCAACCAACAAACATTTCCAACATAGCTCTATCTAGACCCAGGAAACACTCAAGTAGGTTCTTCAGGGAGCAAGGAAAGGAGGTACTAATCCATTCTGAGAATGAAGGAATCGTGGCACACCTTTTTTTTGTTGTAGCTGAGAACTGTGTCTCTTGCCGTAAGCACAGGACTACCCTTCCCCCTTCGGCTGCTTAGTGACATATGAGGACAAACTTCTAATAAACAACATGTCCTAGATGCATATCTAAGGGGCAAATACCCCAGGTTTGGCCCCTCAGAACAGGTCTTCATTTAAAAAATGAGCAACATGATAATCTCTTCAAAAATCCATTAGAGAAGCAGTCAAAATCAGCTGATGGAAAACAAGGTGTTATTTGACTCCTCCTTTGTAATGAAAACAAAGTCCCACTTTGGGATCAAGGCCGGATTTCAGATCTTGAACACCATCCTGAAGTGCAAACTTGTCTCTACATGATTCTGCTTGACATACTACACGGAGGTTGAAGCAGAACTGCTCCATGCTCCAAAGAATGAATGCCATAGCCTAGGTATCTTTACATGTTATGTCTCATTATGACTGGAGTCACCAGGAATGTTTTCTACCTGCGTGTATTTCCACCACAGCATCACAGAGATCCTATTCAGTTTGACTTTCACCTTCTCAGAACTGGACATGAACAATGCCAACTGTAGAGGAGTTGCAGACAAGAGTCTGGTCAACCTTTTCACGTTCATTGAGAACTACTGACAACCAATCTCTGTTCATCACCAAAATCAGACAGTCTACCTACGCTTCAGCTTTCAGTTATGGCTAGGATGTAGCCTGAGGCAAACTAAGATGTTTTCAAGAATCTAAACTGAAGTAAATCTTCCAGTGGCTTGTCTCTTCTGACAGGTTCTTGTGAACTCATGGCATGTATAACTCCTGGTGGTTTTGAGGAAATAAAGTTATATTTTGATAGCACGGTTTCAGATGGAGCACTGGCCTTCTCCAATTTGCCAGTACGAGCATCAGTGTCATGCCACTACCCAGGATGCCAGTCTCAGACTGTACCTCCTGGCCACACTCATCCTGATTTCTTTTTCCCTTGGGAATTAACAGGTGTCTCACTAGCCATAAACTAACCGCATCTTCAACAGTGCTACCTTCCTGAGTGTGGAAGAAGCAACAACTATTACAGTGCTTGCCATGCTTCACAAATACAGCGTGGGCCTGTCATTCATTCGACAGAGCCTTCAGTCAAGCGACGCTCTCTGCTCCCCGCGCCAGGTGCCAGGGCCCGATCACGCAGCTCTGTGCGCAGGAGCTCTGATGGGAAGCGGTCTGTGTCTTAGGGACTTGGTGATCTAGCGACAGGCTTTGTGTTTAACAGAATAGAATTTTAATAGAATAATATAGAATTTTCTTTCATGAATCTGTCTGAGAAAAGATTGATTGAGAAGCGCTCTGTCTGTGAATGGCATCTGCATTAAAAATAAACAAGCCCTGTAACAGATCCTAACCTGTAACGTGACTGTGATAGGAAAAAGAGAACCTCGGTTATACAACCCATCTGTAAAAATAGAGAGATCCTTCTTTTCCTAGGAAAAATACCTTTGCATCTGCCATCGCTGCCCTTACACTTGAAAGGAAGAAATTGGTTTTATAATTGATTGTAGAAGTCCTGATTCTTCCAAAACACAAACAAAGCAGGTGATCACCCAGAGCTCAAATTTCCAGTGGAAATACCAGAAATTCCAGCACTGCTTCATAAGGCTGGTAGATTTCTTGCCTTGTGCCTTTAGCTGGGGAAGTAACAGCTCTCCGAGAAGAAAAGAATGGAATGATCTTTATCCAAAAAGGCTAAGCTTCCTGATTCCCCATTATTCATTTATTTAGCTTGAATCATCCCATACCTACAGGTGGGAGCCAAGAGGTGGTGCTAGAACTCAGCTATCTTGTACCCAGCAAACATCCAGTCCATCTGGTTTCCAGGTGGAAAGATGTAAAAGATGGCTGTGCACACCGTGCTTTATAATATTTCCAACCTAGGTTGTTTAGTGTCTCTCAGCTTCCTGTGCTGTTAGGAAGAGTATAAGCTGTTCCATAGTTTTAGGATTTAGCTGTTCTGGAAAGCAATCATCCTCAATTCTTCCTGCCCGCTTCCTAGAGTTCTTGAAACTGTGCAGTCCTCCGCTACATCCAGAAGCACTCATCATCAATATAATGAGAACAACTACCTCAGATGCAAATATTCATGAGTTAATCTCAGCTCATTGTCCCTAAATTGAGCACTAGAGCAACACACTACCAAATATGAGTGAGTCAAATCATGCTTAAAACTAACACCAGGCCTTTCATCAGTGACAAATGTCCTACTTCGGGGTTGAATTCCCAGAAGCTCTTTCAGTGACAGTGAACTGCACGACATTTCGGATGAAGGGCCTTCAGTAAGGAAGCAAGAACACCACCAGAGATACTTACAGCATCACTGACAGGAGTATCTCCCAGAGCTGAGGCTTTTTGTGCCCTGCTGGTGTATGGCTGAACCTGGAAATCAGTCCTTTGGGAATTGTTCCCTCTACACAGCCATCTTCAAAGAGAAATTTTGGTGCTGACAGTGGAAATTTGAGCAATATTAGGAAAAGCAGGTATGCTTCTGCTGAGAGAACCACACAGCGAAGTTTCAGTGGCAGTTTTTCAGCACAGACCCTTCCAAATCAAACTAAGCAGAGACCATAAGAGCAGTGAATAACCATTTTTATTATTAGCTGACAGTACTTATCACTTCTTACCTGCACCACCCTTTAGCAAGTGATTTTAAAAGGCCTGCAAAAGAACCCTCCTCTTAGAGCTTCCAGTGTGTTTTCTTTATTTATCTCCATTAAAATCTGGACAATTCAGCCTTCTTCATCAACTTCATTTATTCTACGAAAACGGCCCACCAAAGACTGTTACTTCAGAATCAACAAGAGGTAGCTAATAAATTGTAGCATCATGATCAATGGTTAGGGAATTTCTTGAAGAGCTCCTGAACAATTAGCTGGATAGAGCACTTGAAGTGAAATTTCCGTAAGCTGCTCTTGAATAAACCTGGGTTTATTTCATCATAAAAAGAGCACACTGAGATAACAAATTCAAATGCTAAGATAGTATGTAATTTGTCATTATTATTATTATTATTATTATTATATTCTCATATAATTTGTATAACATTGCATTGTTACGCACTAGACCAATTTTCTTTGGAACTAACGAATGTAACAGCCACCTTCCATTTTGGGATAAATGTAAGCGTCAATTATAGTACTCTAGGGAATCTGACAATAAACGATACTATTGTCTGTCCCCAAAATGCACACACGTCACCAATAAAGCCATACATCAGCATAACTAGCAGGGGAAGTTTATTGGATGTTGGTTTTGGAAGCTTATCCATGTGAAAGAGGCTGAGAAGGCTAAAGCTGCTGAGAAAGAAAAGCAGAAAAGCTCATGACATAATCAGAGCAAGCTCTGGGCACACAGCTCCGAGTACTCAGTGCTGCAAATCTGACCTGGCGCCTGCCACTATTGGATCAAAAGTGCTGCAGCCACCTGGTGCAAAGTGCTGCTGGATCAAAATTCTTCAAAAGCAAGTTAATTTTGTACCAGCGGGGTTTGTGCTGCTCCGGGTATCATCTGTTCCCCCTAAAGCTGGCACAGGAGATGGAGGGAGTATAAATACCACAGCACGTGAGGTGAGTAATTTGACAGAAATGGGAGCATACATTCATGCTCCAGCTGGATCGGTGGGTGATCTGGTGGTGAGCAGCTCTACCAGCAATGAACATGGCACCACCAACAAAAAAAGAGAGAGGTCTTTCAGGCTGAGAACTGACTGAAAAGGGAGTCCAAACTACGAACAATTATCCTTTGTCGCTTGATTCTTTCACCAAGGTTTCGACAAAGAAACACCATTTTGTCGGCTTTTATGTTTCAGTGGCTACGGACTCATGTCCAAATGGGGAACAATAGTACATTCAGGCTACAGCAGAATATTTTGCTTAAAATAGCCCATTTGGCAACATATATCCAAGTTTCATAATAAAACAGCGATAGCGTAGTTACTTAGTATTTTTAATGAACGGAGAAAACCAACACATTTCAAATAAGGTACAAACTAGCAGATAAAGTGTTTTGAGCTCTCATGGTCCCTCTCTCTCTGCCAAAGAACACATGAATGATACTAAGTCACAAGATTGAAGATTCTTTCTTTCCTTTTTTTTTTTTTCCCTAAACCTACTCTTATACCAAGCTAAGGCCTAAAGGCCTTACTTCAGTAGAACATCCTTCACCGTTCAGTTTGCTCATGACTTGGCAGAGGTAGTCAACGGATGTGTTTATCCCATAGGAAATACCTGGAGCCGGCGTTTCCACATGGGTTCTTTCATTAGCAATCGTTAAACGCTAGCTAATGCATTACCGCAAGAATTTACGCCACCAGAAAGAGCGCAACGGGTGACCTACAGGCAATTTTGCAGTTCCTGGTCTTCCCATAATTGTGTGCTCACTATTGCGTTTTTTGAAAAGTTTTATTTCCCGCATTTTTGTGGACAGCCACTTCCAATCTTGCATAAGAAACAAGAACTGGAGTTACGCTAAGACTTGGAAGACCAATGATCAGTCCCTTTCTGCGCTACTCTCATCCTAGGTGGCTTTGAGCAAGCCACGTGCTGTTCCGGTGCCTGACTTCTTTATTTCTGAAATATCCTTTCTGAAGATGCTTACAGTAAGGAATATAGGGTACACAGACATTACTGTCCTGGAAGCCCCACGACCCTACATGAGATACGCATGGCCCGGTAGCTTCCTAGGTCATCTCAACTGTGCCAGTCCCTCGGTGCTCTCCTCCCACCTCACCAGGTTTATTTCAGAGCTCACAGATGGATGTCTCAGTAGAATGCCTCTAATCAGGCACAATATTTTGCATGTAGTTAATCATTCATATGGGACTCTACATTTCAAACAGTTCAGATTTTCCTAATTAATGTTTTGCATCATGATCGTATTTACAGTAATTGGGACTGATATTTGAAGTACAGTAAAAGCTGTCATCTCATTCCCTCCTAAAGAACCCAATTACCTTCATTTGTTAGCAAATTCACACTAACATTTGGGTTTATTACACTTGACAACATAAAGCAAGTTCCTTCCATGACACGGTTCAGCAGAGTACCATCAGCCCAGGCCTCAACGACACTGCAGACCTAGTCTTGGAGGCTAGAGTTGTGAGTGCCTTGCTGACATCTATCCTGACAACAAAATCAATCAAAAAGTGTCAACAGGACAAGAATTTCCCCTGTGCCCATGCTAGCCTTCAGCCCATGACTACTGAGGAAGATGACAGCTTTTGTAATCAGTCACTTCTCTGACGTTTGCGTGCTAGAGGAGACAGCTTGTGCCCAGGTTCACTCAGCCCTACTTCCACCTAGTTCCTCGTGCCTAGTGTTTTCAATTAGCACCTCGAAGGCCTACAGCCAGCCAAGAGGGAATATTAGGCACAGAAACTGGGGCAAAAGTCAGACCACAGGAACCAAGACATTAGTCTTTTGGGGTTTTCACATCTCTGTGATGTGCTCCTCATGCCACTGAGGGCCATAGCTGCCATCGCATCCAAAAGTTAATTTCGTGATCAGGTGTTAAAATGCACCTGCATATATGGCTAAGTCATAAGGCCTTATACGCCTCAGTGAGGTGTTTGCAAGTACGCCATACAGGCGCTTCAGAGCGACTCAGCCGTTCCACAGACGGGAAGGAGGATGGAAGAGTGCCATACTTGTTTCTCATTCTGGGAAGTCCTATTTCAGCTACTGATTATTACCTAATAACCTAATCAGCAGTAACAGCAATATTTGGCACTTAAAACCACTTTATATTCAAAGAGCTACACAAGCAGTGTAGGTAGAAAATTAATCCCTAACCAATTAGCAAAGGAAGCAAGCAAAAACTATTTTAGGATCAGAAAACAGAGCTACAGAAGCAAGGTCGGATTGTTAGAGCAGTTTCATTCATTTGTTGTGGCTTTCTGTAGGGAAACAGGTGTTTTTCAACAGGGAAATAAGGTAAACTCTGATTTTAACAGATGTTAGTGGGTCAAGGTCAGGCCTAGTGGGATGCTTTGTGTTGCCTAATTAATAAACATTTAAATGACAAGAAAAAAAAATGTGCAGATCAGAGTCACCCCAGCTACAGCAGAGGTTTAAAAGGGGCTTGTCACAGTGTGTTAGTGAGCGCCAAAGACGCCTCCCTGCCTGGGGTAAGCAAGACGTGAATGAGAAACAGAAATCAGGAGGTCCCACCCTTCCCACCTACCTACAGAGGAAATCAAATTTGTCTCTGCATGAAATTTCAGCACAAAGTTTTCCGACTGAAAACAGTTCCATGATTCAACAGTTCAATAAGCAGAAACCTCTCTCTCTTCTTGGTAATTTTCCCAAGAGTTTCCTCCAACTATTTTAGCTCTTCATTTATATCTCTCTTTTCTTTGCTTTTTTTTTTTTTTTTTTTGCTTTGCTACAAGCAACTTCTTCCCCAAGCACCTATCTACAACTGAATCCTACTCTAAATTCATGTCAAGATCAGCTTATGTATTCATTGCTGAATGAATTTCAAATATGTGCTCCTTGTGTTCCTTTCCCAACAGGATAGAGAGGCCTCTTGAGTTGCTTTAAATGTCTCATTACAAATGCTTCATTAGAAACTACGTCACAGATTGTGTCAATCTGGTCCACACTTTCATGCCAAAAAGTAAAGACTTTCAAGCTGTGCCTTTCTTACCATTAAGTTTCCAATCTGTTTTTAGAATCTCAATCAGTTCTTTAAGGAATGCAAATGTTACTTCTCCCGTTAGTGCTGAAACTAGCCATTGGGAAATGCACATGCATAATGCTTTCCTGTTCCTGCATGTATTGAAACAATAATCAATGCTGGAAGGGCAGACTACTTCTTTCTATACGTTTTCTGAAGGACACGTAGACCTTCTGCGCTCGTAGGAACAGACCGCCTCCTTCACATGGTGTGAACAGAAATAATTCAGTTGAAATCAATATTACCTGTGACGAGTTTCATCAAAATCAGTGTGAGAAGCTTTAGTCTACTGGGGCTGAAGCTGATCGTACGATAATGTAACATGAGTCAAGTTTCTTTGAGCCTGTTTTCCCCCTCAGCCAGACCTGGTTTGCACCACCATAAACGTACTTACTTCAAGGGACTAACCTTAACTGCTACTTTCTGCCTAGTGCAGCTTGGTTCCATTATTGCTTCCCACATGCTCAGGAGCCCCACCTGCTTTGCAGACACTGTGAACTTCAGATGGTCTGTAATTCTTACTATGCCCTCTAATACCTGAATGGTAAAGGCTTTCTGCTTCTGGGGCTTCTGAACCATGTGGTGAGATACAGATTTTTTTATTTCTTTTTTTTTTTTTTTTTTTCCTGCTAATTCAGTCTCAGAAGCTGAGTTAAAAGCTCCAATTTGGTATGAAACTGTAAAGAACTAGTACCGAAAAGTGTTCTCAAGCAGATGATCAGCAGCTGAGATAAGGGCAACCAGTGGATATGTGAGACGGAAAACCCAGTGCCTTGGATAGAGGAAATTGAACCCAAGTGAAAATGAGACGTAGAATGTATCAAATAAACCACAAATTACTCCTTGTTGACTGTGGCACAGCAGAAGGTAGACAGGACACCCATGCTGCAGACAGCCTCACCTGTCAGATGGTCCTGGCTGAGATACACCAGACCATCATCTTGCCTCAAGGAAGGATCACAGAGATTTCACATCCTCCCATATCAGTCTTCCCTTACCATTGCTGAGGTTTCATAACACCTAACTGCAATATCGACACAGGGCAAGAGTTTTCAACCTATCAAAACATTATTTGGAGACTGCAACTATGTCTCACTCAGTTTTCTTTGAATTAACTCCTCTCCATTGCTTTCGTCTATCCACATACACTTTGTTTCCCAGGACTGCATCACCCAGACTACTCTCCTATAGACCCTGCATCTGTCTTTCAGGATGGTGGACACAAGACTGGACACAAGACTGAAGTGAAGCCTTATCAGTAGTGAGTAAAGCCCTCCTCATCACACATCCTGATGCGATACCTGCTTTTATATCCAAACAATGTGGCGTGGTTGATGTAAGTTCAGCTACGATCCACTGTAATTCCTAGACTCTTTTCAGTAGACGTGTGCCTACTGAAAACCATCATTTTAGGTTTGTACATTTTTCTTGCTAAGAATAGAATTTTGTTTATTGGGCTGCAGCTTGTTAGCCTAGTGGGGTTTTTTTCAGTTTGTCATGAAAGCTTAAGTCTTTTCCCATTCCTGCTGCCCCTCCCAAATAGCTGTCATATGCAGGTTTAACAGGTATATTCTCTACTCCATCATCCAAACCACTAATGAAAACTGAATATCAAGCTCAGGTTATAAGTGCCCAGATGCATCTCCTCAGTTGGAAAGGTAATCATAACTACTCTCTGAACAAGGTTTATTAAACCATATTTGCACCAGCTGTGTTGCATTTTCACTTAGAGCTATCTTCTTCAACCTTATTCAACAAGAACCACTCAACTCTTTTGAAAAAAAAAAAATCCATGGACCATCTTGTGCAATGTGACCACATAAGAATTGGGTGTGGTGAAAAGTAGATGACAGCTTATTCCTCCTCCCTCCTTGTTTTGCATTTCCAGCATGCATAGGAGTGTGCACACATTTCTTTTTAACTCTTGTTAGTAACCATTTTGCAACTCACCTCTGATATCTTACAAAAGACTAGAGGTCAGTCCAGAGACTACCAAGAAGAAACTTGATCTAGCCCAAGTCTGCTTAAGACAAAAACATCTGGGATTGTGTCAGAAGTCTATTGGAGTCAAGATTCATCTGTTTCTTCTTCATTAACCTCCTCCCCAGGTTCTGGAGAAAAAGGAAAGTTTATATGTTTTGTGCCCCAGCATCACATTTGGCTAAGAGGCAGTAGGATCCTGATTTCCTAAGTTTGTATGATTTCAGGATTTTTTAGGAAAAAAACCAACAGTAGCTCAAAGAGTGGTGTTAGGGGTTGCTAAGTGCCGGAATATGTTTGTAAGAAGGTGTTGCTCCCAAAGATGGGCATGACGTCCTGCATCGCTCTTAAAGACAATCTTACATGACATTCAAAGCTGAGGCCTGCCTCACATTACCATATCAGTGGCCGTGCATGTCCATCTCGCTTTCAGAGATGAAGTCTATCGCAGATGCTCAGAGCCTTCAGCAGACATATCGCCCTCTTTGGATGGAAGAGTTAACCCCGCTCTTGTGACTACAGATTACATATTATGTTAGGCACCACGCTGTCACAGATGTTTTAACACTTTTGTATGCCTGACATGAGTAGGAGGATCCTCAAGGGAAGCTGTAACCACAAATATATTACATCTAATCTGGATGAGAGGCCATGTAATGTCTAATTAGATTTTTCTCATTTCTTCCTCACATTTGGCCAGTTGGGATGTTACGAAGTTCCATAACATCTTAACTGAAAGCAAGGACTGTTTGCTGTTGGTGTTGTTTTATTCCTAGCTGACTAAATGTCAATTAGGTAGTGGAAGAAATTTAATTGAGTTGTGCTGAGTTCTCCAACGACTAACAAGTCTGCCTCTGAGCTCTGGAAGAAAACATTTTATCACCTGCAATGTGTGTCATCCCAAGGATGAGGCAGCGGAGCAGAAGGAGCACCAGAACATGTACAGCTGGATTTCTTCTTTTCCAGACGAGGACCAGGCTCATCCATGTATACGCTGTCATAAAGACATCAGGGTAATAAAGGCCTCCAAATCAACACATCCAGGTCTTGTCACAGAAACTACAGGCTACTAACACAAGTCCAAAAGCTTGAGCAGAGGATTTCGGACATACTGACCCAAAAGCTGTGTTGAGGGTACTTAGACCCCTGGACTGAACTTGTTTGGGAACCATGAACAGCCTGACTGCATCGGCTATGCACTACACCCACGTCTGCCAACTGTGCCTTATCTCCTGTAGAAGACACAAGCTAGTACTGCCTCACAGGACCATCCTGTGTATTGTGGAGGTGCTAGTCAGGTCAGGGAATTTGACCCATGAGTTTCTGCATTTTGTTCCTTCGCATAGCTTAGATGTATCCTCCAAAAATGTCAGCTTGTATCTCAGCTATGGCCTCCTTTTGCTACTTTGGCAATACAAAGATCCTTTTTATGTATGTAAAATAAAGCGTTATTCCCTGTAAGGTGCCTCTGCATTGCCACAGCAGAACTGAAGAACCTTTATGTTACTCAAAAGAGGCGATTTGACTGTGCAGTCCAGGCCTGGCCACATTTTACAGTTGCCATTAAGTTGGGGCTGACCCCTGCCCTTAGTCCCAGGGCAGTGAGGGTGGAGGAGCAGTCTGCAGTCTGTGGAAGAATGTGGACAGGGTAGAGAGCACGCTGCTCTCCATGAGGTACCAGATGTTAAAAGCTGAATCACCATTGCACTATTTCAGTTTTACACCTGTGGAGGGTAACGCAGCCTCCCTGGAGCAGCAGGGCAGCCTTATCCCATGGCACAGCCCTCGGTGTTCCAGCGAAGCTCCTCTCCTGGATCACCCGTACAGCCGGCATTGTGATTTAGACATCTGATCCACTGAAAAGTGGTGTCTACTGCTCTGATACACTGAGCTCTCCAATGAGGTGGGGAAATGTATAAGAAGATATGGCGGCTGGGGGTAAACATGGGCCACACAACACCAAGTCAGAGCAGAGACACACTGGTTTTATCATGAAACGGGGTAATCGTTGTCACAGACTGCCCAGGCAAGAGCTAGGCTCTCCAGTTCTCGAGTGTTTTCAAAACAGGACTTTGGTGCCTTTCCAAGAGGTCTTTTATCAAACATGTTACTCAGTTTAGACTGACGTGACGATGACCTTCATGTGTATGATGCACAAAGGGTTTCAGGCTAGAGGCTTTCTGGCCTTAAATACCACCTATCTTCATATTTGTTTTGTCCTTGATGGTGCAGAACCAGCAGCAAGGACCGGCCTTGAGAAATACATCTCTCCCTCTTCTGATGTTAGCCTTTCTAGAAAATGTTTTATTTTTTTAAACTGACATTCTCTTCACCATAAATGTTTTCTACCAAAGGTTTGTAAGCAAGTATGTGCCCATTCACACCATTTTCAAACTCACTGCCATTGCTAACTCAGATTATTTTTGTGTTTAAGAAATAAAGTATTGATGCACTGAATTTTTGAATGATTCATCTAATTCTCTGAGTAGGTGGATTGTATACCTTCATGCAGTAAAAGTACACTTTAATCTCAGCCATCCAATTCTTTTAATCTTCAAAGGCGTAGCGACGCAATCCAGCAGCGCCTTCACTGCTGTTTGAATTTCCAAGGAAGTTCTCTTGTCCCACACCTATGTCATAAAACAGATCTTCAATTACCCTAGAGCTTACCACCATGGCTTCACACTACTTCAGTTCACCTCTGGCTCCTAGAAACTGATTCAGCCCATGACATATTTCAGACCAGTCTTGAAGCCCACTGGGCTTCATGTCGCTCCAGGGCTGCAGGAGCTGGTGAGGCCAATGGCTGTAGTATCATCTATCCATGCCCCTCTTTCCCCTGGTCAAATCTCACCCTGTTTAATACCACCAACTCAGAACAAGAGCCTGAGGTGCACATACATATGTGGTTGTTACTGCCTTTGGACCATAAAGTTGGAGGCTGACACAGAGCAAATGTCTATGGGTAGTCAAGTGATCTAGAAGAAACCAAATGCAAGGCTTCTTGCTTCCTAGGTATGGCCAGCAGATAGTACAGGCCTACAAGTAAAGAACAACTCAATTAGGTCTCATCTGTCTTTTTAAGAAGGAGAAAATATGGAGATGGATGTTTCCCCCTCAGTCTCACCTTGTGCACAATGATAGCCTCTGCTATGTACTGCTTAGAGCTTTCTACTACAGTTGAATAAAATCCAGCCTCAGAAGGAGGACACGAAACTTGACTCCTGCCTTTAAGTTTCATTTGAGCTTCGTTGGCCAGCTAACCTACCAGCTGCTCTATATGCCACCATACATGCTCGATTAAAAAAAAAATAACTCTGCCATTAAATCTGAAGACAAAGCAGCATAGATGGGATAGGTCCCCTTTCCCAGGCTATGTATTGTTAACATCCTTTTGGCTGAGTGTCAAGCTGTCTAAGCACATTTCTTAAAGCAAGAGTGAAGGTGTTGTCTGCATCAGATTTGCTGGAGGGAGTCTTTAACAACTGCCCTTAATCTGGGATAAATTACATACAATCAGCAACCCCAGCTTCAGACAATAAATCAGGAGTAAGGAAGTGGTATTAAATCAGCTAAATCCACTCAAGCCCTACATGCAGCCTTTGACTGATTCACAATTATTTAATTCCCTGAAATTAAAGAAAAATGAACTGCCTGATTGATCTTGTAATCCAGGGGCCACAAACTGCCCTTGTTAATAGAAGACCTGCTGATTTGGATAATAAAGAGAATTGCTAATTTACTTGCTATTCACTATGCTATAATTTTTCCTCTGAACTGGATTGTTAAAAATAAACAATTTTTTCTTTCCCAAATAGGAAAAAAAGAGAGGATTTATTACCAAAAATGTTTTGTGGCTTTAGGGGGAAAGTTATATTTAGAACTTAGACTAGTTGCACAAAATGCTTTATAAATATTTTAAGGAGTTAGCTTCCATTTTCTTCTGAATGTAGATAGAAGCAGGGAACAAACTGAAACAAGGGTTTGGATGGAATGTTATTCACAGGGGCTGACGTACCTCTGAAGATGAGTGAATGCATTTTGCTTGGGATTTAACCTTTCTTGACTCTGTACCTTGTCTATATAAAACTGCAAAGCCTGTGATAGCCAGACTGGTCAGACAGGAACCTGTTGGTGACTCAGTCTGTGCCCCAAGAACTCCCTGCCTCCTGCCCAGATGTCCTGCTCCTTCCTCACCTACAAACTGGGGTATAACTCTGGCTGCTGCTCTGTGGGCATAGGCCCAGGTGCTTTCTCACTAGGACTGTGGTGTGTGAACAGGTCTACTTGTTAGCACCTATTTAGTTTTAATTTATCGTATCACGATTGCTTTCTGATGCTCACTAAGCAGAGGAGACCGGTCCCCGCTGTCACCCCATCCTCATTCTCAGCCTTGCACCAGCTGTGCCTCCGAGGGGCCTGGCTTTCCCTTTCCACACCTTTTCTGATTTAGCTGGACCAAACGTGGGTGTCATCACAGTGAAATATGGTCAGACACCTCCTCCTCATCCCAGCGAGCAGGAAACAACTGGCATCCAAGTAAAGTCAGTCACTTCCTATGGGAAACGTGTGCCTGGGGTACACCAGACTCAGGCTGAGGTAGCTGATGGGCAGACCAGTTCTCCCATGAGCTAGTCCTTCAAGTGGCTATATTTAAGGGGGTGTTAAGGACTCTGGGCACATTTCTATAACTCCTTTGCATCAAAGTCTCTCCAAACTGATGCACCAGAATAGAAGTAAAGACACGTGCATGGATTGTATGCAGTAAAAAAACCCCAAAATTTGGCCAGACCAGAGGTTTGGATGCGAGCCTGAATCTAGGATCTGGGCACACTTCACAGTGTATATACAGTATATGTCAAGAGTGACATTTTAGAAGAGCTTAGGAGAAGAAGAAATGATGACTTGCATCCCCCTGAACGTAACTCCAATGGCAGTACCAGAAAAGAGCAATCAGCCCTTTTTAACCGCACTTGTTCTCACAGAAGAGTCAGGAAATTAAAGATTTTCTTTTAGGCAAAGACATCAAGTGAATTTTGGTCCCACACTTCAAAAAACCCTGGCACTTTTACCAAACAATGAGATTTTTAATAGGAAAGGATAATTAATTACTCCAAAGAAGTTGCTAAATGTTAATCAGCACAGAACTTAGACATAATAATCTTCATCTGATGACTATTCCCATTAAAAGTTGCTGTGTTAAGGAATATTTAGAAATCCTGACTGAAAATTTTAAATATAAATACAGTAATGCAATACAGAGCTATTGTTTGATAGACTCATGGCATGGACACAGTACATCATTTTCTTTGCTCTAGTGCAGGTAAAGAGGAAAAAAATACTGCACCAAAGCAACACAACTGAGGAAAAATGGTTTATAGATGAGTAATTAGCAACAGTTAATTACCACATACAGAAACTGATCTGTATCAATGCATCAAGGCAGGCCTGGGCTCAAGCAAAGATGAATGTTGTACAGACTTCTGAGCAGATCTGGTCAAAGATTTATCAGAATGTGATACTGTAAAACAGATTCCTCTTTTTTAGTAAGAGACTTTGGGATTAAATATTAAGCATAAACTCTCATTGAGATGATGGTTGTGACCACTTTCATAAAATACATTATGAAGAACCATGTGTCTATGTTCAGAACAGTAAAACTCAAGTTTTTATTAATTCATTAAATGCATGTATATATATGCGTTCATGGCTTCGGATGGAGAATTATTTAAATACTGTAATCTTCAGTCTATTTTAAGCAAAACCTCTTTGTCACTGGTGCTACTCTGTACAAAATCAATCTGAAAGACCACAAACATGTTACTCAAAGCATTGGGAAGCCACAGTAATAGGAATTTAACTGACCCAAGCATTGCACAGGTCTAATGGTCATTAAAGAGTCTAAATCGGAAAAAACCTAAAAACTGTCTTTAGTCATGGACTCAGGATATGTTTGTAGCTGTTGGTCAATGTACTGCTGCTGATTTCACGGAATCACAGAACATCTGAGGTGGGAACGGACCTCTGGAGGTCATCTGGTCCAACCCCCTGCTCAAACAGGGACACCCAGAGCCAGCTGCCCAGGACCATGTCTGGACAGCTTTTGAACATCTTCAAGGAGGGAGATCCACAGGTGGTACCTTCCTTTTCATGTTATTACTGAAGCACAATTCTAGGCACGACAGTACCACATCAAGTGAAATCAAAACCATAAACCTAAAGGGTCTCAGTATCTCAGAAGATTTTATTTTTTAAACTAAATATAGGTAGGTCACTAAAATAAAGAAATTCAATTTCAGTCACTATTTCTTAAGGAAAATAAATTTTAAAAAGAACCTGTTAAACAATACCTAAAATGGAAAATTATATTTTTGCTCCAGAGATGGTCACATTTCAGGCTTAAAGGTGCTACAGAAAAGCCTCAGAATTAATACCATTAACATCATGAGACAGCTTTATCTAGCACTTTGCTGTTTGTCTTTAGATTTCAAGTGAATTCGAGAACTGTTTCTGTCACATTTCAGGCATGACCTCTCATGTGCTCTGACACATCGCACTGGGCTGCGTATGTGACATCATGTTTTCCTTAAAGAAAAAACTCTGATGTGACCTATACAACTCCACGCCATGAGTCACAGCATGATGTATTTGGGTAGAAAATTTAAAAAGACACTTTCGCAAAATCTACCATTAAAAGAGTTACATTTTCTTCCTGGGAAACAAAAATGTTTAAAAAAAAATTTAAAAAAACCTTCTAAATATGCCAGATTCTTTTAGATACATTGTTTAGGTCTGGATTGGTGGTTTCTAATATATGATTTTCTTTTAAAGACTTAAATTAACAAATAGGTAGGTAAGTAGGTAGATAGCAATAGAAATGTTCAAGTTGTTTTTCTTCTTGCGAAAGAACATCCTCTGTATGTTTTTATTCTCTGGATAAGATAAAGGTGAAATGAGCAACCTATGCAACATGCAATAAGACAATAAATGCTACTCCTTATCCTAAAATTGCAGAGAACAGCTCTGTGCTGGGTCTTTTGAGCTGTACTGTTATCAGTTTCATGACGACAGCTGGTTGAATTTCTAACTCACGTCACTTGTTGAGCTGTTACCTTCATACAGGATTTTATCTTCTGTTTGAACTCTGCTGGGTGCCCTGAGCTCATAGCAGAGCCTGAGCAGCTTGGAGTGCACCAGCTGTGCCATCTAGCCACTGGGTGTTGTGGAGCATCTCTGCATCTCTGAGTCACAAGGAACTGGAGTTTGGTCCCAGTGCAATGTCCCCTAAAGTCAGACACTTATGAAAGATAAGTCAAGCTCTTAAAAATAAGACCCTGGACCCTTCCAGCCTACCACGAAGTATCTTTACAGAGCTGCAGCCCACCTCCGCCAGGAAGAACAGTGTGTCCGTGCGTGGGGGCATGCTGGAGCCACAGACACAAACCTTACAGCCCACTGCCGTGGTTACAGCCCCCTAATTTCCATGACCACCCAGCTTACAGAGCTGGCTTCTCTATTGCTGCCTGTTGAGACAGTTGTGTGAGCTAGGTCAGTTTAAGCAGACTAATTTAAACAGTTGTCGTGGCTTAACCCCAGGTTTAACTAGCACCACAGAACTGCTTGCTCGCTCCCCCCACAGTGAGATGGGGGAGAGAACTGGAAGGGTAAATGTGAGAAAACTTGTGGGTTGAAATGAAGACAGTTTAATAGGTAAAGCCAAAGCTGCACATACAAGCAAAGCAAAACAAGGAATTCATTGACTGCTTCACATCAGCAGGCAGGTCCTCAACGATCCCCAGGAAAGCAGGGCTCCATCACACTTAACAGTTACTTGGGAAAACAAATGTCATCACTCCAAATCCCTTCTTCTCTCAGCTTTATATACTGACCATGACATCATATGGTATGGAATATCCTTTTGGTCAGTTGGGGTCAGCTGTCCCAGCTGTGTCCCCTCTCAACTCCTTGTGTACCCTCAGCCCACTTGCTGGTGGGGTGGGGTGAGCAGCAGAAAAGGCCTTGACTCTGTGTAAGCACTGCTCAGCAGCAACTAAAACATCCCTGTGTTATCAAAGCTGTTTTCAGCACAAATCCAAAACACAGCCCCATACCAGTTTCTGCCCAGAAAATGAACTCTATCCCAGCCAAAACCAGCACAACAGCAGATTCAGAGTTATTTTGCTGACGTGGGTTTGGGAGCACTTGCACACACAGTTGAGTGAGCAGATCAGAGTAGCAATAGCCTCTAAGAGTGGGTAGCACCGACAAGCTGGAGCAATGAATCTTTTATTGTCAGAGCCACATCCAGGAGAAATTGTCTACAACCTGATTTACTGAATGCCTTATTGCTGTACTTAGGTTTTCCTGGGAGCACAGCTAGCTCATCTAAAACTTCCTCAGGTCTCTCCAGGTTACATCACACCCTGTGAAGAGGAGACACGTCCAGAAACAAAATCCTTCTCCACATCCAGGAAGGTTATGGCTGTGTTAGCCCCTGGATTGCCTTTGCCTTTGCTTTCCCAGCAGCGGGAAGTAGTTTGATGCAAGGAAAGAAAAGTTAGTGCCCATCTGTGATGCTCATGGAGCAAGGGGGCATGGCTGAGGGCCAAAGACGCTAGTTGAATTTAGTATAAATTCAGGAGGTAGCAGATTCTGTCCAATGACAGTCGGGGTTCAGTCCAATGAAAGTCTTTTGGGGGTGAGCCTGCAATGAAAGTCTTTTGGGGGTGAGTTCACACCCTGCTAAGTGCAGGGGGTGAGCCTGCACTTAGCCACTGAAGCTGGACATGTAAAGTTAAATGCTGTGAATACTTACACCATCCTCTGTGTTTCATCCTCCTGATTTTTGCTGGGATGACAGGATATTGTTCTGCATATGTATTTCCCTAGCTTGCTTCCTCCCCTGCTCCAGACATCAATAAACAAGGAATAGTGTCTCTCCTCCACAAAGATCTCACCCTGGTCCACCTCCCTAAGAGCTCAGTGGTGGCTAAAGATTATCCTTTAGGTCAAGACTCTCCTCTGACTCTCTGGGGATCAGCACTAATTCACTTTTTCCTTGCTGCTGCCTGCAATAGTCCTCTAAGATCAGTCTGCTCCAGAAGGAACGTGTTCAAGTGAACAGAATATCAGCAGCAATTAATTTTTTTATGGTCTCTAAGCACACATCCTCTCTTAGTAATTTTTGTTTGTTTGCTTGTTTTGCCCAGGCAGCATCTATAGTCAACATTTCATGAAGTTTTTTGACTTAACAGTGAGACAGAACCATGAAAATAATACATTCACAAAAGCACATTCAAATTCCAGTTATAAAAATATAACTGCTGCTGGGTGGGCAGCTGGATTTAATGCATACATGCTTGTGAACAAATACATTTATCTATGCATCTGTAATGCTGCATCTATCGACTTTGCACCTTATTTTTACACTGGCAGTGATTTTCTGAAAAGGAATAAAATAAATCTGTCTGGTAATTAAACTTCAGTGTAAGAAAGCTTTTAGGTATACTATTAAAATCAAGTGAATTGGTCTGCTCACAGTTCTGTACAGTTTGATTCAAGTTCAAAGTACAACATTACATTCTACTGTGCATCTGCATAGAGAGTAGTATGCCTCTAATTCAACAGCATCCTTATATTAGCTGAATGTTAGTCATATCTTATCATAAATTCTACCTCTCCATAAGGAATCCATAAAGAAGGTAGTAATAGAACGGCATTCCCGTTCATATTTACCTACTCTAAGTCTGCACTAAGCAAGTATTTCCTTGAATGTTTATTTAAAAATCAATTGGATATTATGTTTGAAAATTTCATAGCATAATATAGCTGACTGGAGTCATTAACTTGTGCATAACATGAATGTAAAATTTATTTGGAATCTTCTTGAGTGGAAGGCAGTTTGTTTACAGCAATAATGATGGAAGATATTCTCAAGTTGTTCATAGGAAGTGTATATAATTAGAAGAAGGGAATTTGAGTTTCTGAGGAAGTAAACACACTGGAAGAGAAAATTCAACTCAAACCATTTTTTTCCTGAGACCACAAAGGAGCCACCTTCCATAATTCCGGTTTCAGGGCTGGAGATGTGCTCTCTGTAATGACAGCAGGGAAAGAAATGTTTAGGTAACAGCTTACTGATTCATATCGTGTGGTTTCTAGAAAGACTGAGCAAAACTTTGAAGACAAATGGAGTAACTGTCAGCTTTACACTGTTGTAAGTTAAAGCAGAATTTGCTTGTCGTTAGTAAAGGAAAGAGAGGGCTTATTACTATGGCACAAAAGTCCTTTGTAAGGTAGACTTGATGTGATTTTTTTCAATAGGTATAATGTAAGTTCTTAGCAGAGTGTCTTTCTCTGGCCCCTTGACATTTAAACAGGAATCTATTAGTCAACTGATGTCATTAGCTAAAGTACATTCTTTCTAAGGATGACACTGATGATCTAATCGATCATCATTATTAAGCTAACATCAATCAACTGCAGGTAGACTACAGCAGCTGCCTGATAGATAAAGTTCCTCTACTAAAGTTGGAGACAACGGATTTCTTTTCAATTCCTTGCTGTTTTTAAAACTCACAAAATGTTGATGGGCCAAATTCTGCCACTAATTTCAATGGTGGTGTTATTTTAGATTTATGCTGGCGTAAAAAAATATGAGGAAACGGTTGACTTTTTTCAACAATGGGAAGACTATAAAAGCGCCGTGGTTGTGGCACTGCAGTTCAGAAGAATGTTAGAAATTCCCAGTCCCTTTCATAGCATGTTTTAGCAAAAATGAAGGGATGTCCTAGAAATCAGATGAATGTTGATCTGGGCATTCATTCATCCACTACTGACGGTATTCACTGCGCTCCCTTGGTTTGTTGAAGCTATTTTATAGACAATTTTATACATACGTTGAGCACAGTTAGGAACTATTATATCATATTAATTGTGTTCAGGGAACGGGATACCTTCTGAGCTGATCTGAAACTTCTCCATTTGCTGATGGGAAGGGAGCAAATCACCGCAGAGTGAATGAGTACGGACGATAACCTCCACCAAGGTGATGACTTCCAGCAGTAAACCAGTGTGAGGAAAGAGGTGAGCTCTGCCAGGAAAAGGGCAGGCAGACATTATCCTCTTCAAGGAATAAAAAAGCAGCAGCATTTAAAGCACTTCTTCAGTCACTGTTCAGTTATTTGCCGTCTTCTCTGATAATGTGGGACTGATTTCTACAGGGCTAAGCAGCTCATAGACTGCATGTTCCTCAGGGCAGAGGTCTGGCACCCAGCTTGGTCTGGAAGGATCATCGCACTCTGGAGCTGCTAAATACATACGGCCACAGCAATCCATATTACCAAGTCCATATTCGGGAAGGATCCACCACCACTGAGTTTTTAAAGGATACCCAGATAGAGAAGAAGTCCCTGACCACAGGGAAACAGAATGTGCACGTGCCCTGCCTGAAATGGGTTTCTGCTCTCTGAGGAATTCCTTGCCCATTTCCAAGACCCATGCCCTGATGGCTACCATCAGGACAGCAGCGAGGTCATTTCCGTCCAAGTGGCAGTGAGACTGGGGCGGGCAGGGCCTGTGCCAAAGGGAGGAAATGTCGTACCAGGCTCTGAAAGGCAGGAACAAAAGGGAGAGGAGAAGCAAGCCAAGATGAGGGTGCCTGTCAGGTCTGCCTCATCCCTGTCAGATGTCAGCTGCCTCCACTGCTTCTAACTATAAATGTGACAGATAGGTGCCTCATGCCAGTGAGTGCTTATAATCATGCATGATGAGAGGATCTGAGATTATGGCGCTGTCAGTGGATTCTGTGTCAAACTGGTAATTTATATTTAGTATTTATCTCACTTGAAGTCACTTAAGTAATTATGGCAGTTCTTAGCCAGTTCTGGGCCAGGCTCCCTCCACCCCTACATCTGACTGAGAGGTTATGGAAATGATATTCCAAATAGCCCATGGAAGGCAGCCATCCAACCTCTAAAGAAATTCAGTAGGATTCAGGTACCTCAAAGCTCCTTCAGAACCTCTGCCCACTGAGAGCTAAGTAAATGGAAAGTGCTTTATCTTAACCCAATCCCTCAGCACAGCTTTAAGTGATTATAGGAGGCACAAGGTGCCAAAGATTCTGGCAGACTCAAGAGGTCAGCAGCAAATTGTGATGTAAATTAGCAGGAAGCCATCAGCTTCTGTGAACTGCATTGATTTGTACCCACTAAAGACTCAGCCAGGCTTCATTTGACAGACTGACAGACTGAGCTTTGTGCCACAGCTTAATGGAAGAGGATAATCTAAAATGATGTTGGTTATAATGTTCTTTGGGCTCCCCTACCCTGTAAATATGCAATAAACAAGAGGTTAGATTTTTGATGAGTGTAGATTCATGACCAGCCCATCCTCACATATGGATGCAGGTTGGCTGTACTCATACCTGGTCCAAGTGCAACCTACTTCTGTTCCAGACTTGGAACAAGCTCTCCAGCTATCTGCACTTCTTCATCAGCCCAACCGCAACTATGCTAGGACAATGTTGTCACTCTAACTCTACTCGGACGACTCAAGAGCTACAGTTCTCTAAGGTGGATGAGTTCTCACCAGAATGAATCCTGTACCAGAAAAACTTCCTTTCAGTGGACTCTGATAGCACCTCTGGGCATCATTCGTTCAGACAGTGTGTTAGTCTGAGGGAAAAAGAATGAAGGGACGAAGAGGAAGTTTGGCTTTAATGAAATCAACTCCCCTGAGACAAAAGGCAGATCATCAAACAGTCAAAAATGTCTGCATGGATTTCTGGGGGCAGAAATGAGCTTGTTTTGCTCTTCTTCCAGTTAAAAGTCATAACCAGTCTAGTTCTCAGTTGGCCTTGGCATACACTGATCATCAGCAAACCACACAGTCTTTGTGGTCCATATTGCCAGAAATGGTGTATCTGAACCCAAAGCAAACAGAATAAAGCTGCACTCTCTGTCTCAACAATCCTATCAGCAATAAGTGCTCACTATTTTATTCCTTAACGGCCAATGATGACAGCACACTATGGGATCAGCATAGAGGCTCCAGCCAAGAGAAGCCAAGTACGAGACAACCTTGGACACAGTAAAATTTTAGTAATATACATCAGTGGCAATATGTCCCTACTACTCTGATCTGTTAGCATTTTATATATATATCCTGTCTGATGTAAATATCTGCACAAGTGAGAGTTGGAACCTTTCACCCTATTGAAATTAGTCTTGGATTTGCAATAGACTCCACAGTCACACAGCAAATGAGGTCTGATGTGCTCATAACCTACTGGGGCACGGCTATAAATTATGTGCCTGACAGATTTTAAATTTGTCCTTAAATACCACATATATTTAGCATAGATATCTAGTTAACAGCAACCAGCTCACAACATTCAGTTTCGTATGCTGTGTACAGAATTTCTTAATCTGTACATGAAAAAGCACTTACTGGTTTCCAGATACACTTCACTTGAACTGATTTTTCTACCTTTGTATCACATTCTCATAAATTTTGTATCTGCCTATACCAAATCATGGGCACATTTCCAGTCTATCATTTTAATATCACTCATTATTTTTAATGTTACAAAATGGCAGTACTGGAATTATGACTTTAAATAATCAGAGTAACCAATGACATACAAAGTACTCCATATTTTATTAATTGTGCTAATAAATATGCATTTAGTCAACAGCGGAAGTAAAAAACTCTTCCAGCTACAACAATTTGACTACATCCTGTACTGTTAATTCTTAATTTGCGTGGCTCCATCTGAACAACAAAATTTCTAAGAAGTTTCACGTGCATTTACTGGTGGAAAAATAAATGTAACCATAGTAAGTAATCCTATTGAGTTCTCAATTTTAAATGGTTTATAACACTTGTTCATCATCAGACAGCTCTTGCCTAACAGACCGGCTCAAAGTATCTTAAAACACCTGAAAGACTGAGAATTTTCCTGTAAGAAAAATTTTCTGTTTACATCTTAAAGTCTAGGCATAGCTTTGCAGAAAACGAGTCTTAATGGAAACCTTTTTCTGTCTTGGTGCCTTTCAAGAGAGGAGTTGCTGCTTGCTCTGACCTTTCTCAGAGTGATGCACCATACCTACACCTGAAAGTCTCAAGCTGACTTTTGCAATACCTACAGCTGGAGGAGAAAGTGCTCAGTACCCAACATAAATAAATCAAATCAGTGACCTTTACTTCAAATACATCTGTAACATCTTCCAGTGATCTAATGGTTTTCTCTTTCCCATCTAGGGTTGGAGGTGTGAAGAACTGACCTCTCTGGTGCAGTCTGTGCAAGCCCTTACTGTTTTTCTCCCAACCCAAACACAAAGTTCCCCAGATTCATTGGGCACATTCAGCACTAATCTGCCTTTTAAGGTACTGTGGAGACTTTGTTCTCACTTATACTCACAGAAATTCTGCATAAATCAAGTAAGTGACTCTGTGTGTCCTGAAGTTAATCAATTCTCTAGGACTCCCTCAAGAGCTGACCCCTTGGTCAGACCCAGTTTCACATTTCTCACACCTTGGACATCATGATGTTCTGGAATGCTTCCCAATAGTTGGGCAACAGCATTTTATTTACAAACTCCCGACACACAGTGCTTTACAAAAAGTAAATCTGCAACTTGTTCAGATTGTCTGTTTCCTTCCTGGTCAATGTAAACACATGCAACGGATAAGAAAGGCCCTACCAGCTTTTTCAAAGTGTATGTGGAAAAAAGCAAGAACTTTTGCCCCGTTGAAGGTCAGAGCCCAACTCCTCGGCTCACAGGGGCTAGTTTATGCTCATGTGTGAAACATTATTAAAACGCTGAATTACATTACCCCAAACACCAGGACTTTGCAATGCTTGCAAAAGAAATGACAGGAAATTGGGTTTTGCAAAGAAAGCTAATACTGAGGCTTTGCCATTTAGAAACTGCAAGTCAACGCATGGCTCTTAAGATCATATTTCTTGACCTCTCGTCAGGAATATTCATTTATCCTGCTAGCATTTGTGAGTCACATCAAGCTGAAGTTTCCTGCAATCCTATTTGCCCAGGTCTTTTAGCATGACTATTAGCTCTTCACTACTACCCTCCTTAAATTTGTCCCTCCAGATCATTACTCCAATAATGCCCACAAAATTCAAACCAAGTCCCCTCTTGCCCTGAGGCTGAGCATGCAGACTTTTGCTGATGCTGCCTGCCACTTCCAAGATTCTGAGTCTTAAAATGTCTTCATCTTCTGGGGATCTCACTTTAAAACACTGCATTTGAGGACCACCAAGGAGAAAAGAGACCGAACCACGAAGGGAAAGCAAGGAGAAGGAAAATGAAGACAGCAGCAACAAAGTAATGTGAAGTAGACTTAGGCCAGCAGCACCAGGACGGTTTTACAAGCATTTCACTACTTTGCCCTTTAAAAAAAAAGAATCTACTTTTGTGGCTGGCAAGATATTGAAATACACTGATAAATATTTATAATTTCTTTCTTATTTAAGTAAATGTAAGTAAAATGTTACATTTTATGCCTTGTCTGTTCTGGTGTTCCTGAATATATACTAGAAATGTAAACCAGAAAGATAACCTGAAAAGAGAAAACAAAAATATCAGACTAGGATATGATGAAAAATGAAAACAAATGGGTCCAACCTTAAAAGATAGCAGCAAGTTTGTTATTAAAAAAACCCCAAACTTATGCTAGCGTTACGTGTATTAAATGCTGATTGCCAGAAGAGTTTATATCATCAAATATTTATGCATGCAAGATATAGAAATGATAACAGACATTCAAAATTTTCTTCCGGGGTTTCTTCTGATGAATGTTTGAATGCAAGTGACTTATTAATTAAAGACAACTGGAACTTGCGTGGTACTGTTAAAATAAAGCATGCCAGTTTTGTCCTCAGCTAACATAAATCAGTCCATAAGCCTCATTCTTCGTTCTTTTGCATCAGGAAGTATGTTTACAGTACCAGTGACATCACTAGGCTTATAACCAGAAAGAATCCATGCTAACAAAGAAAATCAGGTCCACTAAATTCAGTATACTTTTCATGCTGTATAACAACCAGGGTGTAAGCATATTTCAGGCATAAAGCAAGTGGTGAAATGTTCATAAATGTGACAAATGAACATCACTTAACATGAAGCTTGATCCAAGAGAAATTGAAACAGATGGAAAGACTCTCTTGATGTTAAGTGTTATTGGATATTTCCTGCTTCATACTATGGTGTGGTGCTCCCTTCTAGGTCTTTGGGCAGAAGCCTAAGAGACCTCTCAGACACCAGGCAATATGGTGTGAAAATTTTCACCTTCCTTGGTCTTACATTTTTTGGGGGAGGAAAAAAGGTCCTACCTTCCTAATGACCCTAAACATAAGACACATTAGTCACTTTCTGCATATGTTTGCTCAGTGTCCTATACAGCTACCAGGTGGGATTGCACCACCTGGGAGCAGTCTACTGGTGTTAAGTGGGGTGCCAACTGGGAATCAGAGAAGACTCATTTGAAATCCCCAGCCTGAATAAGGCCCCCAGTGGATATGACCTTCCTTCAACTGCCCTCTTCTTGAATGTCCTAAAAAGTAGGCAAGAGGTATCCACACAGATTCTCCTTTTCAGACTATTCTATCTTGCAGTACGTGTTTAGAGGGAAGAAGATGGGGTGGCAGCCTGATTGCCACAAAACCCCCATGGTAAGCAGAGTGGTGGGTTGTCCCAACAGGGTGACAGGTCATCTGGGCTTGCCTCTTGCTTGAGTGGGTATTTAATTATTTGTACACAGTGGGATAATAGGAACAGGAAAACCTTTTCTCTTCCCACCTCCTTCTGTCTGCCTCTCCACCATACAAAATCCATGGATTAAAACACTCGCAGCATCAGAGATGTAGGCTTCAAAACTGCTTTTCAAGGGTTAAAACTGACCCAGCACCTCCCATACTGTGGTATTGCATGCTCTAGCCCCTGTGTTTCTGGGTAAAACAGGAACTACTGCCACCAAGATGTTTAGGATTTACAGTTCAGTGAAAAGGAGGACAATATTACACATGATTCAGCTCAAATATGATTTTTTTTCCCCATTTTGCCAGCCATCAGTTAGTCATGCAGCCCTAATTTTGAACATTAGCAAACACCTCTATTTTTAGGGTATCCTTATTCAAGAACCCTGAGTCCACAGAAGATAAAAAAGACATTTACAAGCAAGAAAATAGAGAAAATATTTATCTGGTGTCACCTTTCATATTGCTAGAAGCATTAACTATTACAAAGGTTTGCTTTTTCAAAGTGCTGTGTTAATATTAAGTTAGTAAAACTAGTTGTCAGCTATGACCAAACAGCAGCAGAATACTGGTATAGAAAAAAGCACATATATTCACTAGTCGGTGGATAAACTTACTTTCTCTTTGGTGTTCCACACAGGCCAATGCTACGAGGGTAAACCCTGCAGGAGAATAGAAGGTGGTAAAATTCACATATTTGCTCTGACCTTTGACACCTCGCTACCACCAGCTGCTAAACTGCGTAAGAAAAAATCGCCAAGAAGAAAAAGGCCATGGTGTCAACATAAGGACTTTCAGTATAACTGAGGAAAGAGGTAGTGGGCAGAATGATGTAAAGACTGCCTTTTGTCACTGCAGGAAAAACAAAGGAAGGACCCCAGGCGAAGCTCTCCTCCAAAAGCCACGTAATCCTTCCCAGGAGCACACTAAGGTCTGTCAAACATCCACCTGGATGGATGGTCTTGTTGAAGGCTGCTTCTGACCTTTTCCCTCAGCCAGTCAGAACTCCCAGACCAAACAAATTTACTAGCAGCTATGCTTATGTTGTTTCTGCAATTCGGCAAAAATTGATGTGTCCACAGAGCATTCAGAAACTGATGTGGCTACTGATGTGGCTGGGCTCTACCCCTGCACCCAGATCGGCAGACGGGGACTGGGGAGCTGGCAGGCAGCTAACAGCCGAACTCAGAGCCATGGCTGGTAGAAAGTGTCTCTACTGGAGAGAGAAGTTTGCCTTATTTATTTATTTATTTATCTATTTTGATATGATGTGCAAAAATGCCTCTAAGCACTCTGACAGCAATTAAATTTACAATCCCCATAGGATTATTGTGTGAATGATGCCAATGTAGGTATTGACAAGGTGCCCATAAAACCACGCTGTTCCAGCACACGAAATGAACATATGTGTCACGCTGAAGGAGCAGTAGTACTGTTGTTGGTGTACGCTCACCTCCCACATGAAATGCCATCATACCTGTTAAATGACACTTGAAAATGTGTTAGCACTTAACCAGAAATATTTTCAAAATAACACTTGAACATAAGAACCCTTAACTGCTGGAAACTTTCCTCTAATTTCCCACTAACATTTACTTGCCGAAGAAGCTCAATTCCCAAACAGATTGCAGAAAAATCTAGGAAACTCACATCTTGGGCTGAATGTCCAGACTGTGCACGCTTTTTAATAAGATCTTGACATTTCCCATTCCGACCCTGCTTACCACAATGCTCTTCAATTCTGCTTCCTGAAAATATGTTTTACTGAAGAGAGAGAAACAAAAAGTGTAGAAACCTCTTGCAAATATCCATAGGTCACCCACACCATGTTAAACTGCTGAGAATATTAATGTTGTGAAGGCAAGCACTTAAGAAAATGCTTGAATTGAAGTTATCTGTGGAGAAAGTGGTGTAGGGCAGTGGAACTGAAGACAGCCATAGGGCAAACAAGGGGGATGTGATAATCCCCTGTATAGGAATTGTACAGGCAACCTCATCATGTCATTTGGTATCTTTTAATGCTTGAAACTTTCAACCACATTATTCTTCTTGGGGGTTTTATGTGTAATTTCCTAGCTCTGCCCTTTGTCTTTTTTTAAAGCAAATGGAAATACTCTGGTATTGTTTCACAGTGACACTCACCATCAGCAGGACCACAGCCACTACAGTGTTACCAGACAAGACAGGGACAAACTGTTTCTAGAAACCTCATCTTCTCTCACCTTATCTGCAGCTTCTGGTCAAGCTGTGATCTGTCCCTGCAACAGGAGAGCAGGAGAGGTGAAGGTGAACCAGAATCCCAGTCCAAGTATTCCACAAGCAAGCACTGCTGTGAAATTGTACTGGGTCTGCCTGGGATGGAGTTAGCTTTCTTCATAGCAGCCCCTATGGTGCTGTGGTTTGGATTTGTGACTAAAACAGTGTTGGTAACACACCAACCTTTTAGCTATTGCTGAGCAGTGATTGCACCACATCAAGGTTTTCTCTGTTCCTCACTGCCCCCCAGGGAGCAGGCTGGGGGTGGGCAAGATGCTGGAAAAGGAAACAACCAGGACAGCTGACTAGGATTACCCAAAGGGATATTCTACCCCAAATAACATCAGGCTTAGCACTAAAACCTGGAAAGACCAGTTTTCAAATGGCTACTTTCCAAAGTAGCCATTGGTCAAAGACTGCCTGGACATTGTGCGAATGACTGCCTTTGCATCACCTCTTTTTTTCTCTCTTCTCTTCACTTGCTAAACTGTATTTATCTCAACCCAGTGGATTTCTCACTCAATTGCTCTTCCAATTCTCTCCCTGATCCCACTAAGGGAAGGGAGTGAGGGAGTGGCTGTGTGGGAGTTTAGTTGCTAGCCAGGATGAACCCACCACAGAAGATCCTAAGCTTGGGTTTTCTGTTGTTGGCAGTGGTTAGTGTGTGTCAGTGCTGGATACAAGGAGATCATTCATCATGTGCACCACAACAATGATGGCACCAGGAAAAATTACACTTTTGGTGCTCTAAAGCCAGTGGGGAGAATCCGCCTTGTTGACTTTTACTCAATCAAATTGCTGAATCTGATCAGGACACTTCTCTGGCCAGCACAGAAACACACATGGCCCTGTGCTACCTGAATCTAGGAGTTTGAGTAACCAGCAAATACGTGGTACAATAAATGGTAGTCACCAGCAAAAGAAAACCTTGCTCCTCTCTTCAAACCTGTAACTTTGATTCAAGGTTTAATTGTCAGTACTTGTCACACGTGCTTTTGTCGGCCGCAGGCTAGTGCTACGATAGAAATGTCTTCATATTCTTCTGTGCTTAGTGGACCTGACATTTTCCTGACCACAGACTGTGATGACTAACGACAGTATATATGTCGTGTTCTAACTTGCAGTTTGACAGTAATCAAAAAAATTCAAGAACTGTTGTGCTTCAAAATGCAAGAAGTCTTGGGCCGTGATACAACTTCTTAGTCATACCGTTACCGTAGGATATGAGTTTCCACCAGGATTAGAAGGTGATAGGTTCCACTAATATTATGAAAGGATGATTTACTTGAAATAGCTCATTATTTGGTCTATGTTTGTTTTGCAAATTACTTTAAATCTCAAGAAAGTTAACTAGAGCATTCTGTGAAGAGCTCCCATAGCCAAGAGCAGTGGTGACAAGTCAATAACAGAGCATTTGTGGTATCTACACCACCACAAGCAGGTAGCAGGCATCACTCTCAGATTGACTCTTATCTGATGACCTCATGATACAGGCATTGATACAACCTGTAACCAACACTGTTAATTACTGATGTAGCAACAAAAATGAAGTAGTGGTAGAAGTTTACTGTATCTGTGCAGAATTCTGAATGACCTCAAAATATGCTATTAGCCCTGCCTTCTTCTTTGTAAGTGTCATGGTCTGTCATTTTCTGAAGTCAGGTAGATTTTTTTTTTTTAGTAGTATTAATATGTACAAAAATTAGCCCCCTTTTAACATGCACAAAAATACCCAAGAAGTAGCCACCTTTTGAAGGTCTGGGGCATTTTGAATATGATTTAACGGCAAGTGTGAAAAACTAATGAGTGTCATAAGTAGTCCCCAGAGATGTCCAAATGCCGTAAGCAGACAGAGCGTTATTGATTGTTGCTTAACATGCCTGTAGAAAATAATGGGGTAACAGCATCTGTGCTGTAGCAAATAAAGTTATTCCATCTGTTGTGCCAGCACCAATATTTGGACACATCCAGAGCTGAAGCCTCGTTATTTGTAATGCCAGCTCCACTGTAACCAGAAGGGAAAGCAAGTGAGTTCCTGAGCCCTTTGCTTTTGCTGTCTCACACCAAAATCGTGAAGCAGTTCAAGGAAGAAAAGGCAAATCAATAAGTAATTATTTTACAGCCCTCACCACTTTGAGCCCATGTCAACTAATTGAACTAATAAATAATTCATGGCTTTCTTGCTACCTCAGTGGAGACAGGCGCAGTTTCCTCCAATGTCTCATCACTATTGATAAAGAGGTGACAGGGATGATCTTTCCCCATCTCCTTTCGGTCACAAATGTCCTCGTGAGTTTTGACAGTGGCAGTGCAGGGTCTCTCTGCCAAGCTGAGAGGGGCTGGCTGGGGAAGAGGGAGTCCTGGGGTGCCCAGGCTGCCTAATTATGGGGTGTCTCTTGTATTCAGTCTCCTCCTAACAACATGAGTGGGCCAGAGGCTCGTGTACGTCATCCCCACTCCTGTGTATCTCTGAGGTAGCTGATGTGAGAGACACCAGTGGGGGGAGTGCCAGGGCACTGCAGAGGCTGGGGGCTCCCTGGGAGCAGCAGGGCCCTCCTGGGGTGGTAGGGCAGGCCCTGGCAACCCATCCCCTCCCACCGCAGCCAGAATCAGGGCAGCTGAAGGCATCAGGGCAACCTCAGCCAGGCATTGGGCACCAGCCTGGGGATGGGCTGAGGGTGCGACGGAACGTCAGCCTGTGGGTGGGAGTCAGGATCAGGCCCAATGAGGGTAACCAGGGTCAGACACAGCCTAGGATGCACGGGCTCAGTTCTGGCCATATCATCCCTATGGTCATGGGGCTGGGGGCCCCCCACTGAGCTGCTCTGTGCCTGCTGACCAGTTGCCAGAGCTGGACATGCAGTCAGGGCACTGACAGGCAGGAAGACTAAAACTCTCATGAGACGAGCTCGTGAGAGCGGGAGAAAGCAAGCCAGCTGTTGGACACAGAACCTTCCACAGGTCCCTATCCACCAAAAGAAGACTACACAATTCATTAGGCTACATACAGTTTAAAATAACCTGGTGGGATTTCCACAGTCTTAGATGATATTTAGTAACACTGGTTGTTTCAAAGCTAACTACAATCACCATTATTTAATGTTATTCCTGTTTTTTTTAATGTAACATTGCGTGCTCCATGATTGCTTTTGCTTTGCCCACCTCCAAAAAGAAGGGCCATTTTGGACAACTGGGCAGCCTGATGCAGTCTGATTTGATTTCTTTGGTTTCTTCGATGACAGGGTATTTCTCACTAGCTTTCAAAAAACTGCATGCATCACCTTTCACATACAAGTCTTCATGTGTAATCTTTTGGACGTACCAATATTACAAGTCTTAAAAAACATATGAGGGAGCTGAAAGGTAAGTTAGAAGAGTAGGAGTAACGTACTTTTTGATTGTGGAGTGCCATGTTATACTGTGAACACCAACACGAATTTCAAACTCCAAACAGAGACACCTGATGGGGTTACATCCAGAGTATGTTTCCCAGAAATCTCTTTTAAGAGATAACAAATGCTTACCTCTTTAACAGACGTCACTTTTTTACTCGCATTTTCCACGGGTATCTGCTTTACACTGATAATTTTTCCTACACTCAGTGGATATGTTTTGGGTGTTTATGAGAACAGTCTTAAGGAAAAATTACTGTTTTGAAACAACATTTTGAGTTGAAACAAATCTCACACTGAGAAATTCAAGAGCCCTGGCTTGGAGCAGAAATTCCATCCTCACATCAGAGATGTTTCTCTGATGCATTTACAAGTTCTGAAGAATCTTTACTCACCCGTGCCCAGTAAAGGTTTGTTAGTATTTGGTACCTAAATTCTCTAAAGGTGTTGTGGCACCGGGTACCTCCAGCTCACACTGTAAGAGGCTGAGCATGGTTTTTCCTGCAGTTGGTTTTCTGGACTGTTAGGGACTAATGTGTTGTCACTGTCGGGGACATCTTCCTCCCCTGTATCACCATAGGTTCATTTACCAGTGTTTGGATGAGGAGCACACTCCTGGAGCAAATATCCTGGCTGTCCACCACTTTCCATGCTTTGCTGCATTTTGTGGAGTGGTCTCACTCTTGCAGAGTGAAATTATTAAGGGGGAATATGGTCCTAATGGAAAGGAAGATCTGGCCCATGAAAGGTTGTCCAAAGTGAGATCCCCTAAAGCGCTTATGGGATGGACATTGGGTCCTGAACACATAGAATTTCAACCCAAAGGGTTCACAGTATTTGCTAATGCAGACATAGCCTTTCTGTAGTGTAAAGGAGCAGGAATTTCCTGCCCAAGATGCAGAGGACAAGGACCAGACCAGGGGAAATGAAGGTGTAAGGAACCCATTTGGGAATAAAAATGGGTGTTTTTTTCAGCAGGTGCAATGAAGTTATTCTGACTCACAGACAGTGAGTCTCAAACTGGGATGAGGAAGCCATGGCAAGAGCAACTGGAGCCAGTTACATGTGGAAGTGGGAATGGAACAAATAGCTGTGAGGAGAGCAACAGAATGATGGGTGGCAGCATCCAAACCCAAATTCAATTAATAGGTCATGGGTGAAATCCCCAGGAGTTCTGCCACTGACTTCACCCTAGTACTCCAAAACTGCTTTAGGTCCATCAGCACGAAGAGGGTGTAATTTTAGGGCTGTTACAAATCCATTTGAACTTTCAAATAAAAATTGCCTCTGGCCCCCACCAACACCTCGCTTTCCGCTCTCTCCTCATGCTGTGCTTGTGCTTGTAGCTGTAAGCTAAGCATGGACAGCCACTCAGCAGGAATAAGTTGTCATTGATCTATTGGGCTCAATAGCAGTTGCTTAGATTTATACCTGCTTCAGGTCCCGCTCTTGGGATTTGGCAGTTAGATGAAGAAAGAGGCAATTCTGAAATCTTTCCTATTTTAAAATTAAAATGTCTCTGTAGTCCCAGTGTAAGTATGTATTATTACACCTGTTACCAGGTGGAGTTTACGAGCAAGCCAACAGGACTTGTGAAAAGGAAGAACAGGATGCGATTCAGGTAAATCAGAAATCACTTCAGGATTGATAATATTCAGGACTTTTACCTCCTGCAGTAGTACGTAATAGCAAGTTGGTTAATCAGCAGAGGAAATGCACAGGATCTCTATTATTTAATTCAAAAGTGACAGGAAAAGTTTATTAATGAGTGACACTACACTATAACACCTTCATGGTGAGACCACCTGTAGTTTACTGAATTAACATTGCTACAAGAATCTTGGCTTAAGACTTACGTATTTGATTTAATTGTGCTAAACATGCCACTTATTTATCATTAATAATAGGATTTCTATTTTTAGATACTGGTCTCAACATAAGCAATGGGAAAATATAATCAAAAGCAGCTTCCATGATACATACTCTCTACATGAAGATTGCACAGTGATTCTCTGTGCATCCCCTCCATTCTCTAGCTTTTGTCTGGTCTTGCTGCAACTACAAACATAAGCCATGACACAGTCAGCATCTACAGAGCAGCAGACTACGGAGACTAACTAGACAGGTGATGCAGAGACTCAGTCCTATCAAGCAGCTTTTACGTTAACTTCAGGTAATACTTTTAATCACAGCCAGTGAAATGTCACACTTAAATGTGAACTCTGCTCTGTGCACAGCTACATCTTCCTTCGACCTACAGTTCGTCCCATGCTTGTGGTCACACAGCAGTGCTGTCCCTTTCATTTCTCTGGTCTAATTTCTTCCTGGTCTGTTCCTTCCATTCAGACAGTTCTGATCCTCCTTCAAGGAGGATTACAATTACAGATTACATTACAACTGCAAGGCACACAGAAGCCAAGGAAGGGACCTCTAGAGACCACCTGGTCCAACCGCCCTACAGAAGCAGGGCTTCAGATTAGGCTATTGAGGGCTCTGCCAAGCTGAGGCATGAGTGCCTCACTTGCAGTACAGGAGATGCCACCAATTCTCTGGGTATCTTCTAAAGTTCAACTGTTCTCATGGTTAAGGTTGTTTTTCCTCACATCCAGACATAATTTCCCTGAATTTTTCCCCTGTTTCTTGTCCTGTCACCATGCATACCTGTCTCCAGTTTACAGGGCACCAGATTATCAAGTACTGTAAATCTAACTGCTAACTAACCAGCTGCAAAGGTGATCCACCAGCATTAGGGATCTGTGCTTTCTCTACCCTGGGGTGACATCAGAACAAGCTTCCTTGGGAGCCTCAGCATGGGAGACTGCAATCAGAGACCAGGGGCTATGGACACATGTATCAAACCGCTAATCCACCTTCTGCAAAAGACCCAGAAACGTTGGCAGGAGCAGGTTGGGAGCCAAAGTTGTACTAGCAGTCTGTTACCTGCTGCCTCCTTTTGCCAAGTACTGCAGTCCCTTCCTGTTACATCCAGTCTCATGACTTGTTGCATATGCGTTGTCAATTTTGTTCACGTGTCAGAGCATGTTGGATGAGAAACTGCCACTACCCAGAGCCCACAAGACCTTCCACGCAGCACCTCTGTTCAAAGTCAGACTGTATTTCACCCAGCCCCTACTTTCTCCTAACCTTCTCCTAGCCTATGTGACTGTTTAAATATACTTCTTGCTTTGGGTTTGGGGGTTTGGGGGTTGTTTGGGTTTTTGGTTTTTTTTTTTTTGTGGGGGAGGGGTGTCTTGATTGTTTGAATAGTTAAAGCTTGGGTTAGGAAAAAATGTCTGATTATTGATCAAATTCCAGCCAAATATAGTAAGACAAGTAGAAAGTTCTTTTAGCACTGGAAAAGAAGGAGTTTTCCACATGCAGAGAATACAGAGAAGGAATCAGGAGGCAAAGAAGCTGTCAGAGCAATGAATGGCCACACTGTCGGTAATGCTTCAAAGCTTATGACCTAACTGCAGAAGAAAAAAACTGGAAATCAAGAAATGAAAAGGCTAGGAAAACTCATTTTGGAGACTCAGCCATCAGTAATGCTATCCTTCCACACCCTCTCACCCTAGACAAAGTAATTGCAAGTGAAGTGTAATAGCCAACTGGATATAGATTGCTGTTTTATTGAAGAGATGTGGCATGGATCTGATTCCCTTTGCTCTAGAGATGTGGAAACAAATGAGTTCAACCCAGACAACAAGGAGAGCAAACACATAAAACTATACTTAAGGCTAGCTAGACAAAATTCAATTTGAATTAAACCTAGATGTCATGTCTGAACATGACTGCTATGTATCCGTGCCAAGCACACCACGAAAATCAACTTTTTAGAAATGTAACCTATACTGACAAAGAGGAAATGCCACACTTAGGAACTGATAAATTCTTGTTCACCTGAAGTTACAGATAGCAATCTCGGGTCTCTTCAGGCATTTTGGCATAAATTGCTCTTTTAAAATTTCAGAAATTCAAGTTCTCCGTGTCTGCTGCATCCTCCCAAAGTGGGAAGCGGAACAGAGGTCACAGCATTGGATGGGGCCACTCCTTGGGTTTAGGCTTCTTGAGGGTGCAGGGAAACACTGGCCAGAGGCTGGCCAAGTAACTCATGTTCTGATTTTCTCTACCTTTACTTTCCTCACGTGGCCATCATCCCAAAAGTCGAGGCTTGCCCTTCTTTCCCTTGAGCCTTAACACGTCATGCATTTCCCTTAATGCCGTCTCACAAATCCTTTTTTATAACTTGGTGCAAGATCTTATTGAATATGTGAAGCAAATCAAATCTAAATAAAAACTCAGACCTAAACTGGAGAGGGTATCAACCTGTGAAAGTCTTATTTAAGCTAGAAATTGCCAATACAATTGAATCAAAACCAGTCTTTTCTGTACCTCCTCAGCAGAAAACATTAAATAACATAGACCACTTTGGAAGACCTGTTTTGATGCAGTCTCACTACCTTCACTAGTCTGCACTACCTTCAATATGGAAAATTCTGTGAAAACTGCTAAAGAAAAAAAAAACCCAACGGAAAATTCCTATCACAGCTGAATCATTTGCTCAGAAATCCATTCATTAGGAAAAGAAAAGTTAGATCTGAAAGATTTTATCACTTTCTCAGCTGACCTAAAACCAGGCAAATGACCTTATCCTTCCTACAAAATTGGCTGTTACCGTAACTGCCCTATTGTGAAAAAGAGCTAAAGGTCAGGTTACCTTTCAGAATCTACATCTTGAAGAAAAACTGAAAGACACTACATTACAAATACAGCTTAAGGTTTATACACCTACATAAAGTATTGAAATGATCTCCTGTCAAAATACCCAAATATTTTGATTCGTCTTGTTTCTTGAATTCTATTGAAGAATTCCTATACTTTCTTTTCCAAGAAGCAGAAGGAGAGCAGGATCCTGAGGTAGAGAAATTATTTTAATAAAAAAGTAAAACCTGTGTTTTGTTCCATGTACAAGAATGAGAAAATTATCAACTCACAGGTGAGCAAGTGGCTTTGGGTGGTGTCCCGGTAATTTCTTCAGGGTCATTATCTTGTCTATAGTGTAACAACCTAACAAAAATTAAACACGAAATTTTATCTTAAGCATATTTTAGAATAGTTACATTCTTGCAAATAATTAACAAAGTTCCCACTACACTAATTAGATATTCAAATTCACCTACTGGCTTTGTTGACACCTCCTACACATCCCCTGACACAGCTGTGGATAAGATGCAGGATCCATACAGTTATTTTAGGAATATCTTCATACCAAGAACTATTGCAAAACCTCACTAATGATGCAGAAATGTACAACAGGAAACTATGCAGTCTGATGGCGTGTTTTGCACTTCATTTGCACATAAAATCAAGAGTCTTCATGCAGCAGAATCCAGACACTGCACTGCTTTACACACACACACGAAACATAACATAATTACATGTCCATATAACACGCTGTCCTTTAGGTCAGAAAACATATCTGGAACAAGTTTATAATTTCAGAAAGCAGATTCTATGAATTTGCTCTGATACTGAATTCAAAGGGAGAAGCAAGTGCATTTTAGAGGCAGAAACTTGCTCCACGGATGTTTTAGGGGGAGTGGTGGGCACACACTGGTGTTCGGGAAAGGATTTGTAGGGCTACAAGGAGACACAGTGACAGAGGCAGGACCACAAATGCATCCTCTGCCCCAGGGATGGCTGCCAGGCTCAGCGCAGCTCAGTGCCAGGACCGCTGAGGGTGGCTCCCTGCCCCATGCCCATGGGAGAACATGGCCAAAACCAAACCCATCCATCCCAGGCTGTGTCTGACCCCAATTCCCCCCACTGGGCTTGATTCTGACCCCCAGCCATGGGCTGACATCCTAGCCTCAGATCATCCCAGGGAGGAGCCCAATGCCTGGGACTACACTGATGCTCCCCAGCTACCCTGTTCCTGGCTGGGGTGGTGGGTCCCTGGCTGGTTCCCCACTGCTGGGCCCCATGCAGTCATTCTGACTTTGACACACAGCAGGGTGTGCAATGGCATTTTATGTTCAGTTTGTACAAAAAACTATGAGGGTTCAAGGCAAAAGAACATCAGGCCCTTCATCAGAGATTCACCTCAACTGAATTTAAGGGCAGAATCTGGCTGCCTGAATGTGAGCACCTGGCGCCACATGAGGTCCCATAGGCTCTGCCACCCAGCCTCCAGCGCTGCTCCAGCAAGATATTGATTTCCTACCGCTCCTGCAGTATAATCTCCAGCCTTGCCATGCCATGGAGCATCTCTGCCGGGGAAACTGAACTAAGCCCTGACTGTCCATATGGTAAAAAATAAATTCCTCTTTGGTTTAAGACACCTAAATTTAGCTATGACAGATGTTGCCATGGGAGACCAGTGTCTAAGCTCCCACCATCGTCAGTGGAGCTCTAATTACAGTCAGGGGAGGTAAAGAGCTGCCCAGCCAGAAGTTGTTTACTTTTTGGTGGGCTAGATCACCACCTTGAGTGTTAGGGAGCAGCATCAGTGGGTCTGCTTTAGAAGGCGATCTGGGGGTGGCAGTGGGGCAGGCAGAGGGGTTGCCTCACTGGCACTGGGTGCTTTTCTGGAGCATCCAGGCAAGAAGAGCTAAGCAGATGTGGCAATGGGGACCAGCGTTAGCCCTGTGATCCCCCAGCGAGTCTGTAGTGGCAAGGCAGACCTCAGGCCAGGCCAGAAAGGCCAGTCAGTGAGTCAAGGTTGGGCTCAGGGAGCTGTGAGATCAGGCAGGGGTACTCCTGCACTGCAGCTCCCTCTGTTAGAGACTGAGGGAAGAAGCCTTGGCTTAAAAATTGCTCCCAGGTGAAGAAGGAGCAGGACCCCACCAAGGATCCTCAGGGCCAGACAGCTGCACCAGATCTAAGCTGGTCACGAGCCCAGGTTGTCAAACCCCCAGGATTCAGGGGGATTTACACAGGTGCCCAACAGCAAGCTTCATTGCACTGAAGAGGGGCTTGATTCCTCAGTCCAAGGTAGGCATCTTGTGCCTTTGGGATATCCTAGTGTAGCCCTCCTGGCCAACAGATGCTGCTTCAGAAGGGCTGGTGGCTCCTGTAGGCCCTACGGCGTATCTGCCAGCCCTGCGTAAGTGCGTTAGATTCTCTGAAGGATTTTAAGTGGCTACATGCAGGGGCTTAGACACCAGTCCACACCACAGTGAGTCCTACTTGCAGACACCTAGTTGTAATGTCCTCCTAAGTCCCACTCCAGGTGTCCTGCCTCAGCTAACTGTCACCACCCCCTCTGCCATCAGCAGTGAGAGAGAAGCAGCTCCAGAGGCAGTTCAGTTCATTTTGGTTAAGTCTGATAAATCTCTCTTTAGAGGTGCCTTCCTCTCTTTGTGTAGAGGAATCTAGATGATTGATTAGATGAGGTAGGTATCTAATAACCAGATAAAGTTGGATGAGATATATCCCACCCTTTGTTTTTAGAGATGTGGCTGTACAAGGGATACTGATGGAAGACTACAGCCCATGATCCTAGTGCAAGTTCCTAGTGCAAGCACTGTCCCTAACACTGCGTGCAGCTACACTGCACATACACCTACACTGCCAAATTCTGCACCTGGGTCTTTTCAGAAGTACCACAGCCCTGACAACATTAACTCATAGCTTCTTGGCTCCTGTTGGCATCCTCTCAGGATCTACATACTGAAAGCTCTCCGTTTTGTCTGCAGTACTTGAATCATTGAAGTAGCAAAGCTGTGCATGCCCTAATACATCAAGGCCAACACAAAAACAGCAAGAAGGGGCAATTTCCTCATTTTGATCCAGTAATTTAGCTGGAGCAACACTCAGTCAGCAGGTGGGAGACCTGGGCTCAGTGACTTGCTCTCAGCCCTTCATACCACTTCTCCAGAGCCCTTTCCAAAGGGGGAAAGAAGAAACCGTAGACAGAAAGAATACATGAGAGCATCTAATCAGATGCGTAGAGCACTCATCTGACAGAGGAGAAAGCAGCACTTCAGTTTCTGCATCAGCTATTATTTATTCCATCGAATGGCTGCCTGATATAAACCACAAACATTAATTGGCACAGGGAGTTGTGGTATCAAAGTTCTTTGTTCTTCTTCTTATGCCCCAAGTAACTATGGATTCCAGTGAAAAATTAGTAAAAATTACATAATTCATTTTCCTCTTCATACATCAACTCATCAAAAGCCTATTGAAATGTTTCTTCCTGCTCCCTGCATCACACCCCCCAACTAATCAGGCCTGGAAGTTTGTTAAGGTGCTTAATACAGCAACACAGTCTTTTGGCAAGGAGTGATGTAAAGGTGGAGGATGCAAAGAGGACAGAGCCAGGCTCTTTGCAGTGCTGCCCAGTGCCAGGACCAGAGGTGATGGACACACCCTGAAACACAGGAGGTTCCCTCTAAACATCAGGAGACGCTTTTTCCCTGTGAGGGTGACCGAGCACTGGCACAGGTTGCCCAGGGAGGTTGTGTAGTCTCCATCCTTGGAGATAATCATGAGCCATCTGGACACGCTCCTGGGCAACTGGCTCTTGGGGGCCCTCCTCAAGCAGGGGTGTTGCGCCAGATGACTTCCAGAGGTCTCTTCCCACCTCAGCTGCTCTGTGAGCCTGTGTTTATTTCATTCACTGGGTCTGGAGAAGCGTCAGTTGCTTTGTGTCAGTATGGTTATCTGAGTGCTTCAAGGCTGTCTGTCAAGCTGTGACCAGCAGAACTCAGGCACCAAAGTTTGGGGACTGCTGAAACCCCACACAAAAGAGAGAACCTTGTAAAAAGAAAATAGATTACTTGGGCACATGGCACATTCTGCTTTGCCCCAGGGAAAACCACTGGAAAAGGTCACTGATTCAATTTATTTTTCACTCATTTTAAACTTTGTATAAAGGACGTGATTTGGTGAGCTCATTTACACTGGGCTGAACAGCTCAGTTAATATGCCTAGAGTGCTAATCATTTCAATTAACAAAAACTAATAATTTTGACTGAAAAATGTAAGCAGACTCATATTCTCCCTCACAGCCAAATGCACAGGGTATCCATTAATTTCTGTCAATCCATGAAGTACAGTTAGGATTGTCTCCTCCCTCTGAGGCCAAATTCAGTGTTTGGCTGCAACTTGCCCTCTTACAAAGTCTCACCTGTCACTCAGTGGGAAATCCACAATCCCGGTAGTTGTTTCAGGACATAGTTTGTCCTTCCAGCAAAGGGCATCCTGTTTACCTCTGTTAGCTGGTCTTCCTTTCCAACAAAAGCCTTACATAATTAAAACTGTCACTCTGTTTTAAGGTGTTCTTAAAGACAGTCTGAAGGAATATGTTAGCAGCAATACACATAGCAATGTGAGTATAAAATTGTACACGGATCCTCCCCTAACAGTGAGAAATGGTGAGAAACAAATTGTTGTGCTATGAAAACTGACTGTGCATCAGAAACAAATTAAAACAATAATTCAGAGGACAAAATAGGAATTTTCTGGAAAATTAGAAGTATAATCAATGGCATAAGTGTTAGAAACAGTTAATTGCAGAACTCTATTTAAAAGGTTTGCAGTCTTATTTTTCTGCAGCTCCCTCTAGCTTGGTAGCTGGACCAAAATATTTCTAAGTTTAGACCCATGAAGATGCAGACTAAATATAGGCTATAAACCAACACTTTATGAAAACAAAAATCCAAAATTTTCAGCTGTGGGTGTCTTGGGTAAGAGGTTCACTCTTAGGGGACTGGATGCAGATCTTACTCATTTCAGTGGGAGTTGTGGGACTAGGCATTTGTAGGCTCAAGGACACTTTTATCCAGCTGTATCAATGTACATGGAGGAGTTTTGAATCTGCTCTTCATTTTCCAAACCATTTCTTTTCAGCTTCCTTCTTTTCTCTGCTCCTCTATCTAGAACTTTTTTGCCCCGCTCTTACCTAACAAAGACAGACAGACATCACTGCTGAATCCCACGCATCCCCAAGCTGGAGACTGGCTGTCTTTGCTATACCATCAAACTTCCTAACTTTGATGAGACCAAGAAGAATGATATCCCCCTCTAGCAATAGTAGGAAAGACCACAAGATGTTGCTCAGTGAAGTATTGACTTTTTTTTATTTCATGTCATCCTGTTTCTCTCTCATGTCATCTTTCTGTAACATATGGAATGTAAATTCACAAGTTGTAATGACAAAACAGAAGGGAGCAAGCACTGCAGACACAGACTACTTCAAAAAGTTGGGGGCATGATCACACTGCTCTGCCATCACAAGCGCCCCAGGAGGCAAAGGGTAGGGAGGCCTACCTATTACCAGGTATGGTCTGCACATCTTTGAAGATATTCCCCTTCTTCTGCTGAAAAAGTCAAGCACATCCTGCAGAATTTAAATGGGGAGAGTCTGGTTAGTGTTAACTAGTAAGGGAAAACACTTCAGTATATGCATAAACAAAACTCTGTTAAAATGAATTGGTATCATTTTACTCTCATGGCCAAAGTCAACCTTAAGTGCATAAAGTAACAATAACAGAATAAACATCAGGCAACAATATTGTTTCTGGCTCAAATCAAGAAAGTTCATTTTGAAGTTGGAGTGGTTACTCTTTTCCATCTAAACTGTAACACTTCCTCAATGAATTCTGACCCACTGGAAGCAGAATAAGAGCTATCCTCCTTTGAGAAAACAACATATGACTATTCTTTCCTCCTATCTATGACTAACTCCAGTTAGAATTTACTCTTTTTATAAATATTCAGGCATCATTTGACACACTGTTGAAGGAAGATAAATCTGAAACCATTTCTGGATGAGGGAGAATCACAAAGATCACTCACAGGAGGCAAATGCACTCATCTGTGAGAAATGGGAGGTGAAAGCTCTACAAGGATGGAGCACTCCCAAACTATCTGAAATACTTGATGGATCTTTTCCCACCCTCTGTGATTAATAGAATGCATAAGCTATTCAGTCTCCAAGCATTTTGCTTGAGGAAGCTTTGATTTGAAAAATGAGACAAGTGCTTCCAATGCTGTCATTGATAGGAAATTAGGTGATAAAAGAGAGCACATTTAAGCAGCTCCTAAATATTCATAATTAGAGCTGTCAAACCGCTATACTATCCCCTCTCTCTTCTTGCATTTACCCAAACGTTCTGTCAGGAGTAATGAAAACAGCAAAGCCAGAGGGAAGTGACAGCACTAAAGTGCTTCAGAAGTAATCACAGGAAGACACATAGGGGGTCTTTTTTTTCTGGTCCAGACCACAGTACAGATAAAACCATCAAGTCAGGTGTATCTTAATTTGCTATGTTGTGAGGTTTAGAGTTGCTTTACTTTTAATGGATGGTACCCTCAGAGGTTTCTCCTCCTGCTACTTCCCCTCTATTTGGTGCAGTAACAGAGCATTTGACTTACCAACTTTTGATTGTTTCCCTAGAAATATATTCCAAGATGATTTTTCTCATGTCTCTGAAAAAAGATAAAATTATATAATGCAAAATTATAATAAGCAAAAATAGATTATTTATTTGAATATTATGAAAAAAGATGTATATTTACAAGGATCTTTTGTTTCTAAAGCCCTATACTGACAGAAGGGGGTCTCAAACCAAGGTATCCCAAATATGAAAGTAGGTATACTCAAAAAATGAGAGATTCAAATTGTTATGCACTTCATTAACTATTTTTCTAGCACTCTATTATCATAGGATCATAGAATCACAGAATGATTTGGGTTGGAAGGGACATTAAAGACCATCTAGTTCCAACCCCCCTGCCATGGGCAGGGACACCCTCCACTAGACCAGGTTGCTCAAAGCCTCATCCAGCCTGGCCTGGAACACTTCCAGGGATGGGGCATCCACAGCTTCTCTGGGCAACCTGTCCCAGTGCCTCACCACCCTCTCCAGGAAGAATTTCTTCCTGATATCTAATCTAAATCTCCCTGCTTTCAGTTTAAAAGCATTACTCCTTGTCCTGTCACTACAGGCCCTTGTAAAAAGTCCCCCCCAGCTTTCTTATAGGGCCCCTTCAGGTACTGGAAGGTGCTATAAGGTCTCCCCAGAGCCTTCTCTTCTCCAGGCTGAACCAGCTCAACTCTCTCAGCCTGTCCCCATAGCAGAGGTGCTCCAGCCCTCTGAGCATCTCCGTGGCCTCCTCTGGACTCGCTCCAACTGGTCTATATCCTTCTTAAGCTGAGGGCTCCACAGCTGGACACAGCACTCCAGGTGGGGTCTCATGAGGGCAGAGTAGAGTGGGAGAACCCCCTCCCTCGACCTGCTGGCCACGCTTCTCCTGACTTAGAAGAACTCCAACTCAGCTCTGCTTTTTAGGTCAGGATATTGAATGGTGTGGCAAGGAGCTGCAGAACTTCACCAGCAGCCACGAGACATGCTTGAACAGGCACTTGCACAAGCGAAGCAACAGTCAGGTTGCTCCTGACATGAATCAAATCTCTGCCGCAGACGTCTCTGGAAGAGCGATACCTGGTTCGCATCACAACAAAGCACATTCTGTGAGCGCAGCTGCTCCTACAGAAGACAATCTTTGCTTCACTTATGTTTTTCCATGCAGCTTCTATAGGTACGAGTTTCTCCAGTGCTAGGAGGTGACACAATCAAGCTATAGCCGCAGGGTTTGCAGTGAAGTCCAGGCCTTAACCTGACTTAAAGCACAATGCAGTGTCTTCCAGCTGCCTTCGGCATCCATCAGGCTGGGCCCTGGGGAGCAGCAAGGGCAGAACACAACTTGTCACCTAGCACGTATAGCAACTGCTGGGACCACTTCTAAATTGGAACAGAGTTATAGGGTTGGCTTGAAACCACCTGAGAGGAAGAGAGCAGTACAAGGCAGTAATTGGTACACAGTAGCGTTGTCCTCTGGCTTTGGTATGGGAAATGAAGACAAATGGCTTATGCAATTGACACTTCAGGAGGGTGTATGCATGAAGAATGGAATTACTTCCAAAGACTTTTGGATAGGTCTATATGCTTATGATAATGAAACACGCCTAGTTTGTAAAAAAATAAAGGGATCAGCATCTCAGTTTTGTCTCTTCTGAGAAGTTAGGGCTGGGGGAAAATATCTGATTCATGAACATACTGATCATATGGACTTTGTAATAGTGAGAGCTGAAAAATCCCAAATGTATGCAATTCTCTGGAAAGGGAATGGAGTCCAGGACAGACTATCCAGGTGACGGATGCTCAATACCCCGGTGTGTCCAACTCCAACATCACCTGAACAGCAGACTACTTCACAGCTGCACACCTTGGACAACATATCTTCTCACTACCCTGCCAAGCGAGTTATAAAAAATAACCTCAGGTAGCAGCCATCCTTAGAAAAAGGCACATCCGTGCTTTCATGGTACTGAATCGTCACTATAGCAGAGTTCTGATCTTGCCAAATTGTCTAATTCCAAATGAAAAACTCTTCGGGAATTTCATGACCATCTCTGTCAGGGACAGTTTGGCTTATTGTCCTGATCCATGTGTAATGAAAGATCTGGCAGACTAAAAGAAAGTGGCCCCTGCTGAAGAACCAAGTCCCTGGATCTTTATCCCTAAATGTGTGTACCCAGATCATCTGTCAGAAAGTGGGCAGACAGAAAGGGGGTTTGCAGTGAAAGACAGTATGTGCAGTATGTCACTGTTTGCAGTGAAAGACAGGCTATGTTCACCCATATCTACAGACCGGTTGACTGAATATGTATGTGGGGTTTTTTTAGACTGTATAAGAAATGTACCATTTAAACACACAAGTATATCACTATTTTCCCATGTTTTTGTGGTAACCCACTTCTGCAAAGGTTTTGTGCTCAATCCACCATCCTGAAAGCCTTTCTTTGGAGTCAGATGGAAGCTGAAAACACATTGTTTTCTCTTTGGATTGGGCTGACTGGTAACACCTTGCATCCTCATTTACAGCTGTAAGAAAAAACAAGCATTCTGACTTGCAAAACTGTAACGGGCTCTAAGGAAAAGATCGGACCTTATGGCTTGTTAGGCTGGATCACCATGAGAGTCTTTCTGGAACAAGCAAAACACAATTCCTCATACCCCTGTGCAAGTGGTGGGTGGATACTGAAACATTTCTGCTGTCACTTTTTGATTTTATGTTATGTGGCTTCATGTTGAGCCTTAATTTGCTGCTTTTTATAGCTCAAGTGTAAGAAATACAGTTGAACAAATGTTCCTGTCCCCCCTCCACCACTATCCCTCCCTCAAAAAAAAAAAAAAAAAAAGGAAAAAAACGTGTTGTGAATATTCATTTGTATTTCTGTACAAATTCACTGGGATTACACTCCTAGTTCATCTCCACCAAGTAATCCGGTGAATTCTCTAACGAGAAGCAACCGCCACTCTGAGCAAGGAGTCCTGTGCTTAGAACATGGGGCAGGCTCAGGTCCACCAGGGAGAAGTGAAGGGGCTTTGGCCAACCACCTTCATGCTGGTCACCCTTCTCACGTAACAGGACCCAGCTGTGGCCATGGGGACAATGCCACCATCTGTCCTCCAGGTCAGGACAGTACCTGCCCTCTCACCTCAGCAGCACAGCAGCGCTCAGGAAGGCCACACTGAATTTCTGCCCCAAAGAGGAGGAAGCAAAAGATATTGTAGATTTTTAATTTTTTTTTCATGGCTGGATCCACAGACCTGACCTACAGATGTTTTGAGAATCACTCCTGAACTTCTGTAGCACAAGCAAGAAGAGAGTGCAGCTTGGTGTAACAGCAATACATCAACATAGCTGTAGAAGTGCTGCATAAGTGCTTTCGAGCATGGGGAGGCCTCTGGTTTTAATGTTTTACTGAAATATTTAGAGTAATTTTGCCTTTTACTGAAATATTTAGAGTAATTTTGACAATGCAGAACAAGTAGGAGAATACTGACAGCACCACGGAAACAGAGCAGCGAGTAAACAGAGTTAAATCCTGAGCCACTGAAGCCAACAGGAAATTTCTGAGGGAGCTGGACTGGATTGTTGTGTACTACCTCTTCACGGGCATTTTAAAGTCATATATATTGCTTTTATATTGTATCCCAGAGCACAGCGCTGCTGTACCTGAAAGCCTGGGTTTCAAAGAGAACAAACAGAAATCTCCACTGCTCCTCTTTCCCTTGAGAGAAAACCACATTCATTTTTAATGTGAATTTCAGCCCTGAGCTGAATGGCTCCAAGGTCAGGTGAGCGCTGGTGGCATGTGGGAAGCGGCTGGGTCACACAGCCAGGGAGGTGGGGGCAGAAAATAGCACCACCACCCTCTTTCAGCAGTACCGAGCCCCTAAACCAGCGAGCTGTATCATCGCTGCACCCCAAGTGTCCCAGGCATGAGACTCCTGGCCCTGGATGAAATAGATGAAGCTGCCATGAGAAGCTCAAAGTAGGACAGAAGATTGCTTGGAGTAGCCTCTCCGAGCGCAGGGTCCACTGGGTAACACCAGTCTCACTGCTGTGCACTACTGTTTCCCCAGACTACAGATCTGACGACCGGCTGCATCTGGTACCTCAGGTCAAGGACTGAAAGTGGGTGAGACACATGTGGGGCAAGAAGGGACCGTTCAAGGATGGTCAACTGAGTCTGTCCAGTTGACCGGCCTGCTTTTCACCTTTAGCCCTCGAGAGATGAGTAAAGATTTTCAAGGAATCCCTTAAGTAGGTTGATTGCCAAATCCATTTACATAGAATCATCATCATCTCAAAGCACCAAAGAGTAGAAGAAACAGACTATGAGTGAAAATGTAAGCAAGGGAAAACAATAAACAGGAAAGGAGAGTGAAAGAGAAAAAACAGCTTCTTGAAAGGAGGTAAAAAGAAGGAAACAAGAAGGAAAAAAAAGACTCTGGATAGGGAATATATACAAAGTACCTTGAATGGTCTCTACCTGTCAAGGTCCCACACAGGAAAGATAGGATCATCTCACCTACCAGCGACACCTACGTACTGAGGGCTATACTGGAGTTACTCAAATTGCCGCTAAGCTTACCCAACAGAAACAAGCACTTCCAGGGCAAGCTTTGTCTTGTCTCAAAGAAGTTACCCAGAATATCTCAATATTTGTTTCTCTCAACTAGCTCTAAAAGGAGCCTAAACAACCAGCACTATGTGGACACCTATATAGTACAGGCACCTAAAGTTGGTTGAGGATAATGCACAGTAACATCCTCCCCACTCCCGCATGGTCTCTTCTGTTTCTTGGTGTTCTCTGGGACTCCTGAGCTCCATGTTTCCCGATTCTCAGAGAGAGGTGCCCATCACAGACAAAGGCTGTCACCCTGCCAAGCTGGAGATCAGCTGAACGCTTGGGAAACCAGGACCTGGCACACCACAACATACAAGACAAGTAGGTTTAGCTGTCTCAGGGCATTGCTAACAAGCACTGCCAGTTTCTAGCCATAAAACCAATACCTGGCCAAGTAGCAACCCGTGTATTCCTCCCACTGGGAAGACTTCGGTAAATCACGTAGGAACAGTAACTGTGTGCACTTTAAATTTGTCAAATAAAACTGCCTGTGGTAATCTGTCCTTCACAGGCTGGGTTCAGCTCTTGGGTAAATCTGCAGAAGTGAGGGAGAAGTTGTAACAGGCACAGAGAACAAGTCCTAACAGAATGACAATAGCAGGCATCTTCAGTAGCATACTAATTCTGTTCACTAAATTGGGCACTTCCCCACTTTATTTAAATAATTATAGTGAAAGAGACATTTATAGAATGAAAAGTTTGGAACAAAGTTCGATTTAAACAAAACCAAATGAAATAAAAAGGTACATTTTCAGCTGGCAGAAAGAAATAGACTATATTTGGATTTTGGTCAGAAATTCAAGGACTGTTTTTATCGCCTCTAAATATGGCAGCAGAATTCTGAGGGTCCTGGTACTGGGAGTGATTCTGGAGGCACATCCTCTTTGGAAAAAGATTAGGGTAATTTTCCACACATGTTTGTTTATTAATAGAAAGGGGGAGAAAAATTAAACTGTCACAGAATTGATGGAACCTTGTAAAAGCTTCAGTGTCGGGAAAAACTTCTGTCCAGAGCTCATACTTGATGCTCTAACAGACACTTTGCATCAAAGCATTGCTGCCTTCAGTCATCCACCTCTTCATCCCAAGAGCAGTTGAGAAGTTATCAGGAGTTCCTGATCCATTTGAGAATGTACTCTTGAATGTGTTTTCATGCAGGTTTTTGAGCAAAACGACTCTGAGTCCAATCCACACTGATGAGCTAGGCCACGGACTGTGATGGTCCCAGTTTACACCCATGGTGGCCTTCCAAAGGGCGCTAGCAGAATCTGCAGACCCTTGCTGAACAACGCCACAGCTCAGCTATCTCCTTTCATTTTTAGGGGCTGCTGACCTAACTAATTGCTGGCTTTCAGTATTTTTGGATGGATTTGGGCCAACAGCCAAATGACCTTGAGCTTATCATGTTCTGCCAGCTGCTCTGCGATGCCGTCTGCCTACTCCTCACCTCCCTCCCTGTTCTCACCTGCAGAGCACAGGGATGTGAGCTCATCCCGATAGGACAACTACCTTCCTCCCTTCTACCCAGCAGAGAACAGCCTTCAGACGGACAATGGCACACTTAAACTCACTGACTTCTGTGGAATAACTTCAGGTTTTACCTGCACAACAGAGGGGAGACGTGCGGTGAGGACCACTGATGTACTAGTGCGGAGGTCCAGGGTGACATAGCGCTTTTAATGCTTTTGTACAAGCCTGTGCCCTCCACAACATCTCTGACCTGCACCATTTCAGCAGGAGACACTTGCCAGGGCTGAAGAAGCAGTGAAAATGGGAAGATTGCCACGATCCAGAGGTGTGACTGCAGCTCTCCTAGGCACACTTGAGTCACCTTCAGCTGCCAACTCCGGTGCTGACAGCAAGCATTTCTGCACAGACTGTGCAAATCTGCCCAGGACCCTGGGTGAGCACCTGGCTACGGATGTTCTCAATGTCACAGCTCTCTTGTTATCTGTCTCCAAGCCAGGAAATTTCAGGTGAGCTCAGGATGGAAAGTCAAGCCACAGTCTGCCCCTTGAACTGCACGACAGCAAAGGTGTAAACCAAAATGCTGAGTACATGGGACCTCTTGGTACTTTGGAAATGCAAGTGCAGTTGTTGGCAGGCTGGATGGAAGGGCTGTAAACAGCCTACACACACACACCCCGAAAACCTCCTGTATACCTACACATGCACCAACCTCTCCGTGAAACAGCATCAGGTTAACTACATGCATCCAGAGGCTTTTAAAACTTCTGATCTTACTGGAAGAGGAAAGCTGAAAGCAGGGCACTTATAAATTTATAACGAAGGCATTTGAAGAAGCAAGTCTCTTTTTTCTGTTTACCGTGTGGTACCAAATAGATGATTCTGTGAGCACGTGCATCAGATAACTGTGAAAAATGTATTTGCAATATCTTTGTTAAATATCTCACTAATGTGAAAGAAAGAAGAAAGGTCATCTGTCAAACGTAGTTGTGAGGCAGGGAAAAAAAATCTCTCATGTTGGATATCTTGAAACCTTTAGGCTCATGATATTTTTGTTGAACAGAGAAAATGTGATCAATGAATCATTAGGAGTCCTGTGCCTGATAATGGAGGTCAAGAGTGCCTTTTGATGATGAGTTTAAGATGCTTTTATTAACCTGTCTCAAGATGGTTGATTGCTTTCTAATGTGATGAGGCCGTCTCCAGCACTTGAATTTTAAATGTTTAGAGATCCACACTGTCAAATGCTTCACAATAAATGAATTATTGTGCAAATAAAACTCAAGGTAGTTTTTAATAAAATCCAAGAGATTGCACTATTCTGTAAAGACTAATCATGTTTTATGAAGTACTTGCTAAAATAAGGTTATTAACAGGAAGACACCTGGAAATTAATTAGGAACTAGGTGTATCTCATTTTCTTTTCACACAAAGTTTCTGAGTATGTAAATACACTAATTTCTAATTTCTTCCAGTTAAATTCTGGCTCATTATAACAGTGCATATGTGAGAAGAACAGAATTTATCTATGTTCAGGTCCTAAGGAGCAAAGCCCTTTTCAGCCTTGATGCTTTCTGATACAAAATCTATTTTGCGTCTGGTTGACTATACAGATTACATTCACATTCGCTTCAGAATTCTGTTACACGGTTAGAGAAGTACAAAGTGATGTCTGACTAAATGAGAATCAGGCCGTTGCACATAAAGTTTCACTCCTGTTTCAGGATCCCAATTCCCATTTCATTTACACCAAAATGAACCACAAGTAAATCCATTTAAATCCACCAGACTGTACAAATGGGAAAAAGGAGTAAGGAAGGTCTTAATTAGAGGAGGTGAGCAGCAGTGTTCCGTGTTTAAATGGCTGCATGCTTTGTTATAATATATGGGATTTTGTTCATGCACCCTTTTTAAAACTGACAGCTTTAGGCCTTCTTGAAAGACAGTTCCAGTATCAGTTCTGAATTTATAAAAAGGAGCAAAGCATGAGTTTTCATTAGGTCCTGCCAGCCCCAACTATTCATGGTAGATGAGTTTCCTGTACCCTGCTTTCACCTGGTGATACGTTAGAGGACAAATTATTAAGTCACTAATTAGGCTGGTAGCTGTTCAAATTCATATGACTTTGCCTTGTTGTACAGCTACGTGACATAATGCTCAATTGTTTCATCTGCCATCTGCTTTGGTGTCAAGATGTGCTTTTTTTTCAAGTGACATTCTGTTGTCAATTGCAGCATTCTTGACATTTCTAAATGTCTTTGTTGAGAAGTTTGTGGTCTAGTTTGTGTTTCCACAAGAAAGTGTTGATGATCACCACCAGTACTATGGGACTGGCTGTTCATGGCAGTGGGAGGGATCGCTCACCCTGCCATTTCTATGCCGTACCCTAGAAAATTCTGAAGCTTTCTCCCAATTCCCTGCCAGTTCCACTTCTGAGTGAAGGTTTCAGAGGGTTTCACTTGCTCTGCTATTTTGCTCTTCACTTACTCTACACATTCAATATTCTTCTGAAACCACTTGCAATGACGTCAGAAAAATCAACCTTGGTCTTAAGGCCTCCATCCCCTCTTACAGGTCAGGACTACAAAGACTCAATGTTACTGAGATGCTCAGCTTACTGTTCTCAGTTTAATTTAACCTGGACTGGCTGTGTGCTGTATTCTACTATACCGTGTACTGTGTTCCATAGGGAGAGCCTCTCACTAGGCAGCAGTTGTGCACAAAACAATGTTATACTGGCTCATGAGCCAGTATAATGAATCAGAATATGAATCAACAGTGTGTGATGCTGAAAAATAACCCCAAAACCTCAAAAAGCTAGTCTTACTCTTTGGGGTACTAAAAGAAATGCTGTTTGCAAGACCTGGGAAGTATGTGACTATTTGGAGTATCAAAGCCTAAGAAAGATGTAGGCATATTTGAAAGTGTTCAGGGGACAGCAACAAGAATAAAAAGTCCGGAGAACTGACAACAGACAACGCTGGGTTAGAGACACAATTATCACCAGTGCAATTTCTGGAGGTTTGTCCCATCTGTAGTGCTGCAAATGTCTGATTTTTTGAATTCTTCTCTCAATCCTTCTAGCCCACAAACACCAACATGTTCTCCTGGGGAAATTTTTAAAGACCTCAAGGAACTGTAGGGAATAGGTGGGAAAAGCTGCCTTGCCGAGGGCTCATTCTCAGTGCTCATGAGGGTAGTGATGCAAGTTACAAGGATGTTAATAATCCTCTGAGTATCTGCAAGACCTTTTTCTCCTTGCATACCCTTTATGTTTTTCAACCGCTTATCCTAATTGTACCCTCTGACGGTTCCTAGCGGTATCTTGCACATACTCAGACACTTATTAACATCCTTATAACTAACTAACTGTGTCCTAACTGTACCCTCAGAAACAAACAACACCGAGTAACACCTTGGCCTGATGTTGTAGAGCTGTGGCCCTCTAATTAGTCCCACTACCAGTCCCACTGTGCACAAAAGCAAGCTCGGATCGCTGGCAAAGCTGATGTAACCCAAGGCAATGCCAAGTCGCACCTGACAAGGATCAAGCTGTAGACCTGTACTGTAGCAATGGCAGAATTTGGTTCCTAAAAGCTTTCAGGATCAGGCCCTGCATAGCTTTCATAATGCATTTAAATAACTTCTCTTAGGCACTGCAAAAAAGCAGTTGGTCCGTACAGAAAAAGGTCACAACAGACTTACATTTCAACAAGAGGTAATTAACAGATTATTTGGCCTTTCATTTGTCACTTCTTATAAAGTGATGTACACGGCCAGTTACATAAGGACTCTGTTGTACCAATGTTAGCAGAGAAAAAATTCATTAGGAAACTCTAATAGTTGCTTAGGACGGTTATCAACCAACACAGAAGGTATTTGCACATTTCCACTTCTCTGCTTAAAGGTTCCTGCTGAGAATAAATACACAAAGTTTCTTTGTGGGAGCTTCCAACAGGTTGAAAGGTTTAGCTTGAAACAAAATAAACATCCAATAATCCATGTTCTATTGGCACAATATACTCCTTCATTTTGATATCACGGCGACAAAGCTGCCCATTCTGATATTTTGCTCAGTGAGATGATACACTATTAGATAATTTTACATTCAAAACTTGCAGTTAAATACATGCCTCACTTCAAATCCTGAAATCAGTAGGACTGTTCATGGGCCTGAGTACCTTCCCGAATCAGGCTGCAAACGACAAGACTTTTTCCCACCTAGTTTAGCTAAAGATGAAGCTGAGGGATGAAGCAAGGTAGCAGCCAACATATTTTGGTTTGTCTGAACAGCTCTCATCTGGCAATAGCTCTCACTATCTTGGCATGCCTCACTCACTGCCCACAGCACATGGAAAACCTGGCTAAGGGTTCTATCTAACACAAACAGTAATGTCATGGCATGATTTCAGCGCTGCTATAAAAGTGTGCTGAGGATTTAAAGTTAAAATGTGTCTTCTGGACTCTGAAAGCTCTATCATCCCATTTGTTTTCAGACAGAAGCATAACCTGAAAGCAACTTTTCCCTGAAAATTGCTGTCATGCTACCACCCTGAAAGACAGCAGAACAAAGAAGTATTTCAAGTGATTTCGTGGACATCTGAGCATTTTGCTAAAAGCAAGTTTGTAACAATCTGTTGAATTTTCCAAAATTATAATGAAACCAACTCAGAATAATAGCCTGTGCCCTGTTTGATCACATCTCAGCAAAGCTGTTTACAAAAAACTCCGTGGGTTTCTAAAAGGAAGGGATCAAAAGTCTAGTTCATAAAGTTCTTAAATTCATGCTTAATTTTATCTGCTTGGGTTGGCACTTCAAAATCCAAACAAAGGAAAACACAGGCAGTTAGCTTGCAAAACAGAAGTACCTAGCTGAAGGTAGGTAGGAAGACAGGTTTACAAGCATATTTTATTTCTATATATGTAATTCTAAAATAGTGTACTTTACGCGAAAAATGCAAACTCAAATGTGAAAGTGTAAAAGCAAGATTTTTTTTTCCAAAGGACAGCAATCTGTATTGCATTCAGAGTGTCTCTTTCCTAGATGTAAAACAAAGATCTCATGCCACCTTTAAGACCATTGCTGAATCCATTGAGATGATGAACACAAATCTTTGAATTTCCAGTCCAAAACAGCGTTTTTAGCAAATAAGATGTTTGATAGTACCCACCTACTTTTCTTTTTGTCCACATTGTTTGAGTTTGAAGAGTTTACTGAGAAGACACAGGCTTAGTGTCAGATGATACCATCATAATAGCTCATAGACTGAACACGAGCATCTCCCAAGATCTGTGAATATCCTTGGTCCAGTCCTACACCATCTACAGTGGGTTTTTTTTCTTTCTCTAATCAGTGAAAACATAATGAGAATATGCTTTATCTAGAGCTGTTTTGCACAGCTTGAGTAAATTGGAGTGAAAGAAAAGCTGCAATCATTCAAAGCATTCATTTAAAGAGATGTTGCTCTCCTCCTTCTTCCCTACTGATCCTCTAAAGCTCATTTATGAAGTATTTTTCCACTTTGCTTTCCTCTTCTTTTCTCTACTCTCTCCAATTGTAGATGTCTGTATTTTCACTGATGTAGGACACAAAGCCCAGGAAAGGCCTCACCAAGTGAGTGAAAAGCAATTGCTTTCCAGTACGTAACACTGCCCACACCAAATGTACAGCTGGGATTTTCCATGATCCTCTAATTGACTGGTAACATCAATAAGGGTTGAGTCATAAGCTTAATTCACAACTCAACTATTTCTCAAACTTACCATCAACTCTTTCTCAAACTTACCAGCACCACCTGTTTCTCACACTTACCACACCATTCAAATTTATCCCACCATTTATATCAGTGGATTATATGAAAGTTAAGCCTGGTTTATTGACACAATTCAGTAGGTACTTTTCCAGGTGCCCAGGAGTGCTTTGTAGACCTGCACGACGAAGGCACGCTCTGACATACCTCGGCACAGCACACGGCTGTTCTGTCCACCAACAAACTATCCCAGAGACAAGCTGTGGACTGGAGCATGGTTGCCTCACAAATCAGGGGAATTCAAGCTCAGTGCATCACAGAAATAATGAGAAATACTGACAGACATGATCAGGGTAGAGCAGAGACTATGAAGAACTACTTCAAATACAGGAGCAACTAAGTAAACACAGTAGAAATATTAGGCCTTGGAGATGTAGCTGAGATGTCTGCACTAATGTAGTGAAGAAGGAGGAACAAGGAAAAGGAATGAAAGGAGTGAGAGGAAAACATGGCTTCAGGTGACAGGTTACACGGAGCACCTTCGAGGAGCTCCAGACAGGTCTGTGGGGAGCAAGGCAAGCATTGGGAAGCCCAGAGAAGACTCTGGTGCAAGATCATCCTCAAGAGAAAAGGAAGGTGTCCTTTCTCAGAATTTGGGATGTTTGGACAGCTAGAGAATGCAAATACCTGGCCCTGTAAATACTATAGAGAAAGGAGCAATAGCCCAGCCCAGCAAACACTCCTGTTTCCATACAGCACATCGTGCTGACAGACAGTTCCAGTAGCAAAGACCAAACAAGAGTTGTATGAGACATATGTGATCTACTCTAGGCGATCCTACTCTGGCAGGGGTTGGACTAGATGATCTCTAGAGGTCCCTTCCAACCCCTACCACTCTGAATCTGTGAATCTGCAGGTGTTAAACCAAGAGTTAACAGTATCGCAGGTGATGCCATTTATGCACCCTTGGCTAAAGAAGCAAATCTTTTCTTTTATCCCTTTCATTTATTATGCGAAAATATTTATTTTCTGCCCTGTCTTAAAATTTCCTCAGTAACCAAGGAAAATTACAGACTGAGCAGTTCCTACAGTGCCTGTAGAAGGACTTTTGGAAACTGAGATTCTATCCCATTTTACAGGTTTCCTCCTTTCCCTGTAATGCAGCAGCCAGTGAACAGAGGCACGCCGCAGAAAACTAAGAGAGCGAGGATGTGCTGTGCAGAATAGCTGATCTGGTTTTGTGGCAGCATGAGAGAGGCTGTGAACATCTTGGAGAATCACTCAACCCCTCCGAGAACCCAAAAGCTCTGACTGCAGATTAGGACAGGGAATTTCCTGACCCAGCTCTGAGGGGTCTGATTCAGCAGCAGTGGAGAGGTTACCCTGTGATGGCCAACATCGTTCCTACTCCCAGTTACTACACAGACCCCTCTGAGATGGTCCCAGACCCTTTGCAGGGGTGACTGAATGACCCGTGTAGCAACTGGTACAGTTTATGGCATATTATAAAAGGGTAACACCAAATTGCTGCCAGTCTCCCTTAATGCATGCAGCTGCCAGCTCTGGTTGCTACAAGAGCAGTTATGGCAGATCTCTGCTGCTACACGAGCAGTCACACCACCTTTACAAGACAGACTTCTTCAAGAAGAGGTTTGGTAGGCTGCTGTAGGCCTGAACCACAATTGTTCCTCCAAGGGAAGCCATCCCCACTTGTGAGTCAGGTTGTGGCTAATTTACTCAGGGACAAAGCCAGTTTGAGGGATTGTTGTTCCCTCTCGAACGCCTAGCCACGCATTCACACTCCCACGCCACCCCAGAAGCTACCTCCCTCAGCTATGCTGATTCAGCTACCTTGTGAGCATGGTCTGAAACCTGTGAATTGACTGTGTTAATCTCCAGGACTTCTTTTTCAGCGCAAGAGCTATTTTAACCAGATCTGTTGTCACCGGGTGATGACGTAGAGTCACAGCCTTAGGCTGTATGACATTCAAAATGAAAAATATTTGTTTAACAGAAATTCCCATAATTTACTCTGAACTACAACATATATCCTAGATACAAGTTCATACAAGTTTACAGGTGATTCTTGTCTTACATGAGTCACCTGTGGTTACATGTGGTTGAAAACCTCCCTAACATCTTGGACTGAACATACAAAGCGCCATATCCCCACGTCCAAAAGGATTTTTACCCCTTTCATTGCTAACTGTCAGCTGAAAATCTATTTGCAAGACCTTGAAGTGACTGCAACCGATGTAATTAAAACATCAAATTCGAAGCTCAACACTTAGTGCCTTTCACTTGGACACCTACAGCGTACATTATCAGAGTAGCTTGTGGGAGGCATAGTTGCACACACAAATGCTCTTGCTGCTTCGTGGCAGGACCTGCATGTACGTTCCCCACTCCTCATCACACCAACTTCAACGTGTGTTTCATCACGCTGGTGTCAAAGGTGGCTTAAAGAACAGAATTGACGGAAAGCACACTGAGGGCAAAATTCCACCCTGACTGATCAGCCTCGCTGAATGAACGGATATATGGAGGAGAAAAGGTTACAAACCGGGCTTGGGGAGCCTCTTCCTTGCTGACTGTCAAGTAGTGCCGAGGCTTGGAAGACCCCTTTGGCAAGCAGCACTCCAGCCTAGATCTCCATGTCACCCAGAAGGGTCAGGAGATGATTCAAGCGGTTGCGGCGCACCGAAGAGTGGCGCCGTGTGTATGAAATGCTGCTTGGATCTACGCCTCGCTTCAGGTTGACAGTTCCCCAGTGTCACTGAAGGATCGTGGTCCTAAACACACTGCATTGTCTTGCTTTGAGATCAGGTCTCATCCTTTTTCCTTTAGCAACGATCAACACTCAGATCTCTCTTGCACACGTGAATGCTGTTATGTACATAGGTTTAATCACATGCGTGCAGTATTTGTGCATACACATAAAAGGCTACGCATTTCTATCGAAACCATGTCCCAAGAAACCACTTCTAAGTCCACTGCTGGAAAATGGACAGTTTCTGACCCACAGAATTATTAGAATATGTGATCTGGCAGGGTCATTATCAGCAGGCATACAGAGGTTTGCCTTGCTCTCAGACTGACGGTCTTGAACCTTTTGCTCCATTAGATTTGCCTTGTGTCCTTCTGCCAATAACAATCAGCACTGATTATGCCACACCCTTTCTGTCCTGGATGAAGAGTTACACATGCCATCTCACTCCCAATGTCAGAGACATTTCCAACCATGAACTCAATCCAAGAAGAGAGGAAACATTTTTGTTCTTCTGGTTTTAAGTGTAGACTTAATCAAGGGCAAATCACTGTGTGTGACAGATTTCTTCTAAAAGAAGGAAATGTGTTGATTGGCTTTTTTTTTTAAACTTGTAGAAGTAATCTCATGCCAAAAAGTAGGTCTGCTCTAGACAGGTGATAAGAAGGACTGACCCTAGAATGAGAACACGTTACTACGTTGCCGTTCTTTCCATCACTGTCTGATAAAGTTCTCACTCTGTTCTTTAAATTCTCCCAAAAAACACCTAACAAAACCAAGCCACTGTTGCTGGTATTTCTAATATTAAGACCACGCTACAAGAAAACTTTCTCAAAAAAAAAAAAAATCAGGTCACTGTAAAACTCATAAAAAAGCAAACCACATCACAATCTGTTTTCAGCCTGATTCCCTAATGCATAGCAAGATAGGCATCAAGCACTTGGGAAGGCCTCAAATTAGCTTAGCTTTGCTTTGTTTAACCAAAATCAGCTCAGTGAAACCACACTGTCACAGCCAGTCCACTGATCAAAATAGATTACGGTCTACCAATCTCTTTCCCCAGTGCCTGCCGCCATCCAAATCTCCCTGCTATCTCACCAGCTACGTATGTTCTGGCTTATGAATCAAAACTCAGGCTCTACTTAGTATCCACTTGTAACTAACTGCATCCCCAGCTACCCAGTCTGTGGTTCTGGAACCAGAGCTACAGCCTCCTGGGTTTCATCTGCATGATTTTTCACAAATACAGCATTCTGCTAAAATCACATTAAATCTTCAGATGGGAAATCTAACCCTGCTCATTTACAAACCAACCAGCAATGTTTTAAAGCATGTAAGCACAAATAACATCATCAACAGAACGGGCTTAGAATTAAGCCCTTAGTGTGTTTCTAGTAAGGCCTTACATCAGTGAAACCGTGAGAAGGAACAACCCATTATCTATATCAGGAATTTAAATCTTTCTTGAAGAGTAAAATCTGTGATTACAGGCATATTTCTTGTGACACTGCTGAAGTCAATCCTGATATTTAATAAAAGACGGTGGGTCAGGTCTTTGCTATATTTTTATTCCTTACAGACTTTTTTCTTCACATTATATGGACAAGTGAATAGGAAAGAGTCTTTGTTTAGCCAAATTTTCATGCTTACACTGTTATTTGGACTGCAAAAGCACTTATTTGTCCCAGGAAATAAGACACATACTGAAATATATGAAATGCATTTTACAGGAGTAAAAAATGCATTGGGAAACCAAATTTGGTCCACAAACTGTTGTAATTAATTTAGCTTCAGTAAGCAAACAACTTCTCCCTGACATGAAGAAATCCTCTAACACAGATTTTTACTTCAAAGCGTGCTGAACAAAGCCGGTGGAAAGGAATGATTTGGAGTCAGTGTGGGGATTTTAAGGGCACTTTCTACTATTTGCCAAAATTACCAGCACTTTGGGTTTTCCTGATAAAAGCGTTCTTCATAACGATCCTCACAGCAGGCTTATGAATCGGTTGAATCATCTTGTAACTACATCTACTGCCATCCAGAGGTAATTGGCAAAAGTTTGAAGAGTAAATCTAAGTTAATGGTATCGCTAACAGTGAGATACGAATGCCGTACATTAGAGCAGTTCCCATCAAACACAAACTTAAAGCCGTAGCCCAGCTGAAGAGAAACTTCAAAAATAAAAGTAGGATAATTCTTTTCCAACAGAAAAACAAAACCAACCGTGTATCACAATGACGTCGGAGTTCTTTTGGTGCATCACATATATCCAGCATTACGCTTTCTATGAATCTTTCGGAAAAGCGTTTCTGCAAATTACACTCTGCCATCTTATGTTTTTCATGCAGACTTGAACTGTGGTTTAAAAGAAAACAAAAAAACCCCAAACGCTACAGCCTTCTTCACCTCAAAGAAAGCCTGCGCTTTGCGACAGCATCCAATTTCCGTCTGATCATCTCACAGTAAAGTAAGCAAGCAAACACTAAGGAATCAAGCACGTACACACACGCTATGACATGTATTACTGTCGTTCATACGGAAGAGAGAAGGAACCTCAGGGAAAGAGAAAGCAATGATGTAAGTGTTTAAGTACCTATGGATTGTGAGTGCCCACAGTTAGGGGTAACTGCCTTCAAGTCCTGTGGCTGAGCACTCACAAATCCAGCCACAGGCAGTTTGAAAAAACACAGTATTAGAGATTCTAAAACTAGGAAACCAAAAGCAGAGGTGATCAAAATGAAAAAAATTTCTAAAAATTCATCCTTTAAAAAATTCTGACATTTTTATTTCACAAATAAAATGGCTGAAAATTCTATTAAGAAAACTGGAGCAAACATGATCATGAGAATAAGAACATTCACTTCCTAACAGCTATTTCTGTAATTCAACATTAGTACCACCCTTTCCTGGTTCAAAAGCCCAAATTTTCAGCAGGACACACCCCCCCGCTCACTTAATGGAAGCTGTGCACCTGCTTGTAATTCTCAGCCCTAAACTGGGAGTTAGGAGCTCGAAGCATGGCTATGATTACTACAGTGAGCATCTCAGAAGGCACTTCTCACAATGGCATAGTTTCCCAAAACTTCTATGACTCTATCTACAAATCCTGTTCGGTTTACAAATCCATTCAAATATTCTTCCAACTACCACCTTCCCAACCACACCACAGACTCAGAAATGCTTCACTGACAGGCAACACTGTACTCAAATCACAGTCGAATGAGGCTCCTTCTTCAGTTATGTCCTGTGCTTACGGGACAAGAAGTTTGGTGTTGCCAGTAAACCAAGCAGACATTTCTTTCTGCTACACAACAGGAGGATGGCTAAACAAAGACTACGAAATTTCTGCTTGTAATAAGTACAGCCTGTCTCTGGCAAGGACTACAGCAAAACCATCCAAGACTTCAGCTGGGTCAGGGTTTCTCCCAAGCCTGGATCCTTGAAAATATGAAAGAAGTTTTTTCAGAATTATTCTCTAAACAGGTATTTAGATTATTTATTTGTGAGCATTTGTTTGAAATAGCTTTAAGAATGTGTTGCAATGTCTACCTGTGACAAGTTTGAAAGTCTTAGCTAATTTGTTGAAAGTGGGATTCTCATAAACAGCAAAGAAAACCCCCAAACACCAATGCAAAAGCATTTTCAGATTTTTCTGTTGAGTATAATTGCTATTGTTGAATCATGTATGTAGAGACTAAATACACAGGATCAATTAATTGTCTCCAGCAATGAAGCCCACAACAAAGATCAGTAAAAGGAGAAAAAAGGCCATTAAAAAAATTCACCTTTGAACTCCACCTGAGACCAAGTACAGCATTTCCTGTCACTAATCCATAACCATAAGGGTGACCCTATTAGACCACTATCGCAAATTAACACTGAAGAACTTGAGTAAATGAACAGCCCCATTTATGGCACTGGGACCACTCAAACAGTAAATGACAATTTCTGGAATACATAAGGCAGCTGGAATTCAGTTCTACACAGCTGTTGCCAGAAAGTAAATTTTACTTTTTGAGATTCTTTTTTTCCCCTTCTGTAACAGGTCCATGATATCAGGTAAAACAAGACGACCAATTCCTGGCACACACTCCTTCTGCTATTCCAGTTATATACAGTAATTATTGAGGCTTAAAGCAATTTTGGAAGTGCAATACATAATATCAATTATGTCCTCTCAGTCCCAGACATTTATCTGAAGCCTTCTGGGCTTTGTACAAGTATAAATCAAAGAACTCAAAGAGTTAGCTGCACAATGATGAAATAGGTGGGTACAGGCATCAGTGTAAAGATGTCAACCAGACTGCTGAAACAGTGGACCTTGAAGTTCAAAAGTATAAATTTATGCCTAGTTCTACATAGTGCATGTGCATCTTGAAAGAACTAGCTTTTAAGTTCATTTCATGTGTAATTCCAGGTGAAAGTATCAGCCGTCCCAAGACAGGGAACAAAATATCATCCAATACAATGCCATCTCGTGGTAAAGGGGAAAACTGCCTATGCCATCCGGCCTTGGGTTAAATGCATAGTACAAACCACGCTCCGAACTCCTGACTTGAAAAACAAAAAAGACTTTATCGTAGTTAGACTTACAAAGTATAAGTTGTTATATGCTAGGCTTTAGAATTTGAGAATCAGCTATTTGTCTTTATTTTACAAGGCTGGCGTGTTATTTTCATTCCAACAATACTGTTGTGGCATTATACTCAGAATCATTTTCATCTCTCCAAATATAATGTAAAGGCAGAGATGCGATATAACTTAGAGAATCGTATCTAGTATAAAAACTCCCATCACTTTCCTTGGTGAGTTAAATGCTACCATGAGCTTGTTTTTAGGGCACCAAGGATCAGTTCAAAATGTCACGGCTACAAGCCAAATCACTGTATAGCTATAAAAGGATTCTTCCATAGCTCATTTGTTTAAAAATAGCACCGAGGTATCTTTGACCCTGCTGACCTTTGGGTGCACGCAGTATCAGCCGATCACCTATCATCATGCCTGATGAGATATCTGCTAGGTGATACTGCCTTCCAAACGATCTTCCTCCCCACCTTCTCTGCAGGGAGATGCCCCCACAAAGACAAACCTGTGTCGGTCTCTGAGGAGCTGCAGTACGGTACTTGAATTTTGGTCCTGCAACGAGCACTGGCCGGCACTGCTCTACAGCAGTGACTGTCACGACATACTACGCTACCAAAAAGACCCAAAACGCAGAGAAAAAGTGTTTTCCTGTTTCTCAGTCTCAGACCTGCTGAGGGTGCGAATGCCACGGCATGCCCGCTGGTGCAAGCAGGGGTAGGGAAGCTGCAAGACCCCACCGCTCTGCACCACAGCGCCCGAGCGGGCTCTTGGCCTTTTCCTCCCCCAGGCGCTGGCTCCTTCCATACGTCTTCCGCCTCGGCATCACTCGTGGTGGCGGCGGGAGACGGGTCTTGGGCTGTCCCTGCCTCCGCACGGCCCCGGCCTGGGGGCCGCTGGGGATTTCATCGGCATCCCTGGAAGCGCCTGACCCGCAGTCACGGCCGCGGGCGTCCCCCGGCAGGAACCGTGAGGGATTAACGCGCGGTGACGCTCCAGCAGCCGGGAGAAAGCCCGGCGGCAAATGTCGCGAGTGACGGCCGCCCTCGGGAGGGGGCTGAAGCTCCCAGCACCCCCCCGGGCGGACTCCAGCCACGCCGGGCCGCCGGCGGTGGGACTACAGCTCCCGGTAGCGATCGCGCCGCGCCTGGCCCACACCCCGAGACACCGTTATTCCGGGCGCAGACTGGCGCTTCCGCCGCGCTGACCCGGAAGGGCTCTGCTGCACTTCCGCTGGCGGCCGGCGGGAGCTACCCGCACGTGTAGGAGCGGCGCGGCCCGTTGCGCCCGCCGCCGCCATGGCGGCCGTGCGGGTGGAGGAGGTGCTGGCGGCCGCCGAGGAGCAGGAAGCGGAGAAGCGGCGGAGCGTCACGGTGGAGAAAGAGCTGGAACTGGAGTTTGACCTGGGTAACCTGCTGGCGCTGGACCGCAACCCGCCGGCGGCGGCGGGGCTGCGCGGGGCCGGCCCGCGGCGGGAGGCGCTGCTGCGGGCGCTGGCCCGCGACAACACACAGCTGCTGGTGACCCGCCTCTGGGAACTGCCCGCCGAGCGGGCCGGCGGAGCCGGGGGGCCGCTGGTGGCGCGGTTGCCCGAACCGGCCTTCCGCCTGCCGAGGGAGAAGCCGCCGCCGCGACCGCGGCCGCCGACGCGCTGGGAGCAGTTCGCGCGGCTGAAGGGCATCCGCCGACGCAAGCGGACCTCGCTGGTGTGGGACGAGCAGGCCAAGGAGTGGCGGCGGCGTTGGGGCTACCGGCGGGCTGGCGGCGACCCGGCCCGCGCTTGGCTGGCGGAGGTGCCGGCGGGCGCAGACCCGGAGGAGAATCAGTTCGCCAGACTGCGGCGGGAGAAGCGGGAGCGGGTGGCGCGCAACGAGCTCAACCGCCTGCGCAACCTGGCACGCGCCCACCGGGCCGGGACCACCGTCCCGGCCGCGCCCCTCCATCCCACCGGCCACCAGACCCGGGAGGAGCTGAACCACGTTGCCCGCGTCGCCCGCGTTTCCACCGCCTCGCTCGGCCGCTTCCAGCCCCGGCTGCCCAAGGAGCCGGCGGAGCCGCCTTCCCGCAGCGGTGGCAGGAAGCGCCGCTTCGAGCCGCTGCTGGGCAACCTGGCGGCCGAGCGCAGCCGGCAGCTGGAGCTGCTGCGGGACATGGGCAGCAAGAAGCCGGTCCTCGACATCACCCGCGCTGTCAACAAGCAGATGCGCCAGGAGGAAGCCGAGGCGGCTGCAGCCAAGGGCAAGAAGCAGTCGCAGCGGGGGAAGCGCGGACGGAGGCAGCAGCGGCCCGGCCGCAACAGCAAGAAGAGCGGAGCCCGGCGGCAACAGCAGCGACCCGTGGTCGGTGGCGGAGGCAGGAGGAAGAAGGCGTGAGGGGTGGAGGGACTGAATGCCGCAGGGGGGTGGGTGTGCCCGCTGAGGCGCGGGGAGGGACCGTCACTGCCAGCCTCCTGCCCGGTGCTCTATTCTCACACCTATGTGTCAATAAACATGCTCCAGCCTTTCTAAAATGTCCTGCGTTTGGCTCTTAGCTCTCAGTCAGGGAGGGCTGTGTTCCCCATCCAAGGGGTGCAGGTTGGGAGTCCCAGTTCCTTCCAGTTTTGCAGGAAGGAACGTCCCTTCATTGCTGGCTGTGGCTGCAGCATTTCTAGGCAGGCCTATAGCTGTGCAAAGCTGTTCCCTGGGGACAGGGCGTGGATCACAGCTGGAACCTGTGTTTTGATCAGTAACAGCCTGCTCAAGACACCCAGTCAAAGGACTTGGCTGTTACTCTCTGCTTTGGGCGAGTGGCCTGACGGTGGAGCTCTTGCTCTGCAAGTCGACTACTACTGCTGCTCAGATCTGTGGTATTTGGGTTCAGTTACAAAAAAGGAACGGGCAAGCGCTCAGATTTATTGCCAGGCCTAAGAAATGGTACAGATTTCCTGGAGGGTTCTGTTGATTAAAAAAATAAGTCAACAGAAAAAAAATGTTTGTATTGAACAGCAGGTTAAACCTAAATTTCTCCCTTTATTGATGGTAATCCATCATTTCATAGAAATAGTTTCACAGTGTTTTTTGTTACTAGTTTGAGACCAGATACTGGAAATGATCTCAGACTTCTGCTTATTATTATTTGGAACTCCAGTGTCTCCTGTATGCTTGAAATTAAAAAAGAAAAAACACAGTTTGCTGTCCCAAAGTGTGGCATAGCTACAGGAAGGATGCTGTTCCCTGGGGCCATTCCTGTTAAGAGGAGTAGTAAAACAAGTTCCTGTAATCTCAAGTAAATCTAAGTTCTCAAACTTTCAAGCAGTAAACTTGTGTGCGATTAATGATTTCACTGCAAATGAGTTTTTGAAAAAGCGAGGTGACTGTAGCGGTTCTGTTGTCACGTTCTGTAGCAGTTCATTCGGATGGCAGCTTGAGCATGATCAAAAAGCAAAACCGCTGGGTAAGGCGGGTGCTGAGGGCAGAAGGGGTACGTATGCCTTGGAGTTGAAGGAATTTGGGTGGCAGTGATGGACTGGCTGTAGTGCTCAGCCTGTGGACCTTGCATAAGATGTGCCCTTTGCCCCTCAAACGTGTCCAGCTCTGCACCACCGTGGGCTGCTTCCAACTTGCCAGTGGCAGCAGTGGTCTCTTGGACATGAGCTGTTGGTACTAAGCCTTCGGTGTAAGTAGTTAGACAAAGCAGGGACCAAAAAACACTTGAAAACGTGGAGAAAGTGTTGCTTTGAGAGATGTTCCAGAGCTCCAGTCTTCCTGCTGTTGCACAGGGCATGTCCTGTACCTGCTCGGCCAGGGAAGCACGGCTTTTTTTCCACACGCACGCACCCCCTCTGAGTATTTTATGCTGCTGACAGCGTTCTTGGTGAGCTTTCTCTACTAAAATAGTATTTTAGTGCTGTTTTTAGTGCCGTTTGTGCACTTCAAGCGGCGGTGCCGTACCCCTTGCAGAGGTGCGGGTGCTCCGGCGCCGCTTTCTCGCTGCCCCGGTTTGACCGCGGGGACCCTGGCCGGCCACTGGGAGCTGGATGAGCCCAGTTCTTTCAACCTTCCAAAGTCCTTGTTTTGGGTGACTGAAACGGGAGTCGGGATGGGAGGTGGGAGCCCGCGCTGCCCTGGCGCCGGCCCCAGGAGGAGGTGCTGCCCCTGGCTCGGCCCCCGGCCCGGCAGACCCGCGGCGATGGCGGCCGGGAGGGAGCGGGTCGCCCGCCTCCTGCGGCAGCTGCAGCGGGCTGCGTGAGTGCGGGCGGGCCGGGCGGCTGAGGGCGGGCGGCGAGGGGGTCTGCTGACGCCTCCCCGCTAGGGCTGACACCCTCCCCCGCCTCACACGGACACCCCCGGCCGACTGAGGGCCGGCGACCGGGTCCCGCCCGTGTTCTTCCGTAGCTCTCTGGGCCCCGGGGGTGGGCCGCGCGGCCTCGGCCACGGCCGGGCTCCACCGCAGGCCTCCTCGGGGTAGGCTGCGTACGGGAGACTTGGGGGCAAGAATTGTTTTTCTGCTTTTAACCATGCGCTTTTTTTTGTTACCTTTACACTAGATGTCGGTGCCCGAGCCATGGCCACGCATATTCCCAAGGTAAGGCTTAGTTTGTGTCTCCGAAATAATTCTGTCGGAGACCATGGCCCTGTAGAGCTCTACATCGCCGTGTATCCTGGGCTGAGGGCGCAGGCGACAGCTACAAAAGAGAACAGTTTAAAGGATAAGGTAGGCAGTCTGTTATTTTGCAGCTGTGCAATGATGGTGGTGCTTGTTGGAGAGATTCACAGTTTCCGTGTAAAGCCACCGCATCCCCTCCCTCCCTCCCCTTGTCAGCAGGCAGGTTGATAAGAAATTTGCTATGGTTGCTACTACCGCTGACATCACCTGAGCCATCTCAACTTCAGATCTGCTTTCAACGGGAAAAAATAGGCATCTGTTCCATTAGAAAAGAAACAGGAAGCGATACGAATAAAAAGGAGCTATTCACAAAGGCCTGCTTGGGCTTGGGGAGGTAATCTCCGTGTGCTTTTTATACATTTAGTCCTGAGAACGCAGCTAACTTTGGCCAGGGCAGTGGGGTAAGAGCAGGTGAGCAGCGCCGAGGGATTGAGTTGCCCTGGAAGGAAATTCTGCCTGCGTTGACTGTAGGGAGTCTATGGGAATAGGTATCTGTGTGCTGGTCAGTCTCCAGACGTTCTTAGTCTTCTAATACATCCCACATGTTCCATGTTTAAAGGTACCTAGAAGGTATGATAGATATGTTTTCTATAAAGAATCATATTTTTGGCTATAATATCAGCAATATGTAGTTCTGAGTGGATTGGTTTCACATGCTTTACTTACAATGTTTTTTAAAGTGTTACCATTTTACATATGGAAAAGTCAATACATGTTCCAATATTTGTTTCACCCACAACCGTCATACATCAAGACAGTAGAGCAGCTGAGCAATAGAATCTCATTCTTCTGCATGTCTGCTTGATGACCTACTCAGTCAATTCAAACTAAACCCTTGTTAAATAGAAGTCTTAGTTAGGAATTCTCTTTATAAGTTTTAAGCAGCAGTTGAGTCTATAATGTAGCAAGATTATACCAGTTCAGTAAGTCTCTGAATAGTGGGAATTCATGTAACAGTGACTGTGGCAGAAAGAAAAAAAAAGTCCATTGTGTTTCTTGACAGTGTTCTAGTAAATAATGCAACTTTGAACTCAGTAAAATTCTTCCTGAAAGTTAAGTTTGGCTCAATAATATAACAGCAGGGCACCTATTATACTATCAGAAAGCAAGAGAATAAATGGCTTGGACATGTTCTTAGCCTGTCAAATTAATGACTGAGAGTACAGCAGACTCAGACTCCAGGAGGGGTCACACATGTACAGCCTGGCAAGAGATGGCAATGAAAGAGCTGATAGCAGCTGGCCTGGGCTTGAATAGGAAGTGCATAAAGGATTTTAATACTTCTATCTGTTACTGTTGTGGGTCAGTGCTTCAGTGCACCCCAGAGGGTCTGTAAGACTCATTATTGTGGCTTCACTCATTGGATCTGAATCCAAATCGCATATTTTCAATTAATATAGCAGACAGAAGGCATGACTTCAGCGGGCAGAGCAGAATGCCTCATCTGATCTTTTCTTGGAGAAGAATGGGCCGTTTCAGTTGATGCAGTTTATTTCACTTTGTGTCAAAACCAAGATATGCAAGAAATGGAGAGTTTTGTGGAAATCTGTGCAAGAATGACATAGCAGAGGGAGGATGTGGCTGAAATACCATCCTTATAAATATCTTCTCTTCTACTAAATGAAGTGGATAGTGACACATCGATTCTCATTAAAACTCTATTTATTATTAGCAAGGCATGCAGTTTCTTAATTTTCAAGCAAGCAATGCAGTTTCTCCTGCAAGTTCAGGACTGGGCAGAAGTAAAAAGAAGTGTAAATACCTGTCAGTAGTGCTCTCACACATACAAAAGATGGTCTCCATCCAGGTGCATATGGAGGACGTCTCATGGATTTGTCTTGTTCTGGAGGTTACCATGTAGCCCCTACACATTTGTAACACCTCTCAACCTGTGTGTAGCAGGCAGTAAGTTCTGGGAATACTCAGTTATACTTACTATGTGCTGTTGCGGTTTTTGCAGACTGCTAACAAGTTCTCATGCAAACTTCCTGCTAACTTACTCAGTTTTTATAGGAAGGAGTTGATTTTTGAAAGAAGAAAAAGAAACCACTCCTCTTTTGCTGAATTATATGTATCAAATTAAGTACTTGGATCATTTAATCTCACAAACAACAAGGGATGATATCTGTTACCCAGACAAGCCAAGATGGCCTGGGCAAATGTATTAGTGATTTTCAAAGCAATGGAATCTGTCAGCTTTAGTATTAAGATATAGATTGATGTAACTTTTTGTGCCCTAACTTTACTGTTTCATTTCCATTCCAGTCCCTGAACAGCCTACCCGGGGAAATACAGACTATGCATTTGAGGTAGATTTAATAATAAAATATATTTGATTTAAAGTAATGTTTTGTATACTGCCAAATACGGCATTTAACAAATATTTACATTAGTAAACTTGGACTGCTTGGGAATAGAAGCCATTTCTCCATTAAATAAAAAGTTATCTTTGTTTTTTTGTAGATGGCTGTTTCGAACATCCGATACGGAGAAGGAGTTACTAAAGAGATTGGCATGGTAAGCTTCCGTAGTGTAAGTCCATCACTGGCGAGAAGTTATTTTCTAAAGGGTGGCTAGTGCTATCAATCCATTTTATAAGGGAAAGCTTATATGTGGTGTGTCTGATTCTCCGCTGCTTCACGGTATGTGTGGTCGTATATACCAGTGTAAAAAAGGTCCAAAAATACTGTTGGGTAAAGAACAGAAGCATGTTAGATCAACGTTGCTGTGGTGTGAGTGAGTACATGAAATGCAGCTTAGTGGATAATTAGATCATTGATGATTTGCCAGGATTATGCAGCAATATTTTTCTCTGTAAGGTAATTTAATTCAAAAAATTTTGAGTCCTGGTGACTCACCAGAATTTTCTCAAGATCACTTTCATCTCTTCTAGTGCTCATTAAAATGAATCAGAGACTTTCCATTAAATTAGGTGGGCATTTGTTCAGTTCAGGGTTTGCACCATGAAAGTGTAGAATTTTTGTTTCAACAGCGTGGGATGATTCACCAGAGTACATTGTTTAGTTTGCCTGTATCACTGGGTTTTTTTCATTTATCAGTTTTTTGCCTGTCTTCTTGGCATTTATAGCATTAACAGTGCTCTTTTTTCAGTTGCAAATTTGTAAATTAATAGAGAGTAAATTAAGTTAGGCAGAACTTCTGTCTTTAAAGAGCATTAGGGTTAGTTAGAATTGCATGTATTGTATAGCTATTGTGACAATTTAGCAAAGGTTGGGGTTATAATAGCCAACTATTTTTAAGTTGGGTTTGTTGTTGTTATTAAATGGTTCTGTTGATTTGGAGTAGTATTGAAATAGTTCAGCATATGATTTTATACCAGTTGTTTGGTTTTTAATTTCATCGTTATTGTAGGACCTGCAGAATCTTGGTGCTAGAAGAGTGTGTTTGATGACAGATAAAAACCTATCCCAACTCCCTCCTGTAAATGCAGTATTGAATTCCTTGGCAAAATATGGTATCAACTTCCAGATGTATGATAATGTCCGGGTGGAACCAACAGACCAAAGGTAGCACTTCTAACAGTGCGTTTATCAAAGTAGTGCTTTTACATGCATGTACAGCATGCCATATGGCTGTTTAAACACCTCCTTGTGACCTGTACGCTGGTCTTAATAATTTTGCTATGTGCTTTTGTTCTCTTGACTAATTGGAAAGCTTTTCTTGTTTTCCAAGTTTCCTGGATGCCATTAAATTTGCTAAAAAGGGAGAGTTTGATGCCTATGTTGCTGTTGGAGGTGGGTCTGTGATAGACACCTGTAAAGCTGCCAACCTGTATGCATCCAGCCCTACATCAGACTTCTTGGATTACGTCAATGCTCCTATTGGGAAAGGGAAGCCTGTCACTGTGCCTCTCAAGCCGCTTATTGCAGGTAAAGCTGGAGAGGAGAGGGTGAAAAGGGGAGTTATTCTACACTCTGTATGATATTTCTACTGAAATCAGTTTACTGTGACTGTTTCAGCGTCCTTTGGGCTTACCTCTTCTCTGGTTGTATACAGCAACAATTTTGCTGTTTACTTCAGTGGAAGTAAAATCACGGTTGTTGTCATTAGTTTGTCTCGTTTAGCTGAGTTTTAACTCCTCTTACTGAGAAAAGAGATCAAGGTGGCAGTTTCTCTTTGACCTCTTGGCTTTGGATCAGGGATACCTCCGAGATTTCCTCAGTCTTGTATTTTTGATGGTGTTTCCATTGTGGTCTTATTTATTTATTTTGCAATATTATGTAGTATTATTTTGCAATATTATGTATTTATTATTTTGCAATATTATGTATTTATTATTTTGCAATATTATGTATTATGTATTATTATTTGTTGTTATCCCTATTCTTCCTTTTAAGTTCCTACAACAGCTGGAACTGGAAGTGAAACCACTGGTGTTGCCATTTTTGACTTCAAAGAACTAAAAGTAAAAACCGGTGAGGTTTTGGGGTTTTTTCCTGTCTGCTATTCAAGATAATTGCTTTTCCAATGTCTTCATTATTTCCCTGCCTTGAAAGGAAAGGATACTGCATGTCATTTCAGGTGTCATTTTGTTTGATTCAGCTGCCACAGGCAAATTTGAAGAGCTGAAAGCTTTCCTCCTTGGATTAAATTTATAGCATATTAACATAATGTAATACTTATGTACTACAGCGGATTATAGTTTGAAGGCAAAACAGGAAACTAAAATCTTTCAAGTCCTTAAATGGCAGAAAATGTTAATTGCAAAGGAAATTTCTACTTAGGTTCAGGGTCACCCAACTGTTCCTTATTTCCTCTGTATTTTTCTTTCTGCTTTTAAGACTTTTGTTTCTTCGTTGTGTAATTGCAACCAAATGTTCCTTTTCCTGACTTTTGAAACCTCGGGCCTGAGATGCTGTGCAAGTGAGAGGGCACTGTCTTCCTTTGGCCTTTTCATCCCTGGGAAATAAAGACATCCCTGGCAAATAAAGATTAGGGCTAAAATGTCATCTTAAGCTTCGTAGCTGTTTTGAGGTTTCGCTTCTAAACATGTGGATTTTATATGCCACACAGTCTACAGTATTTGGGACACAAATGGGTGTGCTAAGAGTTCTGACCTTAGCTCAGAGTTTTCTGGTTTATATATAGTCAGCAAGTCTGTGTCTGTCTGTCTGCCTGTCTGTCTCTCTCAAAGCTACATCTGTGCCCCCTTAACCAAAATATGGAGGCACGGTTGTTCCAGATGCTGAAGACAGCAATTGGCAATAGCAATTGATTGTAGACACAAACCAATCTTGTTGGTTGCTCTGATTGCTCACACAAGATACACATCTCAGAATACCATTGCAGGTGCCATTCAGCACAGATGTTTTGAAAGTGTAGGCTGCTCAGGGAAGGAAGAGTTGGGCTAGTTCAGCCTGGAGAAGAGAAGGCTCCAGGGAGACCTTATAGCACTTTCCAGTGCCTGAAGGGGCCTGCAAGAAAGGCAGGGGGGGACTTTTTACAATGGCCTGTAGTGACAGGATAAGGAGTAATGCTTTTAAATTGAAAGTGGGGAGATTTAGATTGGATATCAGGAAGAAATTCTTCCTGGAGAGGGTGGTGAGGCACTGGAACAGGTTGCCCAGAGAAGCTGTGGATGCCCCATCCCTGGAAGTGTTCAAGGCCAGGCTGGATGAGGCTTTGAGCAACCTGGTCTAGTGGAGGGTGTCCCTGCCCATGGCAGGGGGGTTGGAACTGGATGGGCTTTAAGGTCCCTTCCAACACAAAGCATTCTATGGTTCTAAGGTTACAGATGGAGAGAGAACATTCTCTGGTATAACTCTCTTCAGGCAGAAGTCTCAAATCTTGTAACTCTTACAGGGATTTCATCATCACAAGACATACATTCATACTTTTTACTCTCCCTTCTCTCCCTTTCCTTTTATCTATATAGTTTCAAATAATTTCCCCTCATTATTGTTATGTTTTTGACAATAAGCTTGTCCTGTTTTGTTGCAAGAAGATCTTTAACTCATTTTCCTCACTTACATATTGCAGGAATTGCTTCAAGAGCCATTAAGCCAACATTAGGTATTATTGATCCTTTACACACACTGTCTATGCCTGAGCGAATCGTGGCCAACAGTGGCTTTGATGTGCTTTGGTGAGTTTTCTGTGTTAGGCCACTACTTGAATTTATTAGTTATGTACTTCTACTGTGATGGAGAAAAAATGTATTTTAGGAGCAGAAAAGGATGATGATCTTTCTTTCTCCCTTTCCTGTTCTTGTTAAGGTGGTCTCTGTTCCGCATTCCTCTTACTGAATCTCACTACCTCCCTCAGAATGTACGGAAACAAGTCACTCATTTGCAGAAATTTTAATGTTTTTAGTGTTTTTTTGCAGTGCATTGAAGAAACCGTTTGCTTCCAGGGTGGTGGTTGTCAGGGAAGAGAGTACAGGTGTCCCTTTTTAAGAGTTCATGTAGATGATTAATCACAATTGTGACAGCGTTTAGTGTGTCTCAGACATAACAGGGAATGGAGAACAAGGATTTTCTAATAAAAGCCGCCACGTGTCAACAAAACTTATGAAGGCCTGTGGGATATTGGCAGTCTTAGCCCAGTTATGACCATCTTTGGAACCTCTGTCATGATTTCCTTTTCGCTTGACACAGAATTTTCCTCATCTTAAACCCACAGCTGTTAACTGCACGAAATGCATGGAAGTTTCTATTCGGAGGGCCAGAGTTGGCTTTGCTTCTGGGTGCTGTGTATATTAAAGTAATGGATGTATACTGAAACTGTGTGGTATCTCAAGCTTGGCGAAGTATCCTGAACTGCAGTGTCTGTGATGGAACAGCGTGGTGTGAGCTGATAGATTGTGACTGTTTGGATCGCCCCTGTGCGTTTGTGGAGAGCGACGTGCTGTGGAGGTGCCCGCCCAGCATTCTCCCGGTTGTTTATGAGGATGTATTTCTATTTTTGGCAACTGTTAATCACCAGAAATAAATAAGAATGTGCATGCAAAGGAGGGCAAGGCAGTAAAACGGAGCTCTCCCACTTAAACAATTTGATTTTTCATCTTTCTTTTAGCCATGCTCTAGAATCGTACACCGCTCTTCCTTACAACATGCGCGGTCCCTGCCCTTCAAATCCCATCAACCGACCAGCTTACCAAGGCAGCAACCCCATCAGTGATGTCTGGGCTCTTCATGCTCTGCGCATTGTGGCTAAATATTTGAAAAGGTAATAGGTTTAGCAGCCACCCCCCTTGCAGTATGTTCGGTCTTCAGTGCCCAAAAAGGGACGCTTAGAATTTTAGGCTGAAATAAGGCAAATTATTACCTAAGCCTTCATTTTCTACTCTGGATTTCTCTTAAATAAAACAACATTTTTTTCAAATAAAATTGGAAATAAGGGTTACTATGTTGTTTGAGGAGGTAGCTTTTTAGTGCCTCTGTGAATCTATTTTATAAGTCCTCAGGTAAAGGTATTTCAAGCTGCTCAGTTAATATGGGAGCAGCATTCACATATTTTTTCAAGAATCCTCTTTCTATGACCGTATGTGGGGAATGTGCAACAGTGAATGAAATAATACTGGTGTAATTTCTGTGACCTTCAGTGTAAATTAAGATACTGGATACATCCATCAAGCAGGTAACCACATGTACTCACAAATGTGCAAAATCATGCATTTACTGAAACTAGCTCATACTTAGGAGGCTTTCAATTCAGATTTTCAACTTAACTGGGAGTTGGTTTTGGTCCCTACCAGTAAAGTTTTAGCCTGTGTAGAGCTTTTGTATACCGTGTGCACTTCTATTAAAGATCAGTGTGGGTTTTTTTGTAAAAGACTTTTTACAGTACCTAACTAGTCAAAGTAGTTGTTTATTGTTCCTGTGGAATCTTATTCAGGAGACTTGTTTCTCCGTGTTGTCAACCTACAAAAGCAGTCTGATGCGTAGGAAGGCAAGGAACCCTGTCCACACAGGTGGTGGGGTCCACCACCTAATGAGATGGTGAGAAAGCTGGAGTGATCTTGGAGCTGTACATAGGATTAGCCAGTGCTTCTAAGTAGATTTTTTTTAACCACCACTGAGGTGAATATGGATAAATGCATTCTATTTACTCAGTTTTCAGAACAGTGAAAGGAAACTTGCCCTTCTCTGAACCAGTTTGATCTACTTACTGATCCAGAGCAGGATTGCTCTGTGGTGACTAAAGTGTGAATTGATCCTATTTCCAGCATTTTTATCTCAGCTTATCTTAGAGGTTTTTGTATATCTGTCCATAAAGAAGCCCTCTCCCTTCTCCATCCTGAATTTCCGATCCGTCTGTGAATTCACTGGTACCATTGTCTCCATGGTACACAGAGCCATCAGAAACCCTGAAGACCGTGAAGCAAGAGCCAACATGCACCTAGCAAGTGCTTTTGCTGGTATTGGCTTTGGCAATGCTGGCGTTCATCTCTGGTGAGTACAGAAAAATGTTAACCCCATCCAAGGTCAGCTTCTAGCTAGTGTTTGTTTCAGATTGTTGAAGACAATCTGAATCTTTGTTGCTGAATAGCTGGTAAGACATTGTAGCCTGGGCTGTGATGGAGGGGAAGCCGTGTGTTGTGAGAAATTGATGGGCTCTTGGCATTTATGTGTGTGAGGATTGTGTATTCTGGCTTGTGGTACTCAAATCATGTGAATATTACAAAACATGGCCACCTTTACCTTCCTTGATAGTAAAAAACATAGCTAGGAAAAAAACACCCCATCAGTGGCATTTAAAATGTTGGATTTCCGGCCAGCGGTTGTGCAGTGAGACAGCAATGAGGTAATCTTGTGCCATTCCTGAACTGATGCAATTGTCTGTAGGTTTGTCTAGGGAGTAGGTGTTCAGCAAGCTGAAATGAGCTGTAATTAATATTGCAAGCAATGTAGGTTCATATGGGTGAATATCTCTGCGAAGCAAAGCCTCAGCCTGAATTGTGTGGGGAAGTTATTAGCAGTCGTTCTCATCAGAGACCTTCCCTTCATTCCTTTTGTTTGAGCAAATCCACTCTTTAATTATACTTTAAAATTAATGTTTGTTTTGCTCAAACAGTGTGATCAGGTAGGGATATCTGCATTACTTTAGTAACTGAGCATCTTTGCGAGCATCTAACTTCATCCTCACAAAGTAAGGAGGTGCTGGTTTTCACAGCTAAGTCCCTGAGGTGCAGAGGGATGAGGGTTGTTTTGTACCTAATATCCATACCGTACCTGTACCCAAAAACCTTCTGAGTATCTGTGCCTAAGAGACTTGCAGAAGACTGACCGCATGAGGCGCTGAACGCAAATTTTCCAAATACCGGGAGAGCTGCCCTAACCACTTTCTCTCTACTCTCTGTTCCAGCCATGGAATGTCTTACCCTATTTCTGGTTTGGTGAAAACTTATAAACCAAAGGATTATAATGTGGATCACTCTTTAGTGGTAAAACTTGGTTTATCTTTGTATTGTACGTTTCAGTTCTCTGTTATCTCACATTACTAAGCCTTAAAGCACATTGAAGTTGAAAGTACATGTCCTGTTGATGTGATTTTATTCTTTTTTTCTGTTTTGTTTTTTTTTTTTTCCCCAGCCACATGGCCTTTCTGTGGTGCTGACATCCCCAGCAGTGTTTGCTTTCACGGCACAGATACATCCTGAGCGGCACTTGGAAGCTGCAGAGATACTAGGTAGGAATCTCTGTGGATACAACTTACTCATACAAACAGAATTATTTCCCACATGTCTGAGAGGGAAAAAAAAACACCTGCATGCAAGCAATTGTAGTTGGTTGTTGCAGGGTTTTTAAGTTTTAAAAACAATATTCTGGAGACTGAGTTACACATAAACTTAGGTGGAATAATACTAAATTTTTATACTGGCTGATGTAGTTAGGGAAGCAAGCTGGAGAAATCTGCTTCTTTGCTGGAAAACTGGACAGCTGAAGGTAACTGCAGATCTGTTATGAATCAGGAAGGAGTAGCTGTGATTGGCATCTCTCTTGGTGCTTAATGGAGAGTAGATTCTTTAGAGTAAATACCATAAACCAAAACAGTACTCAGATGCATCTGTTAGCTAAAAGAAAGCATTTTCCTGACAAATTCCCTGCTGTGGCAATGAATTAGGACAGAGTGATCTTCTGAATCGCTCTTCCTCTTTTTCCGTGGCACACAACTGTGGGTTTCGGTCTTTCTAATGTTGGCCTAAGCTTGTTTGTAGGCGTTGGGATTTCTCAGTGGCCGATGTCAAGGGAAGGCATGGAGTAGCTATTCGGTGGACGCATCTGTGATAGCTGAGAAGTGGGTTAATGAACCAAGTGGCCTTTTCCACTTCTTAGCGGAATAAAAGTAAATGCTGCAAGCTGGCAGCTCATTTAAAGGTTACCTTTTCATACAGTGCTTTGTTACCTGTGCAACCCGTTACCGGAAGGTGTCTGGGAGAAAGGATACCTCTTCACTGCATCCCCAGCATGACTGTGCGTAATAAACTAGCTGTCAGTGAGGTAACCTTGGAGCTGTTAGCAGTCTACCTGTGACAGCATGGCTCTGCAGTGGGCTAATTTATTTATAGGTAAGGTCAGGCTTTTTTGTCTGCACTAGACTCTGTGTTGTAGCTAAATTGCTGCTAATACCCGTGCTGTCTAGAGAGCAATATCACAGTCACGTGTGCAGCAGTGTAGAGCGCAGAGAGAAAGTGGTTAGGGCAACTCTCCCGGTATTTGGACAATTTGCGTTCAGTCCCTTGTGTGGTCAGCCTTCTGCGTGCCAGTCACAGCGATCCAGTCACATGTGTGACTTCCTTGTGTAAGTAATGTGAAAGCATTGTGGTTTTCAAGGAGTGGGACTTTTATATAGACAATGAAATTATCACACTATTTTAAGGAGGTTGTAAAACAACATGATCAGAAAAACTACACTGGGGGAAAAATGTGTTTATTTTATAAATGTGGGCTGTGAGGTTTGTTCAGCCTTAGTCCAAAGTATGCAGTCCTGCTTACTGTCAAAACCAGAACACAAACCTAGTTGGAATCATATACTAAGCTACAACATGTCTGTGTTCCTACAGCAATAATACACAACTCAAAGTAGACTAAGAAAATCTTTCTGGATAACTGGCCAGCCCAGCATACGACAGAATTTGAACTCTGGCTCCTTGATTTTAAAACAAGGGGTTGAAAAGCAGTTTCTTTAGGTTTTGTGGTATGAACTAATGCCATAAATTGTCTCCAAAAGCTCTGTTAACTTTCTCAGTAGAAATTTAAACTACATTATTGTCTGCCTTGCTGTAAGGAGACTGCTGAAAACATGTCACGTGGAATTGAATTTGTTAATTCCCAGCTGGGATATTTACTTCTGATTCCAGTCCAGAGACCAACTGACTACAGTAGCTGATTCAAATCTGTCAAGTTGCCAAATGCAATGACTGAGAAGGTATTTTATGATATGAAGCAGATTACTAAATAGTTATGTTGTGTATATGTACAGCTGTGAGTTTGGGTACAGCCAGAAAAAGCTTAATACCTCACTGGGTGGATTCTTAAACAGTTGAAATAGGTGTGTGTGTGGCCAGAAATTTTCTAAGTGCAACCTAAGACTGATGTATCCTTTAGTTTCAGGAAAAAGAAAGTACTAGAACTGAAGCACTATTGTAAAACTGCCCTTCACGTTTACTATCATTTTTTCCATGCCTCCATTTCCCTTTTATTTTACTAGCTGCAGATACTGGATTTATGTCCCAATTAGTCCTCTGCAGCAAAACCCAGGATAAACTCAGCCTGCATGGCATAATCCCAACAGCATAAGACTTCGTGCAAGACTCTGGCATACCTTATTTATCAGTTCCTCCCAGATATTATCTTCTACAGCACTGGCAGTCTTGCTATGCTAGTATCTGAGCTCCTCAAATGAGCTTGTTGGTCTCCTGTTCACTTAACCCCTTTTGAATATTGCACTGAACTGCGTGACGATCACAGAAAATATTTTTCCCGTAGCTGTGTTGTGCTCTTACTCATCCCTCACTATGGCACTGGGACCTAACATAGTTCTGGTGTAACATCATTGAGGTTACACAGAGAACAGATTTAGCTCGGCTTACTTTGAAATCATATGGGGGAACCTGTGTCTTCTGGCTGGACATGGTTTTATCATTACTTTTACATACGTCCTGACCGTTGATTGAAGGAAGGGAAGCAAGGTATTCCATGAGCAATACTGGTAATCTTTTGTTATGTATTGACGCGTTCATTACCGTTCCGTAGATGTTGCAAAGACACCAGTTCCCCATCGTCACTTCTGCGTTACCCTACACAAGTCAGCACGTATTCAAACACCATTAAGTTTAAGATTGCCTTAACCCCTTGGACACTGCCCTGCCATCTCCTCTCTTTCGCAGCCTACATGTGTACTTGAAGAGAACGCTCAGTGGTTTCCATGTCCTCTAGATGTCAGCAAACTCAAGGCCTTAAAATAAAATTAGCGTTTGGCACACCGTCCAGAAAAATAAATACCATTGACGTTCATGCCTTCGCTTCGTTCCTCCCAGCAGTTAGTCAGACTGAAAAGTGCTTCTCCCTGTAAGCACAGCGGGAAAGGAAGTTAACCTCATGTGGCAGTTAGTCTTTCTGGCGGCAGTTACCTGCTTCTCCTGATCTTGTTTTATTTCATTTTTTACAAACTATTCCAACTGTAAAATGAAGAGTGATTCCTCTTTTTACCTCATGTTGCTTTTAGAGCTGTGACTGTTATGTATGGATATGTATTCAGCTGATATTATGATTAAATTAAGTCCAGAACGGGCTTCCTCCGCTCTCTCCACCCTACAGTCAAGGCATTATGTCTTATTTTAGGAGCTGACATCCGCACTGCCAGAATCAAAGATGCGGGGTTTATTTTGGCAGACACGCTCCGGAAATTCCTATTTGATCTGAATGTTGATGATGGCTTAGCTGCACTTGGTTATTCTAAAGCAGACATCCCTGCGTTAGTCAAAGGCACTCTGCCGCAGGTAAGACAGAAAGCAAAACTCTTCGTCAAATAAAACAGAACAGGTTTTTGAAAAAATGAAAGTGTTTCTTTTCAGGCAAATCTTATTTCTAGTCCTACATGAAAAAAATTAAAATGAAGAAAATTATGGATAGTCGACTGTGTGTTGTATCTCTGCACAGTTTAGGTTTTTCTTTTCAGCGAGACAGAGTGCATGCTGCAGTCTGTTCTTCACATGGATTCAGGAAGAATGGCTAGATGTTTGGTTTTGGGGTTGTGCTGGGTTCGGTCACGCTTTGAAACGTCACATTTTTAAAAAAGAGGATGTTTTTCATAGGCCTTTGATCTTTGTAGAAGACACTGCTTTTTCATAACTATCTCTGTTAATTATGTACGCATGATGAGTTATAGGTAAAGCCGTAATACCAAGTGCTGTCTGGTAAGAACGATCAAGCTGACTTTGCATTAAACTTTTCCATATTGAGAAATTGCACTTTTCTACCCAGATGGCTTTTTTGTTCCACTGACCCCCATCAGAATGTGAAATAAGGTCCCCTGGGATGATACAGATTAAACTTGTAATACCTTTTATTGTTTCAGTGCTCATAAAGACACTGCAAAAAACAACCCACCATTCCAAAAGCAAACCCCAGTATCTTCCTTGTAAAAAGACACTTTGATTCATATGCTATGGACTCTTCTGTCTACTTAGGATTTATTTCCACCGACTGGCAAGGGAAATAAACACTACCGAGAAAATGAGAATTTAGTAGGCTGAAAGGTTTTTACAGCAGTGCCTCTTACCATGCCTAGTTCTTCTCATTCAAATATCTTGGAGCAACTTGTAACAGAGGGCAAATATTAATATTCCTATTTTATACCTCAGAAAATGACACAGAGGTGCAACTGTTTAGGACTGCACACAAGAGAGCAGTGGCAAAGCCAGGAAGAAAACTAAGGTCTCTGAGCGCCAAATCAAATAGGTTATGGATGTAAATTGTTACGGGGGTTTGGAGGTTTGTTTTCATAAATATGGTCCTTTGAAACAACTGGGTTTGGGTCATCACAACCACAACATCTCATTAAAGGCATGTTTTTGCATAGCTGGGCAAGGGGGAAGGTCCTTCACCAAAAGATATTAAAGGGTTTTTTGTTTGTTAGCTTAGCTCAAATTGACTTCTAATTCATTTACTGTCGTCTCACAGCATCGATGATTAATTGTGCTGTGTAAAATGAGATGACCTAATAGTTTCTCAAACTTCATTTTTGTGTATGAGATGTAGCATGATGAAAATGTATTAGTGTTCCTTAATAGTCCGTTATTACCCGCTGAGGTAGTCCGTACAGTTTAATCGTGGGTATATTTTTCCTTTTCATCTTGCAGTAGCTTTTCTTTGGAATACGGCACTGGCCCGTTTCCGTTGGCACGGCAGTGTAGTGGTCATCACTGCACCAATAAGTGTGCGGGGTGAAGTGCAGGCTGCAGGAAAGCAAAGCTAATCTACTGTAACTGCCAGCTTCGGAGTGGGAACTCCACTAGGATGAACATTTATACTTGAAGTTAAAAGAGAATTTTATTTTCCTAAGTGAGTCTGTTGAAATTGATGCTATTTACAGACAGCAGTGAGTCTAGCAAAGAAGATGCCATCCCAAGGTCTAAGGCGGCTGGCCCTGCGATGGTGTCCAAGGGGATATGGGGAGGACTGCAAAGAAGAGGTGGTGGAAGGGCTGTTCTCTAGCTCACCCATCCCCTGCAGACATCCCAGAGGCAGCTACAATGGGCCTGAAGCACCGATGAGCCACGAGTTGCTCATTTTGGGCACTATACCAGCATGCACTGAGTCAGGCTGGATGAGGTGGGGGAGCCTTGTCACCTGGACACCAACAAACATCAGCAGGCTTGTGCAGAGGGTGTGCTGGTGCCTCTGCATCGAGGCATACAGGAGGAGCAGCCGTTGGCAGCCTTCTGTCAATAGAGCTGGGAAATGCTTCAGTCTGTCAGGGTGATCGTCTCCTGTCATGAGGGACACCCTCCACTAGGTCAGGTTGCTCAAAGCCTCATCCAGCCTGCCCTGGATCACAGCTGCAAATCACAGCTGTAAAACTGATTTGGCCCAGAGTGTCCTAATACAAGCGTGATGAATTTACTGAGTGTTTGAGCACTGAGTTGTTACATTTTGCACACTGGGAGTCTGAAAAAAAGCAACATACTTTTACCCTAGCGCTGTTTGAATTTTCAGTTTGGTTTCAAAACTGCAGAGAAGACTCTTTGGCTGGAGTGCCGGTCAGGGATAGGGAAAGAGGTATCATCTGATTGCTACCGCTGCACCGGCAAGGCTTCTCGTGTAGGTAAAGTTACGCACACAAAGCTGCGCCTTTCAGATTCATCACAAGCCGTGCTCACCAGGCCGATCGTGATTACGAGCTGAGCCTATCTCACGGCTGACTTCCTCACCGCCCTGGGCCAGTGTTGCACATGTTAAGTTCACAGTGCGGTGGCCTCTCTTGCTGTGTAACCACATCCAGCCTGTCCACAAGTCGCAGCCCCGCGGGTTGGGAGGGAAGTGGGGCGGCTGCAGCATCACACGGCCGCGGTGTGTGCTGTGCACGGGGGGGCATCTGAGCCGAGCCTCTCCCCCGAGGCAGGGGGCTGGAGGAGCCCCTTCCCCAGCACCTACTTGGTGCGTGAGGCAAGGCCCCAGCAAATGAGATCCGCTGCCTCACACGTGAAAAGGGCGGAGGGGGGAATTTAGAGCTTTTACTGGGACAGCCTCTTCCCTGAGGGAGATATTGAAACAGGTTGTAGCAGGAGAAACTCCGTCTTGCCAAAATACACGTCATTCATCTGAAGATAATGCATTCCTAGGGTAGGCCTGCCAGTGTCTTTGCAGATGTTTGTAACGCTCCCCAGTCTTGCAATAAATGTTTAAATTATTGATTGTCGAAAGCATAAAAGTACTATTCACCGTCAGTACGAGTACAGTATTGTTAGGCCCTTTCAGCTGAGTGTTTCTGCAGTAACTGAATACTGACACTAACACAGCTTCTCATCCTCAGCAGCAAGAGGCTTTTCTGCATTGCCATCCCTGCCTTTGTGGTTATTCTGTCAAGCAGAGCAGTAAACCGTGTACGCGGGCTTCATTTCAGTCCATGCGACTTCAGCACCCAAAAATTCTGTTGAATCACCATCTAAATGCAGACCAACCACAACTATTTTGTTTTCTGATTCCAGGGTGTCCAGCCGTTTATTAAGCAGTTTCTCTGCAGTCCTTTGCTGTGTCTCTTTTGTTGGAGTTTTGAGTTGCAAACACTGTTTACACCTCCCATCTGTAGCAATTCCTGGGCTTTGAGAGACGTTGTATTTTGAAAATCTTGGTCCCTAAAAATTGATCTCCTAGTTCCAAACCTGGCAAATGAATTTTAAAATGGGCTGTATTCCCAGGATACTACCTACCAGTGTACTGACATCTGTGACTGACACGACCCGTGTTTGAACTACCTGACTTTGCAACTGAACTGCATTTTAATCTTGCTTCTGTATATTTAATTATAGGGAATTTAAACTAATGTATTCTAGAAAGTACTGTACAGTTGATAATGCTTCAACCTCAATTACTTGATTACGTATTTGCAAAACCTCGTTATTCTCTGTGAAGGACATTAGTACAAAGGCACGTAGTTCAGCTACTGTTTGATCAATTTTACTGGCAACCTTCTGTAATCCAGTTTTTCTTTAATCTTGCAGGAGAGAGTGACTAAACTATCACCGCGTCCCCACACGGAAGACGACTTATCGGCCCTCTTTGAGGCTTCCATGAAGCTTTATTAGCTTAAACATTTTGTTCTGAAAAATGTGCTCTAGTCTAACACAAAGGTAATTTCTTATAGATACGGGGCTGAATTTGTTTAGAGAATGGAAGAACTTGTGTTTCTTTGACTTCTGTTCCATTGTACACTGCCAAAAGGTCAAGTAATTCATCTTTAACTAAATAGCGCTCTGAAGTGAAGGCTTGGCTGTGTGTGGTTTTTTCCTTGCTCAGTAGTTAATGGTATTATCTTGCATAAAAGTTGGAGCAAAAAGACTGCTTGCTTTACTGAAGCCTTTCAGTGATGGTACAAAAATATTTTAAGGTATATTCCAAAGTGTTTTACAGATTGTCTTTTTTATTATAATTGTCCGTGCTTTTGTTTTAAAAGGTCATGCTATTTAAGAAATAATTGTGGGCATTTTTAAATAGGGGAGTTACCTTGTGGAAAATGTCAGCTTGCTGTATTCTGTTCCACTTCATCATCTTTTACCATATGGCTTAGCTAAGGTGCCTGTTGAACTGGGGTGTTTTCAGTTGTTTGGTTAAGAAAAAACCTACACGCTTGATACATGTTTGGAAAAAGTTTCCTGAAAGTTCTCGTTAGGTTAAAAGTTTGACATGTATTGTCAGATATTTATCTTTCCTTTTAAGATCTATATGAAGCGTTCATAGGAGGAGCAAAACCAAAGTAAAGCACGGTCATGCTACACAGGAACCACATAACAGCAAGACATCATCCGTCGTGATCATTTTGTCTCTGTGGAGGCAACAGCTCCCTTTGCCTCCTGTGTTCTGTGGAAAGAAGCTATCAGCTTTATCTTGCTTCTCTGTGAAGCGATTGCCTCTGCTGAGCTTCTGCAGATGCTGTCACCCGGAGCGCAGCCACCAGCTTACGGAAGTGGCAGCATGCTGTGGTTCAATATTAAAAAGTGGTGGTGTAGCATATGGCTGCACTGTGCTCCGCTGGGAGCACCGGTTAAACGTGGGAATGAGTGTGCACATTCGGAGCAGTTAACCAGCTGGTTGACTGTCAACTGAGAAAGGGAAGTGGGAAAGGGAGAAATGAAACCAAAATTTTAATACTATTTTTCTTTTTTTAGACAGTGCACATGGTTATGTGTACGGTTCATTTAAATCAGATTCTGCTTCATGTTGGACCCTTCCAGCGCCTGATTCGTGCAGCTGGCAGAGCACAAGACAAATGCGAGAAGAACTCATAACCTCTGCTGTGCTTGTTTCTTTCTGCTCAGGAGGGAGCATTTTCCAGCCACGCTGTTGAAGTAGAAGGCTCTGTACTTACACCTTTGCAGTCTTGTGTTAGTCTGATAAAGCTGTCCTAGAGTCTAGGACAGATATGTACTGGATATTGACGTTGGATCTGTTTTAATGCTCAGTTAAAACAGGTGGATGGATACTGGTTGAAGACTGGAGAATATCTTTTTGAGCACAGAGTGGGTTTAGTGGCCATAGAGACTGTACTTCCAGTATGCCTCAGCCTGTGCTGGGGTACACATTTGATTTCCATGTCCTGCTGAATCTTGTCCTCTGCTGAAACTGCCCACAAGAACCTCTGTCAAGGAGGCTGATGTTGTAGTAGCACAGGGATGAGGGATTCCTTTATTGCATTGTGTAAAGCTGCCATGTGTGAGAAAAAACCTTTTTGTCAAAGCCTTCTGTAGATCATTTTTTGGCCTGTTTCATCTTTCCACTCCTGTCTTTCTCCAGGCAGTGGTAGCAGTACAGAGTCCTGATGAGAGGATCTTTTTTTTTCCAGGAGCCTAATTCATGGCAGTGAAGCTGTGTTTGAGGAGAATATATTTTCTGAGGAACTGAATAGCACGTGAGTTTCATCGCTGCAGCAGAGCACTTTGATGGGCTAGTTAGGAATGTAGGGTGTATCATTCCACCACACTTTATTTGCCATTTATGCCATTACGGCAGTTATCAGCAGGTTGCATTTTCAACTGACAGAACCTTGCACTTAACTTCCTATACCAGGTAACCCAGAGCTCTCGTTTATGTTTAAATTAAGCCTCACAGCCCCCTGCGATATAGTGTTTTACCCATATTTTATAGATGAAGCGAAGGCTTTGGTAGAACACCTAACCCATGTAAGCAGATGGTGCTGTAAGAAGGGCCATTTCTGTTTCCCACATCCCTTTGGCAGCATCAGGGTCTTCAACTGGCTTAAACTGGATGTGAAATCTCACTCATGGACATCAGCTACACAAGTGCTCTCCCACCACCAAATATTAGTTACTAGTGGGTATTTTCTGAGGAAAAATCAAGGGAGCTCCAGGTGCCACGCAGTGCTGCCTTTCAAATGGTGAGGGTGGGACAGGGACTTATGCCCCGGCTTCCAGTCAGTGAAATTTCTGTTCACAACTGAAGAGTCACCAGGGTTTTTCATGTATTATCTTACTAAATTACACTGTTCTGAGACAACCTAGTCAGTCAAGTATAACTGTGTCTTCAGACATGCCTATTTTGTGCACATGAGCCTGGCATTCATATGGGCAGCTGAGCTGGGGTGACGCTGTAATTCTGAGTGCCTGACGGTGGTTGGGCACGTGTGTGAAATCTGGGCAGCTTGTTCTTGTGGCTCCTGTTACTGCTCTGTTACTCAACCCCTCCGTGACGGATCCGTTATTGCTTTTAGATGATACTGAAATGCAAATAACAAATAATACTGTACTTGCTATAAACACAAGCTTGTTTGAGAGCAGTGTTTAACCCTGTCACAGAACCAAAGAATCATATAATGGTTAGGGTTGGAAGGGACCTTAAAGCCCATCCAGTTCCAACCCCCCTGCCACGGGCAGGGACACCCTCCACTAGACCAGGTTGCTCAGAGCCTCATCCAGCCTGGCCTTGAACACTGCCAGGGATGGGGCATCCACAGCTTCTCTGGGCAACCTGTGCCAGTGCCTCACCACCCTCTCCATCCTGTTACCTTCAGTCATACGAAGTAACTGTGAACCCAAACCATTCAGAGAAAGCAGGCTTTCACTAGCTTCACAGACCATAATGATTCCTCCTGCCAAGTCATTTGCCTGGTGAGCTTGGTGCTGTGCAGACAAAACCATTGTATCATGGCTGACGAGCAATGTTAGAGGTGTTCCAGACATAAAAGCATCCCAAGTGCTGCATGGTATTTCTGTGCACACCTTTCTCTGTGTGATCAGTTACAAACATTATTACATATTTCATGACATCAATCCTTTTATGTCTACGTGTTAGCAGTAGGGCTTGATTGAGTCCTTCCTCTTCTTTGTGGAGTCAGAGACTTACTTTCTGCCTTAAGCAGCTGTAACTATAAAAGGATTTGTCCATCTTTATATAAACCAGGCATTTGTTCTTTATCTAGACCATGGGTTTTGAATAGGTTTGAAGGAAGCATAAATGGCAGCAATTCAGTCATGACAGAATAATGGTTTGGAGACAATAGGGACTCCTAGTAAGAGTTACCACCTTCATGATTCTTGCCGTGGACCTTGATCTGCTGCTTCTCTCCCCTAGTCCTGTGTTCTAAGTTCTGTGCAGGCAAACACAAACCAAACCCTGGCCCATCTGGTTACTCGGTCCATCTGCAGTGATAAGGTTAGCAAGTATGGACCAGTGCATGTGCGGTGCTGATGAAAATAGTTTAACAGTGGGTATAGTTTTGCCTGGACTACAAAATGGAAAGCCTACTCCTCTTTCAAGGTACTCGGAGCTCGCAGCATTGCTGCTTGGCATCAGTACAATAGTTTGTCTGGTCCCTCTTTTCCCATGCCTCTTCCCACTCCACTGCTGATTTTCCCAGCAGTTAAAGTAAGAAGAGAATGAAACAAAAAGAAGTAGGTAACCAATGTGCCTAACCCTGCAAAAACTCTCACCATCGTCCTGTGTGATTAAACTTGGCAGAAATCACAGTTAGGTTGGTGTGCATGCTCATCCCTTGTTGTGCCGTCTTCACTTTAAGGCAATGTGCCCAGGCTGTCATTTTCTGTCTTGTGGTTGCCTTTCCATCCCCCAAGACCTGAAAAATGGATGAGGTAGAGTGATGGGTAAGAGACACATCAAAGCTATGTCTAGGCATTTTCCATAACCCCCGAGTAAACCTGCTTAAGCATCGCAGTGCTTCGGGATGCGTGCACTGTGCCTTGGGTTCAACAGCTCCAGCCGATTAAATCCATCACTGCATGAAGCGTGTCTGTGCGGAAGGGACAAGGGCAACCTGATGCAACGCAGCAGGAGGCCTAAGGGTATGGTCTCCATCTTTCCTCAGACCATCCCTGAGTGCTTCCTAAATGAAAGGGAACTGAAGTTCGAACACCAGCTAGCAAATACAGAAAGCGATGCAACCGTTTCCCTGATCTCTCCAGGAGCTGTAGCTCACGCAGCGGTACGCAGGCTGCTCGTCTGCCGCAGTGTCAGCCCTGGGCAGTGAGAGGAGGGTCTTCCACTGGAAGGGGGGAAGAGGGGTTCTCCCCACCCCTACTAGCCCTGCCTGGAAACCTGGTTCCACGTGCAGAAGAGGAGGTTGCTCTTAGAGCAACGGTGCGGCGGGACTGTCGGTGACTGAACTTGCAGAGCTCCCAGCTCTCTTTGCACAGGAGGGTTTTTTTTTTCTGCAGGCAGTTACCTTTGTGCTAAACCTGCAGAGCGCGCTTGTGAAATGGCACAGGCTCAGTGCATTACAAATTGATTAGTGTGTATTTTTTATGTGTAGTGGTCCGTGGGAATAAGCAGAAGCTTCTACTGTTGCTCTGAATTTCTCGGTGAAACTGAGACAAACAACCCACAAAACCTGGGCTATCATTAGGAAGGCTGCAGTTCCCTCAGATGCAACTTTTCCGAATGCAGTTTTCTGTTTGCCAGGCTCCCATTAATACACCCTAAATGCCATTCTTTTTCCCCCCCATTGTCCTGAAATAGCTGCCATGAGCGAGTTTGTAGAAAGTGTTATGTGGCCAAATAATAACAGGAAGGGGAAGAACCGTTGGACACAGCTCAGTGGAATGTGAATCAGGGTCTTAAAAGTTAACTACTTTCCTAGTAATAGGAGAGAGGATGACAAAAATACTTCCAGTCTTTGGTTTCTTGTGAAAAATTACATGTACTCTGTTTTCAGAGAACTTCCGATACAAGGAATGGCAGCAGACACTTTCCTTACATCTCTGAACGTGGGAATTAAAGGGGGAAAAGTTAATGCACATCCATGAGGTGGCACAATTAAGTGAAAGCTCTTTGGAGAGCCGTGTTAATTCACATCCCGTTGCAGAGCCACGGAGCTCGGTTCTGCGGCCGTGTGCACCGTCAGCATGTACACCACCAAAGCCAACTGAGCGGCAGCAGAGTGATGGCTGTGCCCACAGTCGCCTGAGCTCTGGTAAATGTTTAATTTAATCTAATACTGCTGTATCATGAAATCTATATTTCATAACACAAACACTGGTCTAGTGATGTAGAACTTTTCCTCTGCGTTCCCTGACTTGCAGTGACTTTGACCTACTTGTAACAACAGCACTGGTGCTTTTCCTGGGGTATGCTTTGGTTTGACCATACAGGTTTAAATTAGCAACTTGACATTGAAATGCTGATTTACACCTGCAGTCAGTTGGATAACACATGTTAAAGGCCGATTGTCAGCATTATGGCTTCCTTCTGTAAGGGTGCCATTGTGTGGCATTGTTGGTATGGCTATGGGCACAGCTGTGGGGGGCTGACACCGTGTGTGGACTGTGTCGTCTATCTAAAAGCTGATGTCACTTTCCAAAAATCACTCTGAAAGTTTGGATGTTTAAGGGTTGCTGTATATTTTAAGACAGCATTGGAAATCAAGATGCTTTTTTTACTGGCATAAAGAACAGTTAACATTGAGTAACTTGCTCTTCTGACCTTTTCACCTTGAGGAAGATTAATGGTCATTAAGATCAGAACTTCCCCCCTTTCAGGAGTCTGAAAGCTTTGAGGATTCAGACAACAAAGAAAGTCTTCCCACCTCCAGGTCACCAGCACAGACCTGTGATGTCTCTCTAGTGACCATTAGATGGTTTCTCAGTAGTTCATGTTCGAGAGTTGGTGGTCGTAATCCATTTTCCAATGGACAGGTGCCTGCTTCGTGAAAGCTGTCACTGCGTGCTTATCTGCGTGGTGAGAAATGGGAATTAACATGGACAGAGCCTGGAAATGGGAATCAACGTGAACAGTCTGAATTGCATTTGCCTTGCACTACTAAAACCTCAGAGCCTCCGCAACACTTGTTTCAGTGGATCAGTCCTTCTCCAGCATCATCTTTTAAAGCCAGGAAGCATTGAAGCCGTGTCAGTGCTGCTCGGTGAGCAGTGGCACTTCGGTGTTCCCTCCTGGAGGGCTGCAGCCTCTGCTCCCATTTCTGGAGCACACGGGTCCCGTTCAGACACACTCACCGTGGCATCACTCGCATTTCTGGCGGTTGGGATGTCCTAGAAGAGCATGTCCCGCAGACTTCACGTAGCCATCTCCCAAATTTAGTTCCTGGTGCAGTTAAGCTGGCATCCTCCATACCTACTGCATTTGATGGAAGTCCTAAAATTAAGACTGTTAAGTTGGTAAAGCTGAGCACAGAGCTAGGGGGCAGGTTTTGATAGTAAAGTAACCGTTTGTGACTTCTCGTGCCAGAAGTGATAATGTCACCACCGACTGTACAGCGCGGTTGAGGGACCTGCCCGACAGAGCCGAGCCAAAAGCGCCAACCTGCTGAACACAGACAGCGCAGGGTCGGCTGGCGGGCGCTGAAGGTCTGAGCGTGTCCTCCACTGGAGACACCTGCACGTGCATAACAAACAAGGCGTTGGTGGAAAAACTGACCTGCGTGCAGACATATGCGTACAGTTGCTTACAGCGGAGACAGTGAGCCTGAATATATAGTGTGGTTACGTGCTGGAGAGTATACAGAGTTGGAGCTCTAGGATCTAGGAGTCTTACCTCTTTTTGGCTGACCAATCTGAGAGGATTTAGAAACGTCAGACTTCAGGGAACATCTAAGATGAGAATATGCATTTTACAAACACTGTAAAAACCCAAAGGGTGTAGAATCTAAAACTGCAGTTACAGAGGAGAATGTGCCATGTCTATTGCAATGCCCCCAAGAGCTCTTTCCTGAGCCACTTCAGTTTTCTCCCACCCAGGCTTACCTCTGTACAGTGTGTGCCATGTCATGGACAGGGCAGCTGAAGAGATGACAGCCAAAACAGAATTAATAACGGTATGTGTTTAAGTGTAAAGGCCAACAGGATAGAGGGAAAGGACGAGTAAAGATCATCAGTTCTGCAAGAATCAAAGATCTCAGAGGCTGCATGACTTGAAAAAGACTGACCTCTCTAGCTTATGAGCTTGAAAATCCTCTCCTATGTATTTGCAGCATTAATTCCTCTTGTTATCTGAGGCGATCTACTTTAATCAGATTCCTAGAAACAAGTCAGGTACTTAAAGCAGACGATCTTTTGACACCCCTGCTCTCAGCGTCAGTAGAGAGGCCAAAGACCAAACCAGCAGGGAGAACACATCATCCCTCCAAAACCCTTTTTAGGGTCATTGACATCAGAGGGCCACCCCCCCACCCCACCCCCCCTTCCCTTTTCAGACTCACAGCCATACGGCGTATGGCCACTGTCGCACAAATGGACTTTGGACTTCCTCAAAAGTCTCTCATTTCCAAGACCCAGCAGTTCCGTACTGGTGCTGCCACTCCATTCTCAAACCTCCTCTGTCACGCTGCCATCGCCTGTGCTGTCTTGCTGCTTCACGCAGGCACCATAACTTAAAGCTGGATCAAAAGGGGACTCATAAATTTGATCCTGCTTCTGTGCCTTTAGTGCAGCTTCTCCTACTGCCAATAACGACGGCCCTTGTTTTAAATTTAATCTCATTTTCACACAGAACTTAGGCCAGAGGAGGCAATGCCATCTGATACCCTCCAAAGACCTTCATCCCACAGAGCACGTGTGCTGCACACAGCAACAGGAGCTTGATGGCAGCCTGAGGACATGCTAGAGACAAGTAAGGTGACTTGTTCAGGTTGCCTCGTTCTTTAGACTTACCCATGGCAGGAATCCTAAGTAGTTTGTGCCTGGTTACCCAAGGAAATGGATTTTCCTCCACATGGCGTGAGACATAGTATGAACTTCCTGCAAGAGGTCTACTACTGCACAAATCCAGGAACCACAGGACAAGCTTGTTTGTCCAAAAATGGTTATGTTCACATCAGGAGCCAATACTCAAAATAATCTTGAAATGTGTCGATGGAAAAAAATTGGGAGTGAAAAAGCCCTATCCAAAAATTGTGTTTTATCAGGGGAACGAAGACCTCACTGATCAATTAGCTTGAAAAATGAATAAATCAAAGACTAATGTAATTAAAGTTTGGCATCTTAATAAGCTGTTGTTGTCCCAGGCCAATTTGGACGTAACGCTCTTTTGTTGACATTTCTAATGCTTTCTGTAGATTACCGGGACATGGCCAGCGTATGGAAGCTCGTTAAGCCTCCACGTGCTCAGCCTGGCCTTAGCTTTAATGCTGGCTCCGTGCAATCCCCGCTGCTGGCACAAGCTCCGCGGGATTTGAACCTTGCGGTGCTGGGCATTGTGCTTCTCGCTAATCATTGTATGGACCTACTCGAGTGTGTTTTACAAGCTTAGGGCAAATTTGTGTATGCCCAATTATCTATATGTAACTTTTTTAAGAGGAGCCAACCAGGCTTGGGTTGGTTTTTTTTCTCAGGATCCTACAGTATCTTTCTGTAACTAGCAGGGGGATGCTTTCAGCCTGGCTTCCAGGCCTGGCTGGCATTTCCTTTCCTGATTAGCAGAGAAGACTCTGCAGTAGCCCTTTCCAATGGCACAACACTTGCACCCCTCTCTTCTGGTCCCCTGTAGTGAACTTAAGGTTCAGAATGGTTTTTAAATGCCTTGATCTTACTCCCATTTGGGTAAAATCTGTTACAGCAGCTTCCAGCCAGATGCAAATTAAAATGTTACTTTTGAAAACTCCATTTATTCACAGACCCTTCAGCCATGCAGTGCTACTTTAATTCTGAACTCGTTTTGCAGACTGCTACAAGTATGAAGTGTAGTTGTTGATAGCGCATCCGTCTGTCTCATTTAGAGAAAAATCGCAAATTATGTACAAAAAGCTCACTTGTATGTTTTGCTTTTTTTTATTGGTTTTCCTTCTCAGTCATCAGCAGATGTAATTCTGTGGCCCTGAAATAAAACAAAACGATTTTCCTTCCACAAAAAATGCTGCTTGCATTGCATCGCATCACGCAGAAGTGTTTCGGATAAATGTCCACAGCATGCATCTGCAGTTTTACCCCATCTTACTTTTAAATGGTTAACTGTGTATACCTCTGGTTCACAATCCTATTCCAAAAATACCTGGGGTTCATCCTTATCATATTGCCCAGCTAACGGTGAGAAATAGGCTCAAGTGGCTCAGTACGGATTAGATTCACCTCTTACGCAACAGGGTACAAGACCCAGGCAGAAGCCAGGGACCTGCCTTGGGAAGAGGGAATCCCTTGGCAATATTCCTTGCGTATGCTGAGAGTGCTGGGATGCTTCCCACCGACTTCATTGGAAGAAAATGCTGCGCAGGAAGGGCATCGATTTGTTTACAAAGGCCAGGATAAATAAGGTCGAGAGGTTTCTGATACTTATCTGAAATCACTCAAAATTTTAACTACAGCTTTTGTAACCATAATTCTTTTTTTTTTTTTAATTTGATTCCTTTTAAGTTTACCAGCTCTGGCATACTTGATAAACCGGGCAAGCATCTACGCTTGTTTCTTCCAAATGTGGCTGAACAGATGCAGCCCATGGGAAAAGCATCCTCGCTACCTCTCCAGAGGGACATATCGCCAGTTCGTGGGATTTGCTGCCACGTTGCCAAGGTTCGCTGAGCCTTCTGCTGTTTTCACCGGTTGTTTTTACTTTAGCCTCAGCATACGGCTTCTCCACCTTTCCCTCCTTTCTGCCCACATTCCAAAAAAGTCAAATACCTTCCCTGTCCCAGACCTGCAGATCAGGTTGGGTGGATGTTTTCTCAGACACGCTATGTCTATTCTTATGTCCTGAGTTCTCCTCCTCCTCCTCAGTTGTCCCCATTCGCCTTTGATTGCCAAGTTCTTGCACCAGCACATTTTGATCCTTTACTGGCAACACCGGGAGTTCAGGTATTTAGTAAACAACTGTATCACAGCCCACAGTGAGGCGTTTGGATACCACATGTTGGTTTGGGAGTCTTCAGTCAAAGATACCCCCTTGTGCAAAAACTCTTCTGGGTCTTCTCTTGGCTTCAGTGGCACCGTGTGAGTGAAATTAATAGCTTATTAATTGTCTTTAGCACAAGGAAAAGTTTGAGCCTATTTTCTAGATATTTTATGCAATTTGGGCAATAAGAAAAGGATTCATAGGATCAAAAAATAGGTGGTTTCCTGCTCCCACCACAGACTGAACTGCTAGGTCAGTGGGGAGCTGGAGGGAGATACTATGTGAAATCATCTGATGTGGCTCTGCAAGCAGTTCCTAGGTTGGACATCATGAAGAGCTATCTTCCTCGAGTCTAAAATTACTGCCTGCTGTTCTTCAACAGGTTGCATGCATCTGAGCTTCATAGCACACTATCTTGGCAGGTGTTGTCACATCTGTTTGATAGCTAGATAAACCAAGATATTTGTCCAAAATAACTCAGGGAAAAAAAGTAGCCTGATATGTGCAATCCTTCTCTTGAAGCCACACGAAGATCTCCTGCAAAACCCGGGGCGTTCACAGTGCTCAACTACCCTGTAAGATCTGGGCAGAACGAAGCAGCAAACTCGCTCCCATAAACAGGGGAAACTTCATTCCGAGATGAGGCAGATTACATTGGTCCTCCCAAGCCCTATTTGCCTGTGGGAGTGATGCGAGAGCCTTTTGTCAGCTCTCTGCACGAAGCGACTCATCCCCTGAGCATCATGTCCCTTGCTCAAAGGTGTTCAGTAGGTGTTCAAAGCCTGCCTGCTCAAAGCCTAACCTCTAAGGCAGGGAATACCTGCTGGAAACCAGCTCCGGAGTCGCACTTCAGTTTCCACATCCCCGCAGTGTGATGAAACACCAAATACTTGTTCTAATGTTAAACGCCAGCCATGATTTAAAAATATCTTTAAGTCATACCTATAACTAAGAAAACAATGACTCGGATCCAAAAGTGCCCCTTCTCATAGGACTCTGAATATCCAAAGGTGAAATAAAGGGCGGGTTAGATCTGTTATAGCCTTTTTCTTTGGGTGTTTTTTTTTTTTTGGTCAACTATTCAGTGTTGCTCGTCTTTTTCTCTTCTTTTTTTTTTATCCTTTTGAAAGCTTTAAAGCCTCCCTGCATAACCGCCTCTGCTCCATTCACTGCTGAATGGACGGTGCGCTGATCTTTTTCTTGGTGGGTAATGGATTTGGCTTGATTGCTTGACACGGGAACAATAAGGGGATAAACAATTGCATTCGCGCCCGCGCAGCTCCCCATCTGTTGAGTGTGTGCGCCTTCAGAGGGAGCCGGGTGGGGACAGATGAACGCGCCAGCCGAGCCTGATGTTAATGACATCAGTCATACAAGCAGAACATGTGGCGCAATAAATCAAAACCTAATTGAACTTTTGCTTGATTATATTGCCGTCCCACCGCCCGTTTCAAACACGGCGCGGTTCTCTGGGACAATGCCCCCGGCCCCGCAGTGGCTTTGCTGCCCTTGGGCAGCAGGAGGCTGCCCTGGGAGGTGACAAGTGATACCTTCACTCATTTCTTTCTTGAAACAATGATACCTTCGACTCAGCCAAGATGCTTCCAGGCTCAAGATGTGTATTTGACCGATATTTCTTATTTCAGAGAAGAAACGTTACACGAATATGACAGTGACAACCCATGCTTGCTTGCGCTTTCCATCTGGGACTGTTGGTGGAAGATGTCCATAGGATCAGACAGCACTAGTTTTTGTGTTAAATGCATACATGTGCTAGGAATGAAGGCTATTAATTAGTTTGATATAATTTAATATCATTAATCACACTTGAAAGTGTTTCTCCTACGTCAGTTGCTGGAGCCTGCAAGCCAAAATTTTTGAGCTGAGGTGTCCGTGGCAGCATTAAGTCACCAGAAGCTGAGGAGGCTGATTTTTTAGATGTGGAAAGGAACAATTTCTGATGGGAGCATTAAGGAATGAAAAGCTTTGGCAAGAAGACCCTTTTACTGAAGTGCGTAAATACGGAATTAGGCCCCAGAACCATCAAGTCACGTAGGAACCCATCTATGACTGAGCCACCTGCCCTCCCTCCGCAACCACTGAAGGGCGGGGGGGGCTCGCATGTAGACACACGTACGTCTGCCTGACACGTCCTTCTTTAGTCATCTACGTTTGAAATTTTACGCTGAAGTGCCCAGGTATTAGTTTATGAACTTAAAAGGTAAAGCACAAAATGCTTTTCTTAATACACCTGGAACCAGCTCCTCATTATATGGGAAGAGCAATTTTTTTACAGTAAGTGTGTTAAAGTACACAAAGCATTAGCCCAACTTATTTTAAAAATCCTTGCAGCGCTTCGGCAAACGTTTATTTGCCTATACATTGGCTGCACAGAACAGGCTTTCATTATTAGCCATTTATTGCAGAGGATTCCCCAAACTCCTTTTACCAGGAGATGTGAAATAAAATGCTCCTATCTGAGCAGAGGCTTAAGCAACAGCTAAATTAAATCTTTGCATTAATAGTATTCATAGAAAGGCAGATGGGAGCAGAAAATGTTGCAATGAAGAATATGGAATGAGATGAGATCACAGCATCAGTCTGTCCTTTGTAGATCTGGACAATGATCACAGAGCCAGATTGGATTAGTGAAACCTATTTACCAGAAGTTCAGAGCGGTTGCATGAAGCTGAAAGGCAGTCAGGAGGGAGAGGTGGAAAATGCACCAGATTTACAGCTGCAGCGACGAAAACTTAGAAGTTTTCACCACCGTGATTTCATCCAAAGGTGAGTACATCCAAACTGTAACAACCGCTACGGCGTTGTCTTTTAGCTGGACGGGGCGTTTAGCATCAGGGAAATCTCCGAAGTGAGCGGCTCGGCTGTTCCGCCGTGCCGTGCCGCGCGCCGCTCGCAGTCCAGCGCTCGCTGCTGGTTTCTGGAGCTGATCCGTGCAGGTGCTTCGACATTGTGGCTGTGTGAAAAACCTTTGCGCCGGCAAAAATTGGGAGATCCGGAATCGGTGTTGATATACCTATGAGGTAATTGCTAAAGTGACAGCTTGCAACTGCGTGGCTGTTCTGTGTAATAGAAAAGAAAACGGAGTTCTGCGGGCAGTTAGCAGCTCAGATGAACTGGGTGAACTGCGTGAATGTTGAATTTAAGTCTGCTGGCTCAATAAGTGGAACATTTCCAAAGCCATGCCCTGGAAATGAATGCATGATTAACATTAATTGCTTGTAATGAAGAGTAAGAACCGGACAAAGCCCAGTCTGCATTTGATTGAACAAATTAGTTTAAACTCAATAGCTGCATATTTCAGCAACAAGAAAGCAGGTATAAAAGCAGGGAAAACAAATTGTGGGGCCAGATCAGATCTTTACTTGCAAGCTGCGAGCATGAGCTCTCAGCTGCTTAATTTCAGCGTATAAGTGGAAATGACAAAGTGAACCATCGCTGTAATTGGTTTTGCTGCCCGAAAGCTGGGCTGTACATACAAACATCCTTTTGCAGGCAAACCCAGAAACATCGTCTGCGGGGATTCATTCTTCCCTTCCTGCTGCCACTCCCTGCAGAAAACCACGTTTGCGGGGAGAGCCCCGCAGCCCCTCTGTTTGCGTTGCTGCCATTGTGTTCCTGCGCGAGTGGGTCGCTGCTGGCTACCTCCGCGACTCACTCTTCGTGCAATGGCTTATTCAAGTAATCACGTTTGCTGGTGCTGTGGCTTCCCTTTCATGCCTTGCCTTTCCTCAGCCCCTGCAAGCCGTTTGCCACTTGCGCTGGCAGACGACAGTGAGTTGGACTGTGGCTCGTACGTGCTCTGAAAATATGCAGATTTATAACCTGGGCACGTTTATGTGTTGTATTTATCTGTTGTGCACCAGCCTGGCTACCAATAGCAGCACAACAGTACTTGCTTCTGGTAGAAATCTATATAAATTGTGCTTCTCGCACTGTCCAGTAAAACAGAAAGATGATTCCTTGCATCACTAAACTCTGCGCTTCAGTGTTTTGCTGGTGAGCAATTGGTTTAGCCCTCGCACGGTGAAATTCCAGAAGGTGACTGCAGCAGCTTCAAAAGCAAGTTACAACATCTTCCTAGGAAAAAAACCCACCTCCATTACGTTCGGGATGGGTTTCATCCCACACCCAGCATGGTTTAAAATGTAAAACGTGTCCTGCAGGAGAAGGAAGTAGGGATCCCTGAGGATGTCATGCTGCGCAAAACAGACCGTAATCGGACTGACAGCATGCTGTCAAGCTGTATACAGGCAGACAACTTCGTTGTGATGAGTTCAGTGTATAAGTACCCTGTGCTGCAGCGGGTCGCTGGCAGGGACCCTGGAAAGGATGGATCACCTCCCGTCTTCGTGTTCTGTTTCACTGTGGGCAGAGCAGAGGCCAAAACTTTATTTCTATCCGGTGGGATCCTAATACTCAGCACTTATATCCTCACTGGGGTACCGAGGGATGGCTTTTGGACAAACACAAGCTGTCTAGGAAGAGTTAAATTTGGTCGCACTGCCAGCTCTGCCTGTACCAGAGCCCTGGAAAGCCCAGGCACTTGTTACTGCTGCTGTCAGAGGAGAGGAGTTTGGCTGCAGAAATGAGCAGCCTTGAGTGAACTCCAGCTGCTTCCACAGCTTCAAAACATTAATACATCCCATAACAAACCGTCCTGGCTCTTCCCCCATTCACATACCTTGACCTCAGGGGGTCAGTCTTTAGAACTGGAGTTAATTCTCCAAATTTGGCAATTTTTTGCAGGCCTGTTTCTGCCACTGGCTGCTAAATCCTGTAGTCATGACTCCTGTTTCCTGAACACGGGGCAGGGCAATAATTTTAAAGGGCGAAGGGTAAGATGTGATGAGAGAGAGAGGTGGGAATACCACTGACTTTTTCAAACCAGTTTCAAGTCAAACTGGAACAAAAAGTGTTTAAACAATCTTCACTTTGTCCAAGAAAAAGCCCCACCCAAAACCAATTGCTTCAGTCTTGTCAAAAGCTTGGCTTATGGTCCTGGCCCCTTGCGTGCCCAGTGGCCAGTGATTCTGTTTTGCCAATGATTTTGGTGTCTTCATGGGTTTAACTACTAAAATTGAGAAACAGACTTTAAACAAAATGCTCCAGGTTAAAGAACCGAATGGGTCATTTTGAGGATTGAAAACGACTAAGCTTAGTGCAAATGTTGTGCTTTGGACATCATGGAATAAAACTGAAATGATGTCACAAAGCAGTTTAGGCTTATTGAAGAAGTCCCGATGTAGATAAAATGATAGGCCTCTCCTCGTCATGTTTGAAGGCAACTGGATGAAAAAAGAAGCTCATTTCCTTCTGAAACATTGGCAGGTGGAAGGCCAGATCAAAACTCGGGAAGGAGAAGGACGGTTCCTCCTGGAAGCCTATAGGAGAGGTGCAGAAACGTGGGGAAGGCTGTTGCCCTGTGCCCAGGGATGTCTGTATTGTATAGCTAGAGCATGGTCTCTGAGATGACATTAACAAGGACTTTCTTTTGGGTTGTTTTAGCTGGAATCCTCCTTAAACCATTTCTTCTTCTCCGCCTCTGCACCATGCCCTCGATGTATTCTCACGGAAGATTTGAGAGGCATGTGTGACTTCATCTTGTCTGTCTCCACTGCACCATGACCGTGTTTGTGTTCTTTTTGCAGCATGTAGTCCTGCCCGAAGAAGAGCCAAAAGTACACAGCACATCCTAACAAAGAGTGTAAGAAAAATCTCCTTTTCTCTCCCTCTTTTTTTTTTCTTTAATACTAGTTGGCTACACGTATCCTTAAAAATGCCATGGATAAATGGGAAGCAGATCTTTCAGGGCAAAGAAGTGCATTGGTGTCTGATGCAGGGAGAGGGGTGGGAAACGGAAAGAGGAGTTTCTGTAAAGCTGTTTATTTACAGAAGCACTTTGAAACTTCAAAAAATACAGTCTGTCTGTGCAGAGCCAGTCAAAATGAACATAACCGCTTATCGACTCAGGTCATCTGAGGGAATCACAGACTTAGTTCTTATCCATAAAGCCCTAATAACAGTGACAGAGGGGCAGGAAGGAAGGAAAAGCAAACAAATTGTGTAATACCTATATGCCTTAGTCAAGGAGACAGTATCCCATTCCCGATGGAATTTGGGAGAAAACCACCAAGCAGTGAACTGTAACCTGGACTCAGAACGATAGCTCTGAGAGAAACACAGGAGGATGCCTGTCTCTTGGCCCTGGCAGTGCTTTCCTCTCATATCATAGAATCACAGGATGGTTTGGGTTAGAAGGGACCTTAAAGACCATCCAGTTCCAACCCCCCTGCCACGGGCAGGGACACCCTCCACTAGACCAGGTTGCTCCAAGCCTCATCCAGCCTGGCCTTGAACACTTCCAGGGATGGGGCACCCACAGCTTCTCTGGGCAACCTGTCCCAGTGCCTCACCACCCTCTCCGGGAAGAATTTCTTCCTGATGTCCAATCTAGATCTCCCCACTTTCAGTTTAAACCCATTACCCCTTGTCCTGTCACTACAGGCCCTTGTAAAAAGTCCCCCCCAGCTTCCTTGTAGGCCCCCTTCAGGTACTGGAAGGTGCTGTAAGGTCTCCCCGGAGCCTTCTCTTCTCCAGGCTGAACAAGCCCAACTCTCTCAGCCTGTCCCCATAGCAGAGGTGCTCCAGCTCTCTGAGCATCTCCGTGACCTCCTCTGGGCTCGCCCCAGCAGTCAATATCCTTCTTGTGTTTCCAGAGCTGCACGCAGTACTGCAGGTGGAGTCTCACAAGAGCAGAGCAGAGGGGGAGAATCCCCTCCCTCGACCTGCTGGCCACACTTCTCTGGATACAGCCCAGGATACGGTTGGCTTTCTGGGCTGCCAGCACACACTGCTGGCTCATGTTCAGCTTCTCACCCACCAGTACCCCCAAGTCCTTCGCCTCAGGGCTGCTCTCGATCCATTCTCTTTCCAGCCTGTACTTGTGCTTGGAATTGTCCCGACCCAGGTGCAGGACCTTGCACTTGGCCTGGTTAGACTTCATGAGGTTTTGAACAAGTCCAGGTTGATGACATTGGTTGCTCTTCCCTTATCCACCAACACAGTAGCCCTGTCATAGAAGGCCACCATATATGTCAGGCACAATTTGCCATTAGTGAAGCCATGCTGGCTGTCACCAATCACCTCCTTGTTTTCCATGTGCCCTAGCATTGTTTCCAGGAGGATCTGCTCCATGATCTTGCTGGGCACAGAGGTAAGACTGACTGTTCTGTAGTTCCCCAGGTCCTCCTTTTTTCCCCTTTTTAAAGACATAGGTTATGTTTCCTTTTTTCCAGTTGTTGGGAACTTCACCAGACTGCCACAACTTCTCAAATATAGATAGTGGCTTAGCAACTTCATACCCCGGTTTCCTCAGGATCTGCAGATGCATTTCATCAGGTCCCATGGACTTGCACACCTTCAGGTTCCTTAGATGGTCTCAAACCTGATCTTCTCCTACAGTGGATGGTTCTTCATTCTCCCAGTCCCTGCCTTTGCCTTCTGTAAGTTGCCCGGTGTGGCTTGAGCACTTTCTGGTGAAGACTGAGACAAAAAATTCTTTGGGTACCTCAGCTTTCTCCATATCCTGGTTGTCAGGTCTTCCCATTTCCTTCCGCAGAGGGCCCACATTTTCCCTAGTCTTCCTTTTATCCCCAGTATACCTATAGAAGCCCTTCTTGTTGCCCTTGATGTCCCTGGCCACGTTTAATTCTATCAGGGCTTTGGCTTTCTTAACCTGATCCCTGGCTGCTCAGTCAATTTCTCTGTAGTCCTCCCAGGCTATCTGTACTTACTTCTACCCACTGTAGGCTTCCTTTTTGTGTTTGAATTTGTCCAGGAGCTCCTTGTTCATCCACTCAGGCCTCCTCACTTTTTTGCCTGACTTCCTCTTTGTTGGGATGCATCACTCCTGAGCTTGGAGGAGGTGATCCTTGAATATTAACCAGATTTCTTGGGCCCCTCTTCCCTCCAGGGCTTTATCCCATGGAATTCTATCAAGCAATTCCCTGAAAAGGCCAAAGTCTGCCCTCCTGAAATCCAGGGTAGCAAGCTTGTTGTGCGCCCTCCTTGCTGCCCTGAGGATCTTGAATCCCCCCCTTTCCTGGTCACTGCAGCCAAGGCTGCCCTTGAGCTTCACATTCTCCCTCCCTGTTGGTGAGAACAAGGCCAGCACCACATCCCTCCTCGTCGGCTCCTCTATCACTTGTAGAAAGAAGTTATCACCAGCGCATTCCAGGAACCTCCTGGCTTGCCTGTGCCCTGCCGTGTTGTCCCTCCAACAGATATTGGGGTGGTTGAAGTCCCCCATGAGGGCCAAGGCTTGTGAACATGAGGTTTCTTCTGTCTGTAGAAGGCCTCTTCTGCTTGGTTTTCCTGGTCGGGTGGCCTGTAGCAGACTCCCACTATAATGTCACCTGTCCCTGCCCTCCCTTTAATCCTGGCCCATAAGGTCTGGGTCAGCTCCTCATCAATCCCCAGGTGGAGTTCCATGCACTCCAGCTGGTCATCGGCATAGAGGGAAACACCTGCTCCTCATCTCCCCGGCCTGGCCTTCCTAAAGAGCCTGTATCCTTCCATTCCAGTGTTCCAGTCACAGGAGCCATCCCACCATGTCTCTGTGATGATGACAAGATCACAGCCCCGCAGACATGCCCATGCCTCTAACTCATGCTTATTCCCCATGCTACATGCATTTGCATAAAGCCATTTAGGATGGGCCCCTGGTGAAGCTGTCTCCCTGGCTGGAGTGGCTGGAATTCCTTTGTGCTGCTCTCCAGGTGCTCTCCTGATGACCTGTAACCCTTCTCCAGGCTCTGGGCATCTATTGCTGCCACTGGTATCAAACTGGTAGGAGTGGGATGGATTGAGGTTCCCCTTCCCCAACTCGGCTCACCCTGGTGCACTGGCACAGAGGGCACAGCTGGAGCTCTACACACTCCCTGCAGGTGAGGAACACCCCCGGTTCAAAGAACTGAACATTTCTCGTGCTCTGAGAAAGTGTTTTCCAAGCTGGGACACTTTCACACCTAGGCGTGAGGTTTCTTGTCTTCAGAGTCAGTTTTCCCTCCTTAAATCCACTTGGCCCATTCACAACCCCTTCCACAATCCTGCTGTCGCAGTTCTGACGTGCAGGAACGACGATCTCTTTCTCTTGTGCACTCAAAGCACTTTTTATACACTTTGAGACTCTTCTGCCAAAGCATTTCTTCTCACTATAGGCCTGTCTCTTCTCTAGCGCTTGGTTGAAATATTTTCCTCCATGGCCTTTCCTTTGCCCATGCCCTGTCCCGCTTCCCAGGCCCATCCTCATTTGTAAATAGCCTTCTCTTCATATTCCTGATTCCCTAATCTCCCCACAGCACCGTGGGTCCCTCCTGCTTACCACACTTACCCCTGCCCTGGAAAAAGCCTTGCCGTGTTTGCTCCCATCCTCTCTCTTGATTAAAGCGGATCACAGTATCCCAGCACTTGACAGGATGCCTGAAGTGATCCCCCAGGAAGGGCCAATAACATGCCTGTGGTGTTTGGGTGAAAACTATGTATCTGTGTATTTTCTCAAATGGTAAAAAAAAATCTTATTTATGTCCTGTAACTCAGGCTGAGGTTTCCAAATGGCTTTTCATTCCAAATGAGAATGAAAGTCAGTGTCGGAATGTTACTCAAAATAAGCCATTTTGCCATACCCCTTTTTTATTTGTTATGCCTTTGGTATATTTTGTTTGTCCCACGATGTACAAATAGCAGAAGAGTGCAAGCCTAAAGTGAACTATTTTGACTTAATAAAACAGAATGCTTGGATAATTTCTCCATTTTTTGACAACACAGATACTTTTCCAACAAAATGCCCGGATTTCTTCTAACCAGAATTTTCGCATAAAACTAGTGAGCTGGAAATTTTTCAGCTAGCTCACATCAAAATCTAGGGCAACTCTATGTCTGTTGTGATGTTCCAAATCCGAGCAGATAGTTGGGGGTTTTTTCTGCTGAGTGGGAGCCTCTAATATTTAATTTAGATTGGATCAGCTGCTGTAGCAGCACTATATTCAAAAAAAAAGTAAGATAAGAAAGCCCCTGTTTTGTTGCTGTATTTTTAGAGGATATTTTTTCTTTTCCTTTGGGGCTTTCCTGACCCCAATTAAAGATGTCCTTTGATTGGCCCTTAGTCATGAGGCATCATATTAGCAGTGGGAGCACCGAGCCTGAGGAATGGTCTGCAGCTCCAGCTAAGAAAACACGCAAGGCTCTCAAACCAAAGCAATTGGCACAGTCAACTCTGCGGCTTGTGCGTTCCCCTTCTTCAGTATGATGCAGCTGCTCGCAGCTCATGCGCGAGCATTCAAATAAATAGCGCCTACCGGAACGTACGTGCCTGTGAGGAAGTTGTGATTGCCAATTTCTAGACCCACACAGGAGTAGCAGAATGATTATTTCTTTTTTTCACTTTTACTTCTGCACCTGCAGCCAGTGCTGCAGAAATGCCTCAGCTAGCGTGAAACCTGCTCTGATCATGGCAGGGGATGCACAACTTTAATCCTTGGCAAGGGCAAAAAATAGCAAGCGATGTGGATGTCTGCCAGACCTTTTTTCGTGGCAGAAATCCTCAAGCTGTGTAGCATTAAGTGATTTAGCATTCAGATGACTGACCTTGGGGGGTAACTTCCATCTCGCACAAGAACCCGTCCCAACAGCACGATCATGACTGTGGAAGGGGGAGAGAAAGGGGGAAACACCTTCTTTTCTTTATCTGAGCGTTTCACAAACATGCTGTTTTGCAGTTCCTGTTGCCCTATTTAGAGTTATTTACAGGGACAGTAGACCCTTCCCTTCTCTTCCTTTGCTCTCCCAACTCCAAACTCCTTTGGCTGGATCTCTAAAATCAGTCTGGACACCAGCACCTGGCTACTTTGCAGAAAAATGGCAAATCCCTCTGTCTGTGCTAGTACTGCCACATTAAAAATTGGATCAGCGTTAGACCATCAAAAAGAGCTTAACTCAACAAATCTGGCATTTCCTCCACTAACAAGCACTTCATTGTTCAGCCTCTAAGCTTCAAAGTTTTATCCAAAGCCAGATGTTTAATTGTCACCTTTTCTAGTTGGTTGTTGGCCTGTTGTTGTATCCCTGTTTGTGGGATTTTGGGTCTAGAAGCACTGGCTGGGTTGTTGGCACGGCTCTACAACCCCCCTGCGTCCTCTGTGTTCCCCTATTAACACGGCTAATTCCGACAGTGGGTATGCCAGGTGGTAAAACCCACAAAAAAGAGACTTTGCTGAGCTCTGTATTCAGAGGCAGAGTCCTGCAAACAGCCTGAGCTGGTCAAGGGACTTACAGGTTCTGAAAACAGTAGTTCTTTAGAGAGCCGTTTACTAATTCCGCATAGTTTGGCTGACTCTGCCATTCACACAGATTTGAATTCCATGGTACATCTAGAAAAGAAAAGTGACTTCCAGCTGATCCTTCTGCCTCACCCTAGGTACCCTAGAGAAACGTCAGCTCCAATTTAGATCAAAACTGCGCTACAACAGGTTTAGTTTCCTGACCTAGATAAGTCTGTACATATTATAGTAACGGGTGAGGTAGCCAAAGTCACAGTGAAATCTTGCAGTAGGAGATAAGAAACTCCAAAAGTGTGCTACAGCCAAATGCTGCAAACAAAGCTGTTAACTGAAGATGTGCTACAGAGCTTGCGCTGTTGTCTCCAGCTGTAATGGAAAATGGCATTGCAACTTACTGACACACATTCTTCTGCCTGGAGGCATTTTGGCATTACCCATATGACATGTAACAAGGAGTCTTGAAAACAGAGACAACGCCCCTAAATAATTCCTGCTATTAATACAGTTTTAAATCCTGCTTCTTTCCCCCAAACTGAATTTCATCCTTTGCAGTGCATAGGCAAACGGTTGAGTTTCAAGTTCGTGGTGGTTTATACTGATCAAATAAGCCACTTTCAGGATTAGAGACCACTGCAGCCAGCATCCTACTTACCAAAAATGCGCTTCCCATGGCCGAGCAACAGAAGCAACCTCAAGTGTCTCAGTAGCAGAGGGTTGCAGACCTTCTTTGTCACACACCAAAGGAGGCTGAGTGTGACCAAGAGCACTGTGCGTGTTTCCAGAGCTGGTGGGAAAGGTGAGCTTTGTAGCACTCTCTTGACAGCTGGAAGAGCTCGGTTCACCTGAGGCAGGCTCCAAGGGTTGTCGTGAGAGACCACAGCCAGCCACAGTCTCACTGTATTCATAAGGAAGGTGTCTCCAGCGCTGTCACCGTGGTGATGCGGTCAGTGCCTCTGGGTAAGCAGCTAGCGAGGTCCGGTCAGCCAGGGTGACACGGTGGGCTGCATACCCACCTGTGGACACGGGAGCCTGCAGCCTGCGAGGAGATGCTGCAGAAGGATGGGGAGGTCCTGGAACTGGTCCAAGGGCAGCTGGAAGAGACCCAACGTTGACTGCTTAAGCAGCAACAGGAGGCCTCCCACCACCAGCATCCCCCTCATTTCTGAACTACCAGAGCGATGCTGAGGCTCAGCTTGGTCCTGCAGCACCAGATTCGTGGTCAGTGGAGCTGGTCCACAGCCTCCTTTAGCACATATTTGTCTTCAAGGACACCAGTAGTCCCTTTGACTTTAACTGGGCACGTCCTTAAGTAGCTTATGGACCAGGGACTGTGTTGGGCTGTGTGCCAAAATCCACAGAACTAAGAGAAAACCCCCTGAGGTCTTGGATTAGGCTTTGATTGTCTCACCAGTCCTTTCCAGTAGTGTTTTTGCCTGCTGTGGGGGCAGTTTCTGCTCCTTGTCCTGCTGGTCAATAGAATCTAAATCATGTAGCCTTCTCCAAACTCCTGAGGGTGCATGGAGTCAAAGAGTAAAAAGTGGTCAGGTTGAGGTTTTTCTTTTTTCCTGTTTTGGAAAACATTGTTTGCATGGGGTTTTTATATCTGTGGAAAAATTCACATACATAGAGTTTGAAGATGAATGGAAAACCAAATTAAAACTTAAAGAAAACAGACAGATTTGTGTGAGGGGACATGCTTGGATATGAGCTTGATTTATCTTCAGTGTATGTATTGAAGGCAGAGCAATAGATGGAGTTAAGGCTTCTTCTATACCGGTAGCAGAATGGTCAGTTGCTGGTCGCAGTCTGGAGACAAAATAAGTGTATTTATAGGTAAAACACGTAGATGGCAACTATCAGTCATCAGTTAGATGCAAGTAACTGCTCTTCTCCTGGTCTCCCAATGTAAGATCAACACAGTCTAATAGGAAACAGTCGGAATAGTTGCCGCATGTCTCGTTTCCTTGCTGGATTGGATTTTTGCCCTGTTTAACTTGTTCTCTGTATGACAGTAGCAAGTCTTCAGGGAAGAATCAAAAAAAACCCCAAAAGTATGAAACACTCTTTCTCTGCTGTTGGGACTTTAAACTTGAGAAAAAGGTTTCTGGACCATCCTGGACAATAATCCTGATGGATCCACCTGCTTGGAACCTATCCCTGTTTATTTAAGCTCCCATTTAGCTCTGGTCTCCCCACTGGCCTGTGGCAGCACAGTGAGTGCCATGGCTTAGTCACGATTAGTGTAGAGAATAACTTGATTTTGTTCACGCTCATTTTCAGGGACTCCACTCAAGATGTGGGGGGGGGGGGGGGGGGGGGGGGCGGGGTGATGTTCAAAGATGCAGCTCTCAGGGAGTTTTGTTTGTGTGAGTGGATGTTTGTGAAAATTAATGTCTAAAAGCACAATTATTCACTGCCTTCTATCCTCTGTAGTCATTTACCGGGTATAAAATGTAAATGAGTTCAAAAAACAGGAGAGGCCATGAAGAAATTGCATTTGTAATAGATATTGCAGAAGTTTAATTGATTGCCCAAGATAGGACACAATAAGAAATTAAATTTGAGCTGCCTGTCATGGTTTACCACACAGCCGCTTGCTCACTTCCCCCCTCCTCCAGTGCAGGAGGAGAATTGAAGGAAAAAACAAGGAAGCTCAAGGATTGAGATAAGAACAGTTTAATAACTGAATATAAATGAATAAAATAGTGATACTAATAATACAATACTAATAATGCTAACAAAAATAATATGTAATGAAAAGAATGGAAAATACAACAGATTATACAATTGCTCATCACCCGTCGACTGATATCCAGGCAGGTCCTGAGTATAGAATCACAGAATCACAGAACGGTTTGGGTTGGAAGGGACCTTAAAGCCCATCCAGTTCCAACTCCCCTGCCATGGGCAGGGACACCCTCCACTAGACCAGGTTGCTCCAAGCCTCATCCAGCCTGGCCTTGAACACTCCCAGGGATGGGGCACCCACAGCTTCACTGGGCAACCTGTCCCAGTGCCTCACCACCCTCTCCAGGAAGAATTTCTTCCTGGTATCTAATCTAAATCTCCCCGCTTTCAATTTAAACCCATTACCCCTTGTCCTGTCACTACAGGCCCTTGTAAAAAGCCCCCCCAGCTTCCTTGTAGGCCCCCTTCAGGTACTGGAAGGTGCTGTAAGGTCTCCCCGAAGCCTTCTCTTCTCCAGGCTGAACCAGCCCAACCCTCTCAGCCTGTCCCCATAGCAGAGGTCTCCAGCCCTCTGAGCATCTTCGTGACCTCCTCTGGACTCGTTCCAACTAGGCGATATCCTTATGCTGATGGCTCCATGGCTGGACACACAACTCCAGGTGGGGTCTCACAAGAGCAGAGTAGAGGGGCAGAATCCCCTCCCTCGACCTGCTGGCCACACTTCTCTGGATACAGCCCAGGATCCGGTTGGCTTTCTGGGCTGCCAGCGCACACTGCCGGCTCATGGATGGTTTTGCCTCTTCCCTGTAGGTGGTAGCCATATCTGACCGTCAGCCCCACAGGACAGAGAAGCTGCAGCCCCCCCAGGGTGACCTCCTCCAGGTGCTGCACAGTGAAGATGAGGTGCGGGGGAGCTTGGGCCGCCTGCAGAGTGGGCAGAGGGGACCCTGCGCCACCAAGGGCGCTGCACCGCACAGTAAGTCCCCACAGCTGGCTTTATTCCTCTGTGGCTTCAAAACATCTGTAGATACTGTGGTTTGCAGTATTCCAGATTGCAGCAAAACAGGCACTTTGTTAGGCTCCTGAAGGATACTTTGACGCTTAAAACATCCGTGGAATTAATGAGGTAACCACCATGGCATTGCAGACCTCTTTGTTCAGAGTCATAAACTCACTTTATTCAGTCATGAACGCTCCCTTTCCAAAGGCTGACAATATTTTAGAGATGATAGACTCTGTATTACAGAGTTTGCTTTGTTATGTAAGATCTCCGCTCAGTTGCTTAGAACTTGCTGGAACATAATTATTTTGGATGAAATTTTAGATTCTGGACTTCAGCCACGAACTTGATTTTGTTTTTTCAACCAAAACTTGTTCAGCACATTTGTGAGAACTCGTGAAGGAAAAATAGAGTTTGCCAGTGCAAAACCAAGGAAATGAGTAAACATAAATAGTCCGGTCATTCACTCCTTCAGCGCTGGTGTGTTATCTTTGGAAGGTCAAAGATGGAGCAGGGCTGTGCAGGTTGGCCTTTTAATCAGAAACGCATCTTTTGCTCCCCCATGAAAAACCACCCAGATGTGGTCAAGTCATAAGCCCTTGGAAAAATCCCATATGGCCCGTGTTTGGTAGAGACATTGGACATTTAGCTGTTAAAAAGTGCTAAATCTGTAAAGCGGATACTACCCTGAAGGTAGTACCTTCATCACACCGCCCGTCTGCAACTGCACTGCTGGTAGGCCATCCCATCTGAACACAGGTCAGACAAGAGCAGGGCCTGGGAAACGGGGAGGGGAAGAAACCGAGCTTGGGACAGTAGGGAAAGATCTCAAACCAGGACTGGAGCCAAGAAATGGCTGAACAAAGAGCTGGGGCTTAGGGGCTGGAGGGGGAGGAGGAGGAGGAGGACCAACTTGGGGGTGGTGGGTGGCAGAGAGCCAGTGGGGGAGAAAGGAGAGACTGCCGGTCTCTGCTGTTAGGAGCAACAAGAGGTAAAGGGTGACGGATATGTGCAAACAGGAGAAAAGATGTAGGAATCCAAAAAGAAAAGCAGGAAAGGGGGAAACAATTCTTCTAGTGGGAGAAAGGGAAGCGATTGGGCAAAGGAACTGGGATGCTGAATGGAAAGAGGGAGAAACTAAGTTTAAATTAGAACACAAGAGAGACTAAAAGGGCTGACTGAGGAGTGGAAGAGCTGTACCCTAATGCCATCAAGCTGTAAAGGGGCAGAGTCCGTCTGTATTTCTGGAGTGACTGGGGGATCCCAACAACTGTTTCTCAACAGCTGGAGAACCAGCAAAATGTGATGTAAGGTCAGGTGTATGTAGATGTCCCTAGACATGCATCATCTGTTTTCATTCATCTCTGTATAAATGTGACCTTCACATAAACTTCACCCTTCAAAAACATCCTTCAACTTTCTTACTGGAAATAGTTGTGTCTGTAGAGTTCTCAGTGCTTACGCCATAGACAAGTACTGTTGAATACTAAAGAGACCTCAGATTTGGTAAAGCACAAGTTGAAATCTGGGTAAGGGAGTGAACAGTTCAACTTCCAGAGGAAGTGAAAAACGTGTAACTGAGAGCATAGATGGGAGCATCAGCACACTTGTTGCTAGCATTGGAAACCTTCCACAAATATCAGAGCGTAGGAACAGTCCGTTCCGGAGTGCGGGAAGACAGGCAAGTCTAGTGGAAGGCCAGAACAAGAAACTCAAATGGCACTTAAAGCTCTGCTTTGCTTCACAGGATGGATAGATTTAAAAAATAATTGCACTTATTCTCCAGGAAAGCAGGATTCAGTTTTGTACCAAGTTCTTGTACAAATACTCATCTTGGAAACATAGGGCAAGTCAGAATAACAGAAGTGGTGCAGCCCTTGTCGCAAGCCTGGACATCCGTAGCACCTTTTGGAAGTGGAGTTCACGCCACATCCAGCTATCCCTGTCCTGAGAAGTGCTTATGAACCTGAGGCAATGAGGGCTTACTTTTGCTTACATATTTTGCTAAAACTTTGCCAGAACATTTTCTATATCTAATAAGAAGAGGGACATGGTGAAGGGAAGGATCAGACAATGCAAAAGCAAACAAAAAAAAAAAAAAAAAGAAAAATGTGGGCATTAGCTGAAGCACTGATGCCTGGAGCCACTTGCTGAATACTGTTAGTGCCTAATATGCAAGATGAGAGGAGGTAATTGAATTAAACTTTGACGCCAGGGATACAGTTGGGTACCTAATCGAATTACTGTCGGGAGGGAGCAGGAAGAGAGAGGCTAGTTAAGATATTTATCATGGTCAAATATTGCCCCCAGAAGGAGAAGACAGTTGTGATTGCTAACTCATGCTGGAGACAGCACTGTAAGCAGCACCTTGGCTATTTCTGATGTTTGCTGTCATTATTTGTATCCCATTAGTCACAGCAGCAGCGAATCATTCTATCCTTTGTCTTCATGAATCCTGGTGCTTCTGTAAATCCTTGCTTTTCACTTACCTGAATACCCTTTAAAAAATAACAAACCAGCAGGCGACTGGAAATGGCCGGGAGCAGAAAGAAGAAAAAGAAGGGCTCCACATTCCCACAATGAAATTAGGGGATTTGGCTCCGTAAGAAAAGATCTGGAATCCCTCATGTATTTATTTCCTCAGCACAACCAGCAGGAACGTTAGTGAGCATTTATCCATGGAAAAGGATATCAGCTGAGCGCTCACTTGTAGGTGAAAAGTATCCTCCAGGTTTGAGGAGAGCAGAGAGAGGTGCCACTCGGCCACAGGCAGATGGAAAAGTTAAATTCCCTCCCTGTGATGGGGTGGATGTAGCCCACATCTCTGCCCCGGTAAGAGTAACTCCCCGGTGTGATCCAAAAACGAGAATGATCTCCTAGGCAGGACAGACGTGGCAGTGGAGGCTCCAAGATGGAAAAAAACTGCTGAGGAGCAGTAGGTGGGACCACTCTTTGTATATACAGACCCGTAGGTGTTTGCAGAGGGAGAGGGCTCCCACTTCGCTTGGTCTGCTAAGGACAGTTCATCTCATTTGAAAAGCCTAGGAGCAAGCAGTTGAGGGACCTTCCAGGATGACTTAAGCAACTCCAAAAATCACTTATTTTGACATCACAGTAGATGATCGTAATAAAGAAACTTCTGCACTTTTGGCTGTAATCGAATCTAGTGGGACAATACCCTGCATCTGGGCTCGGTTCATATCTGGGTTTAACTGCATGGAAGGAGGCTTTTAATACAAGCTGTGCCAATGGGATAATTACTGACAATGCCATGTTTCTTATACTTTGCAGTGGGAATAGATGAACGAGAATCATCCAAATCCTGTAATCACCCGTTGGATGGAAAACCTTTGGTAAGTAAATACAGCCAGGCCAACTACTGCTGTCTGATGCATATTAAAGCCTAGTATCTGTCAGCGTGTCCCACATTAACAGCACGTCAGTCTGTCACAGCACGTGCAGATTTCGCAGCCTTCATTAAGGCTTTGAGACGTGATTTATGCCAGAGGATCCTTAGCTGGCAGCAGAGACTGGTGTAGGACGGCTGCCCCTCAGGAAATCGAGGAAGTGTTGTGGGATGGAAACAGGCAGACTCCCGTTCTGGATGCTCAGCCACGCACATGGAGAACCCCATGCAAGAGCTGGGAGGAATTAGCCTTTAGCCTCTTGTTTCTCAGGGAATTTCACAAATTGGGGGGAAAAAAATGTCTTTCTAAAATGGAACAAGCATCAAATAATTCATATTCTTCAGAATGCCATCCTGACAAGGTAATCAGATCAATCAAAAATTAATCTGGTTAAATTTCATAGGATGCTTGCAAAAGTGATTTCAGACATGGACTCACAGGATGGTTTGGGTTGGAAGAGACCTTAAAGCCCATCTAGTTCCAACTCCCCTGCCATGGGCAGGGACACCCTCCACTAGACCAGGTTGCTCAAAGCCTCATCCAGCCTGGCCTGGAACACTGCCAGGGATGGGGCATCCACAGCTTCTCTGGGCAACCTGTCCCAGTGCCTCACCACCCTCTCTGGGAGGAACTTCACATCTTAAGTCTTGGTTTACTTGCAGAGCACACCTAAAAGTATCCAGTCTCAGATTTATCCAGGGGAAACAGCCCTAGACAGCTCAAGACCAGTTATAGTAGTGACAATAACATGAAAGATTTTTTTAGTATTGCCAATAAAATCAGTAAGCACGTTTATTGCCTGAAATTATGAGAGTGCATCACAATTTTTGACATCGTTTTCTGTTTCTGGGCAACCCATGCTTCAGCTTACCATCCTGGAGGATATGCCAGTCTCTGGCCTGTTTATGAGGGAATGTGGCTCAGTTCCAGCAGGCAATTTCTGACCAAATAAACCAAGGAGGAAGTCAATGATTAGGCACTTGTGGGACCGCAGCAGAACTGGGGCACAAACCAGGGCCCCCCACGCTACAGAGCAGCTCCCAGCAAAAGGGGGAAGCGTTTCCCCATGCTCAAGACGTGGCGGTGGCTGGGGCAGCCACTGCCCAGCCACCCCCAGAGGTGGCCTGTGAAGAGCAGCAAGAGGCAAGCTGCTCAGCCTTGCCTCCTTGGGAAGCCAGACACAAAGAATAGGGAACAAAAAGGTCTGGCGACCTCCCTTCTTCAGTGGGAGGTGTAATTCTTGCTTGTACAAGCTCTGTGCTGAGCTCAGTGAGACGGGTCACCTGAGCAAACGGCATTTGTGTGGGTAAGAGTCGGCCAGTAAAGCCCTTAACCTGTTTTCTCTTGTTGAGAGATTTACGGTATTTATTCATTTTCCTAAAACAGCCTCTTTCCTCAGACAGACCTGGGCTCCCTACTCACCAACAGCATTTCCTAATGACATGCTTTTTCTTCCGACAGTTCCCACCATCGCCAGTTGCCCACGTCTCAGGCAAAGCGGCAGCTGTCACAGGTTTGCCCGCAGGCGATGGCACTTCTACAGAGGAGTAAGTCCCTTCCACCCCCGTGGCCAAGCCTGGGGGGCTGCATGCGGGGCGCTGCTGGGCAGGGAAGGGGACGGGACACCTCCGCCACGGGTCACCCTCTCAGCAGAAACACAAAGGAGTGCTCAGCTGCAGGTCTCCTCTGAATCGCAGCTGGAAAACCTTGGTGATTTACAGGAGAGCTGTGCTGCTTGCTTCCCAAAGGCAGGGAGAGATCGGCTAAAGGACATGCTGATTGCCTATCTACAGCTGCCCCAGTGCCAGTTACGGCTCTGAAACTAGAAAGAAAAGCATCTAAATTCAAAATTTAAGTATTTTCCCCTTAGAAGTCTATAATATTTGCCCTAAGGAGGTTTAGAAAACGAAATTAAATATTTTTTTACACAAAACTTTATTGTTACTAAGTGTAATTAAGGAACAGCTTGACCATAGTACAGATGCACTCACAGTAGGCACTCAACCCAGGCACGGATCTGGGTGATATTTGAGTTGCCACCATTGCCACCTGAGGGACACTAACAAGCTCATTGTCACAGTGCCTTCAAACTTTGTACACAGAGACATAAATCCCCCTCAGCTGGTGTAAGCTCAGTGTAGCCCCCTGGGCCAGGCAGAGCTTGCCCCACTTGGGTGCTGCCACGTGGTCCCCCTCCTTTGGTGGAGGGGCTCATCTCTACCCCCCCAGTCACCTACCAGCTTTTTCTTTGGTGACAGACACTATGGAGGATGCACCTGGTAGCAGTCCCACTTGTAGCCCATCCCCTCATGTAAGCGTTCACCCTGACAGCAAGTCAACGAGGGGCTCCAAGGGGAGCAGGGGGCAGTTGTGGGGCCCCACACAGCCCCTGCTCACCTCGGACTTGCCTGTCCCAGGGACAGTTGAGACACAGACATACCTTTGCAAACGGGCAGCCGTTGGTTTTTGATGGCTAGTGGCTGTAAGCAGGGGGAGAAGGGCCGCAGGGATGAATGCTTTACGCATCTGTGCTTTATTTGCTAGCCACCGGCAGCGCTGGAGGAGGACGGCAGAGTACGACCTGACCCTGCCACCGGCAGCAGAAGCTTCCCTACCGCTGACGGGAGGCAACCTGTGCGGGACACCCAGCCTCCTGAGGAAGATGTGGATGAAGCACAAGAAGAAGTCAGAGTACCTGGGGGCAACAAACAGTGCCTTTGAGGCGGACTGATAAGGCTCAGCATCACTTGGAAAGACAGAAGGTCCTTTAGCCAGGACAAGGTGCTCTAGGATTGATGAGGGAACAGACACAGCACAGCTCATCCAGGAAAACAATATCCTTTTTATTACTTGATGCCGTTGCCTCAGAATGGTGGGAGAAAGTCTAACTGAGGTAAAAATTGGGAATGTGATGCAACTCGCTGGCCTTTCTTTGTCGTGATATACTGAAATCCCAAGTATCCCACTAGAATTATGTCTTGACTCAAGGACGCTGAAACTACCGCTGCCCCGTTCAACGTTTTACATGTCCCGTCTGAATCCGCTCGGAGTCGCAACAAGAAAAGCCTGCCAAGATGTTCGTGTATTCCTGCAAGGCAACGGATCGATTACACTGTGCCGTTAGATCCCAGGGGTCTGCCCGTTGTGTACCACTGCTTGTCCTCTTCCCCCTCTCACATCGTGAGATAAAAACCACATTTTACGATATGCTTGGTTGAATGACACACGCTAAAAACCTCCTGGTTTTTTTCCTTCCGTTTTGGTGTTTCAAGACAGGAGTAAAAGGTGCAAACATTTCAAAGGAAGGGGTGAGCGGGAACTGAGCGAGTTTGCAAACGCACGTGTACCAACCCTTGCTGTGTGACAAGTGGTCGGTGTTTCAAAGTGTCCTGCCAGATCAAACTATGAGCAACCGGATAACCTCTGGGGGATGCTTTCTTCCGTACGTCCTGCTCACGGGTTACCTGACAGTCGGCAACTTAACTCTGTACCTGTGTGCAACAGGGTAGTTCACTGAGTGCACAAAATACTGGGAGGAAAGAAAACTAGGTAAACGGTGCAACTACGTGCCTCAACATGACGTATTTGCGTAGAGGAGCCCTGTGCTGATGAACGGATGGATTTAATGGAATTCGCTCAAAAACGTTTCTCAAAATTCTTTTCAATTTAGAAATTGCTGGCCATGGCCCCTTAGGTTTTCCTCTCCAAAAAAAAAAAAATTGTTTTACAAGGGTTTCACCAGCGTCAGACAACATTGTATTAGTCAGTAACAGTATTTGCCTCACACGAGCGCTCCCCTGGTTATCATAAAAGACCTTGGTTTGCCTAAAGGCAGAACTTTAAATATGAAATTGGAGGAAGTGTGTCTCCTGTTGCTCATAGTAATGATGATTTTCTCTAATCTAACTGCCAGTGCTCCAAGGCATAAATGAACAATAAAGGCCTCGCTCGGTGACAGAAGCGGAGGAAAGAAGCTCCCATCTGACACCTGCTTGCCTGCAGCCGGCGTAGTGAAACACAGCGCGACACCGTCGTGCACAGTGCCACGGTACCGAGGTGAGGAGGATCCAGAGCAGTGAACCCACCAAAGGTCTGAACCGTACGTCGGCAGCGTTAACGGTGGTCTCAGCTCCATCCCCTCCCACCACAACCACCTGGGCAACTTCTGCACTCGGGGTACTTCACCTTGTGTTGAGTTCGTCTTCGACCTGGACTTAGAAGAAAGCGTATTCCGAATTTCTCTTACAGCACAGGACTGAGGGAGCCTTGGATTGCAGCCTGCAGCGCTCAGAAGTACCAGGGTACCGCCTGGATGGGAGGGATGGGAAAGAAACGGGAACGGCTCGGTAGCTTTACAGAGCAAACGTCCCAGGTGACTCCAAGGAGGGCAGCAGGGGACACCTGTGAGGGGCTGGACATGCTGGAGAAGGCAATAGGACAGGGAAGGAAGTTCTCGTTTAAAGAGGTACCACGGCTTTTCATACGGCCAGAGCCAACTCAGTCCGGAGTCTGCCAAGGAGAGGAGAGACACTAACCCGCCATAAAATATCTCTGTTTAGCTGTCCATCACTGCCTCAGTCACAGGCTTCTCCCTCCGCGGTGCTCAGCAACTCACAGAGGACAGCCTTGCCGCTAGAAATCACACAGACTCTCCCCTCCTCCTTACCAAAGGCGAAAGTCCCTCTCTGGCCCAGCAGCCTGACAGAGGGATGATTTACTCTCCTGCTTTTCTTCCTTCCTCCTGGGAAGGAAGGAGAGCACAGATCCTCGTCAGCCACACACCGAAAAGCCCTGGCTGCTGGCAAGCAAGAAGAGGCGATGGTGGCCCAGTATTTACCGTGTGCCGCCAGCCACGGCGTGCGAGAGCAACGCCGACACCTGTTGAAGGCTGAACAGCACCAGAGCAGTTCTCTCACAGAGGTTCAACCCATCTGTGTGTTACAGACCCTGAGGCATTCCCCCTGTGTAACAGTCTGGACGCGGCAGCCCTGCCAGCGTTAGGTGCTCCGTGACTGAACCAAGCTGGAGCCATGGCCAACATTTTCAAAAACATCTTTTGCAAATATCACCGACCACACTACACCCCCTCCCCAGCCCATAGAAATCCTACCAGAAGGTAAGCCTAGTAAATTCAGTAGGACTCTAGCAATGAGTACACTCAAGGAGTAGGGAGAATGGTAATCACCAGCTCCCATTTTTGGTCTCATTCCCTAAGCAAAGCAAAAAGAACAAAAAGGAAAAAAAAAGAAAGATGGGCAGACACTGGGAAAAGTCCGTTTGCTGCTTTTGGGGTAAATTAAGACAGTGAGCATTTGTGGTACCTGCCCTCGTAGCTAACGTGACCCACAGAGCACCCAACACGCATTCCAGGGCAGCAAGAGTTTTGTCTGTCGAGAAAGCTGTATGGTAGTATTTCATTTGTTAATTAGTAACTTTAAGCAGTATGAGAATGGAAGCGGAGATAATTAATGTTTCTACCTGTATCTTGAAACGTGTATTTATGGTTTTCTTATTTATTTAATTTATAATTTGTATCTACAAGAGAAGGAGAGATTGACAAGAACCATATTTAATTTCTCTGTATTCCAGGCAGTGCTGTGGAGATGTCTTGTACTGTAGTAGATACCTATTTTATTGATTCAAATAAAATATGTCCCATTCATTAAAAAGAAATAAATAAAAGAAACAAGTAGCATGTGGCAACTTATGGATCCCAGTGACTTAAAAGCTTTTGGGGTGGATTCAGTGGAAAGCAAAGGCAGGGTTTATGATACTGAAGAACACGAACGTTGATGGCAAAGAACCCAAATTTTGCTCCCCTAGACATGTACATTTGTGAGCGGCGCCAGTATGTGACGGGCGGTAGAATCATTGTTATCACGTATTTAGAGAGAAGCCCTGGCACTGCCAGCGTGAGATACACAGTTACACCCCTGACCTCAAGAGCGTCGCGGACACGACGTTCAGCCTCGCTGCACCCCCAGCGAGTCAGCAGTGCCACCTCCCTGCCTCCCATCAAATAAGAGCACCGTGACAGACTCCTCCAGGGTAGCTGAAGCTCTGGCAGAGAATAAACCCAAGTTCTCCCCATTTCAGTCCTGCCAGTTGACAACAAATTCACTTAACTTGCCTCAAACACAACATGGGCTTCGGAGACCGTATGCTGAACCACGGCCCAACACGAGGTGGGTCGCACAGGGACGCAGGAGCCCAGGCTCAGGACTGCAAGGGGAAGGACTTTTAAGATACAACAAGGAAAGAAAACGTGTGGTGTTGACGCCCTTCACCGACACGGTCTTTGGAAAGCCCGTCCGTTAGAGGACGCCGTGTCCCGCAGCCTGCCGCACTGCCCCTACTCTGGTCCAGCTCTGGCGAAGAGGTGCCACGTTTCTGCTCCTTCCCTTACAGACGGTGTCTATGTTTTTAAACGAGAAACTGGAGAGTGTCCTCTCGATGAGCTGGCACAGATTTTTATCCGGGACATGGGGTAACAACCTGGCCTCTGCTGGTAACTCCTCTGCGAATGCCTGACCCTTAGTCACGTGTTAAAAATACCAACATGGGTACGGAACAGGATGCGGATGTGCAGTACATTGTCCAGATGAGAAAGCAGAGAAAGCAACGTTGGGTCGGCTCCAGCGCACCGTCAGAAAAATGTGCAATAGCCATTAAAAACACAAGCGAACTGCACTGTTTTCTCCGTCGCAGACAGCAAAGCTGCTAGCCCCGCAGCCGACCGGCGCCGCCTGACCCACGCGTGCTGTCATACTCCAGAACATCTACGAGAGGATGCCTTTTTCAGACGCGTTGCGCGTCGTTTTACAGTCTTGGGTTCCCCGGAACTAGAGATTAACCGGGGCACCGACCTGACTGAAATAGACTGCCCGATGACAGCCTATCACGCTTACAGTAATTTAGCTTTCATTTCCAAAAAAACAAAAAAAAAGGGTTCTAATTTCTTCTCACCGTTTCAAAAACAACTTTGCGACAGAGCTGCTCATTAAAATAGCCATCGTGACTTTGCATACCGCTTCGTTTAAATAAACTGTAGTGAATTTAGACCTAAGCTGCTATAAAAATAGATCTCACTGATGCACGAAAAAGAAAAATCTCAGATACGCTTTGCCCGCCTTTCTTCCCCTTCCGCACTCGCTTTGCAGGTCCTGTAGCAAACAGCTTTGCCAGGAGAGCGGATCACGGACGCGTCGCTGCTTGGGGGAATCCCGCACCCTTCTTACAGAAACCATTTTTAGCTCAAATATTGGCATTGGCGGAATAATTTCACATCTGAGAGTCACCCAGCCAGAAAAGTTGCAGTATCAGGACTCGCACACACAAAGGAAAACGAAACAAGTCAGATTTCGCAGATGAAACGCTGTACTTGAACTCGACAAACGATGCAAATGTCAAACAGCCACAAATGGTTTCCGAGGGAGTTTAAAATCTCGGTGTTAACTCCATAGATCATTCACGAATGAGCAGCTCAACGTGGCACTGACCGCCTTTTTTTTCAAGTGGCAGAACTATTATTTAAAAGAATGGGCACACGAATCACTGAAATAAAAGGTGAGGTGTTTAGAAGGAAAAAAAGAGTTGAATAGTTAATAAAATTAGATGAACACCCAGAATAAAGAAGCAGCTGAGCTCAAAGGAGACCATGAAAGGGACGCACACGGGAGTGATGCCCCTCTTGGCATCGCGTTGGGTTCGCTACACAGAAAGGCGTTGTTTGTAACAGCCACGTTATCGAGCCCCACGGAGCGGGCAAGGGCTCCGCAGCTGACCCACAGGCAGGGGACCGGCGCCGACGGTGGCTGGCAGCCCCCGGTCCCAGGTGTTTCACCCCGTCACACCTCCCACCCTGCAGCTTCACCTGCCCTAACAGTTTACTCAGCTTTATTTTAGACCAACATTTTCCTACTGCGCCGTCACGGTTTGCATAGCAGTGAAACAGCAAGAGCAACACCCCAGCGATTTGCTTGATGCTCCCTTTTTTTTTTTTAGGGGGGGGTGGTGCACTGGACCATAAAGAGACATGCAAAGGGCCCAGCGGCATGCAGGGTCCTGCCCCACCACCACTGACAAGGCACTTTTTGGTGGAGCCAGCCCTCGGTGCAGCCATGCCAGGAGCTGACGCTGCAAATCCAGCCGCTCTGCCCAGGCCTTGTCGGCTCCCATGCCGTGCCAGAGAAAGCAAAGGTGGGGCTCAGCAAGCAACAGCATCATCATCAGAAGGGTTGTCTGAATAAAAAGAGCCACGAAACACACAGCAAAAGCTTCAGCAGTTACAGGCTACTTGAGCCTGGGAGTGCAGTGACAAGCCTGGTGAGGCTGTATTTGACTGCTAGACTGCACAGAAACTCTTACAAGGGATTTTTTCTGATAGAAACAATAAACTTTCCTGTGAAAACTGCAACCCTGCTTCTTTATGACTCTATCCCAGAGCCCTCGTAATACTGAATATCTGCCAGTTGGCCTTGTATGGTAGGATGCAAGTAGATGTTTCAATCAGATTTGAAGCAAGCTGGATATAGATTTATCTATAATGCTCCCTTAAAAATGGGGTTCATCAGCACTCAGACTCTTGCAGTGTCGATTCTTTTGATCATAGAATGGTTTGGGTTGGAAGGGACCTTAAAGACCATCCAGTTCCAGCCCACCTGCCATGGGCAGGGACACCCTGCACTAGACCAGGTGGCTCCAAGCCTCATCCAGCCTGGCCTGGAACACTGCCAGGGATGGGGCATCCACAGCTTCTCTGGGCAACCTGTGCCAGTGCCTCACCACCCTCTCCAGGAAGAATTTCTTCCTGATATCCAATCTAAATCTCCCCGCTTTCAGTTTAAACCCATTACCCCTTGTCCTGTCACTACAGGCCGTTGTAAAAAGTCCCCCCCAGCTTTCTTGCAGGCCCCTTCAGGTACTGGAAGGTGCTGTAAGGTCTCCCCAGAGCTTTCTCTTCTCCAGGCTGAACCAGCCCAACTCTCTCAGCCTGTCCCCATAGCAGAGGTGCTCCAGCCCTCTGAGCATCTTCGTGGCCTCCTCTGGGCTCGTTCCAACCGGTCGATATCCTTCTTACGCTGGGGGATCCCCAGCTGGACACAGCACTCCAGGTGGGGTCTCATGAGAGCGGAGGGGGAGAAGTACCTGAGGGGTGACCCACAAGTAACATCTAAAAATCCAAGCTTGGCTAAGCAGTTTTTATCCGTTTACATTATAAATGGAAATACCAAGCTATCTAGAGGTCTACGACATGCTCAGAGTGGGTTAACCCATTAGTGGAAGAGACGCAAATATTCTAGGGGGAAAAAAAGAGAATAAGAGATAAGACTCTGATCATTTTCCTCCAGAGACAGACCTTTTGATGCAGAAACCACCAGCGGCCGGCACGCCAGGCTCCCGTGGCTCTGTGCACCCAGCAGAGGTCTGTGCAAAGCTGCCACGGGGCAGGGAAGGATGTGAACACAGCATGCCATTGTCCAGCCAGGGGTTTTGCAAGGCAGCCTTTACCTTGTGGCTCTTGCACTCCCCTCAGCTGACGCCCACCCGACGCGCGCTAAGCTATCTCTTCTTTTTGTAGCCGGGCACAAAGCCCTCACCGGACCCTGGGTGTCCAGGTGGAAAGCAGAGATGCTCAGTCACTATGTGGTGCCTCTGGTGATGCCCGTTCGTCCCTGGCCTTGCCACCTAAAGAAATGAGATAAACTCCACCACTGTGACAGAAAAGTCGCCCCACGTTGTGCAAAACAGCTACGGTCTGGTTGCCACCACTCCGGCACCTGTTTTGCCCCATCAGTCCTCCCTGCGGGTCAGGAGCCAGAACCAGCCATGCAGCCACTTGCCAGGGACCCTGAGGAGCAGGAGGACTCGGCCCAGGCTGCCTTTCTCCCTAGCCAATGGAATTCCTGGCCGTTCCGCAGCCGGCCCCACGTCCCTCATCGTGCCAGGGGAGGACACGCATGTGCAGCGCCCGTCAATGCAAGCATGCAGAACAGGGTCTGGCCTGATTTGCATGGCAGCCACAGCAGCTGGACACATCGAGGGCCTCTCTGCAGGCCATCGCCTCAGCTTCAGCTCCCGGGGTTAAAAATACTTTCCTACTGCACGTGATCACTGCTGGGCTGGAGACACACTGACAGTGAAAGCTCGACAAGGGTGACCAGCAGAGAATCCAGAAAGCACAGGCGTCAGCAGCCTCCTCACCTGGCCCAGCCACTAAAGCAGGCGCCAGCAGCGCCGTGCAGGTAACGTGGTAAGGAGGAAGGCAACATTTCACCAGGGAGAAGACTTGTCTCCACCTGTAGCTGCTGATACACATGGGACCCTCCAGGTCACCCCTCTGGGCTCTCCGGATCCATACCCAGGTTTTGGGGGTCCAACACCCCCCGGCAACACTGCAAGGATGTGAGAGGCTGCTGTATGCTCTGCAAGATATTTAAAGGCTCAGCAAAAGCAGACTTCAAAATAAAAATATCCTCCAGCTAATCCAAGGGCCTTAAGATAAGATGGAAAAATTGCTCTGCTGCGATAAACCTCCTTGCCTTTATAAAGTCACAGGTATGAATGGCACCACAGTCACCGAGCTGCAACCCTCAGTGATATTAATGTTATTAACAGAAGATGGGGAAAAGTAAGATTCAAAATTCAGACAGAATAGGTATAAGGGTTTACACCTTATAAACCCAGAGGCCCATTGCTCAATTTACAGTAGTTCACCATAAATGCAAAGCAGGCCTGTGATGGAGCCATCAAACGGCCGAGGAGGCTCTGGCCAGCCCAGACCTCCTGCAGGGGCCCTGCTGTGTTGTCGGGGATGCCTCCTCCGCAGGCTCTGGGAGAGGGGGCTCACCCTCCTGCCAAAGGAGAAGCCTTGACTTCACAAAGGGGGTCAGGAGTGCAAACCTCGGCACAGTCTGTGTTCGCTCATGGTTTTGGAACTGATACTTCTGGTGGTTTCCATGAAGACCGACATTTTTGGAAGAACCTCAAGGCAGCTTGAATGCTTCCTTCCTCCAGTATCTGACAAATGCAACAGAGCCGAGCTCTCTGCCCTCCAATCTCCTCTCTGATGCACTGGCATAAACTATTTAACAGAAGTTTGGGGTGAAGTTGGACATAAATGAGGTTATGGAGTCAGTTTTATGCAAGTCAGGTCAGCCAATTACAGTAGTCAGTTTTCTACTTGGAAATCATCAGGTCAACAGCGAGCTGACCAGCCAGTGCCCAGAGCAACCCTACCACCAAAAGAAATAGCTAGACACGTGTCAGCTTACGCCACGCAAGGCTGAGTGAGAAGGTGACCTCACCACCGCGGTCACAGACTGACTGTGCGCAGCGACCCACGGTCAGCACAGCACCTTGGGTACCACATGCTGCAGGGCAGGGAAAGCACGTCGAACCCCCTGCCCCATCTCCATGCCCACCTGAAAAGCCGTTCTGCTAAATAAAACATTCTGCTGCTTTTCATTTAGGTGACACAAACCTCAGCTGGCTCGCAGCATGCAGTCCAGGTATTTAAACTCCCCTTCCTCCCAAATGCTTTGACACCTTCCAGTGCCATAAGGCATCCAGTTGTGGATTTAAAGCACACTAAAAAGTAAAATATTTTCGTGTTTCCTCCTGCGCAGGCTCTGGGCCACTTCTGGCAATGCCCCTGCGTGGTCCTGAGCAGCGCCGGGGCGAGCCAGGCAGCGCAGAGCCGGGGCAGTGGCCGCACCCCTCAGCTCCCCAGTTCATTTCAACCCCTCACCGGCCTTTCCGCACCGAAACCCTCCTTTCTCCCTCATGTCAAACCCAAGTCAAACCTGACTACTACTGGGTGTGAGAGCACTGCAAGGCATCCTGAGCAGGGAACAAGTCTGGCAACTAACTCGCCGAATAGAAGTGGGTGCAATCGAGTAAAGCATTTGAGGTGGCTGAAGGTCATTTTTTCCAAGATCTGTGTTCCACCTGCTTGGCAGCTGTCATATCGCTTAAGTGAATCCATAGCTGATAGCTTTCTTCATGCGCAGTACAGCGTCAGAAAGACTTTTTGTTCTGAGGTTCTTCACAGAAGAAACCCCTGAGGTCCATAAGCCGTATGCTGCACTGTGATCACTTCTATCCTGCCATCACACACTTAGCTAAACAAAAAATTGCAACGAGCGCTGCCTGAGAAGATGCTGTGCATAGTCATTAGGCAAAAAAAACCCCCCACAATTCCCAAATGATCTCTCAGAGTTTACAAATTAAAAAAAAAAAAAAGTCTAAGAGGAAAGAACAGTTACCAGGGTACAATGGCCAGAGCTTCGGTCCAGCCACCACCCGGGTTTTAAGTGTCTGTGCATGTAGATTCAGCTTCAAACCTCACAACATCCCTCCTAAGCAGGCAGATCCACAGTCCTGCTGCTATCAGCACTTGGTAGCCACACAGAGATGCTGGCACTTGGGGGTGGCACTGGTCCTGCTCGCCTAGCTCTAGAGACTTTACCTGATTCTTTCTCCCATCCTGTCATAGCCAGACCTTGCGCACTCGTGGTGAATTTTCCCAACGTTTTTAATTACTGTCATTTGTCACTGTTTAAGCACAGCTGGCTTCAAGCGCCTTCGCGGAACACGCCTTTGCTGTTCGTGCGAGCAGTCTCTAGCAGTAGAGTCGGAAGGAGGTAGCAGGACGGGGTAGAGCAGGGCTGCTGCTGACAGCCAGGCACGCTGATGGCTTTTCCGCTCACCAAGCTGAGCTGCCGGGAGGCCCGGAGTTGGGCTGGAAGCAGGGTGCTCACACTGCCCTTGTCACAGAACCTGGCACCGAACCCTGGAAAGCTGAACAGGATCACAGGCTGCAGGTGCTTCTCCCCTGAATTTGCCCTTTGAACCACTAATTCCTTTGAGGGCAAAGTTTCCCTTCTTACCACTGTTGCCTGCTCACTGAAACCTGGAAACGAGAGAAACACCCACGCTTACTCTACTCCCGCCTTGCCCGAGGGCAGGGCACACGATGCTAACCCGCGCAGGGTCCAGCAGGGTTATAAACACGGACCCCGATGAGTTCTGGGCAAACCTTTACCAGTGGGAACTGCTGACAGCATCTGCCGTGGGCCGAGCTGAGGCTCTGGATCTGAAATCTCTTTTGAAGGTGATTTCCAGAGGTGGATTCCAACTCCGCAGCTACTTACAGACACATTGCTGGGGACCGTTCGCTGTACGCATGAGCCGGAAACACCTCAGGAACGGAGAAATTCCCCACGCCATGTATTTATACCCGTGTCTGCTACCAAGCCGCTGCTGAGGGAGAGAGGGAGATGCCACCCGCCGTCACCCAGCTCCTCAGGAGCTCTCCAGGGCCGGTAGCCTCTGCTGCCAGCCAGCCCCGGCTCTCCGATCCAGGGTCGGTACCGACGGAGCCCCTGCGCTGCTCGGACCTTTCCCATCTCCAGCTGCACCCCGATAGCGTGACCTCAGGCGACCCAGGCCACGTTTGCTATTTTTCCCCGGACGGCCGGACAAAAGCAGTGAAAGATGTAATAACATTTTACACATTTGCCCACCGCAATTAGCAACAGGCTCGCGGTGGAGGGGCTGTATTGTCACGCTCAGCTGGAGCCAGCTAAGCTGATTTGTCCAGGCTCACAAAACTCCCCTTTCACAGGCCAGTGACTCCGGTCAAAGGACAAACTGACAGGGTCCCATCTTGGCCCCAGCTGCCAAAAGGTCCACCCCCTCCACCCAGCCCCGCAGGGAGGTGGGAAGTCTTGAGGAGTGCTGGGTTTCTTTCTCCCTTGGGCTTTTGTTGGCTGACCGTGTCTGTGCTGGGGGAGTTTCCAGGTTCCCTCATTCTCCTGGCCCGGGCTGGAGGTCTCATGCTCTGTCCTGACTTGCCAAGTTGCTAAAACATCCCGTGCCAGCACCGCGGGCCAGTATTTCCAAAGCCCGGGATGTACAAACACAAGTGCAACCATCGCTTGGTGCTGGGCAAGGAAAACACTTGCACTCTGGTAAGCACCAGCAAGGGCACAGCAGGAGCATGAACTCGGGATGCTCCAAACCCGCCTGCTGCAAGTTCACTGAAGGAGAGGTGGTATTAACTACAACAACAAAAAAAAAGGGGAGGGGAAGGAAAGAAAAAGCTCTCCACTTCCCGCCAAAAATTATGCGGCAGCAGGTCCGCAGAGTGTCTGCCAGATGACCCGCTTGTCACACTCATAATTGCTTCCCATCTGGTGTCTGGAGCACACAAAGCCTGGCCGTTCGCCAGCGCAGGACGCACAAACTGGCCTACTTCTGGTGACACAGGCCCTCCAGACACCGCTGATCCGCTCCTCTCCGTATGGCTGAGGAGAACGTGGCATTCATTTGTAAATTGCCGGCGGCTGATTTATCCAGCTATTCCGCCCGCCGCTCAGCGAAGCTCACGTGCTGCCCCTTTGCTGCGTGGCACAGCCCGAGCCCTGGTGTCAGGGCAAGCCCTCTCCGGCACCGAGCTGCCACAAAGGGACGCTTGCCAGCGGGAGAAGTAGGCAGACACCTTGTCCTGTCCTCCGTCCGCCACCCGGCTTTGAGACGAGCGCTCCCAACTCATTCCTACACGTGCATCAAACCCATCCGCGATTTACAAAGGGAATCGCGTTTCCAACCTTTGTATTTCCACCTAATGTATACGCATAGCCTGTTCTGTTCATATAAATCCTACGGAGGCCTTTGAGGCGCTTGGTATCCCTGCTTACGAGCACGGTCTTCAGTGAGCAGTTTTCTCTGGGTCTTCTTCGTCTGTTTCACGGATTTGTCCCATTTATTATGTTTTTTAGTGTTTTTTATTTAATGCCTACTGGTGTAAGAACGTGACACCCTCAGAAAACTGGGCAAACACTTCTTAATCTATAGGATAGGCTATTTTAAAGCAGAGCGTACGACGCGCGCTACAGCGCACTCTAAAGTTCTGCTGGTTGTGCAACCACCAAACGTCACTTTTACAAGGAGTAACTAAGCCCAAGCAACCGGCCAACAGACGGCAAGGCATTAAATGCTGAGTAAGCAGAATTATTGCTCCCTCCCAACAAAAAGACAGAAGAACCCTTTCCCCTCAGACTGTGACACAGGACAGTCGCAGCCGCGCATCACTGCCAACGCGCAGCCCGTTCCCATCTTGCGTGTGCCAAGGCCGCTAACATCCATCTCCTCCGTAGTCAGAGGGCGTGATGACACAGAAAATCAGGTAAATGATCCAGAGAACTCTCCAAAAGTAAACCCAAGCCCCAGGTTTCTGTGACAGGTAGTAACAGGCAGACAGAGTTCCCTTTGCAACAGCAGCTGCATCACTGGGGTCGCACAGTCCAAGAGCGGGCACCGTCAGAGGGCTCCTCTGTTCCGTACCTCACCAAAACACACACAGCACTGCAGCGGAAAATTCAGTTTAGAAGAAAGCCAGACCAGCAGCACAAGTTGATACTGAAAACGCCGTAGTGCGCAGCTCTTACTCCAGATGGAAACAGAAGCTGCGCTGTTGAGGTTCCTACATAATCATTAAGGTGGGTACGCGCGTTCGGATTTTTACTTTACACAAAAATGTAAGACGATGTATAAACGTCCAAAGCTTACCTGTTCTTCCAAGACATCGTGCTGGCAGAACTACAAGGATCTTATTGTTCCCTTCAGCTGCGGGGCAGGAATCCAACCCACTCGTGGGATACGCTGTGTCCAGGGGAAGCCACAGAGACCAGCGTGCGGCAGCGTCAAGAGGGACCAATCTTTTGGCCCAGCTGGCACAGAAACAGCAATCCACAGCTTTCTCATGAAAGTCAGCCTCTGAGCCTGGAAAGCTTCAGCTTACCGGAGGTCGAGGAAACTTACGGAATTAAAAACAACTTTGGATGAGGGCAAGCATTAGAAGACAACGGTGTGTTTTCTGCCTACGTACTGAGCCATTATCCGAGTATTTGTCACAAAACCAAAGGCAAGAATCAGTAACACTCGCAGAATTTGGGTTGTGTTGGACCTTGGTCACAGGTATGGTGCAGCCGTGGTCGGTTAACATCCAGCGTTAAACCCCTCATCAAGCCCAATTCACTCACAACATTGCATCAGTTTTAGTTGGGTGCAACTCCAGTAGCGTTATTCTCATCGAAACCAGAAGAGCAGCAGGGGGAACTGGGCTTATTCTCACCGATCAATTCCTTAAAGACCATTTCTTCCAAGTAAAAGCCAGGACCATGATTAAAGCTGCCAGCGTCTTCCTATACTCAAACTTGGGGCTGTAGTTCCTTCCTAGTTTGGCTTATTGGCTGTCCCTCTGCTCTACTTCCCTTCACCGAGCAAAGCTGACCTAGAAAAATGAACTAGTCACATCACCAGGGACCTTGCTTTCATCCACCTGCGCTGCGCCCCGCTTTCGGTCGCCAGCAGCCGCCGACGACAGTAACAATCGCTCTACAGTCAGCCCAACTCGCTTGTCCCCGGCAACGGGAAACTTCACACGAGCGGTTCTGCAGGACGTTCGTACCACGACCTGGCTGTGACAGCCGCAACCCCGGCAAAGCCCCAGCAACCGCCACAGTTTGCCTATGCTCTTTAAAGCGGGGCAATACAAGTGACCAGGACGTATTTCTGTAGAATTGGCTTGCGTTAGTCCCAATTTGTCCTTTCCTTCAATTAGTTTAGTTTATGATATTATTTTAATTGTTTGACATTTGTATTTTGTCACAAAACTGGGAAAGGTAATAGATATTATCTACTGAATGCCCATGTTGCCAGCAAGACAAGCCAAAGTCTCGCACTAATTCAGATTAATACACGTCCGTGAGGGCTGGTTAGGAAAACGCACAGCTTACATTCGCATTCACCTCCCAAGACTCCGGCACACACACTAAAATATCACTTCCCCCGTACAGCTGGAAGGACCGTAAATAGCTTTACACTAGCAACGTTCTTCATCCCTCAAATCGCCTCCTGTACACAAGTACTTGTGTTAAAGCTTTGAGACAAACACAAACTGCCGCCCAGACACAAGCAGGCTTACAAGTAGGTTGGGTCGAAGCAGGTCCTGTCAAGGGCTGCCACTCCCTGTGTCACCCCACTGATCCCTCTGCCCAGACCAGGGAAGGCAGGTTTCCCGCAGTTTCACGTGCCCGCATACATCCACGTTGCTTTAACCAGCAGCCAGTGCTTCCGTTCTCAAATAAAAGGCACTTGCGGTCACCTGGTACATAGATGCTTTATTTCTGACATGAATATGGTCTGTATTGTATGTGAGATTCTCTTACCTAAAAGTTTGTAGTACAACAAAAACTAAGATAAACAAGGCGTTTGTTGCACGTTATGTCAAACCTTAAAACAAAAATACAGAGTAATATGTATTTAGGTTTCATGCAAGTTTGGCTGCTGCATGTACAATCTACTTATAAACTGAAAGAAATGCAAATGCACACAACATTCAACAAGTAATAAAAGATGCCTGACATGTGAAAGATTAAAACCTTCCTGCTAAAGCAACAAAGTAGGAGTTAACTAAACGATCCAACCAATACCAACGCAAATTAATACTACTTACCTTAAATCTATGCTTAAAACTTGGTATAGGCAGTTTTGGCGATACCACTTCTACTGAAATGTATCATCCAGCTTCTAGATATTCATTCTCTCTCAACGTCTTATTTCATTTTTTGGTGAATTAAGTGCTGTCTCCAGCACTAAATGTTGCTGTTAAATCCATTTGGGCAATGGACACCTAAATCTAGTACTGCCAAGGACTCCAATTGCCTCCTGTCGGTTTTCACAGGGGAGGGGAATCCCGGCACGATGGGTAATTTTCCGATCCCCTTGCTTATATAGGATTCCCTCCTTTAAAATTTTGATGTGAATTAAAAACTGCTAAAAATGTTTACGCCTGGTACTATCATCATAGCCAGGCAAATATTGGATATCAAAAAGCTTCTAAAAATAAGGATTGTATAAGCTTTGAGATGTTTTAAAAAGTTGAATGGCCTATTACCTTCCTTGTGCCACTCGTGACGTTAAAATTCTCCATTAATCAATTGTTCCCTACCACCTTTGACATTAAAGTGACAGGCACACTTTCCACGCCCTGCATAGTACTGGTTGATCTCATAAAGTTAACTAGAGAACCTGACATCGTTTTATTTGTAATTTTACATACAGTGCATATGATGCTCGCTCTTTCCATCTCTCATAGCAGCAAGCCGATTCTGCCACGATCTGTAGCAGCACACCCAGGAGTGGAGAGGAAGAGTGTTCGAATCATAAATAACTAAACCTACAGTGTACGATTCTATCTACCTGTCAGTATCTGTTGATAGCACACCACTGTAACTTGCTAAAAATTAACTACATAAAAATCTCTACACCAAAAGCAAACCAAAACATTCCTTCAAAAAAAAAAAAAGACATAAAATAAGTGCAAATACCTAAAATAGGCAACTAAAGCAACTGTTGTGACCTGTATACCTTTAAATAAGGACAAAGATTTTTCATAAATAAAAGAATGTTCTCTTTGCTCTTCAAATATTTAGTAAGTATATAACAGTCAAACTTAAGTGCAGATAAAATTGTTTTGAGATCCAAGGTGCCAAGTTTCTTTTTTTTTTTTTTTTTTTTTAATTTAAAACGCATTTTTTTTTAGTTCCTATGCAGGACAAAGTTCTCCTGGGTCACATAAAAGACCCCACCATTCCTTTCCAAATGTGTTTAAACAGGGTCCAGGAACAGCTGCTGTATAATACAGGTAACAGGCTGTAATTGTTTTGTAGACCAACATGATTTAAGGGCTATAGTGCAATCTTTACGCAGATGTAACACACAGTATAGATTTGTACACTTCACCACTGTTATTCTTGTGCTATTCCATGCTTTAAACTTGTCCTTTTTTCATTTTAGCTGTTTTAACAGGAAACAACGTTGGCTTCTAGACAACCTGCATACATATAAATATCTACATTTAAGCTTTAAAATGAAAATAAATTATAAAACCAGACTCCTTTCCCATTTACAATTTTTTTCCCTGTTCCTACATACTGTACAATACATTCAACAATCATCTCATTTTGAGATTTATGAAGAAAATACTGATGCTTTACACTAAAACCTAATTCACCCCCCTCTGCCTACTTCTAGTACCATTTGCAAATAAATATATTTAACACTGTAGTTAAATTCATTGTTTTGCAGCATACCAAAAAAATTAGTAGTGCAACTTTCTATCCTTCCTTTATACTCCTTTCCATTGTGTTTCTTTATATACTAGAAAAATGCTACATAAGCAAAAGCACATTCCGTCACGTACGTTGCTCATCTGGAAACCGGTAACAACCTATAAACCTACTCTATCTTGAAAATGCACTAACAGGAAAAAAAGCAATGCAAGTGAAAAGAATAAATATGAAAACTGGACCTAAAAACTGTATGTTGTCAGTACTGCAATGTGCTTTACCATTTTTTTGTCATATTTTGGGGTGTTACTTTTTTAATATTTAAGAAATTCATTGCAGAACTGTTTGTACTATCCCTTCGTAGAGAATACGAGAGCTTTGTGTCTGTACTTTGTCAGTCAAAAGAAGAAAGGACTCTTTAAGGTAGCTTTAAGGTTTCCCTTGGCAGTCTGTCTCAAAGTAAAGACTTAATTCCCAAGTATTGTGCTGGAATCGCCTTCAACATTGTGTCAGCGTCAATGGAAAGAGACGGTTGTCAGCTGCAGTGACCATCACAGTATGAGAGCCCTTGAAGTGCTGTTGGTAGCCGTGTATGTGCTCAGATACCTTCTCGCTTTTTCCGTCATGAGAAGCTGGTCTTCTGTTTTTCCGTAAACAACTGCTTCCCATTCACAATTCGACTGCACAAAATAAAATTCCGTTAAAAAGATTCTTTTAACTAACTACAGTACTTCAGCAATTCTCGTACAACCTTTCAGAGTCACAATAAATTATCAAAGCCTAGCAGTACTGTATTTTACGGAGAAGGATCCAGTTCTACAATACCTAACACCTGTGACAAAGCTCCCTCTCCACCCCTTAATCCAGCTCCCCAGCAGCACATCTGTGTTACGCTTGAGGTTCAAACGCACAAAATGAAAAACGCCCTTAAAAAGAGACTGGTTCAACAATTGATACGTAAAAGGGAAGTTGATTAAGTCATCTTCTCTTTGGATACCGCCCCCTTTGGATGTGCAGCGTTCAACAGGCAGAAAAACAGATTATTGACAGCTGTCTGGAGACACCACGGAAGGCAAAATGGTTTGGCGGCTGAAAAAGAATACTGTGAAGGACTTCACTGAACCAAAGCAGCAGCAGAGGAAGAACAGTCAGATGTTTTCAGAACATATTAGAAACGGCAAAGAAATTGGCAATAAAAACAGCGAATGGAAGAATAATTGAGCTACTAGTCCTGCTTCTTCCATGAAGCAAACCCTGCATGTTTACATGACTTACTGACTCTCAAGCTGAGTTGCAGCAGTTCTAAATTGGACCTGACACTAGCAGATTCTAGCATAATGAAGAATGCAACGTTCTCTCCCTCCCACATTGAGCAGGAAACCGATCCATAGGATCGGTTCCACATACAGACGCACAGAGAAAATTAGCCATTTGAGTTTCTCTCTGAATTTCGCAGGACTTGATTCATGGAAGGGACTCGTGGTTAGAGAGGCCATGAAAACGAGAGGGAATTTATTTCTCAGGGGAAAGAGCAAAAAGGGAAACATGGTTCAATGAGAATATTGGTGACTATAGTATGACTAAGCTTCCCTTTGAGTGTTTTCTGGGCCAGATAGAGGTATTCACCCTTGCTGCAAATCACAGCAGTTAACTCTTTTTATTTCTGAATATCACAATCAAATGAGGTCTGTTCTTTCTTCTCATAAGACAGAAAGTAATACTGTTGTCTCTGTACTTCAAAACACGTCATCGTTAGAGCAATTAAGTGGGCCACGGAAGGTCAGGCTCCAGGTGCCCTGCCTTTTTTTTTTAAATTATTACAGAGCTGTAGGTAGTCTGAGAAGACACAAACATTTTATACATTAGCTCCCCAGGGAACAAACTGGAACAGGTACCAAGTCAGGCCAAAGAGAATCTCTCCCTAGCCCTGTTGGTCAAGACACACAGAGAGGAAAAACTAGGTCCCACAGTTTTAACAGTATATGGATATATGGACATACAAGAACAGGCATGTTACCAGAACAATTACCAAACAGAACTCTGCTTAATGAATCCCACTGGACTTATTATGAAGTAAGCACCAGCCAAATTTGAGAAACTTGGTGCAAACTAAACCTCTGAACCACCTGAGTCCAGTTTTTTTACTGCTAGGCTTGGGCACCCAAACCTGTTTGGTCTACCCTACTCTGACCTTTTTTCCCCACATTTAAATCTCAGATGCCACTCAGTGAATCATCAGGGTTGTATATACAGAACTTAGCTATGAATAAACACTTCATGGACAAATGACCAGTTTACGAGAAATAAGGATCATGGAACCACTACTGAAACTGAATTACTGAATCGAACAATTCCAGAAACCAGTACAAGACAGAAACCAAAAAGAAATTCTTTGTTAACCTGCTAAGAAAGCTAACAGAATTCTTTGCATCCAGACCTGAAGATCTTTCTCCGTTTTGACATTTTTTGAAGCACATGCATTCAGTTTCTTCATAATTACTGCATTTGCTTTGTTTGCTGGACTCGTATCCTGTTTTTCTGATGTCAGGTTACATCTGTTGTCATTTATTTCCAACAACGGTATCATTACTAAAGGTGTGGTATATGCGTTTTCTGACTATTGACAAAAAAAGAGGGTAGGGAACAGGAATAATAATTAGTATTTAATTAAAAAAAAAAGTCTTCAGCTACTGGAATCAAAGAAGCCAAAATGTAAACAAAGCAAATACTAATCAGAAAGACCCTAGGGAAGAATCTGAAAAATAATGAACAATATATAAAGTACTAGCAGGGTCTATACCGGGATGCACAGTCAAACCAGTAGCTGCACGCATGATCTGGGCATTACTGAGCAGACAGTTTCTTTCACACAAAGCCACCCTACAGCTGATTACATTTTGTTAGGAACAAGGCTTGATAAAGCAGAGCAGTTTCAAGGCAAAAAGCTTGTAATTCACTTCTAGTACAACCCTTGCGAAAGTAAGCACATGGAGGCTGGAGTAAAAATGAAAATTAAGATCAGTATCAGGGGAAGGAACTGTCTTGAGAACTGAAATAAGCACTGGATTGATCATTCCGTAAGAGTTTTATATGATGTTGTTTAAGGAAATAAAAATAAACTAATCCAGCAAAATCTACAGCAAAGCAGAAGAAAGACTTGGCACGTTTAGAGAGTGAAATTAGATGACAGCAGCAGTGGCATATGTACCTGTTCACTTACAAATACACCCCGTTAAACTGCATTAAACGACCTTTACATATTTATTCTACCTGGGACCTTACCCCTGGCTTGTTGCCACATGGACACACAATTTCTGCTGAAGGACTGGTACATTTTTCATGTTTAAGTCAGATACTACCACTGTGTTTTGCTAAAAGTAAATGTTCCTTTTGCACTAGCATCCCTGATTAAAAACCAGGAAAAGCAACTTTTTCCTAGTCCCCTGCCTTGAATACCCCACGACATCATGGTGTACCTAGGTTTTACCTTAATAACCTGACGCACAATATACCGTGTCATAACAAGACATTACTAGAACACCACCGGGAATTTTGTTTGTGGTTCGAACGGCTGCAGCAATGCCGCTCCTCCCGAGACAGGGACGTTCTTGGGGAAACAGGGAGTTTTCCCCTAGGTGGCAGGGCACTTGAGCCCCAGCGGACAGACACCTGGGATTGGCATGTAGTCTAAGAGGCATTTAAGAAGGGAATTTAGAAACCCAGCTACAGTAATCAGAAAGGGGTATGACTTAAGCACACGTTCTTTTTAGTGACTTTGGCTCCTCCCTCGTGAATATAGCTTTACCTGATTAAGAGTCACAGACATTTGGTCTTTCAGAATTAGATACATACACACACTAATTTAAGAACTAGATTAAAGTTTTCCTGCAACCTACAAGACTAAAGAAAAATATGGAGCAATTTTTTAAAGGAACGAGGGACCAAAACAGCCCCATCACTGAACCCTCAATGTCTTGGTTATTAAGGCAGAAGTGTTTAAATGCCTCAGGTAAAGGAAGCCCACAAACCTCATCATGAGTTGTTTAGCCTGAAGAAGAGGAGGCTCAGGGGAGACCACATCACAGCTCCCTGAAAAGAGGTTGTGGGGAGACAGGTGCTGGCCTGTTCTCCCAGGTAACTGGTGACAGGACAACAGGAAACGGCCTCAAGTTGCGTCAGAGGAGGTTTAGATGGGATATTAGGAAAAACTTCTTTACTGAGAGAGTGGTCAGGCACTGGGACAGGCTGCCCAGGGAAGTGGTGGAGCCACCATCCCTGGAGGTGTCCAAGGAACATGTAGACATGTCACCTGAGGACATGGTCTAGTGGGTATGGCAGTGTTGGGTTGATGGTTGGACTGGATGACTTTACAGGTCTTTTCCAACCTTAGGGGTTCTGTGATCTACATGCTTGATATTTTTTTAAGTATTCCCCTACTATGTGAAGTGGGAAAAGGAAAAGCGTGCTGCCTCATATGCAATCAGGTATCTTCAGAACAGGTCTGCCAGGCTGTCAAGCATGCAAAACACAAGGGCAAATGCCATCTTCCTGCTGTTTTAGAGAGCTTCAGCGTGCCATATGCGCTAAAGTTTGTAGGTAACCAGGATGGAAGCAGCCTTGCTGTAACAGCAAATCTGCAAAGCATCCACATTACTTTACCAGTATTGCTCTGAAGGCCTGAAAGGAAGAATTCATGCATGAATTCAAAGTTCAAGTATGGCTTAAGTACTTAAAGTATATTTCAAATTAAGGTGAGTTTGCCTTTCAAGATTTATGACTCTAGCCTCAATCCAAACACTTTTATTTGACAGAATGAAAGATACTCAGTTCTAGATTAATACTGCTGCTGGTGATGCTCTTCAGTAGTTTAATACTTACCTGTACATCTAACCCATTATCTTCTGTTAAGACCTGGGCACCAACCTCTTCTTTTTCCCACGGATCTAGGACCAGTGATTTTCTGACTTTTTTAGGCGAGTTGGGCTGCAATAAACATTTTTCAGAGAAAAACTGTAAAATATTGTCTAAAAGCAGTTATTTCCTATTTAAAATTATTATTGTGATGTTACCTCCTGCTTGCAGCTTTTATACCCAGTGTCATCTTCCTCCTTGAGAAATATATCTGTTCCAGTTTCTTCTTTCAAAACTTCCCTAATGTCTTCCTCCAAGAATGCAAGTGGTTGCGACTAAGTTAATTAAAATTGGAGGAGAAAATACAGGAAATCTATTAGCTGCTAGGTTTTACGATATTCTACTTTCAGCTAATGTAGGCCAGAAAAGAGATCTTGCAAAACACAGCAACAGATAAAAGGATTTAGGCTGTTGCAGTTAACAATTACAGATCAACATTTCAAGGCTATGCAGATTTTTTATTTCATTTTACTCCACATTATTCTAGCCAGATAAAACATTCACACAGTGCCTCAAAAAATCCAAGGTAGCATTGAAGAAGACATGCAAACTACTTGTTTGCATTTATTAGCAAATGGTTATCCACTGACGAAAGAGGTAAAAAGTCCTTTATATATACTAAACACATACATAAAGGCATATATGCATATATACATGCATACAAACATTCTAAAAAACTGCACTCTGAAAGTGTGACTGGTGTTGGGAAAGGAATTTATACCAATCTCAACACAAATCCTTGAATAAGACATATAGTCCTAAGCACAGTACAGAATTTCACAGAAGCCATACAGATGGCTCCTTTGTGTACCAACAGGAGAAGAATTCTCTTAAGCCCTCAAAATTTGATTTTGAACAGGAGGTTAATAGTGGACAGAAACAGGAATGCCAAACCACTCCATTTGCATAGTGAGAGACTGTGAATCTATAAGGTAACACAGATGGTGCCAAGCCCTGTGGCAAAGTCTGAGCTACCTTCTGTGTTTGCAGAAACGAAGCAGTCAATATATATTGGCTGGAATTTTTTCAGAACTTGAAAAGCACATGTCTGTTGAATTCCAAAAGTTATTATGCATTAGCATACCTTAGCTAGGCTAGCAAGAGAGCAAAAATTCAATTCATTTGGAACAAACAAATGAAAAAGTAACATTATCCGTAGTCAACCAATAAAAAAAAAATCCTCTGTGACAGCCAGAAGAATCAGAGCAATCATGAATTCCTATATAAAGATTTTGTTTTCTAGGATGAAGAAAATTGTAGGTGTCACTCAAGTAAGCCCCTAGGAAGGGTGAAACACTTCCAAACATGTTCCCACCAAAAAAAATTCTCAGAATACTAGCATGCTGTGGTAAACATCTAGTTTCCATCCTAGCCCTGTAGAATAACAAAAACCGGAAAACAACTCAGCTCCTAACATAGTCTGGAGGATTCAAAGATAACGCAGTTTTTCAAGTCAAATGTGAAAGTTGCTTAAAATAATGAAGTCAGTCACATTTATCTGCATCAGTTTGCTCTTAGTAGATTATCCACTTGGAGGACCCACACCCATGAACTCAATTACAATTTTTCTTTAGAAAAAAAAAAAGAACGTTAAAGTATTAAAACCTTGGACCATGATGTTACCACCATATAAGAGGTACAGTGTTAGCAAGGCTACACACATTTGAAATGACTCACAATCACGGAAGAAAGGAGTTTAAGATTACTATGGATCAAATGAGTGTATGTACCAAATGCCATTCAAATAAAGACAAGACCTCCATACTACACTGAAGGGTACTAGTCTAATGTACACCATCCGACACATTTTTGATTCACATCCTAGCTGTTCTCTAGGCTAATAAGGAATGTCACAGAAACAACAACGTTGTTAGAAAATGCTGTCTAAGACCATGGTGAGTCTTACAATATCTCAAAAGCAAGAGGGCATTTAGACTTCAACAGAGAAGAAAATAAGCAATGTCATCACATACCGTAAATTTCAGTGGACCATACTTTTTTTCCTGAGCAGCCAAAGCATTTTTAAAAGGAGTTGGCGTCCTTGGGGTTGAAGAACCCAAAAGAGATCTTCTAATTGTGGGAGTTCTGTAACTATTCAAGCATAGAAAAGTGTTCATACATGCATTTTAATATTTTGCTTTATCAACAGTAATGTAATAAAATGAATCTCAGAAACATTTTAAAATACCTTCATTTACACAACAGATATCCCCACCCTGAATCTGGAAGTATTACGATCACCATAGCATTACCCCAGGTATTTTGTTCAGTATTTTATAAAAGGAAAACTTTTATCTGAGTACAAGTCACCTTCTTCTAAATCAAAAAAAAGAAGCCAGTTTGTACACAAGTATTTAAGTGTTACGGGGTTTAAAACTTATTCATAGTATGCATTAAGGTAGACTAATTTCTCAGTGTTTAGAAAAAAACTTAGTTTTATTTCAGCAACACCACCGGATATTTAATGTAATAATCCTACCCCACGTTTTCCTTTTGATCTTTTGGTGTCACTTCCTTGTGTAGAGGAGTCGTAATAAGAACTTTCTGCCCACAGATTGGAGTCGATGTAAATGCAGGATTTTCAAGGTTAAATTGTTCATTTCCAGAGCAAGTGTTGAAAAACTAAGTACAAGAGAGAAACAAAAACTAAGCAACCTTAAAGGACAAAACTTTACCACTGTACTGAGCAGCAAAAAAAATTATACGTATGCATCTGAAGGGCTTTTACTGACAAATCCCAATAAGCTTAACTTGATTTATACTCCAAGACATTGGTGATATTTGTGCCCAAAATCTTGATTTTCTCCTTAAAATCCCTACTGCTTAATTAGGTCACAGTGACAATAGGCCTCTATCAACAATTATTTGCATGAGAAAGTGTGAGCTGAGACCTGTCGCTGCCCCTCCCCCACGTCCCTAGACTTCAAAACAGAGGAAATAAGTTATTTAACATATTTACCCTTATGCAGACGTTTTAAAAGGTTTTTGGACATATTTGTTTAGGCTACCATGTATAACTAGGGAAGAAAGTACTTATCATTTATAACCCACCCACCGCAGTCTTCGTGTTTAGCCATATTTAAAAATCAACTCACCTGCGATGGAGAAAATGGTAGTGTTTTCACTGGCGTATGCTTTAGTGCAACGTTGATGGCATCATTACACAAGCCATCATTCAGTTCGTTAACCGGTGCTTGCCCGACACGCAACCTCTTTTTCTTCCTTAGGATAGTCGGCGGAGTGCTGAATTTAGGTAAGCTTGGGGTCGCTGGGAAAACTGCTTCTTCCTCGCCACTGACACCGCTGTGTTTTTTGCCATCAAGCACAACGCTGACATTATACTGGCACTCAGCAGCCCCTTCATTGTGTTGAATCCGCATTAGTTTTACCGGAGCTGACTTGACAGGAGACGTACCAGCTTCCGAAAGCTCAAAACCGGTGACATCGCTCCACGTTACAGGATCCTATGAGGCAAGATGCAGAGCACTCAAACGCTAGCAGGCTTATCCAAGTTTATGTCACAGTGCCCAAGCCAACCTACCGGCTCTCTACCTCCAGAAGCCATATACCTAATTCTTCTCCCTGCCTCTTTCACCCAGTCCTAAATCACTGAATATTTTAAACCGCAATTCTTTTAAAACAGGCGGTAAAACAAAACAGTATGTGTGAAACTACACACAAATACAGAATAAGGTAATTTTAAGAGTATTTTATGCATATTGTGAAAGTTGCTGTTCCTAAACAAACATTGCTTTAGGATTACAGATTTACAAACTTACCGATTCAATCAGCTCTAGTGTCTCTGCAAATTCAGGAATGGTTTGTAGAGATGATAATATTGTATTTGTTTCCACCGCCAAAAACTTGTGTGGTGAATTTGGCTGAACAGATGTGACATGGGTCTCATCCATGCTGTAGAAATCGCTTGTTTGTTCCCCAAGGCTAGTAAGCGTATTAGACACACAATCTTCTGTGACAAAATTTTCAGACCAACAAGGTGGGTTTCCAGCTTGCTAAAAAAGTATAAAGAAACATGTTAATCTTCTTCAGCTTAGATACTGAAAAGAGTCAATTATGTGACCGCGGGGAGGGGAAAAAAAGCCATATGTGGAAAGACTAAGCACAACTATTAATTTTTGCTTTTCCAAACACCGTTTGTTTGCATTAATGCCGTTAGTCTTCTCCTTACATTAACATACTCAACATTCTCAAATTGTGTAAGACTTTTATCTTACCCCTCATTCATATCTTATACATGCTTATAACTTAGATAATTATGGGTTGTGTTGGAAGCCATCTCTGATGCAAGTTTCCTGTGTTCCTGTACATCAGTATATTACGAAGTCATTTTCACTACAGAACACAGGTACATTTTAAGATTAGAAATTGTTTCTAGAATGCAAAATACTTCATGTTTTATCCAATTTTTCTAATGGAGATTCTGCATTAATAGTTTATTTAACTTTTACACGGTTATCCCATTTTAGTACACTGCTTAGTACTCAAGCAACAGATTTTTCACCAGAAATATAGAAACAAAGCAGATTCCGCTAGATAAGCAGAACACTGCACCGTTTCAAGAGAATGCCAGGAAAAGCTCCACCACATAAAACTGGAAGTTCACCTGTAATCTAAATCAGTGATTAATACGGTTGGGTTGCTTAGGGGTCTGATGTTGTTCACAGCCCTCTGTTCCTGAGGAAATAAGTGACCGTCAGCTGCAGGTTTCCCTAATTCCACTGAAGTGCATGTAATTCGTGCACAGTGCAAATTTACATAGTGTTTGTCATGTCCAAATGTGGATATTCAGTATTGCAAGCGCTCACACAGAAAAAGCTTGATAAAAATATAATCTACAGAACGTTTTGAAATCAAATAGGGCAAAACCTATGTATTTTTCACCTCTTTGTTGAACAAATGATCGACATTGCTGATCTATAAAACAGAACGGTGGTGATACCAACAAACATGTTACCTCTTAAAGAGGATTAAAATCCTAGGTCTTCGGAATAACTGCCAAATTCCAGGTCATATTTCTGGTGTTTTCACAGTTTAAAAAACTGCACTAAAAATAACTTGCCTCAATCCTAACATATAGTCTTTGTTTTAGAACCCAACAGACATAGGTTTGATTTTAGAAGGTCAGTTGAAAAAACACCACATGAAAACAAACATCCATTACTAAATTGCTGAGAATTAAACTCAGTAAAGCACACTCAAATATTTACAGAAATTTACAGTCCTTACAGAAGACACTCGTTTTCTTATGATTTCATTCTCTGCTGACATAAGGAGCAATTCAAGTTCCTTTATCTTCTTTTCTTTATCAGGATCATCATCAATAAATGATTGCTGAAAAATGTCAGAAAGAAGCCGTTAGTATTTTCCACCTCCACAGTAAAGGTTCTACATTACAACACAGCTACATTCTTAACAGACATTCACATGTAGCAGGAACAGAGCTGGCCAAGCTGTATCAGTTTGTAATACAGTAGTCACAAGTGAAACAACTCCAGCAATTACCAGGAGATGGATCTGACGTTACAGTGGTACACAAGCTAATATTTTAACGGGTTTCTAATATGGCCTATAAATGCTCAGTGCACTATAGCGGTTTGTAACTAAAAGTCACTCAGTTCTATCTTCAATAGAAGCAATATTGGCATCTTGGTGGATGTGTTTGTTTTCACGTGCCTTCTAGAATTTTCAGTTATTTATCCTCAATAAATGTGCAAGAAAGCATTCCAAATCAGCATTCGCTGATGGTGTCTACACAAGCGATCCTACCACTACTATCATAAAAGAGAAAAAAACAATTGGTGTTGGTGGATTGGGTTGGTTTTAACCTCCTTAAAGCTTTCTATTATTGCTATAAACACAGACAAGTGAGGATTTATGCCACTAGTTGCAAAACTAGTTATACTCCCCATTTAGGGAGGATTTCAAGTATCTTATACTTTTCTGTACAGGGCAATCCAGTGTGTCACAGGCCATGTGAGGCTTGGTTATGATTTGTACTCCTCAACTGAGATCAGGAAAGAAAATGCAACATGAAACAGACAATCTGCACAGGGAAGCTTTAAGGTTAGTTACAGAGTTCTGCATAATGCCTCGAACACATCTAGCACAAAATATGTATGACTCCCTGTGTCAAAATTATGGTTTTTTACTAATTTCAAATTCACAAAAATTATTCCAGGGAATCATATTATAAACTACAAACTCCATTGAGTCTGCAACACATGAAGAATTTCAGATATATTCTAAGTGAGCCCAAAGGCACAAAAGGAAATAAATATGTCAAATTTTTTCATTTGCTTTAAAGTTCCTCAGTACTTCATCATTTAGAATGCTGCAAAAGAGCATCTTCAACTGATTGACAGAAGTTTACCAGTTGGAAAAACCTAAACCACTGAGAATAAAAAAGCACAGCCATAAGTGTAAGTCACAAAGTTATTTGAACTGAGCCTTTCAGATAGGATTGTTTATTACATATATAAGTAGTCAAATCTTGTCTTTAAATATCTCAGAAACTTCAGGTCATGATTTTAACCTAAGGATTTATTTAATATACTATGTTTTAGGCCATACTTGTGTCAGAAATAAGTGCAAATGTTGTGTTTCTGAGATGTATAAAGACAGCTCCCTTTTTCCCTACCTAGAACTACCTGCAAAGCTAGCAAGCGTACTTGCAGAACACCACTCATAAATTCAGGTGAACGATAAAGACTTCAAGATGTCTTTAAGTTACAAGTTTTTAAACTCTTCATTTTACAGCATAATGCACAGTACATTCTCTTCATTTACAATTCCCATTAACAATTTACCTGAACTAAGTTGGAAGAAGCTGAAGCATGTTCTAGATAGCTGCCTTCTGGTGAGGCATACTGGTATGCTGGAATCTAAAAAGATATACATCATTTTACAAACTCTAAAGAAAAAGGAGGCTATAAAGTTACCTTTATTTTACATAAACTATTTGTTATGGTTTACAAATCCTAGGTTACCATAATATTACGAAAACACTCAATAGAGCTTAATTCTTTGATTTCTCAGTCCAAACCAAATAAGTTATTGGAAACTGGGAAATACTAATTATTTTGAACTTACATGTGTCTGAACAGGTATGTAAAATTGATTCTGAGTGTGCAAGTGTTCCAAAGTCAGACAAGGCTGGGGCTGAAGTTCAGATGAACTATCTCTTTCAGACTTTATATCATCTTGTAAATATCCTTCCTGTTCCACCTTTCTTCGCATTGTTGAATTCCAGTGATTTTTAATCGAATTATCAGTCCTAAAATGAAAGTGCACAACAGTAACGGGTTTCCATATCTGAAAGTTTAATATGTGGCATAATTTACAGGGTCTGTACAGTATTTTAATCCAAAGCCACAAATCGAGAAAGCTCCAGCAGCTTGGACTGAAAGTTCAGCAAGGTTTTGGCATAATTACTAGAAAGCTACTCTTTTCAAAACTTCCTCCTACTAAACTTCAAGTCTGCAGGAAATTAAAAGTAGAAAAAGAGAAAGCCTTGGTTTTGGCTATTATCATGGGTGTGAACCTTTTTTCTGGGATACATGTAACGTAGTGACAGAACACATAGTTATTCCCTACCCACTGCTACAAATCTGAACATGAAGCTAAGATAATCACCCTACTGTCCCACAGCACAATAAGGGCACTGTGGCTAGCATTTGCCACTGGAAGATATCTCTTTAAAAAAAACATGTCAGCTTGCATTCCCAGCTCTGATTTTTATGTGCAGCTTTGTGGAAGAACATCCCACTACCTCTTGGTGCCCTTGGTCTTGTATGGGGAAAAACAGGCAGAGCAGAAGACCAGTACCCACTGCCACTCCCCTTGGAAAGAAAATAGCTGCAGTTGGTCAAGCAGACTGAAATCACTTTCAGCACCGGACAAGCATTAAGGCAGGAGTAAAGTATGACTGCATTACAGTCTAAAATACCAGCAATATTAGTACTAGCCTTAGAGAGAGGTACACAGAAATAAAAACTGCTTTAAGTCCCGTTATTCATTTAAGCTCAACTCCAAGAAGTATTCCCCTTTTTCATCCCACTAGTGTTAGACTCCCTACAACTCTTCTAGGTCTAGGATCCAATCTTTGTTGAAAATAAATCCAATCTAAAATAAGTTAGTGAACCAGGAATATCTCTGTCCTTACAAACATATCTTCCTGTCCTGAAATTCCAATTATTTTATTGCAATCCATCCCCCCTCCATTCCTCCAAAGGAATTAATAGGCTGCGTCAAATTTTTAAAAACACATCTCTAAGGATGCATTCTCCCAGCATAACAAGTGCTGACATTCCTTAGGCACAGCTAGACAGTCACCTCCTGAACACAGACTGAATTCAGAGAGGGACCGTTTAACACTGAACTTCAGTTAACAGTACAAGGTAAAAGATTTATTTTTAATTAAACTCTTTATACACTAAAATTTTTGATTTCTACAGGCATATAAGGTGGCAACCACAGTTGGAAGAAAGGAGAACAATGCATACAATTCATTCTTAACTTAGAAACTACATGGTAACCAACCAGGTTGGCAATGCATGACTCCTAAGCCTGGACTTCTGAAGGTTGCTAAGATCCTCCCACTGGCCCCCCTCCCCCGCCCCCCAGTGTCCCATTTAACAAGATGTTTTCTACAAGGGAAATAAAAAGAATTCCTGATCTTAAACCAAAAAGCAAGTCACCCCCAAATGCATATCAATGAAGGCACTTTGACATCTAGTCATAGGATGTTAAGGCTTTCTTCCACTATTACTTGCAGTTACTCTCTTGAGCTCTACTAATAGGTTTTTTTCCTAAGCGAGGAGGAGGATTTTTGAAAGAACCTGCAGCGTGTTAGAGGTCTTTTTATTGGTTTTATGGCTTTTTAAGAATACATAATCAAATGCAAAAAGATGCTAAAAAATTTCAGTATTTATCAAGTTTCAGCATATGCCCTCTGACTAACAAATTACATTGGAAAAGAGTAGCACGATGACCGCTTTCCGTATTCCAATATTTAACACAAATAGAGTCGAAAAAGCACCTTCCAGGAAGAAGCTTTGCTATTTCAGCCCATCGGTTTCCCAAACGCTTGTGAGCTTCATAGATTATTCTGTCCTCTTCTTCTGTCCACGAAGACTTTTTTACTTCAGGATTGAGATGGTTATGCCATCTCTCTCTGCACTGCTTGCCTATTCTTCCTTTCAGGTGTTTTGCGATTAGAGACCAGCGCTTTGGACCGTATTTCTGAACTAATTCAATAACCTGGAACACAGATGAAAGCACATTAGAATTCCAAAACCTAATTTTCCTAATCAAAGACTGAAAACACTGATCAACTCACATTTTGGAATAGCATTATAGTAGTCAGTTTGGTAAGAAACTAGGCCTAAGGAGGCAGACAGTGACTTGCGGTTTTAAAAATTATTTTTCAATACATAAAAAAATTATTAACTCCAGATTCACTGTGTTTATAAGTACATACTGATACAAACACTCATTTGGAAGTATCCTTTCTGTCACCCATTGCATAAGATGACATGAAAGACCAAAAAAGCAGGTGGTAAAGCTGCTGGGTTGACATTTTTTTCCCCCCGAACAACATACAGTTGAGAAAAAAAAAAAACCCTACACCTCTACTCCCAGCCTCCATCCCATTTCTACAGGTTTTTACACATTAGAAGCTTTTCCTTTAAAGACTGATCAGAACTGTAAAAAAAAATAGATTAGGAAGACCATATTCATAAGTTCACAAATACTAGTATTAAAAATCTTAAAAACAGATTTAAACAGCGCGTGTTTCAAACTGACTGCCTATTCTCAATTTCCCTACAGGGCAGTCCCGGTTTTGCAGACAAAAAGGTGCGATGTGGATTAACAAAGGTGAGGAAAAGTAGTCTCAAACATCAGTGCTAGCTTCTTTAACTGTAGAGTATGAGATTATTTCCCTTATTCTCAACCCCTTTAAGTCTGGTGGGTTTGAGGAGCGAAAGATGTGAGACTTTATCTTTAGTGCTGTAAAGGGATCTCCTCTACTTGCTAAGCTAAAGTAGTTCAGTCAGCACTGTGAGCAAAGGGAAATGAAACGCTTGAGGAGAGCAGACATTCCATCTACTTAAGAGCAGCTGCATGTTTTTTTCTTCTCACTCAGCATAATGTAATGTAATTATCTATGCCACAAGATGCATCGGACATCACCTTTGTGGGGATGAAACCTAAGAAAAAGTGCACATTCTCAGCAGTCACATGCCAATTTTCTTACAGTAAGAATACAGTATCAATTAGGTTTTATTATTACCCTCTGATCTTCTTCTTTAGTCCAGGGACCTTTAATCAATTCTGGGTTTAGTACCTTCTGCCATCGATGCTGGCACTGAAAATCGGAACGGTTCTGAAATAGTTTTAGAAGACCGGTATAGCTGTTAAACTATCGAACACATAAGACTGCAAATATTAGCCAGCCAGAATTATTAGCTTACTTCAAATTAAAAGACTTATACTTAGAACACAGGTCTAAAGAACCGTTAAAGTCTCCCTTATTATTTCTTCTTCCATTGGCTTATAAAACCTCTTCTCCAGAAAACACAGTCTTGCAAAGCTTTACTCCAATTACTTCAATGTTCTTACTTGATAACCAAATTCAAAACTTATTCTTCTTTAAATAAACACTGAATTATTTTTGTCCTCATTACTCCACACCTCCTCTGAACTTTGAGATTGACACTGCTTTTGGCATTATCTATAACCTATGTAAGGAAAGAAATTTTTAAAGGAAATACTTTTTCTTTGAAAAATACTAAGCTTTCTTCTACATCTCAAATGAATATGTCCTCAGCTCTTTCTGAGAGTGTTAAGGAAAACAGATTTATATCAAGTTTAACTAACACATACTAATTAAACAACATTGCTTTTTCTGCTCAGGACAGATGGTGCTTTTCTGTAGCTTCACTAAGGATCTTTTGAAATATTGTTCCCAGTTATGAAAGAAGTAAGCTTTCACTTAGCCTCCTGGAAAAAATGGAAAATTTGGGACTCTCAGGGTTGGTCCAGTCCTTAGAAATATTCAGATAAGAGCCTGCCCCAGTACAGCATACTAGTATGCCTTTTATAACACTGGGACACGATGATTTACGCTCTTCAGCGCAGGTGGCTGGATAGCAAGTACCGAAGACAAGCCCAGCAAAACCTTGGCAATCAAGTAAAGGCATTGCCATGCTAAGGCAATGTTAAACAAGAAGCAGTCTGCAAGACCAGAACATACACCCAAACACTGTTACATCTAAAATTACATTGATCACGGTACCTTCAAGCTAATCACCAGTAGACACTGAATGATTACAAGCACACTAGAGTTTGTAACAAACAAACATCATCATTTCCTGCTGGAAACAAGCTGTAAAAGATTCAATACAGGATAGCTGTTCCCACTGTCACTGAAAGAAATATTTTGAAGTTGTGGCCTTTTAGTGTTTTCACCTTCCAGACATTTCTGAAATCATTCGTTTGCGGGGAGAGGAGCATAACAGATGATGGGATGAAACAAAAATCATATCAGGTCTGCCTTCACCATGATAAATTGAAAGAGAATGTAAGCTACATTCCCCTCTCTTGAGAATCACCTTTAAGGCCTCTTCACTTTTTTGGGCAGAATACAGGGAAGGTTTACTCATGCCCAGCCCAACAGTGAAACAGGGTTCTGAAAGCATGGCAGCTTGAGTGGCTTTACATGCTAACTCACTCAAGATACACTTGGCTTTCCTAGCAAAAGGCCATCAGTAACAAGGTAAGTGCTAGTTATGCCAGCGCCTGTTACGTGGCTTTGCAATTTAAACATTGCACCAGCTCAGAGAGGCTGCGGCGTCTCCGTCCATGGAGATATTCGAAACCCAACTGGACACTGTCCTGAGCAGTCTGCTCCCACTGACTTTGCTTGATCAGGGGGCTCAGACTAAATGACCTTGAGAGGTTCCTTCCAACATCAACGATTCTGCAATGGGCAACTTGGTCCCCCATGCATGTTTCCCATCGTAGCTAGGGAGCCTTTTTTCAACCTCATTTGGGCCCAGCTGAACAACAGCTATCCATCCCCAAAAGCATATTTTACTTCTTATTAAATTCAACAGTTAGATCTAATTAATGCCTCTCCATCTACACCTGCAGATCAGTGTCACTAAAGGTATTTTTGAACAGTTTTATATAAAAGGTTTTTTATAGTATTTCTTCTCTGCCATTCACTGCTTTTTGGAAGGGGATCATATACATGTAAGGAATAGTGATTTGTTTATGCACTCCTTAAATTTAGAAGTTTTGAGTTCATTCACGGCTATCTATACTTTGCCACCTGGAAAAAAAAATAAATCACAAGCGCCACAGTTGCACAAATATGATGAGAACAATGAAAAGTTACAGTTGTTCCATAATTAGAATTGAAGTCTATTTTTAACTAGTTACACAGAAATTTCCTACAACTGTATCATCCCACTGAATATTACAAGAATCACAAAGATGGGAGGGTGTAATTCTTTTATTTCTAATATGAACTATTCACTACCACTTCTAGGTAGTGATTTCAGCCTTAGATTCTAGCCATGTTTTTACAGTAGGTATTTTATAACATTTATTCAGAAAAGAAACAAACATCATCAATGCTAGTTGTAGGTGTTTTCTACCAGCGCAGCTCATACAGCTGAGAAGTCATTTAATGTTTGAAACAACAGCTCTCTTACTCATTCCACCTGACCATTGGAACAGAACAAGAAATTTGAAGCGTCCGTAGGAAACTCCCAAGAAACCCACTAAGGTTTCCATTTGATCTGAATAGATCATAGGGCGGAAAGATTTGCATATGCTAGGGAAGCAGACATCACTGTAGAAAAACCAAAACCAAAAAATACCAACAAATGCCAAAACAAAAAAAACCCACAACCACCCCATCCCCCTTGTCCTTAGGTGTTTAAGAAATAGATCCTGCTCCTTCCAAGCAATCTTTCAAATGCAACCCACTCTCCTACCTGCTTCAGAAGCAACCTGTGGACTGTAGATGTAACCACTGCAAGTGATACAACCAATAGGAAGCAGGAATATATTCCAGAATGAAAACAAATAACAAGTGTGGACAGAAGGCATCAATAGGTTTTGATTGTTTCAAACCTGAGCTGATAAGGTTCTCCAAAGTCTGAGCTAGATCTCAAGTCCAATTTACAAACATACTTTAAAATACTTCTTTACTATTATGTTTCTCACTTGTATTTCACCTCATTTCCAAAACAGACATATGACCAAAGTAAATAAATATTAAAAGGGAACTGAACTGAAACAGAGATTCAACTTACTTGTAGATGACTAGCAATGAAAGTCCAATCATCTGTACCATTTTGTTCCACCAGCTTCTTTAGCCTTTCATCCTGTTAAGACATAACCTCAGCCAATGAATGTTCCATGCTATCCCAATATGACACTGAATAACAACATGTTTCATGTGCTACCAGTATGGTATAGGAATGAAGCTACAAAAAAAAAAAGTATTACCTCATCACGTGTCCATTTCAGCCTGTTACATATCTTTTTCAAACCTTTTTGCTGTGGTATTTCATAGTCATGATCCATATATTGAAAGTCATCATCTTCCTCACTGCAGAGTACAACAGAAGAGCAAAAAAGACAGAAATAGAGTTTAAAATAACTCTCAACAACATATTTTTTCCCTAACTACTGGTAGCTGTACATATTGTTCTAAAATTACCTACAAAATTTGCATGAACATCTGATATGCCTTCAGCAATGCCCTATATTCAACACGCCAAAGGAACAGAAGTAATTTTAATTTCAAGGCCACGTACTGGGGTACGGACAGATAATTCATTCCAAGTCAAGATGTAAATTTGAAGCAAAAGCTATTAAGATCATGTTTGTGTCAGACATTCATGAATCTTTATTTTACACAAATGAACTTATAAGATCAAGTGGTTTGCTGGTCTGCGAAATACTTTCTTGTTCCACCTCCATAACTCAAACACAATAAGGATGCCAAGTAATTTAGCATCAACTTGAAATTTTAAGTGGGCTCCTGCCTTGAAGAAAAGCGTTGCCTAAATGTTAGAGGAATTAGATACAAATCTTTGAAGACAGAAATATTCCAGCAAGAAATAAGGACGGTATCAGTGCTGACCCGCTAAATTAAGAGCCAGAGGGGCAGGAATCCAGGTAACCTCTGTGACTCCATGTAGATCACACTCCATCTACTGGAGAAACGCATGCTTCGCAGCCTTGACAAACAAAGCCTCACAAACAAGCAGCACAGGGAAACGTTTCATGGAAATATCACTTAAAACTTACATGTCAGTGACTCATGTTAGACAGCATAAATTCAAACACATGTGGAAACCCAGGCCTAACAACAAGATGAGCAGTTCCCCTGCATTTGTTATAGCAAAGACACAAAGAAGGGCCTCCCATCCAAACACACAGTTTTAATTAAGAGCAGTTACACACTGCTTAGTTTCTCTCTATTTTATTATCAGTATAAAGAACGATATAAATTCATGATCAAAACTCAGTTTGTTAGTTCTGCTCAGCCTTGAAAATTAGTTCCATTTTTCAATCAAAGGTAAAAAAAAAAATATCCATTCGCAGTAATGGAATTAACCTGGGTGGAGACCTAAAACCTGATTAGATGGCAGATCTCTGCATTATCTTCCAGAACATGCAATTCACCCAGACAGCATGCTGATCAACCAATTATGTTATTCTCCCATGAAATGAGCATGTCCTCTGTGGCTAACACGAATGTATGGTCATTCAAGAGCAGCACTACTTACTTGAAAGCATTACTACAGGATAGTATGTACCCAGCTCTTGCCGACCCTGTGTAATTAATACTGCTGCTACATCCTCACCACATCTGGATTTGCTCTACTTTTGTTTCATGATGCAGTAGAAATAATAACACATAAACATATTAAAACTTTGTGGAGCCAGTGAAATACAAAGCAGCAAGCTCGTCTGAAGCTCAGCAGCAAGCTCCTAACAGTACTTACAAAAAATAAGCTTCAAACACAGTGATTGTAAGAGTTTGCATTAAGTGGCTTAGGAGCTAAGAAAACGGGATTTTAAACTCACAGGTAACTAAGAGTTTTCTGTTCCCCCTCCCACTTCTTTTTTTTGGTCTCTTATCCACAGGTTCTCGATCAATTTCAGGAGTATATCTTAGCACTATAAGGAGCTTATCTTGATATTATAATCCTATTTCATATGAAGCAAGCCATACAATTTACTTGTAACTAAAATTTGGTCTTGTGGTTAAACAGTTTGTTCAATATGATCTCCTTACTCACCCACTGCACAGCAAACTAGTTCAAGAACAGAGTCTTCAGCTACACGTAAAGTCGTGGGGGTTTTCAAAAAGAGGAAGGGCTCCACATATACGGCCGCACTGCTGCTGAGAGCACTGGTACCAAACACCACGGGGTCCCCACCAGCAGTAGCTGGAGTTCTCCAGCGACACTCGTGTCCCACAGCCAAACTGGCACGGCTGCCTCCGTGCGCCGAGCGGGCACGAGGGCCAGCCGAGCGGGCACTAAGCTCTCTCGCACCTTGAATCCACGGGAATAACCATTTAGGCTTCAGTGTTGTTTAGAACAGTACACCAGGAGACTATAAATTCAATATATATGAATGGTTGTGACTACTAAAGTCTGAAAATCTTTTCTTTACAGTTGAAAACATGTTGCATTGTTATAGTTCATTTGACAGTTCTTTTGCAGTTACAAAACTGTGCGAAAATATCACATGGAAGTGGAACACAACCACCAAATTTCACCAAATAAAAAAATCTGGCACAATAAAGCAAGAATTTCCTGAGTTCTGTGCTAGCTGTAACGCTGAGTCAAAAACCAATAAAGGAAAAAAAATTAAGCTTCCAAACACAAAAGCCAAAAGCAGTTTAACAAGATGAAGCATAATTCCATTTGGTGCAAAACAATTATACTTTCTCCTTTCTCCACCTAGATTAAGGATCTTGAAATCAACGTTACATAAACTCATAGCTACAATGACTAGTTTTGGACATACCACCATCACACACTGACACAGTACCCCTCTAGGGCTACTGATCTCTAACCAAATCTTTCTCTGCTACCCACCACCAGTCGTATTTTCACTTATGACATCAAAGCGCTCTGCAGCCAAGAGAGAGAATACACACTAAAGCTCTGCAAAGGTGAAACTACTGTTTGCAATACCACAGATGAAAGCCTCTTAAATTACCAAATGCGGATCAGGGGTAACAGGAAACATTCCTTCTCGGAGCTGTTTCTCGCAGATAGTGAAGTATAGACAGCTCCAGCAGTGTGCCTCTGCAAGCAAAACCCCTGAATCTTTGCTCCTTACACAGCTAGAACCCCAAAGCATTGTTTTCTTGTTTTAGCTGCAGTTTTTCAGAAAAAAAAAAAAAGATTACTTTATAAACCCTTTTTATATCAGAGGAAAATGGAGAAGCAGTTTTAAGAGCTGTAACTTTGCAACCACCCCCAATTCCACGAGAAGCATGCAGTCACAATAAACCCCAGATGCCACAGGTAACTCACATAATATTACTCACTGAGCATCATTTCCTTTCTCAATCCTAATCCTTCTTTCACATTTCTTAGCACTTTTCAGAAACTGATTTGCTATTTAGGAAAAAAACCACCGTAGCAATAAAACAGTTCTCCGAGACCCACCTTCAGGATACAAAGTACAGACACACCCATTTTCATATCAATAAAACAAAAGATGTATCAAACCCATCTGGGGCTGCTGCTGAAGCTCTTGAGGAAAACATTCTCTCCCAGGAAGATTTCAGGCTACATTATGACATCCTCAATCAAAGAATACACCAAATCAGAGAAAGTAGGTGCACTTAAGGTATTGGAAGAATCAGCAGGCCTGAACGTTAACTTCAGCTGAACAGCCCCAAACCTTCCATCGAGGCTGTGCCAAAGCCGCTCGGGAGCGGAAAAGCAAGAAGTAGTACTCCAACAGGAGGAAAGCGGGAAAAGCTACTGCGGGGGCAACGCTGTCGTTAGTGACAACAGGAAAGAAAAGCTAAGGCGTTGCCCAGGTAAACTCAAGGAGACGGTCCGAGCGATGGCACAGGAGCGAGCGGCCGCCGAGGGAGAGGCGAGGTTTGTCCCCGGGCGCGAGCCGGAGGGAAGCCGGGTACCTGTGCGGGTGCCGGGCGAGGGAGGGATCGGGGGGCGGAGGGAGGGAGGTGGGCAGTGACACCCGGGGCCGGGCAGGCCGACAGCAGTGCCAGCACAGCTCGAGGGGGGGCGAGGGGCGGCAGGGGCGGGGCGGCGGCACCTGGCAGGGATCCCGGGGCGCGGGGGGGGGGTACCTGGGCGGCGTAGGAGCAGCGACGGCCCGAGAAGGGGGTCGGGGGCAGAGATCCTTGGGGCCCGGAGCCACACTCACCTGCGCGGTCTCTTCGCCATCCTCGGGGCGCACCATAGGGGGGGCCGCAACGGCAGCGGGGCGCAGCGCGGAGCCCCCGAGCCCTCACCCGGGCTCCTTCTCTCACAGCCGGGCGGGCGGGGGGACGGAGACGAGCACTGGCGGCTTAGGAAGGGTTGAGGCAGGCAGGGCTCCTTCGACGGCCCCTTCCGAGCTCGGCGGTATCCCCAGAGCCCCGGCGGCCGACCTCAGCCCCGGCCCGGCCCGGCCGCCGGCGCGTCAGGCATGGCTCGGCCTGGCCCCTGCCCGCAAGGACGGAGCGAGCAGCCTTCTCGCCCGGTTATTGCCTCCCTACTCCTGGCAGATCTGCCGCGGACCCCGGCGGCGCCCTCTCGCCTTGGGCTGCTGCCCCGTCTCGCCCCGCACGGCCCCCGCTGCCGGCCGGCCCCCGCCGCCTGGGCTGCGCCGCCGCCGCCACCGCCGCAGCGCTCTCGGCGGACTCGGCCGGTGCCGCCGAATCTCGCGCCCAGCCTCCTTCCCGAGCCACCGTTTGAATCTGCGCAGGCGGACTGCCGCCCCATTGGCTGCCGCCGCCGCACGCGACCCAGGGAGGTGGGCGTGGCCTCGCGCCGGCGGCGGGCTGGGCGGGGCGGCGGGGGGCGAGGCATGACGGGGGAGCGAGTTTTCCCGGCCGGAGGGGCGGGGCAGACACCCACCCCCCCCGCGGCGCTCGCCAACCCCACCCGCTCCGCAACTGCCCGGCGCGAGCACCCGCGCGCCCCCAGCGGCAGCGGCAACGGCTGAGGGGGCGGGCGAGAGCCCCTTGCCGTCAAAAAAACGGTGGCTGCCCCGCGCTGCAAAATGCGCGCTTCTCCTTCGAGCCGGAATCGAACCAGCGACCTAAGGATTCCCGTGGGCCACGCCTCTACAGTCCTCCGCTCTACCAGCTGAGCTATCGAAGGGAGCTGGGGGTTGTGGCCGTTCTGCCGCAGATAGCCTGGCCTCTGCGCCTCTGGGTCAGGGTCTCCCCTCCCTGGGAACAGCCGGAGCGTAAAGATCCGCTTTACACCGAGATACGACAGCGCAGGCGGCCCGAGGGCTCAGCGGAGCGCTGCCGGACCCAGGGCTTCATTCCTGCTGCCGGCGGGTGGGAGACGACGCCCTCGGCGCCTCACGCTGCAGCGCCGTGCGCGGGCTGGTACGGCGTGCGAAGGCAGGCTCTTTCCTCCTCCGAAACGCCGATGCCCGGTGGTTACACACCTGCTAGAGAGCCCAACGATGTGGGTTGGCGGTTACAGAGCCGACCAGGGCAGGGGCATCCCCCCGCAGCCCCGAGAAAGGCGCCCGGGGGTCGGGCTGTGGGTGTTGGCCCGCAGCTCAGGGTCTGTCACAGGGGCCCAGCCGTCAGCTCTTTATTAACGCGAATTTTACTTTAATGGTCAAAACAAATCATCAGAACAGCGTGTAGTTTCTTATTCCAAATACAGTTTTGTAAAGGGTTAACGAAGCCGTGTACGCATTGAGTTCGTACACCCACACGTAACCACACGAGTTTGTATACCCAGAGGCGCGCAGGGCACCTCTCCCCCGCCGGCAGGGGGCGCAGGGCGAGAGGGAAAGCTCGGCGGGCCGCGGCCCCTGCGCAGGCGCGCGGGCGCCTCAGGGCCTGCTAGGGCCCATCAGGCACCGGAAAGGGGGGAAAAAACCCGCAAAATCCCCACATTACCCGCCTTACAAACCTACTGTTACAGGGGCGACCTCGTCCCGTTTTATCTTTCACAGGAAAAAAAAAAATCGTTGGGGGTTTTATTTATTTACAAGTAGACTTTGCTGCTTACTACTAGGTGTTCAGCAGCAACCTGTGTTCACTGTCGCTCAATCTCAGTATCCAGACACGGCCACACAGCAGGTTTCCCCACATCAAAGCTCTGACAGGAGTCTTTGAACTGTAAGAGCTGTAATCAAGAAGTATGTGGAATAAAAACCACCCTGAGACAGGATTTGTGCCGTCAGCCTCATAAGGTATGAAATGTCATCTTTTAGCATTCATTTATATTTGATTCGGAGTGAAAGGAGCTATTTGATTCAGAATAATAAGTAAAAGTGTGCTTGTTTAAATAAGTACCTTCTTCTGTATTCCCATAGTAATACATGTGTTCTTAATTTGTAGGAAATAGATCCAGAAAGCATTAGCTGAGTCAAACGACTAAATTAATAAGTACTGATGGTCCTGTTGTTAAAAAAAATAATAACCCAAAGATTGAGTTTGTTGTGACATCCAGTCAACATTCTCCTTGGGGTACATCAGTCAGCACATACGCATTCACTTCCTTTTCCTTTTTAATCCTGTATGTATCACCGTCCTGCGCAACAAGATCTAATGTTCCGAGTTCCTTGTGCCCCTACATGAAAAAAGGATGGAGGTGCATCTCCATCCCTTCTCATCTTATAGTGACTTCACAAAACCAAACCAGAGATCTAGCTACTTCTCCTCAGAGACCCTACAAGTCATTTTTTCCAACTGTTCATTTAAGAGCATCCCTAAGAAAGCGCAAGACAGCAGTCTGTCTCTGTAGTGGGATATGGAACATCTTCCCCAAATGCCACCTGTTTCAGGGACTGTCCTATCCCATCAGAGCTGTCGTGGCCCACGAGCCATCAGACTGAGCCTCAACAAACTTCTGGTAGGACACTCACCAGACTGCAATATCTGAGTCCCATTATTCAAAAACTGCTTTCTGCCTTTGCTTGTCCTTCCCAAGACTCCTTGTGAGAAAGTAGAGCACGATTCCAGCCTAGACCTAAAGAACACGACCAGGTGCAAAGACACTGCTGCAGGTTTGGGGTGGCAGGATGAGGCAAATGTCGCCATCGCTCCAAACTCATGGACCTTGAGTCACAGTGGCCATACTTCCAGTGGCACTTTGCCACTTCCCCATTGCCTTAGGACTGCTTAGTTGGGTTTCCTGACAAATCAAAACCAAACATCACTAGAACCGCTTGTTGGCATTTGGATCCTGCTTGGTTTTTATAGTGTTCCCCAAGTGCTAATAGCAGTGAGCATTCCACTTCCAAAGACATGATGCTCACCCACACTCTTACCCAGCTGCTTTAATAGGCAAAGTATCCTGGAAGAGACAGTGACCATCCTGTAAGTTTATCCTGTTACTTATTCCTTCTTGTTAAGCTTCCTGCTGATCTGCAGTGGGGAAAAAGAAATCCGTTAGGTATTCATTATGAACTAACAGCAGATCAGTGACTCTTCCCGCTGGGAAACGCCTCCATTTCTGTGCGATGCTGAGGCTTCAAAAAATTTGACCCAGCTGCAGTGGTATGAAGGTACTACACTACTAGGCCATATGTTAAAGCCAGATGTGTATTACCAGGCTTAATTGTTACTGCCCCAATTCTATAAGAGTTCCATCTGAGAGTTTGCTATCCCTGGCAAAGCCCTTAAAAAACCCAAACCAAACCAAACAAACCCAGTCATGATCCCATTTCATATTGTCACAGAGCTGGAATGATGGAAAAACTCTGATGTCATGTGCAGAAGTCTGTAATTCTTTGCTGCTGTGCTCGTCAGAATCTCACTGTGAATTCAGGCAGACAATTCGACATTTATCTGGACAACTAAGCAATACAAGGGTATTCCCCAAAAGGCACAGGGCTTAGCACTAGTGACATGAAGTTAAGAATAATCAGTCTAAACGATCCCTCTGTAGGTTGTTTGGAAACCTTACAACGAAGGAACCCAGAGTCTTTGTGAAGATGATTCTCAACACAACCAACAAGGCACGCAACTGACTTCTTGCTACGAGAGCTTCAACCTTTGTATCTAGGAAAATTCCTACAAGGTAAACTCGGGAACTAGTTTTTTGAATTGTGGATAACAAGTGGCTTATTTCCTCAGCAAACAATTTCCCAGCTCAAAAGCAGTTGTTGCCAGTCTCATAGAGCTAAGGTCTATGAAGTAAAAAAACCATGATGATTGCTAAAATAAAGACCAAGCTCAGTGTAGATGAGCTTCCAGGTTTTTTAGCAGACACTTTCAGTAGTCTTTAATGCCTTCACACCAGGTCCTCTAGTGCCTATAATATTCAGAGCTCTGCGCTGGCAGAAACACCAAATATGTCAATTAAAAACCACACGCATCCATCAAGTCTTTCAGCCCAGCTGCTTGACTTGGTCTAGATTCGATATCACGGCACCGCTCATTCAGTGCTCAAGGTGATCTTGCTTGCATCAGCCCTGCGGGGGTTGAGCTTCCTCCTTCTGGTTGGAGAAATTCCTGATGAAGAGCATGAGGGTACCCACCAGATGCTCTGTTAAATTAGAATAGTTCTCCATATGGACAGCACATTATTATCTGCATCTGCTCCGTGTCTCAGTACTGAAGATCCCGGCTTGTCATTCATACTTGAGTCATGTCACAGTTGGGCGAAGCTGCAGTTCAGAGCAATTTCAACTTGTGGTGTGCCTTCAGTCATAGGGCTTTTTTAATTTAACTTCTTAGTATCCAGGTTTCTGAAGGGCAGTATTCTAATCATGGCTGTTGAGAATTATCTACTTTTGCTGGAATTCTTTCTAAATGTTCCTTACATTTTCCTGAGACGCTGAGTTTTACAGGAACAACCACTTCACCCAGAAGGTTTCGCAAGCTCTGTGCACTTTGACGCAATCTATTTATACAGCCTTTTGGAGAGGGGAAAAAGTGCTAACACCTCTGCCTAACCCAATTAGCCTGTGTTCTGTTAACCATGACACAGAATCATATGGACTTTGTGATTTCATGAATTTTGCTTTACTATATTGACAACTCTACATTAATCATGCTAGTGTAGGGAGGGTGGAAATGTAAGGCTTGAAGGTTATTGTATCACAAAAATATCAAAATAATTGAGTATATCTGAATGGGCTTACAATTTATATCAGTGTGTTAACCTCCATGACAGATGTGTACACAAACAACCTCTTGCACGTTCCCAAAGCAGCCTTTATCACCTTCTCAAGGAGGCTGTATGACTACTCAGAGAATTCTGAGGTATCCTTTGGATCAAGCCTTGGGCTGAAAAAAAACCAGCTGGAGTTTTCAAGTTCAGGAGGCCAGTGAAGCAGCTCCAGGGATATAGCCCTGCCAGAGACCTACACTAGCATCCACTCGGGCACATACACGAAGAACAAGTTAGTGACTGCAGCGTAATTGTAGTTCTCGGGGACGAGATTATATTTCAGATCTTATGAGCTGGTCTGTATCCCTGCTGCTGGCAATCCTCAGCGGTCGTTGGCTTGAGGTCTGAGGTCATGCTGAGCCCACACTGCCTCTTGCACAGGGTGTGAGGAAGTGGTGGACGCTGATGGACGCTGTCACTTAGAAACCAAGACCTCACCTCATCTACTTATGCAAGTAGGGTGGCAGCTACACTGACAGTAAGTAATCCTTCGGAGGGACAAATTTCTGGTTGGCAATGACTTCGCCTATGGTTTCAATGGCATGGGTATTCATTCATATGAGGCACTATATAGGCAGAGAGATTACTTTTTAGGGGTTGAAAGTGGAACAACCTTAAATCAATCAAAGGGGGAAAAAAACATTCCCAAATTTACACTCAGACATTACCTATGATCTCGCTACCAACTCTCCCAATAAATAATAAAGATACTGCTGCCAGATTAGATTATAATATTAATCTCAATTAACAAGATTTACTGATTTCTCAAATGCCACTTGTTTATTTTGGAATTCATGGAGGAATAATTTTGCTAGTCCTGGTTAGGCATGCCAATGTTTTTAAAGAAGGATTTACTCCTTTCACAAGCATACGTACATACAACTTTGGAGAGCAAAGAGAGAAGTCACCTGTTAATCAGGTATTAGCAGTATGCGTTTTCCCACACTGTTTTGGAATTATGCCCTAGAAAGTCATCACTATGAATGCAAGAGAAGTCAACTCAATCCTTAGATTTGCCAACCCCAGGAATAAACAATTAGTCCTACTGCAAGGGCTCTGTAAAGCAGTCAGAGCCAGACTGAGCCAACCAAATGGTCAGGTGGGTAAACCATAGTCAGGCAGCAGTAACAGTGTTCCAGCAGCAACCTGGGCTAGATTCAAGCAAACGTCTGAAGTTCAGTAGTATCCTGGTGATAAATGGAAAGCACTGGCTTGACTTTCTACCCCCAAAATAAAAACCACTTTCTAAAAAACATTGTGTTCTCATCCCCCTACTTTTCAAAGTAGCAACAAGACTTTCCTTCCCACACCTAGCACTCATTACAGCAAAAGGGCTCAGGGAGACAAATCTCCCAGTATCACAACTGGCAGTCCGAGAGATGCTGGCCTCTGCTGCTTGCACAACTGCGGTTTACCTCTTTTTCCAAGGCACAGTTGCTCCCATGCCCTACAAAATTCCAGCAGGAGCAGAGAGCACAGAGAGCACTTACAGATCGAATCGACCCCACACCTCCATCCTGGCTCCACTTCTGCAGTCAGCAACAAGGGTCCATGAAAGGTCCTGAGCGCAAACGTATTTTCTGAGTTTGTGCAAGGATGCGTGTTTATGACAGTTTCAAATGTAGAACTTCAGGATTAGGGTTGGAAAGATCCAAAATGTTAAATGAATTTCAGGAAGAAATTCTTCCCGGAGAGGGTGGTGAAGCACTGGAACAGGTTGCCCAGAGAAGCTGTGGATGCCTCATCCCTGGCAGTGTTCCAGGCCAGGCTGGATGAGGCTTGGAGCAACCTGGTCTAGTGGAGGGTGTCCCTGCCCATGGCAGGGGGGTTGGAACCAGATGGTCTTTAAGGTCCCTTCCAACCTAAACCATTCTGTGATTCTATGACGAAGAGGACTTTTGGAGTAGATGAAAGATAACTGGGGATTTTTGACCTGCCAGCTCACTAGAGACCTGAGATAATTCAAAGTTTCCAAACCAAGAAGGGAATGGGCTAGCTCAGCTGACTTCAAATGCAGGTAAGAAAACCAACAACCCCGTTAGTGAATATGGCAGGGTAAAGAAGAACTTAAGATTAGGAGAAACAGAGGGACCAAATATTGCTATTTAGTTTCTTCCATTGTACCATGCCTTGAATCTTCTTATTTTGAAAGCAAAAGGAAGCAGGTACTCCTGACCCTTATTTCCTGCATCCCTCCTGCTGTCCGCAAAATAATTGCCATTTCCAGCATCTGCCTTCGAAAGCTGAGAAGGACCCTATTTTAAGGAAGACATAGTGGGGGGAAAAGGTAGTATTCTTGTATGTGCAACGTTCAGAGGTACGACTTGGGTATGTACTGCACAACACTTGAGCAGATTTGAACATATAAATAAGTAGAAATAGGAGTTATTTAATTCCTATTAATTTTAAGTTAGGCCCTTGCCTTTTCTGTGTGTTTTGGCTTTTTTCTTGCTGCCACAAACCTAGCACCATCATGTGACAACAACTGGTGAGGTCTCACCCTTTCTCTCCCACTGGCTGGAAAAGCATGTACTCATCAGCTTCTGCTCCCAGGGGAAAAGAAGTGTGGATCTCGGGACAATCCCCAGATTTAGAGTGAGCCACTGCAGGTTCTAAATCTCATCACCCTGGAAGGTGGAACAACATGGAACATGGCTGTCCTACAGAACTACCAGGTGATTTTTAGAATCATTGATAAATCCTTAGTATCTTCTTCCGTCTCCTGAATATGCCCATAAGTTTTCTGCTCTCTTAGGAATCTCCCTCAATTCCTTCCTGTCCCATACATACGGAACTCAGAGGAAGTCAAACGAGGTTTTCATTTCTAACAATCTAATTTGTGTGAAATGGGATCATTTATCTATTACTGTTTCCAAGAAGAGCAGTATAAACAGAGAACAATAAGCTTACAAAAATGTCTGTGCTAAAAATGATTCTGTATGTAAGTCCAAATGGCAGGCGAAAAGCCAACAGGAAAGCCAGCCCAACATCCGTGGAGACCTCTTTAGGATCTGCAGAGTGCACACATGCACAGGGGAAAGAAGAGAGGGGTTAGGGTTAGGAGATCGCGTCTGGCAAGTGTCTCTCTATATTCACACGACAATAGGACAATCTGAACGAAGCCTCATTTTAAAGAAAATCTTATATGCTGACTTGACAAAACAGCCTGTAAAATCAAGTTTTCTTATCCTGAAAGTTGTGTGAACTATGCTTTAAGGGTTTATAAGATATTACTGCCTTTCACACAAACAGGCTCCACAGACTATTGGCTAATAAGAACCACGGCACCTTCTAAACCTTCTTCTAATTTCTGGTAACTTCCCTCCACCTGCCATCTTTCTTTCAATTTTTTTATTTATTGAATACAAGTTTCCAAACAGCACAGACCCAGTCCAGATCTACATGATCACTTTAGAAGTGAAATTACATTTGCCACCAGCAAGACAAGCCACTAGAAGTATTATTTCCAGCAGAAAACACAATTAGGTAGTCATTTAAAAAAAAAAAACAGAAGTGGAGAAAATCCAAATGCACATCTGCGCAGCTATCTCATACTCATCAAATCAATGCCTTTCATTAACAGAGCAGAGAACAAGTCTCTTCTGAAGCCTCTTAAAGTGTCTGCAAGTTACTGCAGGAGAGGTCACGCTTACACTGAAGCCTAATGCCTCTAGCAATGTTAATAAATGTTCAGAATCGCCCAGCATACTTCAGTTTAAGTAATTCAGATCAGAACAGTCTATTTCAAATCAGTTGTGGCAACCAGGGGGCTGTAATGTCAGCTTGGCCACCAAGTCTACTCTGGATCCAAACACTACTACTTTTCTTTATGTCACTAAGTAGTAAATACTCCAATCACAAATCATTAGAAGCCAGCACTTGCCAAAGCCCTAATAAAATAAACTCCACATCAAAGCGACAGTTTCTATTACTTTTTACAGTTTATATAGGTGTTTGAATTGGCTCTTTGTAACACCAAAAGCACCTTCCACAACTCTGTACGCCTGCCAATGAACACCCAAGGTTCGCTCCGATCCTCAGGAGAAAATTGCCCTGTGAGGGGTCTTGTTCTGGCAGGAAGCTGGGGTTTCGCAGGGACGTTAGAACAGGTTTGCCATTAACATACCCGAGAGGGGGGGGGAAAAACCCCAAACCCAACAACTAATCTAAAATTCTTTAGGGAGAGGGTGGTGAGGCACTGGAACAGGTTGCCCAGAGAAGCTGTGGATGCCCCATCCCTGGCAGTGTTCCAGGCCAGGCTGGATGAGGCTGTGAGCAACCTGGTCTAGTAGAGGGTGTCCCTGCCCATGGCAGGGGGGTTGGAACTGGATGGGCTTTAAGGTCCCTTCCAACCCAAACCATTCTGTGATTCTATGAAAATGAAAAAATCTAGACAGATATTAAGGTATTACAACTAACAGCAGAAGGGAAATGAAGACACTTTGAAAGCACTCTTAACTTGGTCACTTCATTCAGTGTCAGTTTTGGCTCAGATTATAAGCCCTGCATTAATAAAGATGAGTAAATTTCTAGGTTTGTATTTAGCATTTAAGCCTTTGAAATACAGATATTCCAAAAGATAATTTTCAGTTCTCCATGACATGACACGCAACCAAAATTAACTATATATTTACACCCATCATTCAGCACACTTCAAATTAAAACCTTTAAATAAATACAGGAAGAAGTAACACTGAATTTTTGCAGATGGGTTTTATGACTCTCTTTAGGCTCAGAAGTTACGATTACAGCCAGTTTTTGAAACAAGAAGTACCACATGTAGCCGGTGGGAAAAGCAGAGATAATTTAACTAGCTGTCAATATGTTCATCTTTGAGTACTGCCAAATTCTCAAAAGCCCAGTTCTTCCAAACGATACTGTTCATACTTGCGTATGACACGCGTGCATTAAAATTTTGCATTGAAATACCCTTTGATCCACGTTTCAAACCACAGACTGCAAGATATCCTAAATATCATGTGTGACTTGGTCAGCGCTCTTCTACACCTTCTTCTTGGTGACAACTTAGAAAGAAGATTCAGATCTCAGATTTTGGGTCTCAAACAGAAAAAACCCATTGTAAAGATCTCTCAAATTCAAAGGTCCTATGTGTTTAATGAAATATTCAGAGCAGGTATGAGGTCAAAAAGACTTTTCCATAAAGAGTTTTCCTTTCAAAAAAGGTTTCTTTTAAACAGAAACATAACTAAAGCAAAATGGATGACATTAGAGTTTCCTTTTCTAGGATTCATACCAGTTTTTCAACTTCTGTACTAGTATTCATGTATGCAAGTATCATGCAATTTATATGTAGAATGCAGAAGTTAATATAATTCCAACTCATTCATTTCATAGGCAAAACAGTGTTAATTAAACAGGCTAATGTGTGAAACAGGCTAGCTAAAAAGTTGCACCGTATAGAACCAAAGCAGATGTTTTAACTTATAGTTTTAATATAGCAATCAAAGAAAATTCCAAATACTGTACAGTGAAGTGTAGTATAGTACACTATATACTGTTATAATACACTATTGTTACAGTACAGATAAAAAAAATCAAATATAATTAGTACAGCAATCACAAATAAACCAAACTGTGCTGGATAACAGCCAGTACTGTGAAGATGGTATAGTTTCTATGCTATTTTATTCTTAATTCAACATGTAAAGCACTTACTGTTTAAAAAGATTTGTTTTCTAAATATATACACTATTTCAATTCTTATTTATACATTTTAAATAGCATTCCCTCCTAAAAGTGCACTCTTTCATTTCTTGGCAATAATCCCCATTAAACACAGAATAATTTCTGAAAATACCACTCTTTTGTTTCAACCTTTTATTGCTCAACCGCAGGCATAAGGGCTCAGAGGGAATCCCGCATTCTAAAGACCTTAAGCAACTTCTTCAATTTTAAGAAGCTAAACTGATATCCACAAGCAAAACAAAGAAATCACTTACTGTTGCAGGGTTGTTTTTTTTAACAGAAGGATCAACTTCGTATTATTATTACGTTACAAAAGCATGTAGATTCTGCTGTTTGAAAATGGGAGCCACACTAATGTGGAGATAACAGCGGCATCTTCTTAAATGGTTCGGTTTTCCACACATTTTAGATCGAGTGTCGCTCTCCCAATTGTTAAGAATACTCTGAATTTTATTCCCTGGCATTTTCAGTGCATTGAAAAAGCAGCAAGCAACTCTGCTAACCTTGTGACAGTGACAACAGATTCTACTTTTTGAAAGATTGTAAATTAAGCATTTTGGTGTTAGAAGTATGCCTGTTGTACAGGGTGGTTAGCACGCGGCCCCGTGGCACTGCGCCTATGAGAGGCCGCTAGAGCATTCTGTCGGAGGGGATGTCTAGCTCACACTTTGGATCCACCAGAAGACTAATAAACTATATGGGATTCACAAACCCAACACTACACCGTGCTGGTTTGTCACTGTAACTATCAAGACATCCCAAATAAATTTCTATGATTGCATTTGAAAAGCTGCTATTTTCCCCTCACTGAGATGCAAACAATTCACAGGAAAACGGCAGTATCAGAAAGTCAATCTTACTAAGCAGCCAGCTATTTGAAGTGGTAAAAATCTTGCATTTGTCTGAAAAATGGATCTGTTCTCCTGGGGTTTCCCATCGGCTCATCACCCATCTAGTTCTTTTTTTTTTTTTTTTGGGTCCTAGGCCTGTATTTTCAGTAATCATCTCCCGTATTCAGCCATTGTAAAGTTTAGGATTTTCAAATAATTTCAGTGTTCTTTGCCACGAGACACTGAGTAGAAGGTGATTGGCCCCCTAGACAAGAAAGCAATCAAGGCAGGTACTCAAAAAAGAATTTAGAACCACAGCCTAAGTCCAGAGGCAATTCCGTAGCAAGAAGTTGGGGGGTTGCTGAGAAAGACACTCCACACCATTTGAGAAGTCCTGTTGACAGGGCTTTAAATCCAGAATGAGTCAACATCTTCCCTGCCCTTGTACCCCACCGTTTTCCTGACTCAGGAAATGGGGAAACAGGGAAATCTTAACACACACATGGGTGCTCCTAAGGCCGGCACGCAGATCTGCCTCGACTTACACTGGCATCCCCTGCGAGCAATCAAACAAAACATCTGCTCAAACTTACACTTCGGTGTTCTTTATTTCACTTCTCCTGTACAGTTACATATCTCACCGGCATGTAGATGAAGTTTAGCTTCACTAGAGAGTATCAAAAGCTGTGTTTCTCAAAAGCACTGATATTTAAATGCATGAGAAAGCTACGTGAAATAAGAACACTGCAAGGAAATACGCACAATCCTGCTTTACACCAGAGGACTTCACACCAGCGTATCTTGTGATTTTGACACCACTTCACCATTCCTTTCTGTTTCAGGAACTGGAGAGTTCTGATCTATGTAACTTGAGTGGACCCAAGGTGAGTCAAACAGCTATTATCTGTGTCTGTTTCCATTTAGATAAGAAAAAAAAAAGTCAAATTACTGCTGAAATGGGAAGTGTGTCAAAATTAAACCAAGCCTTCCTCTTTACACAGTAAAAGGCACACGAACTTCTGTAGGCTTACCAGAAAGGCATGAAAGAAGCATCTTCCCTTGAAATAAGGATAATGTGCAATAAATATTTCCATTTATTTCAAACTTAAAATTCTCTCCTATAGACTGCTCATAGTTTTTGCAGCCAAGGAAGGCTTCCTTTTTCCTAAAGAAAAGGTCAAAAATGTCTAAGTGATAGTTACCTTGTCTGAAATGCAAGAGATCCAGGCGATTCCTCCCCCCTCTGCCTTTCCGGACTTTAACTCCTTCCCAGGAAGATGCCACCGCTATACTTTTCTAAACTTCACACTGTGACAAAGCACAAGCCTCCGCTCAACATTTTCTATATAGAAATAGCCTTCAGACAGCTAGACTGATTCATGGGAGACTGAATGTTTTCCGAAGTCATGGCAGCCTTCCAGCTGCTGCATGTGCATCCTGTTTCTCACTGAATAAGCCCTGCCAGTTAATCAGTGCATCAGCGAGGTCAGTTCTGGTGAGCCAAATTACTTCATACATTCCAAGCTTCCAAATCGCTTACAGGTTAGCAATTTCAGATCTTAAAACTTGTCATTTATTTGTGAAAAGGTGATTCTTATTTTTAACCTGTGAGTACTAAATCATACAATATTTATTCCCTCTACATAAATTAAAATGCCTCTGTTGGTTAACTTTTTACTTTGACAAATCGGGGGCTGTTCTTCAGGTGACTTGCTTTCGGTTAAGTTTTACATACAAAAATAAATCCTTCCTCACGGGACAATTTATCATACTAATGCTTAGAACTGTTTAAGTGATTAGAAATGTAAAAAGTGCGGAGACTCTTCTGAATACAAACACATACAATACCAACATTTGTGAACTGATAAAAACCCACATGTGCACAAACACAGACTTCAATATTTAAATGCTCTTAATTCCTTTGAAGCTGCATTAACATCTTTCATCCATTCCATGTTATTTTACCATTAGAGGAAGCAACAATAGTGCACTTTAATGTGACTGTGAGGATAGGAAGCCAGGTGCAGTATCAGATACACGTTCCACCCTCAGGGAGCAAGCACGATGGCTGCTTCTTAAGAACTAGCACTGCAGGTCTGATGAACACGCTACTTAGGTGGACACCAGCTATGAGGCAGGGAAATCTGCATCACAAACTGAGGCAGGGCTAATAGAGGCGGGCAGTCTTTGTAGACAAGTGAAACAGCATGTATTCCTTGTTTCCACGGAGTAAACAGTGAGCTTCCAAAAGCTCAATTATCACTGAACACTTTAGGATAATGAACGTTAGAGAGTCATTTCCTTCCAATAAATTGTTAATTTGCTCTGAAGAGGACAGCTGTTATTTAAATTTTGCCATTGCTAACCAATGCCAGTAATCAAAGTCTTTTTTAAAAGAAATGGATTTGCCATTGAACGTTTGTTTTTTTCTTGCAATTGCCAACTTTTTCTCTCCTGGAGCTGCATTAAAAGTTGCACAACATCTGACCAGCTCGGTATTTGGGAGGAAATAAAAGCATGCTATCGCTTACTGACGGAGCACCAAAATGGTTGTGTTGGCTCAGCCAGCCATGCGTAACCACACCACATTCACTTTATCTTCATCATACACTAAGTAGCCTTTTTTCTAACTTGCTTAAACTGACAATACGCAGAAATTAGAGAGTTTACGAAAGTCACACTTATTCCAAGATTTCTGACAAGCGTATACAGCTGTATGAATGCAGAAGTTTTTCAATCAGAGGGAGTGCCAGCACGATGTCATTAAGTACTGTACATGCTGCATTATCAAATTTAGCAGCGGTTCAGTTTCAGCTGCTTTTTGAAATGTGTGTAAAACAGTGTATTTTTGAGTGTAATTAAGTACCTGGGACAGGATTCACTTTGTCACGTTTCCAGTTTTGCCTGTTCTAGCCTTTCCAGTAGCCTTAAACTAGTGTGGTAAGAACTTTGCATGGGCTTCAATTTTTAAGACTTTTAAGGAATTAAAAATTACAAAGAATTTTCAAGAACCCACATTTACAGCAGATATTCATCTCAGTGCATTTCCTAATAACTACTTTACAGGTAACAGAGCCAGCCTGGGCAGCAGTATGGTAATATTGAAAGCTATTGCCAATCACACACTTGCTTATCATGCACTGAATAAGATGATATAATCTTTGACATACATACAAGATTTAATAACTAATCACTTGGTGTGGCCCAGCCAATAAACATTACATCTGAACAGTAATTTCTTCTACCCTTATTAGATTTTAACCTATCAAGAGTGATCCATTGGCTCAGTTGCATTAGTGATTCCTGCATCTTGACTATCCATCTCCTCAAGCTCCTCAACAGAATTCCCCTTTTGTGCTTTAGACCTTGCAGGGAAGGTTGTTCCCACAGAATTCACCATGTTACCACCAGCTGATTCAGTATTCAAGTGTTCGGTACCATCTGGTGCAGAAAACGATTCAGGTAAGCCAGCCTGAAAGCTCCCAGTTTTAGCAGTTGAACTCACTGCCTCTCCTTTTCTTTGAGATAGATCAACTGACGCTGACTGCTCTGTACTCTGATCCCACAAATGTCTATCCATTGAAGCCTGAATAGAAGAGACCATTTCCTGCAACTTTTTTCTCTGTGCCTCAATCAAAGTGGGGTCAAGCGGCCTGCTGTCTCTCATTGTCACGACTCCCGGAGCAATTCGGATAAGCTCACTGTTACCAGAAGCAGCTGTGAATACAGACGGCTCAATTTTAGCAGAAGGACTGAAGTCCGTTTCTGTGCTAGGCTTTCTTAAGAGTGGTGTTTCCCTGGCTCTTTGATCGTGCTGTTGACTACTAGATGCAGTTCCTAGGGAATGGCCCTTTCCTTGAAACGCAGTTATGTTATGCAGTTGTTCCGATTTCTTTTTCACTACTCCGCCGCTACCCAGCTTCAGCATTCCGTGCGAAGGACTTGCTTCTCTGCTTCGTGAAGTAGCTTCTGCTCGAACCTGACTTAAGGCCTCTTTAACCAACTCTTCAACATCAGGACCAATAGGGAAGTGTCCAGCAGCATCCACACACAGCTCTAATCTGTCTTCTGCTGCATTGTACACAAAGTTTTTACCCGGCAGATGTGGAAAAGTACAATGCTTGCCATCAGTCAGACCTAAAAAGAGAGAAGAAGTTATTCAAAGTGCTAACATATTTTAAGGTAAGCTCTGAATGCACAGGAATTATTGTATTTAAACTTATTGCACCGAGTATGCAAACAACACACTGAAACTTACTACTGCAGGAGAAAAATTATTTAGGCGTTTATACCATAGGACAGCAGTCAGTATGCCCCTAGGATGATCCTAATGATGAGACAGGACTGTAGTACTACTGGATAAAATAACCACCTTGCTGGGACTTGCAGTTCTCACACAAACATAAGTTAAAGAAATACTATATGCTTGCAGTAACGCACAGCAAGCCAAACCCCATCAACACCACCCCCCACCCCAAAACCAACCAACCAACCAACCCACTCATCCCCAGAAAACTGCCAAAGAGCACTGTCTAGCTGGAGAAGCACTGTTTAAGGCCACTTCCACACTGGTTAGAATTGTAGTAGGATTTCAGTGTGTCTAACTGCTGCTAAGCCTGAGGAATTACAGGTTTGCTATTTGTCTTCTTAGAAAGGAAATGTTGCTAGATGAACACAAGTGTTTCAAGCTTACTACATTTAATAGTTATAATCCCTAGGACTACAAATCTTTATAAAACAAACATGAGGCATAACATTTCTGATCTGCTAGTTGTTCCATTGTCCCACTCTCAATTTTAGCAGATCTGTCAAATTTTGAGTTCACCAAGCAAATTTAAGTTCTGAAGCCACTCTCTGTCAAAAACTGGCAACATTCGGTTTTACAGTTTATCATCATAAAATACAAACTAACTCTTCCAATTCTGTCACATACAGGTTTTGGTAAAAGCAGCAAAGTATTGCTTTAGTGACAATGGCTTTCTGCGAGTTAAAAGCTATCTGCAGATGAAAACTTGTCTGCAACAACTCTCTTCAGTTGCATCAGCTATGCAAGGAGAGCTACAGTAAAAACCCCTCACGTTTTAAAGAGTGCCAGGAATAGGGAAATTAATGGAATTTTTCCTCATATTCTCTTGCAATTCATGAAGAAAACCACCAGAAATTATGCTGAAGGGAAGACAGACAAGCAAATCTTATTTGTATGTTATCAAATACAACGCAATCAAAACAAGTACTCTGGGCATCGATGAAAAAGGCCACTCAAATAATTTGAAATGTTATTAAACTGTCTATATACTGATGAACCAACTGAGCAACCGCGCTCATCCTCCACAGCTTCTGATGCACACACTTCTACAGTCGCAGAGAACCTACAGATGAGATTCTATTTTGAGAACTTCAGACATGTAGCTCTTTTCTTTACATATCCATGGGAACCAATAACCAACCAGCCAAAACACACATGGAACAAAATTTAACCCCAAATGCCTATCCATCTAACTTCGCCTGAAGAATGTATTTTAACTACGTAATTTACCAGCTCAACCTTCATTTGTAAGAGAGCTGTAACAGACCAAACTGACCTATGACAGACCAAAACTGCCTCTGAAATTGCAATCCTGCAATCTGAATGAGATCTCGAACAAGATCTACTAAATTCAATTGGAACCGATTAACAGTACCTACACCAGACAGAAAACTTTGTTCCAAGTGTCCAGTGTAATAGTTGCATTATTCCATTAACTAAAATATTACAAATACATTAAGGAGCTTAAGTGGAAAAAAAAAATCACTGCACGCTATAATTGTTTAATCTGGAAATTTAGCAATTCATAAAACATTAAAATCATACAAGTGTGTTAATGCTGCAATAGTAATGCCATACTAAAATGCAATAGTAAAAATGTCTTTTAAGTCAGGCATTTTCTGTGTTACTGACCAGCTGGGTTAAAATCCCTTGGGATTCACTTCAGGTTCTCACCTCTGGCTAAAATCAGTCCAAAATGCCCTTTCCATCAGGCACTGTTCAAGCTAATTCACTTGCCACAACTAATGCACCAGTCTTTACTGTACAAGCATAGTAGGAGAAAGAAAACGAAAAGGAAACAGATCTGCTATAAGGCACTTGCACGCTGATTCCACTACCTAGGCTAACAATTCAGTGAGAGGTAGTGGGCGTTGAATATACCACACATTTTAATTACTGCAAACAGAACAGGAATTATGTGGTAAAACACCTGTTTCCAGAAACAATGAAGATTAAGTTAAGGTTGATAAAACTTCCTAAGAAGAAATCCAACAGGAAGAAAGCAGCAAAGGAATCATTATTATAGCAGGAACCACAAGAGCTAACTATGAAAGCAAAGACTTCAATAAGAAAATAAACTTTAAATGAGAAAATAACTGAACAGTACTTGCTTCTCTAAAGAAACAGATGTTATTCTTGATTCTTGTACATTTATTTCTTGTACGTTCTACTATGTAGGTAGTATTTGTAAAGCCATCTACAAGTCAAGTATGCTCCAACTACCTGCTTGGTTATTCTGCACATAGTCCAAGATGCGACATTGATAAATGGGGATGCATAGGTTTGCTTCCGAACACCAATCTTGTATGAAACCCAAATTTAATCAACCATTTAAAACATGCAGTACCCCTGTATAAAACACCTACTAAGAAGCACATCAGAAAGAAGAACTGCTTATCCCGTAAGTGTTTTAAAACGTAACAGGAACAGGCCCTATGATTTTCTGTTTGATCTTTCTGGGGGGAAGGAAAAAACAGTTGACCTATTGAAGTTGTTTGTACAATTCAGGAAGTTTAAATGGACATATATGGTTGTAGAGAAAATTTCAGAAGAGATTTAAGTGGAATGAACTAGTCTTTATCAGATTCCCTAGTCTTAGGTTCTCTGAGGGAGCATAAGGAGTTCTATAATATTATGAAAACGTACCTTGGTAATAAAATAAAAATACACTTATGCTTACAAGTGACTCAATACCAATTTACAATTTTAAAGATTTCAAAACAGAGGAAGGAAGGGATAAAAACAAAACCAAAAAATACCTGTGGTTTTCTTCATTATGCTGTAAAATACTCCACCCTGCTGAAACAACTGTGGAAGGCCCTTTGCATAAGACCAAACATCTTCTCCTGTAAAAATCAAACATAATCATTAAACAGTCATATTTTAACATCATAGGCAATGGCTGAAAATGTAACTCCCTGAATTAAAAGCTGAATCCTCAGTCTCTGCTATGCAATTAAGCATTTACATTTTCATTGCAAATGTACAGAACAGCAGCCCAAGACACTGAGAAACTTTCAGGAAAACATACCATTCTCTGCAGTCAAATATCCTACATGTTCTTGTTCAGAAGTTCCCAAATTTGATTTGATCCGAGCTGCAGCTCCTGGTTCTTTGCCAGGCCCTACACGAGTCTCCATTCCCCTCCTACCCATGCTTTCCACGTAGAACTAGCAAATGACTAACACACTTGCAAAATTCAAGCACAAACCCTTGCACATTAAGGGCCTTGCACATACAAGGGCCTGTAGTGACAGGACAAGGGGTAACGGGTTTAAATTGAAACCGGGGAGATTTAGATTGGACATCAGGAAGAAATTCTTCACCAAGAGGGTGGTGAGGCACTGGAACAGGTTGCCCAGAGAAGCTGTGGGTGCCCCATCCCTGGAAGTGTTCAAGGCCAGGCTGGATGAGGCTTGGAGCAACCTGGTCTAGTGGAGGGTGTCCTTGCCCACGGCAGTGGGGTTGGGTCTTTAAGGTTCCTTCCAATCCAAACCATTCCATGATTCTAGGATTAAAACCTCAATTCTATATCCCTACACCTTCTCCAAAAATCAGATCTGAATTTCACAGCTGCCACACCACAGACTTTACACTGCAGCCAGGATGCAAACATCCATGCAGGCAGCTGTGTGGACGCATGCACCTCCGTACCTTGCTTTTCTTCAGAGTTAGAAACCAAATAGAACTGTGAGGCCCCAGCAGTCCTGTCCAACCGGCATTTTTCAAAGATGCCAAAAATGGCATTGAAATGTGACAACATTAAATGGCACTGAAATAAAAAACCCAAATTCTACACTGTGTGAGGAACTGATCATAAAGAACAGAAAAAATGGGTTACAATGTCAGAATATCATGACCTGACAACACCTCCTAATCAGTTCAGATCTGCTTTTTACCTACACCCTTTGCTCATTTTGCTAACTACTTACCTGCTTCAGAGAAGTGACGTGTGATGTAGCTGTCAGAGTAGTGCAAACAAAAAGTACTGCTAAATTCCGTTCTCCCAATGCCGAAGCAAGTACTGTACGTATACGTATTCAGAAAAAAAATTGCTTTACCCACTTCAAACCCTTCAAGCCACTCCAACTTTTCCTGTTTTCCTTCCTCAACAGGCAGGGGACTCTGTATACTCCCTGCTTGTCTGTCCCACCCACCAGAAGGATTCTGTGGCTCACCCCTCCACTCCAGGTGTTAATCAAGTCCCCATTCTCCCTAAAAAGGCACACAGCGCATCTGTTTTATCTTCATTAATTTTAAAGGCAGGCGACCTACGTAATGTGATGAATTTCAGATGCATTCCCTTGAACCACACGTGCTTTGCTTCACTGCATTCATCTGCACATCAAGCTCACAGATTTGGCCTTCACTTCCTAGCAAGAGCACCCGCGTAACAAACCAACTACTCTTCTTCCTTATTTTCCATGATCTACTGAAGAAGGACGTGTGTTTTGACTTTAACATGATAACTCCTGACTACTGACTTGCTGATAAATATGAAGCTCCTCTCCAGCTTTCACTGACTCCACTAAAACAATTTAAAAAAAATAGTTAAAAAAAAATTAAAGGGAGCATTCTCTTTTCCACCCCCACTATTGAAGAAGAGGAAAAACTGTGGCCAACAGCTGCGTGGAGGGAGGACAATCACTACTAACACTCCCTCTAATGGTTTTGCTGTTTCAAACGGGGTTCACTGCTACCCTGCATCCTTATTCCCGTCTACAGATCAAAATGCACGTCCCCACACTCCATGGCTCCAGAGCATCGCTGCTGTGGCTCTTCATTTCCCACCCCAAGTCTTCCTGATAGTTTAAATACTGCCTACAGAATCAAAGTAACCGCTGCACTGATAAGTGGGAGTACAGTCTGCCAAAGCCCAGGGAGGCCACGGCCAGCAGCCACACAGTGCCTGACTCCCTGCTAAGGACTCCTATGCCGCTGCATCTGCCAAATCCATTCTTATTTGAAGGGCTCCCTTGCCTTCCACAGGAAAACCACCAGACTTTTCGAAGCAGCTCAGTTTTATACATTGCTGGCGTTCTCCAAGGAAAGATCCCCTGTTTGCTCTGAGCGTGACTTTTCAAGCCTTGCACAGGCGAAGCATCACTGTTTAGATAGCCTTTTATGCAACACTAACAGGGACTGCGCGCAGAAAAGTATGGAGAGCTGGGCTCACAGAACAAAAGCATCAGCCACTGGAAGAAACACAAACTAACGATGCTGTTTGGACAGAGATCTGATCACCAAAGAAACCCCACAATTACAACCGGAGTTTCCCAGCTCAGAGGAACTAGCGTGTGTGATTCAACTAAGCTACACCTGAGGCGTGCACGCTTTTGTTGCTACCTGGTTTTACTGTTTTGGTTTTGTTTACCATGGCAGTAAGATGTTTATAGGTTACAAGTTAATTTGGGTATCATTTAGTTAGACTAACAACTCCCTCGTAACACTACATTTACCAAAGCGGCGACGTTCTCCGCACTGTTCCCACTCCAGTACACGCTTCCTCAGCCCAGACCTGAGCCCCACAACATTAAGGTATGGCAACAAATGAAGCCTGCCCTACCCACAAGCACGCCTCGTGCACTGCGGAACAAGAGCAGGGGCAGACTAACCTACGCCAGTGGAAGCCCAAGACCATCACTTCATACAGCAGAGAGGACACACAGAAGTGCAAAACAAATCAAAAGCTCAGTTGATAAACAGGTTACAGGGAACTACAGCTGAATTGAAAACAAGCTGTTTAATCCCAAGCAAACCCTGGTATCAATTAGTACATTTCATTTAAACCTGGCTATTTTGATTTCTTGTGCACTGACAAATTCATCAACACCAAACAAACCGACCGAAATAGCCTGGTACTTGGCTCGCGTGTATCCAGAGTGCTTCTGTGTGTCTGTAATTAAATCTGTTTAAAAATATAATGGTTTTACCACGTTAATGTAAAATTACAATTCCTTTAGTCATTTTCTTATAGAATGCTGTATTTTGAGCTAAGCAAAAAAAGAAGAGAAAACTTAACATATTATGCATGATTCTTTTATAAAGTGGTTCAGAAATTACAGTATCTAATTTCCCAGGACTTACTTTTAAATTATATATGGAAAAATTAAAGAACATGGTCTAAAATTTTAATAAGTTAACCAGCTGAGACCAGAAAAGCAAAATTCTAGTAACGAAGAGGCATCAAGTCAGCCTGCAGGAGGCCCTGTATGAAAAAAAAATCAGCTTTTAAGCATCCAGAATGAATAGTTGTAGATGTCTGAAGACACACGTTCACTATGGGCATCGGGGAAAGAAGAAAATTGTGTCTGGCCCACCGAGCTATTTCAACAGCATCTCCCCTCTACACGTTCTGCTCTGACTGTATTGGATGTTTTTAGCAAAACGAAGTTACAGCAAGAGCATGCAGGATAGGATGACTCTCAGAACTTTGCAGCCCTGTTTTTCAGGGGTACAGAAATGTCACTGAGAAACACTGCAGTTTCTTGTCCCAAAAAGGCTAAATATATCACCTTGAGGAACTGCCACCCCAATACTCTTAAAGTGCAAGGGCTTAGGAAGTTTCATAAAGTTTGTTTCCCTGTTGAAAAATCACAGTTGTAAGCAGTCAACTGCCTAGTTTTTTTCCACAAGTGTCTTTAAAGGAAAACAAAGCCCTGATGAGAAAAGTGATTATATAAAAATAGCATCCTGTTCAGTAGCTGCATCAGTTGTTATAACAGGCTGGTTTATCACTTGCTGCCACTTTTACTGCTATTAGTAATGCAAAATGGATGCAGCCAGAGAAGGGCGAGGTAAAATCTATTCCAACCTGTGCTTCTAAAGCTGAATCTAACAGCAGTGAGAGTCAAACACTGATTCTTGAATACAAGATCAGCTCACAGTTCAGGGGTAAGTGCCTGTAAAAAAATGACACACCCTAATGCTAAAGTAACCGAGACGCTTTTAAAGCATGTCAGAGTTTTTTGTAAGCCAATAACCACACTTTCAGCAGTACTCCCTGAAAACAGGAAAACACTCTTAAGCTTCATCTCCCAATTAAGACAGCTTTTAAACCAAACCTTTTCCTGCACTTTGGAACTGCGGTGTCAATGTCAGCGTGAGAAGGTGGCTAGTGATTCAGCACGCTATCTTGCAAGAGACACGGGAGTAAACAATTGGGCTTGGACAACAATCAAAGTTCTGCTTGATGAACTTCTGACATACCACTCTGTGATTACGTAATTGTTTCGTTTCTAAAACATCACATGCTTCAGCCACACCAAATCCCTCCAGCAAAAGAGAAGGCTCCCACAAAAAAAACCCTGTAAACATGACTATTCAACTGGTTCATGGAGTTAAATGTATGATAATTACCGTTCTACTTCCTGCCAGCAAGCAGCAAGAACTGTGAAACCTGATTAATTAAGTACACAAACAAAGGCCCAAGTCTCCCGAGTCCAAATATGAAAATAAAAACCACAGGCACCTGAAAAAAGTATTTTCGCCTTGAATTATTAGGTTAGGCAGATTCACATGACTGACAATCTGTAAGCATAGCTCTGCAACCCTGTGTCCACCTCTGGGATTCAAATCTGCGTTTAGAATGTTTCAGTTTCTCCTCTGCTTGCATTCTGAAAGAACACTTTTCACAGCTCTTTCAAAAGACCAGATCTCCACTTAACATCAGCAGGTTAACTAAGCAGACAATGTTGTGTTGATTTGCTTAAACCAACACAGCTCCCTCTGGGGAGAAATGCCAGGACTTCTTCCGACTACAAAGGTGAGATTTTGGTCCCGCAAATTTCCACTGACTCTCAGCGTCCCCTTCTCACCTCTGCTCTGAACATATTTCCTGAAACCTGAGGGAGACAGACGTGGGAAAAAAAACAAGACAGCATGTAGCTCACACACAAACACATCAGATGTGTGTCTAATGAGAGACAGGAAAACCAGAGACAGACAGCAGAGGAAATGCAACATCTCAACAGCCATTTTTAAACGAGGACTTTATAGCAAAGAAAGAACAGGTATCTCGTATACCCATTTTGAAAAGTCAACAATCAATGACAGCATGTTCAGTGGTCTAATAGAGGAATAAAGGAACTGACCTTCTCCATGGCTACAGCAAAACGAAAAAAAACCCTAACTATACTTTGCAAAAATGTTATCTACTTAAAAATACAATTCACGTATGACTTGAAGGCAGCCTTACCCATTAGTGTTGCTAGAAGACAGAGAGAATACATCTCCTTATCGACTTGCTCCTGCAGTTCCTTCGATGAGATTCTACTCATCACAGCAACGTCTTCATGCTTCACGGCATGGGCCGAGTGTGCTGAAGCAGGCTGCCTGCCTTCCTCCTTACCCTTCAGGATTTCTATCGCAATTCTGTCACCGTGCTGCAAAGGAACGGGCTCGTTCTCCATCCCTTCTTTGGGAGGCAGGAGCTCTTTAGGAGGAAAGCCATAGCGAATACACTGCAGATACGGAGGAATATTAAATTCTCGAGCTATGCTTTCCTGAAGTTCCAAGAAGGTGGTAGTGCACTTCAGGGTAAGCATCGACTGCCTCCCATCGTTCGTGGTTATTCGGATCTTCTTTTCTTTCGTAGACGTTGGAGAATACGGGGTCTTGGTTGGAGTAGCGGGCGCAGATGACGGCCCTTCGCGAACGGCCCCGGGAGAAGCAGTCCTAGGCTGCCCTTTATGCTCTTGTTTCAATTTTTCGCTTTTCCGTTTCTGCATTACAGAAGCCTGGTCTGCAATGTTCTGCTGAACAGTTCTTTCAGTTTTGCTCATATTCAACTCCTCCTTGTGCAAAGTTTTTGTCTTCTGGCCAGTCAGAATAATTTTGGTTGGAAGTTGCGACTCTAACTCTTGTCCTTGCTGTACATCATCAGCTCTTTGGGCGTGAGCACCGTCAATATTTACAGGGGTGTAATCATCAGGGTTCTTTTTGGCAGTTTGATGCAGTATTGTGTTGACAACTTTCTGAACAAGAATCTCACTACCGAATTCACCAGGGAAGTGCTTGGTAACAAGTTTCATGGCGACGTCATACACATTGCTGTTCAGAGACGTGTCACTTTCGTACTGGAACCAGTAGACTGTCTCTCTTACCACTCTTCCACTCCACTCTAGAGTAATAGGAAAAGCTTCCGGGAGATTATCATATTCTTTACCTTCCCAGTAGTGCTTGAATCCACAGCCACACTTGCCACCTGTAGACCGAGTGTTAGTTCTGTCTCCATCCAAATACGAAACAGATCCATCTTCTCTGACGCGACGCACTAAGTTACTGTGACACCAGTTACAAGCACTCAAACTACTCAGGCTGTAGTCGGGTACCAGTACATCCTTTGCGGGGTTGTAAGAACACATCAAACTGTTCAGGGGAAAACTGTAATTTTTGTCAGGCCTTAGCTGGCCGTGGGTACTTTTGGCCAGGTTGTAGAGTTTCCCCCCAGGAGCCAGCCACTCTGGAGGAACATGATGCTCCGAAAGGGCCCCGCAGATGAGGCACCTGTGAAGGCGGTTGTCCGTCACTGCTTTTTTGGCAGCCGCAGTGACTTCTTCAGGCTGCACTCCTATAACACCAGTCCTTCTGTAGAAATACTGATGTACGTCAGCTACGAGACTGGGATGGATACCGTGTTTACTCATGAAAACCTCCTCCATTGCAGCCACGAGCCTCATCAAGTACTTATCTTGCAAACTTCTGTCTCCTCCAATAACACAACCACCGTCCTCCTCTAACTTGATGTACTTTTTGATGAGGTCTTGAGGAACTCCCCAGGCTTTAGGAAGTAGCTTCCTAGGCAGTTTAGGTAAAGCAGCACCTTTTATTCCAACTAGAGGAATATAATGGTTACGTCCTGAGCTACTCCATGCAATGCAGATCGGCTTGTTCAACATGCCATCTTTTCCCATGCATTTTTCTAGGGGTACCAGACCAGGGAGGAACGTCGCTGAATAATCTCCAGAACTTCGCATTCCACTTAATGAGTCCAACAGGATGATAGGCCGGTGAAGCACATTGGCCAGGCCAAAGATGTGAATATTCCTAAGGCCCATTGGCACACCTTCTGGAGGAACAAACAAAGGGTCACATTCATTGATAATGTCCTCCCACTCTGCTGCATCAATAAAGTCATGGAAAAGCGCCTTATAGTGACTCAGATTCTCCTCAAAATGCTTCTTCAGATTCTCTCGCAGAGCATGCCAGAACAGTTCCCGGCCGACAAGCGCCCGCGAGACCGCGTGGACGAGGCAGTGGCCGTCTCCATCCACGTGGACAGGAATGAGGCACTCCTGACTGTTGTTGGCCTTCTTAATGTCTTCCAGGGTGTCGTGCAAGTAGATGAGGCTGCCAGAGCGGTCCTTTCCGTAGCCGATGGTTTCAACGTGCTCCGGCTCGATGAGGAAGGCGCGGTCACCCAAGAGGGAGCAGTCGAAGATGTCTCCCTGGTTCATCTCCGTGAGGAGCTTGGCTTTGCCCGTTTGCTTATCCATCCCGTAGCGGGCCAGGATGGGAGCCAGGAGCTTGCAGTGGTAGTTGGAGAGCCCCATGACTTTGACGAGCTCGGTGTTCCTGCGGGGCGGGCCGGCGCCGCTGACGCCCAGCAGCGCGTTTCTCAGCAGGTTGTGCAGCACCAGGTCGGGGTCCGTCACCTCCTCCACGGCCAGCAGCTGCCGCTGCTCGTGGCGCTGCCCGCAGTCCGTGCACTCGATGCTGCCGCTGCCCTGCGGCCCGTGGGCCGGGAAGAAGAGCCGCGCCTGGCATTTGGGGTCGGGGCAGGTGCCCGAGAAGATGCGCCGGTCCCGCTTCTTAGAGGCGGCCGGAGCCGGCGGCTGCTGCTGCTGAGGCGACGGCGGCGGCGGCGGCTGTTGCTGAGGCTGGGACATGGCTCTGCTCTGGCCGGGCTTCACCCCCACCCGCGCTCCGCCGCCCTCACAGGCTCATCCCCTGCGCCCCGCCTAACGCCCGGCGCCTGACAGATGCCGCCGGTGCCGTCCGACAACCGCCCATCCACCGAGCGCCCCTCCACCCCCACCCCGCCGGCAAACGCGGAAGCCGCCGCCGCCGCCGCCGCTTACTGCCTCTCCGCTGCCTCAGCCGCTGACCGCAACGCAACGGCCTCCCGCCCCCTCGACGCTGACGGCGCAGGCGCGGCGCCGCGGGGACGCTCGGGAGCGGAAGTTTCCGCCGCCGTCAAGGCCCGGCCGGGGAGAGGCAGCGGAGGGCGCGCGAAGACTACGGGGACCGTGGCGCCAGGCGGCGGAGGGAGACCGGCCGCCCCGCCCCGCCGGGCCGCTGGGAAGTGTAGTCTCCTCCCGGAGGGGTGAGGGGGGAGCCGCGGAGGAGGGGGAGCCGGGAGGGACACACTTAGGGCGCTTCGCACGCGCTTGTTGCGCTTCCTGTTGGAGGGCGTGGGGGAAGGGCCGGGGGCCGTGCCTAAGGTGACGCCCTCACAGACACACTCCTGGGCCCCCCCCGCCCCGGGCGTGAGGGCTGAAGCAGGGCTCCCTCCCGTGTCACCCCTTCCGCTGGGCAGGCTGCCTGCCGAGGAGGCTGCTCATGCTGCTGAAGGCGAGGGGCTGGGTTCTGCCGCCGGGCCTTGTCCCCCGGCTGCGGCCCCCATCCCCTCACAAACAGCTGGCGCGGGGCACACCTCAGCACTGCTGCTGCGCTGGGGTGATCCGAGTGCCCGGGGGTGAAGGTAACTGGGCACGGAGGTCATCCTCCGCGCCCTCTCCCAGGCGGCAATCCCCTGCAGACGTGGCCACGCGGGCCCCGGCCCCGTACGCCTGCCCAGGCCAGTCACCGGAGCCGAGGCCTGGCCGACACGGGGCTGGCGGCGGCGCTGTGCCTGCTCTTCCAGCCTTTCTGGAGCTCGATACACCCTCGGCGGGGTTTCGCTGCCCGAGCAGCTACGCCAGGCTGCTTCTCCGGGAGATGAGTTATCTAAACGGAGGTGTTCCCCAGCTGCCGGCTGCTGATAGCGCTGAAACAAGACACGAGGAGACACGAGAGCAAGTTGTTAGCACAAGTGATCCCTCCTGCTGGTGCGACATAAGGAGATAATGAGGGAATGGAGCTGGCGCTTAGTTATCTCCGGGGCCGTCTGAAATGATACTTCACAAAAATGGAAGGGAATAATCTTTGCAACTTCCAGTCTAATTACAGTGGGCTGGCAGCGTACTCGTGCAGAGAGCTCAAGGAGGATTACTGTCAGCATGCAGGGTTTTTTAAGTTCTCTGGCAGCCATTCCAGACGAAGATTTATCCTTTAATGAAGGAAAACAAAAGCTGAACTTCTGGAGGACCAGGTAGCACCTCACTGAGTATTGCTGAGTACCAGAGTGACCCAGCCCTGCGCATACAAGGGCAAAAATCACTGCTTCCTCCCTCCTCAGTCATCCTGGTTCCACCAAACAAACACCTGGTGTTTACATCCCGAGGCCTTACCTACTCTATAGTCACCCAAACGATTTAAAATTAGAATAAAAATCACAGAGAACATATTGGGCTTGTACTTTCCCATACAATGAGCATGTTTCATTTGTATTAAGCCATGAAAAGTAATTTATGCAGCTGACATTTAAATTATAAAGATCCAGATGATTAATATATACAGAAAAATTCTGTTTGTGTGCTTTATCACAGGCTTAAGGAAAAAAATGGCTTCAGGCCTGGCCCTGTGACAGGCTGAGCACTGCCACCTTCCAGTGACAGCAGCGGAGCTGTGCATGCTCATTCCCTCTCGGTTACAGTAATTTGTCAAGCATGGGAAATAAACAGGTATGTGTAAATGTGTGTATTCCACAGCATAATCTTTTATCTGATCTTTCAAAATCTGGGACAGGTTTGAAGAGGGAAAGGTGAAAATTACAAGACAGATTTTCATTCTTGCCTGCTACGAATTCTTTTTTATGTGTGTGACAGTAAGGTAGCAGCATCACCGGCTCCATAATCCTGCCAATGTGCCTTGTACATGGGGATAAATCAGCAGTCTGTGCCCATTCATTCCTTAGTCTTCCCTTCATAAGTAGTGGGAACGCACTAAAAATGCAAATAGGGAAGCCTCTGTCCTCTGGGAAACTGTGGCAGCTATTGAGAATGGGCACCATTCAGGGCATCGGACGGTGACAATCCTGTGCTAACCCGGCCCGCGTCGTAAAGGAATGTCAAAGAATTTTTCTGTAGCGTTGCCAGCCTCTGGAGCAATCCATTTCTTCGCGTATGGGAAATAAACACTGCTGTCATTGTTCAGTAGTACTTTGTATTAAATAACAGGTAGCACCCTGGTGGAATAATTAGCTTGTGCTGTCAAAGACAGTGGAAATTTTGATGGTTTTTTACTTCTCTAGCCAGATGTTTTTATGAAGGCACTTGATGAACTATGACTATAAAGTCAAAAGCATTTCTCCTTCTTATTCCCTACATTCATTTCACTGGTAAATTATACTCAAGAGAGGAATCTGTCTTTTATGGTGACTTGACCCTAATTAACATGAATGTTTTCAATGAATGACATCTGTAAGTATTCCAGCTATATGCAGGCTTACCATCATGATTGGTTGCCCAAGCAATTTCTGCAACAATAAACTTTCATTCCAAAACCTTTGATAAAAGTCAGAATTCTCTGGCAAGCTAATAATTTATGCAAATGACATGCATATTTATTTACAAGCTTTGTGCGCTGTGTCTGGCAAACAGGATATAAGGAAGTTCTGTGTTATATTACTAAATACAGGTGATGCAGGTAACTAAACCTTTCAGCAGCCCTAAAGGAAAATTCAGGAAATAGAGTGCCTTGTTAGTAGATGCCCTGCAGAAGCATAACAATGAGTCCTGCCAGAAATCACAGCAATAACCACGCTATTTGCACAAGCAATGCGAGCAGCAACATCACAGTCAGCAAAGTAGGATTACTTTCAGATCTACCACAGACTTGAAGATCGCTCTGATTACAAAGTTAGATCTATGTATAATGGGTCAGAAGAGTGATTAATTGCCAGCAACAAAATATATCTGAACCCATGCTAGTTTGATGATGAAAACTGAGCACTGCCAGGCAAATTACCAGGCATTTGTTTCAGGCCCAGGATGCAAGATCTAAAATTCTAAGTTTGAGCTTCACCCAGTGCTATTCCCTCTCTTCTTTGTCATTCACCATCAGGAAATGGGTCATTCCCAGGTGAAAGCAGTTATTTCTCACAGGGACTTGTTTCTTTGGAATAGCAATGACATAAGTTTCCAGCTAAACAGAAAGAAAAGGCTTGTGCAGCTGGCAAAGAGCAGATCAGGTCTTGTGGTTTAACCCCTGCTGGGAATTAAGACCCACACAGCCACTTGCTCACCCCCCCATGTGATGGGGGAGAGAATCAATCAGAAGAGTAAAAGTGAGAAAATAATGACAGTTTAGTAGGCAAAGCAGGAGCCACGCACACACAAGCAAAGCAAAACAAGGAATTCATTCACTGCTTCCCATCGGCAGGCAGGTGCTCAGCCATCCCCAGGAAAGCAGGGCTTCGTCATGCGTAATGGTTACTTGGGAAAACAAACGCCATCACTCTGGACTCTCCCACCCCTTTCTACTTCTTCCACCTTTCTGTGCTGAGCATGATGCCATATGGTATGGAACATCCCTTTGGTCAGTTGGGGTCAGCTGTCCCGGCTGTGTCCCCTCCCAGCTTCTTGTGCACCCCCAGCCCACTCGCTGGTGGTGGGGTGGGGTGAGAGGCTGGAAAAAAACTTGACTCTGTGTAGGCACTGCTCAGCAGGAACTAAACTATCCCTGTGTTATCCACACTTTTCAGCACAAAACCTAGCCCCATACCAGATGCTATCAAGAAAGTCAACTCTATGCCCAGCCCAAACCATCACATCCTGATGAGCTAGAAGGTGCTCTGTTTTGCCAAGAAGTGGAAGCTGTTATCAGCCTCCAGCTACAACTCTGTCGGCAGCAGCGTGCTCTCCATCCCATGCATTGTGGAGAAAGGATAGCTAAAGTCTGGTGTTACCTTCATTGAACCCCTGGCAGAGCTGATCCTGCTTACCCTGCAAGACGTGGTTTTGCCTGACCTGGCCCTAAAACCGCTCTACATTTCAGCCTTACACTCAAGAAAGAGGAGAGAGGGAACACAACCAGAGGGAAGGTGGCAATATCATCACAACCCACAACGAACACAATTTTTTTGTATTTAGATATGACACCCTAGTGTCAAAAAAGCATGGGTAGGCCCCATCTGGATAGTACTTATGATATCATAAGTACTATTAGTAGTGCCAGCTCTCTCCAAATAGTCAACAACCGTATGTGCTTCACTGCACAGAGCAGCTTCGAGTCCCATGCAGCGTGGACTCTTGTATTTATCGTTCTAGTCGAACCAATTCCGCACTTGCTTCTTGAACTGCATACATTTTGTTGCCATTTGCTTGACCAGGTGTTATGAAAAGCCTTGAAGCACTAACCACCACGCTTGCTGCCGTGTGACAGAGGGGGTGTTGGTCACAGGCCTCCTCGTGTCCGTGTCCTCATAGACAGCGTGCAGCCCAGCACCATGTTCTGGAAGGACAGGAATCACCACTGAGCAACTTCAGCTCAGCTTTCATAAACCTTTGGCTTAATTAGTAGTTAGTTGATGGTAGTTAGAAAACAGCATCTGGCTTATTTTAAGGACTTGGACTTGTAACTCTTGTCCTGGATATCCAACCGAATGACTTCCGTATCCCTCTCTACTGCCCTCCAATGATTGCCAATAAAACACCCCTGTTTTCCTTCAGTGTTTTCTCAGAGTCAGAGCTTGAACTGCAGCCACTGAAGCAGGTTCTGCGTTTCGTGCCCCTCATAGATGCACTTGGTTGACACTGATGTCACTCCTACATGAGGCCAAATTGGGGCTGCTCAAAACGTGTTATGCGTGTTAGCAATACGTAAGCTCTTTGGGAAAGCAACATGCAAGAGGGAAATACTGGGCAGAGGTTCTAATACTAATCGTAACTATCCAAATAACCTGCTCAAAGGCTTTGCTGCTGGCAAGTCCATGTTCCCAAAGTTTGTTCAGGGACAGCCTTGCCCGGTAAGAACAGCTCTACAGCTGACTTCCAAGCAGGAACAGCCTCAGCATCCAAGACAAGCTACTCAAGGAGTACACTGTTGGGTTTTTTACCTATGCTTTCCTTTTATTTCTTGGCTCAAAATCTGGTTCCGAGGCCCCGTCTTGCAAGAAAATTAAATTGATTTCACATGAAAACTCCTCTTCAAAATTAAGGCACCTCTTTTATTCCGAATATTGGTTTGAGAGTTGATGCCAGCACAACTGGCAAACAAAACAGACTCATCAGGACTGCCAGTGTCTGGCAACTGTCAATAGAAAATTAATCTTTAGGGCAGTAGAGCATTAAAAAAGAGAGAATGTGTTATTAGCTGAGATGTGTAACCTGATTATATGGGAGTCTCAATGGCAGTTACTGTGAATATTTATCTGCTTTCTATAGTGCTCTGTCAAATACAAATTGAAGGAATGGTGCAATCCCATTACACTAAAAGATAAATGCCTCAAACCAAAATAGGACGAGCAACGAACACAGTCACTGCTGTATTGATCTGTATGTTCACAGTGTATGCACAGTCACTAATCTCAACAACTGTTAAAGGGTTGCTTAAATCTATATGACATTCACTTGTATTTAAGCATCCCAATTTACTGTCTGGCCCTTTGTGAAATTGCCTCAGCAAATACCCAGTTTACTAGAGAAGAACGAACAGTCATTTCCACTACAGAATTCCCAAGTCAAGGATGGGTATGGGTGACAAAGACAATGGAACGCTTCTTACAGAGAACACAGGGCAGTGATGCCTGGCTTGTGGTTATGCTTAAATCTGGAAGTGTTTGACAGGTTCAGATCCAGCATTTTTCAGAGCTGAAGACACAGGAGAGAACCTGGTACACAGATACGAAACGGTGGGAGTGTGTCGGCTGGCTGAAGAAAAGAAAAACAAAGCCACTCTCTCCTCAGGTTGTCTCCTGAGGGCTTTAACCTAGATGTCATTACAGTCCAAATATAAACCAGCTCAACCCTTCAAACTGGTTTGTTGCCCAGTCCTTTAGCAACTGCGCATAATATCCCATCTTCCAAAAGGCACAAACACCCTTGCCACCAGCGGCCAGATGTTACAATAGATTCTATTTTCCTGACAGCTCACCTTTATACACCCATAAAGGTCTAAACTACAGCTCTCGTGCACATGAATTCCTTGCAGTTCACTAAACCTAACAACCTCCCAGTAAGTGGGATCTTCTGCCACGCTCCCTTGTCCTGGATGCGATTTCTCGGTATTGAAATAAGTGGAGGTTTGCAAAACCAAAGAAAGAGGTCCCTGCTGGGCAGGAATTGCTTTGAGGAGAGGCTTTTTCTTGAATCAGATGTAAAACCATTCGCAACAACAATGAAGATCTATTAAAAAAAAAATTACATCTTCTTTTTTTTTTTTTTTTTGCCTCTCAGAAGTATTTACTTCTAAATTAGCTTCTGTCATGAAAAATGCATAAAATGACTCAATTAACTCTTGTCCTTCGCTAATTTTACTACAAAACCAGCAACAAACACACCCCACACCCCACACACACACCCCCCCCAAAACTGGGGCTCCTGGAGACTTTGCCATTTCTGACCTGTGTTACTCTAATTTCCATACAACTATGGATGGTATTTGTCTCTTTAAGTACAATGCTGGCAGTCGGAACCCAACGCTGCATGCCACCGATGCTGTGGGACCGGGTCAAAGCCTTCTCCTGCGTTGTTTTGCTGCATTCAGCTCTGGCAGTAGGTGTCAGCAGAACCTTAACCAAGTGAACCTTCCCAGCGAGCCCAGGAGCTGCCACCTACACGGATGACACATTAGTGCTACAAGGCACAGCTACTTTGTCACTGTTGCCTTGTATCTGACTAATCAAATCAAGAAAAACAGAGGGTCCTACCGCTGAACATCCTACGTGATTGTACGCCACTGAGCGAATAAGCAGGACAAGCTTGGCTTACGCACGAAGGTTTCATTAGCGTAGCAAGCGTGGTAGGGGGGGTCACAAGGCACATGTTGATACAGAAGGACATCACGTGCTGAAGAATGACAGGAAACCGTGATTTGCACACTGAGACCATGAGTGCCTGTTCTGAGCTCCAGAACTCATCAGGAGATCTGCTCAAATAACTGCAACAAAATGGGATGAAGGGAAAGCAGAGGAAAGATCCCACTGTGGCATGACTTTACTGTAGAGCATAAGGAAGCTTATAAGCTCTTACGTAAGGAAGATTCAGAGGATATAATTTTAAGGGGAGGATTTCAAATAAAAGTGTACTAAGGTCCTCCATTACCACTAAGTTCACTATTCAGATTAACAGGTATCTGCATCCTTCTCTGGAGCCCTCAGCATAAGAAAGATATTGACTGGTTGGAGCGAGTCCAGAGGAGGCCACAAAGATGCTCAGAGGGCTGGAGCACCTCTGCTATGGGGACAGGCTGAGAGAGTTGGGCTTGTTCAACCTGGAGAAGATAAGGCTCCAGGGAGACCTTACAGCACCTTCCAGTACCTGAAGGGGCTACAAGGAAGCTGGGAGGGGGCTGCTTTTTGCAAGGGCCTGTAGTGACAGGACAAGGGGTAATGGGTTTAAATTGAAAGTGGGGAGATTTAGATTGGATATCAGGGAGAAGTTCTTCAGGGAGAGGGTGGTGAGGCACTGGCACAGGTTGCCCAGAGAAGCTGTGGATGCCCCATCCCTGGAAGTGTTCCAGGCCAGGCTGGATGAGGCTTTGAGCAACCTGATCTAGTGGAGGGTGTCCCTGCCCATGGCAGGGGGGTTGGAACTGGATGGGCTTTAAGGTCTCTTCCAACCCAAACCATTCTGTGATTCTGTCGTAAATAGGTACAGTAGGAGAAAGTTGGCAAGCAGGTAAAAAGTTGGAGAGAGCATCTGTTGGTATAGATGTAAGACATCCTATAGGGAAGGCTTTCTAGATTTGAATCTGAGCAAATCGGAGTGAGCAAAAATAGCAAACAAGTTGCACAACTGCTCATGAAATGACAAGAGAAATACAGAAAGACAATGGCCTTCAATAAAACATCTGTGAAACTCTCTGCATTGCTAGACAAAATACATGGGAAGAAAGTAAACATCAAAAATAATTCTGAAAAAAATAAGAGGTTACCTGTGCCCAAACCACCCCAATACAGGGGACCGTAAAGTGCAGAAAAATCAACTTGGTTCAACGACACTGACCCCAAAACTCCAGAAGAACCATACCAAAAATAAAAAACTAAAACAAGTTTAGATACAGAAAGCAGTATGACCAAACAAATCCAACGATGTCCAAGCAGAAAGTAAGACACAGTGAAGGGGATGTAAGGAGGACATTCTGCAAACACACTGTTACTACCAGGAATGGTTGTCAGTGCCAGCCCAATGCGGTAATTTATTTTCTCTCAGTGAGAGCAGGCCACATACGTGAGAAGAAGTGATAGCTGTCTTATCTTGGCATTCGTGAGGTTTTGTGTCCTCTCAGGTTACACCTTACAATCAAGCTGGCGGAAAACGTGCCGATCGGATACTGCTGTGCTAGATAGAAAAGCAGTAGATTACAGCAGACTTACGTAACCACGGCGTACGCAGAGCAGCTGGTCACTACCAAACTGTAAAAGCATATCAAAATGAGGTTATGCAGGCATCTGTCCTCAGGCTCTTCATTAATTACATGCAAGATTATACTTATTAAACTTGTGGGAAACACTAAGCTGGGAAGAGTTGCAAGGATTTTGAGGGAGAAATTTAGAGTTCAAAATTATCTTGACAAGCTGGTGAATTAAATAGGATTAGAAATCAGCATATATAATACTTAATTCCCATTTACAATCACAAGATAAGGGGGTAAATTTATTGGAAACATTCCTCAGAAAGGATCAGGGCATACAGTGAATCACAAACCGATTGTGAGTCAGCCACGTCATCTTGTTATGAGAAAGCAAAGCCTGTAAAGGATTCGGAGCGTGAGTGTCACAGGTAACACAAAAGGATCGACGTGGCAACTCGCGGCAAGCGCAGTGTGTGTTGGAACCTGTCGTGGTTTAATCCCAGCCAGCAACTAAGCAACTAAAACTGGCGCAGTATCTCATCTCAAGAAGCATGTGAACCGACAGGGAAAAGCCCAAGCTAGATGGACAAAAAATCATCACGGTCTAGGAAAGAAAATAATCCATGAGGGAAAGGGTGGATGTCCTCGTGTAAGCATGGAAGAGCGAGGATATGAGAAAAGAGATGTCAGAGATTATATTGCTTCATGAGAAATAATCCGATCTACTCCCAACCCTTTCCTATCTTTCTATTTCTGTCTATGAGTGATAAATCCAACCCTCTGGTAGTTAAGTTGTGTTCACCTCCTGTTTACACCAGGAGCAGCCAGCCCCGCGCTGGAGGTGAGCTGTGAAATTTGAGGGCATGTTCCTGACAAAGACAAACAAAAACATGCTGACTGTGTTGAAAAGTAGAAAAAAAGCAAAACGAGGATTTGAGAAAAAGAGACGGAGAGCTTACCTTCTTGTATGTGGGTTAACAGAGCTGAGCGCTTCAGCTGGTTTTATAATAACCTACAGATCAAAGAGTATTTGCCTGAAACCATTACCCCTCCCAAGAGCGTTATTCCCAACTCAGCTCTTCTAAAGCACTTCACTGGGCCTCTGATGCGTTTCCTTCCATGAAGGGAAAATAAAGTATCCAGGGACTAAAGGGATTCAGTGAAGTGATAGGGTAGTCAAGGGGGAAGGAGTTGCACGTGGGACCTCTGGTACATGGAAACAACATAAACAGCCTCTGGCAGGGTGGGAAACCCCAGCTCTGCAGAAAGGGGGTCCCAGCAATCCCTCTTCCTTGTTGCACAATACCAGACCCCTGGAAGAAGGCCCCAGGCAGGTATTTTTAATACAGTTGTCTGAATAAGGTGGAGAAGAAACTAGAGGATATGTAACTGCACCCAAAACTTTGCCTTTCAAGTCTAGGTGTAGGAGAGACGGTGGATAGTTTCCCCAGATAACTTCAGAAACAGATAGGATCTGAAAAGATTCTGAAGCAGATAAAGTGGCATTTTTACCACTGGTTTAACATTGGTTTAGGTTTATCTATCTAATCCCTACTTTAAATATGGTGCCTCAGTCGCTTGCTAGGACTCCCGACACTTCCCAAATAGACCTTTTGCAAGCAGCTATCTCCTATCATGTGTACAAAGGGATTTGTTGCAAACTTCCAGCAGTTCCCACCAGCAAGGAAGCTACCTCAGATGCAGATAGCTACGGGCGTTTGATGGCGTTGGCACATCACTTAGAAATGGGTAACTCAGCTTCCTTACGGCCTCCTACTCTTGCCCACTCAAAAGGTTTATTCCCTCTTTTTGAAGACTTTACACCCCAGTTCCTGCACTAAGACAAATACGAACTCCTCTGTAAATTGTGGTAGGTTTTGAGATTTTATTTCTTGGAAAGCTGTTGCCTCATCTTTGGTACTTCCTGATAAGACGTGGGAAACATCTGAGGCAGGGACTTTCTTGTTCCCCAAAATGGCAACTGCAGCTGGAATTAAAATGAAAAGAGAAGAAACACCCCCCACACACACTTTGTTAAATAAATCTGTTGTCTAAGTAGGATGTTTTCTTACACTGAAATTTGGGTAAGTTAATTCCATTTTAACTTCCTGGAGACTTTCAGTTTTACATCACATGGTGTATTTTTTTCTAGACCACTAAGATTTTAATCCCAATTCCCTTTTATAAAACCATATTAAGTAGGAAAAGTAGACTTAGGGCTTTACTTAGGGCCTCTAACTTATCTGCTTAACTATTACATGTTGCAGTGAGTAAGATGACGGTACGTCTTCTCATGTTTTCTTTGCTGTATGCTTTGGTTTTCCATTTGGAGGTACTTAGATATAATAATCATGTAGCATCCTTGTGATACAGGCCATACTGCCTTTTCTTCTTGCTTCTTTTTGTAGAGAAACAGCTTCAAATTCTTGGCTGGATGTTTGAGAATTGTTATTTAATATATTGAAGATAAATAGTTTTATTATATTTAAAGAAGTTTGTTGCAGATTTAAAAAGTATACAGTCTTCCATTGTTTTGGTTAATGCTGCTCGCAGAAGTTGACTGTTAGATGCTGTGGCCAACATGACTGGTGTTTCTTATGACAAAGAGTTGATAGCAGCAGGGATCCTGGATGCAAAAAACGGGCTCTGTGTTGTATGCAAAATTTAAACAGGCTTGTGGCGGGTATGGATGAACCTTACGGTGTATCCAGTAACAAAAACTGAAGGGCAGTGAACCTTCTGGTCTAATTAACCTTGAACGTTACATAGAGCATACTTAAATGTTTAACAGTAGCATAACAGGCCACAGCAGTTGGGTAAGAGGCTATGATAAAAGAACAACAAATTTCCTTTTTGAAAGGAGGGAGAGAAAATGAAGTGCATTTACAAGCTGCCTAGACTGAGGATCCCATGCTTAGTTGCTTACCGCTCACCATTTGAGGAAAAGAACAGCACTTACTGCATTGAAAGCTAGTTAGGGGCTAAGTAACAGTGCTTATATGTCCTGAAATATCATCCCACAGACTTGGCAATATCTTCTTCCTACTCAATTCACCGGTATTCACCTTGTCTCAGGATTAGACTGCTGATGGCCATTATTCGGTAACAACTGAGACTGGGAAACACGCCTCTGTTGACACTCTGGGGGTGGGCACCTCACCTGAGTATCTCTCTAGGGTGGGCTCCAATTCTGCAAAATCTAGTCTAGATTTACTCATGACACCAACAAATACAAACTAAAGTATGAAACTTCAAAGTATGAAACAAAATGCAGCAGTGCAGGAAATATCACCCAGTGAAACCAATTTGCAATGGCCACTGTGGGAAGGGAGACCTCCACTCTTCTCCACCTGTTGTGGCTTGGGTGTTGACATGAAAGCCTGATGGCAACGCCTTGGAGAAGACGATTTTTCCTTAGAGGCACAATGGGAGTTAGATAGGGATCCCCAGATGTGATTTGGGACCAAGTTCCAGGAGTTCAATCAAGCATTTCAGTTTCTTTTTATTTAACAACGGCATTAAACTTGCATCTTAATTGCTGTAGCCCGTGTTTCAAATGTTCAGTGAAACTTGTGTTACATTACCTGGCGGGAGGAAAGTAAATTTGATAGCTATACCTTGTAAAGCTCTACCCTTACAAGAAATATGAAGAGTTAGCTAGCCCCCTGAAGGCGAAGTTTACCATTCCTTCAGGAACTGGCTCTGAAAAAACTGGGAATTTGTGTGCCTGGAGATAGGAATGACTTCATGAACATGGATTCGGTGGCAGATGAACGCCATGTCACAACAAGCCTTTCTCATGGTACGTAATCACCGATTTATTCCCTCACGAGTATGTGGTTGTGAGGGATCTAACTAGCCTGAACGTGTACTGTCAGGTCTGCTGAACAGACAATCCCAGGTGAAAGATCACCTCGTATCACGTTCCGCTCTCCGCCTTAAAGCTTTCTTAACTTCTTTTATCCCACTTGTCCTTAGCCTGTTTCTTTTCTCCCTACTTTGGCTCATAGCCTGCAGTGCTAGAAAGCTCGCTACCAGAGTACATCAGCTAACGACCATTTGTCTTTGCAATTTTCCCTTCTAAAGTTCCGCCTGCGCTGTCACGCAGCTTCTTGATGTGGGAGGAGGCAGAAGTAGGATGTATGGAGGCAGAGTTGCTATGGGGAAGAAGCGCAAAGGGAAGAAAGGTGGAGACATGCAAATAGGTGAAGCGACAAAGGGAATGAAAGAAGGTATAGCAGGAAGGCAGAAGTAATGGTGACTTCGTAGAAGATGTTTCCCCGCTTCGTTTGGTCTCTCACAGTGAGGTGGAGAACACATCATCTCCACAACCACACGGTTACTGCCCCAAGGTTTTACTCTGACCTCAGTCTGTGCACCAGACTGCTGATGTTGATAGTTTTGTTATGCTTTAAAAGCAGCATGTCATCATCGTCTGTTTTTTCCCCATTTTCTCTTTCTGTGTCGCTGGTGCTTCTAGGTGAGCTATTCAGACATTGACCTGTGTGCAGTTAAACAAATCAACCTGTCTGCAAGGATACGTGTAAGAAAAGAAAACAACCGACGGAGCAAACAGAGGAGGGAACAAGCGAGGCACATCTATTCTCTTTGTTTGTTCAGCAGCAGGACTGAGACCGACCTTTTAAAGAGTTTCTAGGTTTAGTGCTTCCAGTAATGGATGAGGGAGCATTAGGGACCTTGAGTGCGTACTTGTGTCCTCACAGGGGAATACCAGAGCAAGAGGAAAACAAGCTGTTCTTACAGGGCGATTACGATGGAAGGGAAAAGAGGCTGACTGTAGTTGCAAGTATTTTTTTTCTTTGTTCCTTCGGTTTTTAAGAGGATTGTGGACAGGGGTGGACCTCTCGAATGAGTCAAACTGCATAACCTTTTTCTCTGGAGATTTGCCTTTTGGAAGCTGTCTTGCAAATAGTTTTCTGTGCAACTGTATTCTAAACAATTACACACGTAAGATGGATCAAGGATACCCATGTCAACGTAATGTTAAATACATGCAAGACTTATGAGAAACAGAAGGTTATGATGAAGGTTAGAATCATAGATTGGTTTGGGTTGGAAGGGACTTTAAAGACCCAACCCCCCTGCCATGGGCAGGGACACCCTCCACTAGACCAGGTTGCTCCAAGCCTCATCCAGCCTGGCCTTGAACACTGCCAAGGATGGGGCATCCACAGCTTCTCTGGGCAACCTGTCCCAGTGCCTCACCACCCTCTCTGGGAAGAACTTCTTCCTGATATCCAATCTAAATCTCCCTGCTTTCAGTTTAAAAGCATTACTCCTTGTACTGTCACTACAGGCCCTTGTAAAAAGTCCCCTCCCAGCTTCTCTGTAGATCCCCTTCAGGTACTGGAAGGTGTTTTAAGGTCTCCCCGGAGCCTTCTTTTCTCCAGGCTGAACAAGCCCAACTCTCTCAGCCTGTCCCCATAGCAGAGGGGCTCCAGCCCTCGGAGCATCTCCGTGGCCTCCTCTGGACTCACTTCAACCAGTCAATATTCTTCTTATGTTGAGGCCCCAGAGCTGGATGCAGCACTCCAGGTGCAAGAAGAGTAGAGGGAGGGAATCCCCTCCCTCGACCTGCTGGCCACGCTTCTCTGGATACAGCCCAGGATACAGTTGGCTTTCTGGCTGCCAGTGGACACTGCCGGCTCACGGCCAGCTCTTCATCCATCATTCTCTATGATATTCCTATCTTTCCTCAAAGATGTGGCTTTTAGCTGTAGCTTTTCATCTCACTCCATTGCTTAATTAGAAGCAGGGAAGGAGGGAACTATCCGACCTGTACTGAAGGGCTGCTGTAACACATCGGTCATTCCTTGCAGACACACCAGGCCATCAAATCAACTGTCCCAGACCATCAGACTGAGCTCTGTGTCTAGGACTCACTTTTTCCCATACTACACCCTGTTTTATTTCTTGCACCTCAGGATGCGCCTCAGGTTGCGTAAGTCTTGGCTTTCTCAGTCGTCTCTTGCCTTCCTCTTTTCGCCACTCGAGTTTGACCGGTGTCCTGCCTGTGCTTGGAACCACCTCCCTCGGCTCGCATCCCGTCTCCTGAAATTCTCCGTTTTGTGAAGCCTCCAAGCTGGTACCATCTTCTCAGGCGTGCCACTCGGGAACCTCAGAACCGTGAATCCGATACACAGAAGTGTTTTGGGGCAGGACTGCGCAACTTAAGGGCGGTGTGGGGGTTTCTGTGCCGCATCCTGTGGTAACATGCCGAGAAGAAAGCGTGGCAGGAAGCAGCAGAGAGACAACGAATGAGGCAAACTGATAACTCTGTTTTTACCACAAGTTGCCATGAGAGCACTGAAAGTGGAGAAAAAAAGGCAGAATAATGCCTAGAAGACAGAGAGCGGGAATGTTCTGCACCCCAGGTAATGTCGCCAGTGTCTCCTTCCTCCATCCAGCCCGACTAAGTAATTTTTTGCTGGCCAGATGTGCGTCGTACTGTCACCAAAAAGTCCCTCTTGGCTCTCTGTGCCAGACAGGTTTGGGGGTGACGGAGCGACCCGGGAGGTGCGGGCTGCGCGCATCCAGCAGACGCGGAGCATCCCGTGCGTCCCTGCGCGCCGCCAGCACCGCGGGCGCTCCTCAGAGCACCGCCGCCCCCTCGAAACCCCCTCCTCGGCCGCAGCGTGTGCTGCCCGGGCTCTGCTGGATGCGGGGAAGACCCTCTCGCCCTGGGTTATCCGCCGGTTTAGCCGGAGGAGCGCGGTAATCCTTATCCCAGCTTGCGGGGCTCCGCGGGCAGCAGGCGCTGCCCCGCCCCGTGCCGGTCCCTCGGGCGGCTGCACCGCGGGGCCCTCCGATGGGGGGGGGGGGGGGGGCGGAGCGGGCCGGGGCGGTGAGTCCCCGCTTGACCCCTTAACGGGCGTCGCCGCCCGGGGGGGGGCGCTGGTCGGCGCGGGAGGAGGCTGCGACACCGGCAGCGGCTCCGCCTGCGCCGGGAGCGGCGGTCGCGCCTGGCCGCCCCGTCCGCGCGGTGCGGTGCGGAGCGGTGCGGAGCGGTGCGGAGGGAACCCCCGCGGCTGCGGCGGGAGGAGCGCGGCTGACGCGGCGGGGAAGGCCGGGGAGGAGGAAGAGGCCAGCTCCGGGCGGACCGACCGACCGACCCCCCCGGCCCGGCCGGCGGGAGGGAAGGGGGCAGGTACGTGGGGGTCCAGGTGCCGGTGGCCGCTTGCCGCCGCGCACTTTAAAGAGGGGCCGTCCGCAGCCGCGGAGCTTCACCGCCCGGTGAGGGGGGGGACACGGGGCCGTTCTGCCTCCCTTTTGCTGCAGCCCGAAGACGTTTCCGTGCTTTTCCTGCACTCCGGGTCGTTTCTGCCGAGCGGGTTCTCTGCGGCCCTCCCCAGCTTTCCGCGGGGGGGTTGGAATGGGGACTGTTGGCGCAGGGAAACGCGGAGCCGCGTGGGCGTGCGGCTGCGGTTGCAGGATCCAGTTGCGGGCTGGGGGCGAAGTGCCCGCAGATGGATAAACAAACAGGGGGAAACTTCTGCTTCCCCCCCTCCCCCGCCCCCAGTCTGGTGTATAGTTTTAGATGTTGTATTTGCAAAGAACTTGCAAAGTCATTCTGTTTCGCGTCCTTCTCTCGTCCGTTTTTCCCCTCCCGCCCGTCTCCAGCAGCGTTAGTTGCTCCTGCCGATGCTCCTGCCCTGCGACCGTGTGTACGTGTAGTTGTAAGTGTTAGGGTTTGTTTCGCACGGCTGGCTGGCTCTGGGAGGGTTGGATTGCTGGGTTGCAGTGACGGACACCACCAAACTCCGTTTCAGTTCCACTACTTGATTCCATATAGGCACTGATGCTGAGCTGGAAGCGAACTTTTAAGGGGTAAGGGATGGCTTGGCATTTACAGAGCGTTTGGAGGAGCCCTTTCCCCATGCCCCCTAGGACGGGGAGACCCTGGTTCACCGTTGGCTTCGCACCTCGCAGAGGAGAAGCAGTTGACGCAGTCCGGGTCTCTCCTTCCAGTGCTCTCTGTGCCAGAGGAGCAGGGGCTGGAATCACCTCCGTACCCCTTTAAACACCTTCAGTAGGAGAGAAGGTTGGGGGCAGGGAGAAAATTTAAATGATTGTTTTCTCTTTGTGCAGAGTATTGGTACTTTCTGTACAGATGTCTTACAGGAAAGGTAAAATTCTGATGCAAACTTGGATTTGCCCTAGGGAGAGAACTGGTGGAGCTTGGAGGAGTATCCCACAACATTCACCCCCGTGACAGTGCGTGCAGGACGCCTTGGGCTCAGCTCTTTGGCCAGCACAGGTCAGAGCTCCTTGGCTTCCCCTGGCTGAGACTTACGTGCTCCTGCAGAGCTGCTGGTTTGAATTCTGCCAGGCTGTTTCCCATCGTTTTGGGGAGCGGATGAAGAGCGGCCGTATGCACTAGTTGGCAGCAAAAAAGCGGTTTGCAGCCTCTGTATTTCTCTCTACTAAGTGCTAGAGCCTCTCTGTGACACGCTCTGAGCAGTGGAATAGCATTGAAATTTATATCGGACACTCAAAATAGATGCTGACAGCCCTTGCCTTTAATTTCTTCCATGCTAATCTAATAAATTCAGCATCTATTGTTACCTTAGAAGAGGATTAAGCATTTCCTGAGGGGCCAGAGCGTTACACGGACGGGTGTATACACGGACTGCATCCAGAGTACAGCAGTTCGTTGGTTATGTTGTTCCGAGGGGGTCCTCATTCCGGTAGTCAGCAACTGATGGGAGTTGTTGTTTTTTCTTCCTGCTCTCTGCATTTTCGTTCTCTGAGGACAGGTGGCTTTCTAAGAAGCCTGACAAAGCTGGATGTTCGAGTCTCGTTGAACAGAGGTTCAAAGGACCTAGGGGGAACATGAGTTGGGCGGTTCCTAGCCCACTCTGCTTATAAAATAATACATTGCGGGGAGCTAGTAGTTCAAGTTTTAAGATGTGGGCACTTTAAAATGACTAGTCTGTTCATTTTTTGCCTTGTTTAAAGTCAATCCACAAGTAGGTGGATAATTTGACTGTAATGGTATGCGTTTAAAATAGCGATTGCTGGGGATTAATATGCAGAATTGTTTCAGCCTAGCTAGCTGGGGTAGCTGCAAGCCTCCAAAGCTGACTTGACCCTGCAACAGGATATTTCAATAGGGTATGCTGAGAGCCAAAAATAAAGTATATTAAATAAAATGCCACAAGTATTAGCAAATAAAAATAGATGCAAAGCAACTCATCTCCTTTGAGATCTAGGATTTATGATGGAAATCATCTGTCATTTTATAATGCCATGCGTGCTAATTGCAGGTTCATGTTAATCATCACTGTGTAAGAGGGTATGTCAAATCTTATTTTCCATCCCATCCATACAGGATAAGCTTCTAATAAGCTGTGATCCTTCAGCCACATCCACACATCAGCTCTCTCCAGGGTTATCCTGCCTGTATCACAGATCATTTCCCAGATGGTTTTGGTTTTATAATTTGCATGCAAGTACTGGGGCGTTTTGTCCCGCAGCTACGGGCCATTTTGTACACAAATGCCCAGGATTTCTGCATGTAGATCAAATTCACATTGCACGTATCTGTAGTTGTAAATTAATATTTACTTTCAGCTGTCTAATTTGTCATTTAGAAAAATGTTATTTTTAATGAATGAGCACTTGCCAAAAGGAAAGTCACTACTTGTTGGCTTTGTGACTTCTTTTTTGGATGTTCCTAAGTCATCGAAGACTTAGACTGCTATGAATTATTTATTTCTGTAGACCGAGGAACAAGAAACTAGCATAAGTAATCTCTGCATTTATACAGACTGAGCTGTAGTAAAGCAATATGTTGTTTTTATTTGAAGTTAGCACTTCGAGTGTTGATATTGAAGGATTCATTTTGTTCTAGTTTAAGTAGCATCCATATGCTAAAATAACCTGCAAAGCAAACACTTAAGCTTTCCAGAGTCGAACTGAAGGGCTTGAGCGTACTGTGAGAACATTTAAGTATGTGTTAATCAAGTTCCTACTTGCATTCCTAATTCTCAAAGAGAATTTATCCCCCTTCAAGCCTTCCAAACCACCTAACACAGTGTCTGCCTGCCTCTGAAAGTGTCTTAAACTTATTGGATCTCCCTCTTTAAGCAGAAAGTTCTTAAGCGCCTTATCTAGAGCCGCTGTAGTTGAGCATCAAAGCCCTCAGGGGATCAGGAAACTAGGACACCTGGCAGGCACCCTGTAAACACACAGGCCGATAGGCTTGGTTGTGTCTCCAGATGCAGTTGTATAGGCTTTCATCATAAAACATGGCCAGAAGAGGAGCCAGTGTTCCCCTTCCCTGAGGGCTGGTGGTCGTGGGAGTTGCCGAAGGAGTAGACTGCGTTGTAGCCGTTGAAACCTGGGCTCTCGGTCCCTGTGCCCAGGGGGTTCAGACCCACGTCTTCAGCTTGTGCAACAGATGCAGAGGTGGGGGAAGTGAGCGAGCGGGAGGGCACACTTCTCCCTCCGGGTTTAACCTGGGCCACCTCCTGGAAGATGCAGCAGGTTGCCCGAGGCTGGCGTGAGTGAGCACCACAGCCTGCCTCTTGCAGCGGTTTGTGTGCTCCCTGGGAGGAGGGCTGGGATCTAGTTGCTCTAGGAGGAAACCAGGCCATGGAGAAGAATGGGCTGCGAGACCTGGAGGGGGTGAGGACAGCCGTTTGTAGTCCTGGCTTAGGAGTTTAAGCGCTGAAGCTGAAGTAGGGAGAGTGTCCAGTGTTTCCTATTAAAAACCCCATTTCTGGTGCAGGAATGTCCAACCTGGGCCACCTCTCTCTCGCGGTGTATCAGGTGTCAGCCTGGCAGGTTTGTATTACGCAGGTTTTTAGGTGGTGTAGTAACTGCTCCATACCACGGATTGGGGTGTCTGTGACCTGACCTGTGACTCCATTCTCTCACCCTCTTCTGTGTTGAGAGCCTTCCTCCCTAGCCTTTAGCAGAGGAAGAAGTCGGGTTGTATCTTCACGTGATCTTTTCGCTTGGGTCCCTCGGATGCCCCGCGAGCATCACCTGACGAGGAGAGGGAAGTTCCTCACTCCCTCATATTTGAAACGCTTTGCTTTGCAACTACAGCGTTTCTTTGTTTTAGGGCAGGAAAGCACCTGGTTGCAGGGGGGAGTGTGGATAAGCAAGATTGGTGTCTAAATTTACTTCAAAGCTCTTGTATTCAAAGAGATATCACATCTTGTTTCTTGGCAGGCTTGTTTGAAACTCTGAGGGCGACTGGCAAGCTGCCGGTGCCAAGTGCCTCGCCAAATACTATTGCAAAATACTGCCACCGCAGATGTTGCGTAACTTTTCGGACCGTTAAGTTTCTCTTGGGGTAAACCAAAGGGGTACCAACTTCTGATTCTTTGCCTCCTCTGAGAAGCAAGACCGACAGGTTTCCATCTGCTTACGAGGCATCAGCGTGCTCCTTTGCTGCTGCCGTCTCTTCCATTCCTCAGACTCAGTTTTCCTTCAATGGTATTCTCCATCCCTTGTTCACTGTTGCGAAATATCTGAGGGAACAGAGCTATTTAAAATGTTTTCATCATATTGTTAATTGCAAAATATTTTGGAACAGACATCAGACTGAGGAAAGCTTTGCCTCTGATTCCAGACTCAGTGTTGCTAATGTAGCAGGTGCATCAGGACAGATTTGCAGCGCCCTGTGGAGTTACACCTCCTGTTTGAGTGTTTATTGAACGACTGTGGAATTGAAGTCACTCCCAAGTATTTCTGTTTAGCACTGTAATATAGGATGCAAAATCTGATGTCTAAATACATGCAAACTCTATGCTGATTTTTGAGGTCTTGTAACTGTTTTGTTTGCTGTTACACTAAGGCACCAGTTGGAAACACAGTTCTTACTTTTCAGAGACTATCTTGAAAGCTATTTCAGAGTTTTGTGTCATTACTCTTAGCTCAAACTGATACTTTAATGAGAAGTTGTAAGCGTTGGGGGGACTTGGGAGGATTATTGTCCTGTGCTGTTACATCTAACATTGCGTTACGGTGGCATTTCTGGATTCAGCTAGGAAGATATGCTGAAGGAGTAAGCGCTGCTTAGGGCTAAATGTCTGAAATCATGTAGCTATTCCGGTCAGAAGGAACCTTGGGAGATGTCAGGTGCAACCTCCTGCTTGGAACGGGGTAAGCCCTGAGTTCAGATAGGGTTTCTCAGGGCTCTGCCTGGCTGGGTTTTGAAAACCTCCGAGGCTCCACAGCCCCTCTGGGCAACCTGTGATAGGGCTCAGTTAGCCTCACAGTCATTGCCCTTCTCGTGCAGTGCAGGGCAGCGACGAGTCTGTCTCGGTACTCTCAAAGACATCGGGAGGCTGGGGTCAGGTCCCCCCAAAGCCTCCTTCTCCATGCTAAGTGAGTCCAGTTGTTCACCTCCTGGAGCACATGCTGCAGCCCGGGACCTTCCTTCGGTCTTCTGGCCTCTTCCATGCCCTGTGTGGTTCCTGTTTAAGTGCAGGAATGTCAGACATGTATTTAAATGCGAATGTACTCAGTCTGCAGGACTCTGACAGAACTACTTGTGTGTTTAGATGATGATAGTTTAGGTTTAGACTTTTTTTTTTTGGCATCTTAGTGTTAGGTATTTAGGAACTGGGATCACTATCCATCCCTAAAATATGTTTCGTGCTAAATTTAGTAAATAAGTAAGGACTGAGCATTCAGAAAATGAATGCTTTTACTTAAATGCCGTGGAATTTCCAGTTTATGGCATGTGTTTTGTTTTAATGTTGGGAAGAACATGGAAGAGGGATAGGAGGTAATTAAAGGAAAAAAATAACTTTTGTACTCCCTTTGGATGGGACTTCACCATACCTTGAAAAAGCAAGATGTGTTGAGTCTAGGCGTTTGGAATGCTACCAAAAACTACAAAACGGAGAAAATGCAGAACCCTTTAGAAAGAAAAGCTACCTGGCAAAAGTACCCAGACTGTCAAAGGCCTGAAGACAAGAGCATCAAAGAACTAGGAGACCTCTGCTTCCGTGCTGCAGCAGTAATGGTGCATCTTGATTGTATTCTAGAAAAAAATAGAAAAAAAGCCATGTTTTTGTAAAAGGTAAGTAAAAAGAGCACGTAGCAGTCAAGTTTATGTAGCAATGTTTTATGAGAGGTAAGAGGTGAAAGAGAAGGGGGTTATCTAGAGTCATAGTAGGTGCTGATAGCCTAGGATGCAATTTGCTTCTTCTCCCCCTCCCTGTCCAATACTACGCCCTCCAGTTTCATTAGTGTTTCATTTAAGTAATGAATCTAATGGTGTTACTCTAATCTGGTGCTCACGGTAAAGTTCTTGTAACTAATTAAGTTAGCTCAATCAATTGCTCTCACAAGGGGTTCTGGATTTTCAGACTAGCATGGAAATAGTTAAGTAGCATTTTAGTATTAAAACATCTACATTTCACCCACCCAAATCAGTCTTTGGTAAAGGAACATCTGTTGTCTTTGGAACTGTTGGGTCTTTTCCTGCTATCCCCCTGTTTTCAGAGCCCTGATTGGAAACATACGGGGTTACTCTGTCGGGGAACCCCAAAGCTGTCCCTTGGTGGTGTCCCTCGAAAATTATGTGATACAAGGGGTAATGGGTTTAAATTGAAAATCGGGTGGATATAAGGAAGAAGTTCTTCCCAGAGAGGGTGGTGAGGCACTGGAACAGGTTGCCCAGAGAAGCTGTGGATGCCCCATCCCTGGCAGTGTTCAAGGCCAGGCTGGATGAGGCTTTGAGCAACCTGGTCTAGTGCAGGGTGTCCCTGCCCATGGCAGGGGGGTTGGAACTGAATGGTCTTTAAGGTCCCTTCCAACCCAAACCATTCTGTGATTCTATGATAGTTGCAGCAGTGACAGAAAACTGAGCAATTACATTGCTCTGGTGAGAGAGCGTGGCCAGCATGCTCCAAATTTTCAGATGTCTTAGTGTGAAGTGTTGGTATCAAGAACAAACTGTGCTGTTTTCAATGAGATTTTACATCTTGTGTATGTGTCCACACACATTATTTGTACCTCTAAAGGCCTATGCTGGATAGATTGGTTTAACTTCACTTTTCTTCAGCATTTTTTGGAGGTTGGCTGCCTCTTCGGTGCTCTTTTCATGTTAATTAATACGTTATGTGATGGATGAATAGGATTCTTTATAGAATTATCTAAAACCAGGCACTGATTTATTTGAAAACAAAGGGTTTCTTTAGAGCTAAGTTTAAGCTGGCATTGCCATGAATCCTAGAATTATTCTACATTTAAATGAGAGAACAGTGATGCACTTGTACTTGGGCTTTGAACAGCACAGAGCTGTTGACCAGGGACTTGGAGACCGCTGAGCAAATCTGTTTAGGTTCATTTGCCGAAGTTTCCAAGCCTACTTTTCTCTCCTTATAGAAATAGTGAAAAGCAAAGCTAAAAAGATGCTGTGAGTTGCACTGATCAGTTTGGAGGTATCCAAGTTGTTCTGCAGTGTGTGATCAAAAATTGTATAAAAACCTGAGTGCTCTGTAGCACTCTGAACGCATACTTTGCCTCTGTTTTGGTTTGGGGTGTGTGGGATATAGTGCATAGCAGCTAAACAATACCTCACTTGTTTATAAAAAACCTTGGGAAGAAGGGGTGAGAAAGAAGAAAATATTTACAGTAGTTTTCTACCCAATTAAAATCAGAAGACAGACTGAAAAGGAGAGAGTTCATCTACTGTCCAAGCCAATTAAAACTAAGTTTTACTGCTTGGATGTTAATTTACACATTCGAGACAATGTAAATTTAAACTTGAAATTTAACTTAACCTCACCAATTCAGAAAAACTTGAAATTTGATTCATTTGGTTTTGGTCATAGCATCCTGGTGTTTAAGCACATTTTACGTGAATTGACAGAGGCTATGAGAAATTCATAAACCACCTTAAAATGTCAAACTGGTGGAGTACTGCAGCAGAACGTGTAAATAATGCCTGTCTTGCTTAGAAAGAATTAAAAAGAGAAGTGGAAGGAGGAATCTCATAACACTGACAGGGTTTTACACAGAAATGAAACTGTAAACTTGTCAATGTGTGCAAAAATCAGTTTGCTGTTTTACATAGGAGCATCGCTTGAAGTGACCTGTAAGAAATTTTATCACCAACCACAGAGTCAAAGCCCAGCTAATTATTCAGGGAACCATGTTGGATGTGTGATGTGCTCAGAGCAAGAAGCAAAACGTTCCTTGAGAAGGAATCTGAAGGTGCCGAGTATTTCAGAAGCTAAAGGGCAATGGCCTCGTAAGGAACAGGGGATGGTCTTGCAGCTCAGAATCTAACCAGGCGTGCAAATGCGGACATACACACCATTTGACTCTTCTTTAGGAAAAGAAAGTTGCATCATCAAAGGAAAATACATTGATAAGAAATCAGGAGCTGGCAAGGACAAACCGGAACGTTCTTTGTCTTGGTTACCGCTTTATGACTCGGCAGCTGGAAAAGGCTGATGGCTTGGGTGCTTGGCCTTTTGTTTTCGTTCTGCTATTTTAATTTATGAGTCAGAAAGTCCCTAGACATAGGTCCTCATTTAAAGAAAAGAAAGAAAAAAAGGCAGATTATCAGTGATGTTATTTTAAAGCAAATGCAGTTGTTAAATGACAATATTGTGGTGGTTTCTTACAGTTTATTTACACACCTACCAAAGATGTCCGTATGTCACATCAGACGTCAGTTTCGATGGTCAGTATGCTGTCTCGAAGCAGGCAGTGCCTGGCGCCTAGACACTGGATGCTGTCACTCCAGTTGTGCTTGTTGCTGCAGAGTATTTAGATCTGTCTAACAATGTTGTTCTGCCCTGCTACGGTTGACCTGTCCTGCTTTTGCTCTCTGCCCTAGGGATGCCACTGTTGGTCCCTGGATTCCTCTGGTTTGGCTTAGGGTGAGTGTGTGTTAGCGTGTTAGTTCGGTTCAGGAGCCCGCTTTTGAAGCGTGTCCCTCACCATGTTTTGGTTCACTTTGCTGGGTGATCTTGGGGAAGGGAGCTGGATTCCTTTCACATGAAGTCAGACTGTTCTGCAGGAGGGCTTTTGACACCTACCATGAACACAGACCGTGTTAGAGCTGGCTTGAAGCGAAACGTACAAATCCTGCCACGCCAACATGGGTAGCGTAAATGCTGCGTCCTCAGCATCAACTGTTTCCCTCTCTGTGGATGTGCTTCTCTGGCACTGCGTTACCTGCTGAGGTAGATGTTGGAACAACTACAGCAAGGGCAGAGGCAGGCACCCAGAGCTTGCCTTTCCTCTTGACGTGAGACGCACCCTCGTAAGTAGTTGCTCACAGTGTAACACGCTGGTGAGGTGGCTCTCCCTGCAAGTGGCAGTCTCATTTTTCATCTAATCTTTTTCTCATTTTCCTGCCTGTCGCTTGGCTTCCCTCAGTGCTTCTCCTCTTTCTGCTTCCAAACCACTTTTCCTTCCCCTCGCTTCCTGTTAGCCACCATCTCTTCCCTAGGACCTTGCTCTCAACCATAACATCTCAGTCCCAAGAGGTCATTTAAGTGTCTCTGTGCAGTCTGTCTTCCATGAAGAAGTGTTTGCCTCCACTGTTTTTAAAGCTGTTTCCTGATGGAATCTTTTCCAGTGCTTCGCCACCCTTCCATCATTATTTTTTTAATGTTCTTGCCTCCCCTCCTCCAGTGTTTAACTTGAACCTTTCCTGTGCTCATTTTAAGCTCATTAGGACTTGCCCTATCTGGAGCTGACTGAAGAGACAATTCCCTTCTCCTTGTAGTAGTCTTCCAATGCAACAGCTATCCCTTAACTGCTTGGATTTTTTTTCCCCTGTACTAACAACTAGCTTGTCCTTCCCACTTCCCCATAAATCACATTTTCTAGACTACTTTGCCATTACTGTTTCCTAGACCCTCTCTGGTGGGTCCACACCTTTCCTAGGTATTCAGACATGAACAGAGTAGAGTGGAAGGATTTTTTTTTTTTTGAGTTGAATGAGTTACGCTCAGGTTTTGCACTCCAATGCTGCTTTTTTTTTTTTTTTTTTTTAATTTTCTATCTCAGTAATGTTTGTCTTTTCTTTCAACAGCATGGTATTTGTCTCTTGTGATCCGCTGTAATCTGCTGCCTTGTTGTTGTATTCCTGTATTTGATGTTTACTGCCTGCGGGCAGTATCTTGTTCATAACCTGCTACATTGCACTCTGTCCTTCCAGATCACTGCTTTATCTTGACGATGATATATTTAACCTTTGTTTCTCACATCCTGAGCTAATACTTATTCTTAATGTATGTGTAGTCTGATACAATATCTCGGGGCAGTTTCAAAGCCTTACTAAAGGAAAGATGTGACATCTGTAGTTTCTCTCCTGCCTATCTGGAAGGCCTGTCACAGGGGGTTAGCAATGTGATTTAACAAATCTCTTTTGGCTACTGGTTACCTTCCAGGTGCTGCTAATTAATTTGCTCTGGATTGTTTTCCCTGGGAATCTGAAGTTAAACTGACTCATTGGGTCTTTAAAATCCTTACCTGTTGGGTCTTTGTTGTTGTTGTTTGGTTTTTTCCCCTTGCGCACACATGCATACGCTTTCATTCATATTCTCTCTCTCCTTCCTTCCCCCTGAAATCTTACCTGTCACTGCTATTATTTATGCTAATCACTGCTGGCATTTGACCCTCTCAGTGAAGACTCATGTCTTCATGGCACATGAAGACGCATGATAGCTCTCTGGATGTCATCTCGCATCAGTTTTTCTGTGTTGACTAGGGCAGCAAGGCTTTTGTTGCTCTTAAATATATTGATTAAAAGGATTTCTTTTGTTGCTAGCATTTTTTTTTTTAAATTTGCATTATAATTCTCTCTCAACCATGCTGATTTTCATACCTATGTACTCATGCAGATTTTGCACTTGCTGCTAGCAATTTGACCATGTTCTCACATTCCGTGTCTGTGTTGACAAATAACTCTGGTGGTACAACTTCCCTGTTAATTTTTACAGGGCGCAAGCGCAGATTATCCTGTTGTATTGTTTCTTGGAGGAACTGCTGCTGCTTTCTTGTCTCTCCTCTTCGTAGTGTTTTGTGTGAGGTCTCTTCTCTACTTGAGTGTGTTCACTTTTGTCTTCGTTAACATTTATGACCTCCCTCTCCTCCCATTTCATGAGGTTTAGTGAACTAGTCTTCTAAACTGCGCTCCATTTGTCTAGAAACAAATATAAAGGATCTGCTGCCTTCTGTATTTTCTCTCTTTTTTTTTTTTTTTAATTAAAAAATCGCTGATTTTGAAATAAAAGAAGTGTGAGGCTAAACAACAGTAAAGCTTCATGTCGATTCACGGGCCTTCGCTCCTGGTACCACGTGACTGTCAAGATACCATGTGTTGACAGATGCCCGTTTCAGGCTTTTCTGTTTTATTTCCGAGTTGCTAGCTGTTTGAGATTTAGATTTGAGATATCAAACAAATAACCTTGGTGTTGCTAGATATTCTTTAGTGGCTTCATCGTTGTTTAAACTGATTAGCCCTGCCTTGTTTTTGCAACGCTTCAGGCCCTGCCCGCTGCCCATTGTGCGTTGTCTGTCATGGTCCCAGTGCCAGCGGATCTACCACGGTGGGAAACATCAATTGAAAACATGAAGAGAGGGTGTGCTTTCAGATTTACAGTTACTGTACATCTCCATTTATGGGCCGTAGAAACCAGAAGTTGTTCCGTAAGTTGTCAATGCTGTGTGAAGTGCACGTGCTGGACCCAAGCTCTTTTAACCATGGGTTTAGGCCCAAGATTTATTTCCACTGTTTGTTCCGGCAATGAAATGCAAAATTTTTAACAAACCCACTTCATTATAAAGATCAATTGTGTGACTTGAGTGACCTCAGCAATTAACTGTAAATGCCTCCCCTTGCTGTTTTTGCTCTCTGCTCCCGAGAGAGAACTGAGCCTTTGCACATTCACCCTTGGTGACGCCAGTGAGGCTAAAAGCTTACCCTTGACTTTCTTCAAATCCAGGGTGAGGGAAAGAGGCAGAAGAAGTGCTCCCATCCCGATACGGGAAGCCAATCCGTGCAGAGTTTCCTTTGAACTAAACCTGCAACATGTGCTGCCACTCTTTCAAAAGAAAGGGATCTGGTTGTCCTGATCAGGGTCTTAAGAGCTAGGAATATAAAGATTTTGAAACTTTAAGGGATTATTATGTAGTCCATTGAGCATAAGAGGGGTTTGTGCAGTAATACATATCTGTATGTATAAATTTACGTAGTTATTTTCATCCTTGGCAGCCACTAGGCACTCAAAGTTGCATGAAATACACGTTAATGCTGGATGTCTTGCACAGATTTAATAAAGATCTTTTTTTCCCCAAAAAATCCACTCTGGCTTTTATTTCTAGCTGGTGAGATAAGAGAAGTCACAGCTGCAGCATGAAGAGGATCCTGAACAGAATGGGTGACAGTGGCATGAGAGAGCAGGAAGAGAGGGGTTGTGAGCAGAGCTGCACCTCCTGAGGGTTGAAACCCTGCGGGTTTCCTCCGGTGGGGCGAGGTTACCGAGAATGGGCAAGTGGAGAGGCAGGATGTAACGTGGTAGACAGACATTATCCTCCCAGTGAAGGTAAATGAGAAGGATGATACCATGAAAAGATGGGAAGATATCATCTTCATTGCCCACTGTTTGTAGTGTGTGTTTAATTGCCTGCAAACTTCCAACTGTGCTAATGAAGCAGGTACCCAAAAACGCCGGTCAGGGTTTAATAGAATAATAAAGTAGGCAAGGCTTTGCCAGTTTGTCCAGATCACAAAATGCTCTTTTAGCCTTCTGTCTCCTTTTCTCCTGTTTGCACTAGCATCTTCAGCCTAATAAGACTTACTGTGATTTTTGATGTGAATTTATTGGCAGCCCTTCCTATCCTGTACCTAATTAAAGAGCAGTTGTAGCAAACTAATTCACTGAGCATATTGACACATGCACCCAGACACACCTAGAGAGCTCTGGTCTCGCCAGGGTTGGCAAGTGGTCCTGTCTGTAACCTCGGGGTTCCGCTGTTGCTCTACACAGATGAGCAATCAATATTACGTGGCACCAGAAAATGAGGGCTGGAGTGCTTTTAGAAGAAAGTAGGAAGTAGGCTACTTGGCTTTTTTTTTTTTTTCCCCCTAGCTCAGTAAAAAGGCTGTCCTTGGCGAGTAATCTTCTGCTGTGGGACAATGAGTAAGATGTGATGGGAGTTTGGAAGACTCAGGATCTCTTCCACATTCTACTGAAAAAACTTTCCGTGTGCCTTGGTTGAATCTTTGAGTCTGTTGTGCGGGCACTTTTTTATTGCTGGTTTCATGTTTTACAGTGTAGCAGATCTTAATTTTATTGTTCATTGGAAGCCGAATAGTCTCGGCCAAGAAAACACTGCTACTGGCAGAGAAAATGCTTAATCTATTTATTGGGATTCAGACCTGGATTTATTTATTTTTTTTATCCTTAGCAAATATCTGGGATTTGGTTTGTTTCTTTCTTTAATCCGTCTTCCTTCCAAATTTGTGATATATTCTGTGCCAACATACTTACAGAAATAGCCACAGACCAGCGTCAGACCTATTTGCCTTTTAATGTTCTTCAGTAAAATGATTGCTTAACTTTTCAGCTCTGGGCAGATTATCTAGCAGTATTTGAAAACTCTAGTTTAAAATGTAAGACGCAAATCCCATGGTTTATGTGTTCGGAAGATACTGACAGGTGTTCTCTGAAATAACTTTTTTGTTCCTGTCTGATTAATTTCCTTTTTCTGTAAATTTGGAACCTCTCAATATTTGCATGTATATATATGTATATTAATTTCTTCTGTTACAAAAGAAAATCTCCATCGTTTTTGTGAGGGAGGGGAAGTTAGAAAGTAGACGAGCAGGAGTTCTGCATGTCTTCCTCTCCCCTCTGCAGACACTATGGGAAGTCGTGGGCTGTGCTCTCAACTTTCCTGGACATGCAATAAAGCAAGACTTCATATTATCCATGTGAATGAAATAATAACTAATCCTCACGTCTTCCTGTTCTCATACTCCCACAATTCTGTCATCCATACAGGTATAGTTTGACTCTGTACCTGCCCACTGTATTCATGTTTTCAAGCTTGCATTTATGCGAAATGTCCAAAATCGGTGTTAGCATAATGTTTTATTTGTTCTTTTTGTCTCCCTCGACTTCTGGTCCTTTTGTTAGTCGACAGAAACTCTACTGTCACTCCGTTATCCCATACAAGTATTAAGCTGCTCTGGCCTGTGTGACTTGAGGCATCCTTCCCATAAAACGTATTCTAAAATGTGGTACTGTGCAAATAACTGTGCAAGTTCACAACGAATGCAATGCAATGTATATGAAAAGCGTTATTGAGCAATTATGCGTGTCGGAATGCTGGGGCCAGGAATCAGCAGCATAAAGAGCCATCTTGCTTTCTCTGACTTTAAAAGGGTTGAGTAAAAAATGGTTTTGTCCTCAGTACTTCTGCATTTCTCTTCTCAAAATTAGGCATCGTGCTCGTGAGAAATGAACAGCGCTCGTATTTTCTGATTTTTGAAGACACGTCCGAATCAATCGGCGGAGGCAGATGGTTGAAGGAACAAAAATACCCACGATTACCCCAGCTTTATTTTGAGGGAGATACGCAGTGAGAACCCCGGGCTCCCTCGGGGAGGTGGCTGGGCAGCAGCGCAGGCCTTCCCTGTGGTTCTGGTGTGCTAACGTCTGCGTACGGATAGGCATAAATTGGTGGCAAACAAAGAAAAAAAATGAGCAGCGTAGGCCTTGGAGAACCACAGTTATATAAAGGGGAACGATGAAACATTATTTATGAAGTGGGTATTTTGAAGGGCTGTTACCGCAACACTTTTGATATAAAGAAAGGTACATTTGAATTGGAAGCGATTTGGTGTAGAAACCTACTCAGTGACTCAGACCTGAGGGGAAGCAGAGCTAGTGCAGCCCAGCACACTTTTGAGCGCTTGCATGGTATCTGCTTCAGACTGAAGCTGAATTTTCATCAGTTAACCCAGGAGTGGAAGATACTAGCACCCTCTTCCAACACGGCTCCCATGAGCATCCGTTAGCGTGGTGCGTATTCCAGTGTGGGTATCCTCATCACCGGTGCGATTGCACCCAAACAGAGGTTGATTATTGGTAGTTTCCTGGATGTTGTACAGATTCTGCCCAGTTCCTGTATCATACTACCGTTGCAGTAACAACGTGTTTACTAAGTGCTTCAGTTCATGAGATGTGCAACAGCTTGAGTTCTCATGGCTTTGCAAGATGCTTTATCTTCTTTCTAGAATAAATTTCTTTGCCTAATTTGGAGATTTATAAAAACATCTAATGAATCAGGTTGACACAAAGATTGCTGTGTAATTAGAAAACCTAGGCATTTTGCTCTTTTGTGTTCTTAGCTTAAAATTGCGCTGTCATGTACAAAATTTGGTTTCATCTGTACAGCATTGTTGGGGAAAACTGTAGTTGGAATAAGATTATTCTTGATCTCATGCCTCGTAAAAGTAAAACAGTAGCTCGGATTTGTGTGCAGGACCATTTTCATATGGAACAGTTGATTAATTTGAACAGTGACTGCAGGAAAATATCATGTCTTTTAAATAATCTCATTCTTATTGCCCCTTCCAAATGCTGTAGGTACATCAAAGCTAAATGTCAGTAGATAAAATTTTGTGGTAACTTCTCCTACTTAGTATTCGTGTTCCATGCTGTAAGCTACAGTATCTTCCCTTATTCCCTGTGGTCCTTAGCAGCCAACACCATTATAGCGAACATCAAAAAATTGATAACCTGAAAGATTAAATATTACCATGTTCCATTTTAAAATTGGGTAGTGGAACTGGGGTCTTGAGTTAATATCAAGATTAGAGGGATTTATTTAATTGTAGCTTATGCTTAATACTCAGATTTCCAATATTCCATTAACTGGTTTCTGCTAGATTGCCATATTATAAAAAGAAAGATATATTAAAGAAAAAAATTGGTTTAATAGAGTCCAAAAGTTGATCATCTGTTCTATGTCCTTGGACATCCTGTGCTGTATGGGTTTTAGCTAGTATAGGAGATAGGATGTATCTTTATATAAATCTACTGCTGCTGAATCATGATATAAATTTATTGCTGAAACTCATTTAATAGTTCAGGCTCACATACACACTTAAAACACTGACCCACAGCTCCCAGGACTGAAAATGAGAGTATTTGTGCTTGGAGAACAAAAACCAGACACTGTAGTTGGGAGATACACCTTATCTGTGGGTTGGGAATAGGTTGGGCATCTGCGAAACATGAGGAAAGAGCTAGATGAGCAAGTAAACAAAGTAAGGAGAGCAAATAATAAACTCTAACAACTTGTTGCTTTAAATTTCTGCCCTTTTTGGATTATGAGATACAGCTTCCAGCTTTAGTAGTGGTTTTTTTTAGTTGTTGCTACCTTTTTTCTACTCCGGGTTGGTACGTAACAGTGCTGTAGTGGAATGCATGTCTCTTGACCTAAACAGTTTGTTAGAAGTATTAACAGAATGGCAAACACAAACCTGGTTTCCGTAGATTGTAGGCTGCCTTTAAAATGCTAGTATTTTGGAAAAAGGCTGTGAGCTTTTTGTGAGAGGGGACACTTCCCCCCCCACCCCCCCAAGCAATGCCCTTGTTTAGTTTCATTTGAATAGAATACCAGTAAATAGCTTGCAAATGCAAACATGATGCTTGTGTTCTTGCTCATCCCTACAATTTGAGGAAGAACTCTTCTGGGTAAGACCCCACCTACATATCATTGTGTGCCAGAGCACTTGTTTACCAAAGTGGGTTTGTTCACCCCAGCCTGTATTTGCAATTCTGGTAGAAACGTGCTGTAGCTGGGATTCAGGAGGCTGAATTAAGAAACATCCATGCAGAATTACTACTTGGAGAGGTTGTTTTTTTCTTTTATACTTAGCTTAGCTTTGGTATACCTTCCTGCACAAACTGCTCAGATCTCCTGCAAACACGGATACTTGACCTGTTTTATAGAACTGTGTTTATAAGCTGAATTCCAAAGAGTCTTTGCTAAAAGCAAAATGCAGGTCTTGCCGTGCTATCAGTTGGAAGTCTTTTCAGCAATTTATACTTTATGAGCTGGATTGGATACCTTCAGCTTCACGGTGTTTAACAGTGCAGTGATTCATTACTGTCTTGTATCCATGTCTGCTGAAACTAGTTCCAGAACATGTTGGCATATACCAATAAACCGTATATTTGACATGTCAAACACATCTGTTGCTATATATCTATAAAGCAGCCAGTTATCTTTGTCCTTTTGTTATATATGTATTCACCTTTACTGGACTTGCTGGTAAGTCAGGACCCATGAATTTCTTTTTCCTTGTGTTCTTGGAACCCATGTAAATGTTCCCTGCTTCCATGTAAGCAAGTGGAGGTGGCTTGAGGCAGCATCTACACTGTGCATCTGTAAGGTAACTGAAAACTGAGGTGACCTAGGAGAGTTTAGCATTCATACTATTACTCTGCTTCTGGGAGCTGGACTAGCTTGGGGAGATTCTGGTTGGGTACCTGCTCCAGACTGCACACTTGCAGGGAGGGAGGGTAGGTGCAGGGCAAAAAGAGACCTGGGACCAGTGGGCAGTGAATGGTGGTGTATGTCCACATGCTCTCAGTTGGCGGTGCTTCTCCTACTGATACGGCTGCAGTTGGATATCTCCTGGTGGAACCCTGCCAGCTACTGCACCGATAAGTAAACAGGATGTCAAGAGCAGGGTTTGGGTCAGAAGCGAGCTTTGTCAGACAGTTCGTGTGCACCTCACCCTTCACTTTAAATGCCTTGCACGATAAGAAATTTTTAGAAACTAATCTTAACGTTGTTTGCTTTATAATAAAATACATGATTCAACTTGTCCTAACTGAAAAAAATACTCCAAAATGACTGATATGGCAATAATAATACATTTTGGTGTATGCATGAGGGAAATAAACAACTTGAGGAGGATGAAATGAGGAAAATAGAGATGCATATATGGGAAAAGCAGATATGATATTTCACTGCCTGATACTGATTTTTTTATCCTGAAATTCCATCATGCATTTTCTACCAAAAATTGCCCGCCTATATCAAATTAACCCAGGCGGTTGTTAGTTACAGCAGCATTATACAAAAGGAATGATTTTTTCTAAATACATTTATGAAAATATACAGAGGCTTCAAGTATATGAGCAGAACTCTTGCATTAAAGGAAAAAAGGCTAACCCATGGCCTTACTTTTCATGTTTTCAATTTTCCTTCTTTTAAAAGCCCGTCCAATGCTTGTGACAGTAAATTGGTTTGCATGTGTGTGTGTTCTTAAACACTCCTGTGTTGGGCTAACACATGAAACTGGTTATGGTATGGATTATATGTTGGTATCAAGCTGATGAGGGCTGTCTGTGCTGTGTCTGAGGTACATACAGCTTTTCTACTGGCATGAATCACACGGGCTTCCTCCCCACCACCACTCAGCCCATTATGCTCCACTTGCTACCTCCAGATCCTTATGCATATCAAGTATGTCCCCCCAATGAGGTGATCGCCAGGTCCGTAGTTTGTCCACGGTTGTTGATTGAAACAGATTCCTTCTGACTGTAAAAGACTGCACGGGGTGTAACTGAGCATGCAATATATGTAGTACAGCCAGAAATCCCGACCTTGTAAGAGAGCAGCTCAGAATATAGCAATCCCTGTGTCTCAGGGAATGAAAATTCTTTGAAGTGGAGTAAAATCTGGGTTACAAAGGTGGCCTCTGTGAGAAAAAAGGGAGGCATCCCTAGGAAAAGTGTCTGGCACTGTGTGAGGAATGAGGGCTACGCTTGGACAGAGATAGGATCTGTAAAACCTGCTTTAAGCTTTCTCTAGAGATGCCTGTTCTCTGTCTGCCTGGAGGTGGTACCAGGACAGAACCTGAACTGTTTGCATTTGTTCTGGATACCCATCAGACAAGCAAGAGTCGCCGTTCAGCCCACACTGTAGATGTTAAGAAGTCCCATATAGGCCTGCTGAACGTTCAGAGAGCAGATACTGCTTCTAGGAAGGACCAGATACATGTGCAGTGCGTTGGCCAATATGAATGTCAACGCGCTTAAGGCATAGGTGCCACTGAACTCCTTCTTAGTAGGACTTTTCCATGTGACTGAGAGTATTTGCTGGTTACTACAGTTGTTCTTGCCCAGAGAGAAACTCTCAGCTATTGGCTTCATCATCCCAGCGTGTAAAGGCATTGCTAGGTAGACTGAAAGCTTAATGTATTTTTAACAAAAGACGTAATTGCTCTGAAGAGCACTGGCAGGGAATCTTCATTTCCAAGGTATGCAGCAACGTACTTGGCATACACGTTCCCCTAGGTAGGGATAAACTTGCCTTTTTAATCTTTCAGCTTTGTCTATTTTTCCTTAATTCCTTGTGACACCGTGGCTTTTGGCACAATGCTTGCTAATGCTTGCTAGTGTGCGAGTGTTCATCTTTAGCATATGCTTCAATTGATTTAAACCAGTTTTCTTCTTAGCTCCTGTGAAGAATTTCTTTGATGTGGTGCTGCTGTCATGTGAAATGATGCAATTTATTACAGTTTTTTCTATAGTTTCCCATTATTTTGGTTTGGGGTGTTTGCTGTGCTAAGTGTGAGGCCCTGTATTGTTGTTGCAGATCCTGATTTTGATGTTCACCAGCCTCTGTGCTGCAGGACATTCTTACTGTAACACGTGGATTGTCATCTTTGTGTCTGGGATGCTCGAAAACTGTCAGTTCACTGCGAATGTCGTTCAGGGTTGGGAAGCCTCGTTTTACTCGCCAAGTCCCGATGCTTTGTCAAGAGCAAATACTGAATCTTTCAATCATACTTGTTTAGGTGGCTCATGATAGTTTTGGGTGGGTTGGTTGGTTTGCTTGGGAGTAGGAGCTGAAGTATATGTTTGCAAGGAGTCGGTCTTTTAAGTATTCATTTCATTCCTTCAAACTGAAAGACTGTAATCTGAAGACATTCTGTAGTTGATCTAGCCTACAAAAAGCGAGCAGGTAAAAAAATGTTTCCCCAGCGCAGCTCATGTAAAACTGAACCATTATTCAGACTTCTCTAATAAGCACAGGCAGCAACTATGAAAATGAGTTAAAGGAAAGCTATTAATATGCATACATGCATTAAGTGTTACAAAACCAGCTTCGGTAAAGAACAGTTACCTGGTGACACTGTTGCTTGCATGTGCACTGTGAGGTTTAAATCTTGTCCAGCTGGCATTTCTTAAACAGTTTTAACTTTCAGGCTTTCAGCTACATCGCTTTCCCACTGTGGGTCTTCTCTTATTTGACTTTGTCCTCAGTAGCCCGTGTTTTCTGGTAACGTGTCCAGGGAGTCAACCAGAAGTTTTTTCTCCGGTACGTAGCTCTTGGGTGTCACGCTTTGCAGTGCTGAGTGCCTGGTCCCAACTGGCCCGTTCCCAAGCTTCTTCAAAGTCCTGTTCCTAAGCAGGCAGTGGGGTATGAACATGGATTAATTCACCTCCAAGCAAGAGGCTGGGAAGCAGTGTGAGAGTGATTGACTGAAACGGGCTGGTGCATATCTGTCCTCATACGTTTTATGGGGTCTTTGTGGCTGCCAGAATCCCGGGTGTTAGACAATATTTGCCCTGAGATGCTGTGCCTGTGTCATTGTGAGGCACATCCATGAGGCACATCCTCACATCCTGAGGCTTTCCGAAGGGTGATGTCCTCAGACTGCTCAGTGCTGTGTAGGTGGATGTAACCTGCTTAGTGTTGGGTTATTTGATTAAAACAATTGACACATGCAAAGTTAACTACAAGAAGCCTTTAAAAGCTCATCAAGCATATCTGTAAATGAGGATCTATTTAAATTTTAGGACCTTAACAGTGTTTTGCATAGTGTGATGCGCTAGACAGATGAACATGCTGTGCAGTTCATTCAGGCAAATTACAGTTTAAGGATATGTACCATGTTGCTGCTTTCTAATTATTTAAATTGAGCAGAGCTCCAGAAAAGTGAGAGGAACTGCATAAAAATAACCGGTTGACAGCTCAGTCTTCAGGGAGCTTTTAACTGTGAGGAAGGACAACTAGCTGCTCTTTAGTCAAAGGGCTTTGGACTGTGTAGCCAGGTTGACAGAGTTAAATTATCTCTAGACCAGGGTTATCTTCTCTGCTTTCCTGGGTTGAGGCCCTTGTACTTACTGTAAATGAGCTCCATTCAACTGCTGTGCTGACAAGTGAATGATTAACTGAAAACTATCAACCAGAAGGAAGGAAGATGAACACTGCTAAAGAACTGTGAAGTAAAATCACTCTTGAATACAGATTACCTGATTAAATTATTTGCCAGTAAGTTATTCTAACTGACTGAAGTTCCAAAGCGTTGCGCTTGCCGGTTCACAGTGAGAAGTGCTAACGACGCTTCTTTAAAACCTCTCTATGAATGTAAGGCAGATAGCTTGCCCGGTCTGAATAAGCAAGAGTAGGCAGCTGTTGCTAGATCCAGAGTCTCTGGATCTAGCAATACTTATCCCAAAATACAAAGCTCTGAAATCAGGAAAGAGCAGGTTAGGATGGGAAAATTCCCCATTTCTTCCTGTGTGAACTCTACTGAAATGGAAGCTTGCGATCTAGTTGACTTGCAGCTTGTGTATACAGAGTTACAACACGCTAATCCAAACACTAGCGTACTTTAAATAATGCCAGGCTGTTTCTCTGGCTTGTTTTAGGAGTGTGCTTGGATGACTGTCAGTGTCTGACACAGGAATACTTCCGCAGCAGGAGTGTTCAGAAACAGGATCTCATGAATCGTTACTTGCCCAGATACTTGCCAATACCTGTGACTGTTGAAACGAGCATCGTCATGTCTCGTCAGGCCCAAATACAGGTCTTGTGAAGACATGCTTGTAGGATGTGGGGCTTCTCTGTAATCAATAGAACAATTTCTTGATGTAAAACCCTGTGGGGTTTCAGGGGCACCTCGGTGTTACTGGTTAAGATGGTGGAATGGGCTATGGTATTTTACAGATTCACAGTGTTAGGGGTTGGAAGGGCCCTCTAAAGATCATCTAGTCCAACCCCCTTGCCAGAGCAGGAGCACCTAGAGCAGATCACACAGGAACAGGGCCAGGCAGCTTTTGAAAGTCTCCAGGGAAGGAGACTCCCCCACCTCTCTGGGCAGCCTGTCCCAGTGCTCTGTCACCCTCACAGGGAAGAAGGGTTTCCTCATGTTCAGGCTGAACCTTCTGTTTTCCAGTTTACGGCCACTGCCCCTAGTCCTGTCCCTGGACACCACTAAGAAGAGCCTGGCCCCATCCTCCTGACACCCACCCTTTAGATATTGATAAGCATTGATAAGATCCCCCCTCAGCCTCCTCTTCTCCAAGCTGAACAGCCCCAGCTCTCTCAGCCTTTCCTCACATGGAAGGTGCTCCAGGCCCTTCATCATCTCAGTGGCCCTGCACTTGCTCGTTTTTCACATGACACTTGAAATCCCGAGAATCACTTCAGGTGTTTATATGGAGGAAGCTGAAATGACATAGGCTTTCACCTCATCCTGAGTGTTACCGTCCACATTAGACATTCTTTGCTCTGAGCCCTTGCCTGAATGGTGAAGATAGGCGTTTAGAGACCGTAGCCCATCCTCGATAAACACGAGGCTTTAACATAAATGGGTGCCATGGTCTGTTCTCTTCAACCGATGCCGTGGTCTGTTCTCTTCAACCGAATCCACGCCAAGTCCCGGCTGTCGAGCGCTTCCAGATCTAGTTAGCAGAGCGGAAGTGGTGCTGCCACTGAAAGTGATTTTTTTTTTTCAGAAAATAATTGTTAATAATAATTCCTGGGGTTTGTTATTATTTTTAGCAGAGCGGCGACTTCCACGGTGCCGATTTGCAGGCGTTTCTGCCGGGAGCCGCCCAGCAGAGGCGGCTGAGCCCTAGCAGCGGGGACGGGGAAAAGCGGGAAGTTGTACTTCAAAAGGCCCTTCTCCCCCACGGCTCCGGCCCACAGCCCGGGACCAGACGGGGCCGGGGAGGAGCTGCGCGGGCAGCCCGGGCCGCGCCACGCCCGGGCCGCAGCCTGGCGCCGCGGGGGCGGAGGGGCGCGGGAGGCCGGCCGGCCGCGGGCCTCAGGGGCGCCTCCGCGCGCCGCCGGCGGGCTCGAGCCCGCGCTGGGTGTTCCCTGGGAGGGACTGAACCGGGGCTTCGCCCTCCCCCGCACGTGCCGGGGGCCGCGCGGCGCGGCGCTGAGGCGAGGCGCGGGCCGGGGGCCTGCGGGGCGGCCTTCCCCGCCTCTCCTCGGCGGAGCCGCCTTTTCTTCGCCCTGTGAGCCGCCTGTGCGTGAGCCTGCGGGTTGCCGGGCGCGGGGCAGTGGGACTGCCGCCGAGCCCCAACGGGTGGGTGGGGGGACGGGCAGCGCCGCCGCTGGAGCGGGGAGGGCCGGGAATGCGAGAAATTTGTAACTTCCTCAAACCCAGGGAGCCGAGCGTAGCCGCCGGGGCGGCGGTGAGCAGCGCGGTTTCCTCCCCGAACTGCGCGGGGAGCCGGCCGTCCCGCTTGCGCGGTAGGGCGGGTGCGGGTCCCGGTCCCCGGTAGTTGCTCGCCAGTCGCTGGGCCGAGGGGTGGGAATGCCCAGAGGGAGCTGGCGGTTTGGGGGGTGGAGAATACGCACCTGCGGCAGAACACGCACCGAGGCGTCGTCCTGAAAAGGGAAAGCTTTTTAGGCAGTGCTGGCTTGCAGGGATTCGGGTACCCTGGAGGAATTTAATTTCGTGAAGGTTAATTAAGAGGCAGCTGTAAAGCATTAAGGGTGAAGCTTTTCTGACAGCTCGTCTCTTTTTTTTTTTTTTTAAATATTTCTGTGAATTTCCCCCTTGAGCAGTTCTTGACCGTGTAACTGTTGCGCTGCTAGAGCTGAGTAGTTTTGCCCTATGGAATGTTCGTTTGTTATTCCCCTTTAAACTGAAGGTAGGTTTTGGTGCTGGTGCTGCGTTTTGTTCAACACAGTACTGCCGGTACGGTTCTTCCAGTTATTTGGCACGGAGGGCTTCTGCAAGTATCACTTGTTGCAGTATCCTTGTGGCTAATTTTTTTGTATAACTCCTTTCAAACGCGTATGAAGCGTTTATAGACTCATGCAGAATGAATCTGTGTTTTTAAAGGCCGCTGTTATTCCATTTTGGGTTCCTTTAATGTCTGTGGTGTTCCAGTCTGCATGTCTAAATACAGTTGTGGTGGGGGTCTTTTTGTCTTCACCTGCACAGCAGTTTCTTCAGTGACTGCAATGCAAACTAATGATAAAAAAGGTATGTGTGTGTGGAGGAGCATTTTCCTGAAGGCTTTAAAGATACTTCAGATTTCAGGAAAATATGTTACCAACTTTTGGAAAACGTTTTGGAATGTTCACTGTTAAGGTCAAGGTGGTCTTTGTGCGTGGTATTTCTAATAACTTAAAGCTAGAAAACTGACCAATTTCTTAAAAGATACTTTGCGATACTCATTCAGGTCAGAAATAGAGCGTGTTTAACTTGCACATGTCAGAAGTACTGGTTGTTTTCGAACCCTGACAATTTTAAAGCTGAAGTAGTAGTCGCTAGTGGTTACAGGGTGATGATGAATTGTGTTAAAATTGCTGCTTTCCAATCTTAATTCCCACCTTTGATTGCAAATTGCAGCCTCACCACATCGGACGTTATTGCACCAAATTCTGCTATAAACAACTGTTCTCTGAATCCTTATAGAATTAAAATGCCTTCTTATTCTCTGCAGCGCTAAAATATGTGGGAGGTCAATGTATGCTGTTACCTGCAGGAGTTTGTAAACTGTCCTTGAAGAATGGAAGTAAAATACTAGCTGTAGTTGCAGTGCTGTAACATGAGGAATCAAGTGGTGGGGAACTGGGCATGTGATTTGGGTATTGCTAAAGGCTCTTTCTCTTACTTGCTTTTTATATTCCGATATTTAAGTTGTCTTTTCATTATCCATCGGCTTTATGGTTCTAGGCAGCTATGAATTCTGTAGAGCACGGACTTCAAAAGTGTGTTTTCTGGATTGTGAACTGTACCTTGGATTTATTTTAACATCCAGATATATTCTGTTGTATGGATTTTACTCTTTTGCCAGTTACAGTACCTAAAATGCTGCAACTTTCTCCGTTTTTGATTCATTAGCAATAACACCAACCTTAAACACAGCAGAAATCTGATCTATTTAGGGGAAGAACAGTTGGTGACTTTTGTTGAAGGTCACGTAAAAAAATGGGCAGTATATCCAGAATTTAAATTTGGGGTTCTCTCAGTTAATCCTCATCAAGAGGTGCAAAATGAGGCTGGGATTATTTGCTTTGTGTTTACTGAAGCCTGACTGCCCTCTTATGTAGAATTGACAATGTTGCAAGTGGCTGGTATCAAGCTGTCTCTAAGACCTCTTGAAAGTAGCTCACAGTGCTGTTGCTACAGCTTTTCACCTGTGCTATCCTTAGGCGTGGACATTTAACTAATTGGAGCTGGTGTGTAGGAAGGCTGAGGAAGCACACCAAGACGTGCAGGTAGAAAGTGTAACGCAAATGTTATTTTTCTTATGTGCTCTGCTGTTTGTGTAAGTCATCATCTGAGGGTTGCAGTGACGTTTTCAGATAATGTGAACGCTGGCTAAAGATGAAATTACTATGACCTGTGTTCAGGATTAAAAGACAGCTGCCTTTTATTGGCAGTATTTGTTCTTTTGACCCATTTTATTACTCAGGGTTTGCTTACAAGAGTAAAGAACCTGTGTTCTGTCATGCAGTAAACATGAATGCAAATAGGTCCAGTCCAAGCCACAAATCTTGTTATATAGCAGCTAGAGTAATTTACTGGAGTTTATTTTGGGAGGTGGGGCAGAAGGGATGTTCTTGGGTGCAGTAGAATCGTGGCAAGTAAATGTCTGCATGACTTCTCCAAAGTACATTTGATGGAGACAAAAAAAGACTAGTTCCTTATTTCTCTCCCTCAGTTTCACTTTAGCTGCTCTCCTTTTCTACAAGTAGAAAGAATCAGTGGAATTGGACTTTGCCCACATAGCTGCAGAACAGCAGTTTGCTTTCCACGGTGGTGCTACTAGAGATTTAAAAAAACCCCAAGGTGGGTGTGTAAACAGGGAGCAGGCCTTTTACTTTACACCAATGGCTGAATTCTCAATTCTTCTCTCAAATTGCAGTTACAAGGGAGTGTGGAGATAAACCGAGGATTGGCCAGAATATTTTGATTAGTGGTCTCCTTTTTCTTCAGCTGCAATATTTATAGGGGTCTACACTGGTGTTCAGTGTTCTCGTATTAGAAATGGTATGTATGTAGTATTTTAAAGCATGGCCTATGTGAAACCTGTTTTCTTCAGAACCTATTCATTCAACAGCTTCCGACCATCCACCTCTCTTTACAGATTAGCAATCTGTGTTCTGCTTTGACTCTTTCTGAAGCATGTGAATTCTCCTACAGTCCCTGACATCCTGTAGTTCTGTTGCACTGGGTTCTGAATACCTTGCCTCCCATTTCCTATGTGTCAGCTGTTTGTCTGCTACCAAGAAAGTGGGAGACTGTTTCATCATACGGCGGTTGAGGAAAAGCTGACTTTCTGGGCTTTCTCAAAGATTGTGTAATGTCCAGTGATATGTTGAGTCATTACCAGGATATTTGTGGAGAAGACTGAGGAAGTGATGAAAAGTATGCCAAAGATGATACTTTAGAGAAAGTAAGAGGAAATGGAATAATGTTTATAGCAAGTAATAGGCCCGTATCCTGTACCTTACTTTCTGTTTGTGCAGGTTCCTTCTGTAACTGGAATTGCACTCAGGTGAGATTTTCAGCAGCTGGTTTCACTGGTGACTCAGTCCTAGAGTAAGTCTTTCTAGGTAGCTAATTAGTGTATAGGGAAATACCTGTTCTGTTCCCGTGGGTCAGGATGGATCCTGGTGATTTTTCCAAGCCTGCTGGCAGGGAGACTGTCTTTTGGGTTTTTTAACTGTTCTTGTCTTTGCTTCCCTTGTCTTACGCCAAGTTGTAGTGAGTGTGGTAGCTGATTTGCACTGGCCTTAGAGGCATTTAAGGCAATTTGGCTACAGCTGGTAGTGGCCCAGCAGGTGAGTACACATCTTCCTAATCTAGTTTTGAACAGTCTTGGCAGAGATTGACTCATAAGCACCCAGAACAAGGGTCTTTGGTTACACAGTGGTATCCTTCTCAGACCATTATAATTTAAAAGAGAAAAGAAAGTTTCTGAAGTTTAATGAGACTTTTTATTCTGTACAGAAACATTATCTAATGCTGTTTGAGCCTAGCTTATGTAGAAAGGAGTAAAAGGAGGTTGTCATGTACCACTAAACTATATAATGTTTCCTGTTGAATGTAGCTATTATGAGGTTGCACAAAATACTTTATTGTAAGACATTCAGAAAATTCTTCATTTGTGGGTATAGTAGATCTGTACGTGTACTCATTGTGTCAGGGTTCTGTTACTGCCCTGCCCTTACTTCACCAGAGGCAAGGGTCAGCCTGAAATCTGACATTGTTGTGGCTTCCCGCAGGAAATGGTGAAAATACTGCTTGCTTTCTGACAGCCACCATGGAGAAAATGGACAGCATAGCAGTTGATAGGGCTGAAACTTTGCCAGGAGGATGTGACTCCTGTTCTCCTCTAGCATTTGTCCGCCTTCCCCTGTTCCAGGCCTAGATACTATAGCAACTCAAAAGTTTGAGCTGCTTCTGGACAGCACTGGTCTGGGTGTTTGCCTGTCATGTGTTATCCACATGCTGTTTCGCTAGTGCCCGAGTATGATTTAAGGAGTATTTACTTTGCAAGCTGCTTTTCTAAAGTTCCTTCTCCTGTGTGCCTGTTAGCAAAGCTGTGGCCAGGGCATACTTGTTCTTAGTGGCAGGAAAAGCTAGAGCCAGATGCAGAGACTTCTCAACTGACCGTCTTTTAAATTCACTCGTATCTGGCAACCCTCAAGACACTGCAGTTTGCACTTTCGAAGCTGTGGATGAAACTACGTCTCTACTGCTTGCTCTCTGTTATTACTTCATGTAGTTACCACAGTAGTGGTTTTACCTGCTGCTAAAACTACAGCTGTGTTCCTAAACTACAGCATGGCAAAGATTAAGGCAAATCTGTCCCTCTTTCTGCAGTCAGACCTACAGTTCAGATAAAAGAAGCTCTCAAGAGCCGATAGACTCGTGGCAAATAGAAGCTGAAAGAAAGCTCTGATGCTCTGGAGCTCAGTGGCCAGCTGGTAACGCATTTCTTCCAAGTTTGTCAGTTCTGCCTAGCGTTGGTGACCCAAGCACAACTCAGAGGAGATACCTCAGGAGAAGAAAATCACAGCCAGCGATCTTCCAGGCAGCTTAAAGAAGGAAATATGAACATTGCAGTTTTAGCTTCTCAGCTGGTTTATCCTTTTTCTCCCCAGTACGATGAATAAACTTTTCCTGAATTAATCTGTGTGATGCTTCCTTCTTTTGTTTTCTGTAGATCTTTCAACTTCAGATCTGGAATAAAGCTCAGTCTTCCAAGTGTTATACTTTGGACTACAGCTTTTAATTCGTACTCGTTCTGTCCTGGTGTTTAAAACTATGACACCAAGAATAAAAAAGGAAAGGGATGACAGAAGCACAGCTTATATTGCGAGAACGAGTGCAAGCATGTTAGGAGCCTTTGTAATGAACGTCAGTTTACAAGAGGAGAAGGATGGTGAGTTATTTTAGTCAGGGAACACCTAATCCATTTTAAAGCTTTACTTGTTTTTCTGTGATGAGGAGGAAGATATAATCACAGGGACTTGTGCTCAGTTCCTGGCGCTGGACTTGAAGTGGCTCAAGATTGATATAAGTACTTAGTAAAGTCTAAGTTTAGTGAAACACTGAATGTGGTGCCTATTGACTGTTTTAGTGGACCTTTTATGATAGAGCACAGATCTTAATTTTAGTGTCTGGTCCTCAGTCCATGCTAGTATAAAATTGTGACAGATGGAAACTCTGCCTTGTTGTAACAAAGCTTTTAATAGTGGCTTGCCAAAGGAAAAGAGAAACCAGTTTGAAACTCAAAGTCTGTGTAACTGACTTGGATGAGCTGTAGTCAAACAAAGGCTGGGAGGGAAGCTTAAGCCTGCTCAGTCCTATAATTACCTAATCAATATAGTAGGGAACAATCAAATTAAGGTAAATGCAGATGTAACTGAAAATAAATCTCTAAAGGTATTGTAGTATGGATGATCAGTCACTTAGCTGTGATTACAGTGGTTTCAAACACTTCTATCTGGTGACTTAAAACAAAAAGGTCTTTGAAAATTACTTAATTTTAAATGGCTACAGGAGGAATCATAACATTTAAGTTTGAACCAGGGAGATTATCTGGCTTTTGGGGAAAAAGAAAAATAGTCAACTGACTGAGACTAGTTGGGTATCAAGAACAAGTCTTTTCACTGGATTCCAGGGGCTTTGGCCTTCCTGCCAACATAAATATGGGTGTCTCTCTAATAGCAGAACTGCTTTGGATTAGTTTGTGCTTTTGGGAAATTTGAGATATGAAATATACAATTCACTTTTATACTTCCCTGATTTAAGAAAATAGGGAGTTAAATGTTGAGCTGGGCGCTGCTTTTTCCTCTGGGTGTTTTGAAGAGAACCGAGGGCTCCTCTTTCTAAAAAAAAAAAAAAAACCCCAAATTCTCATGTTTGTACGTTGGTCAGACACAGAGCGTTCTAAAAGCCGAGCTGCATTCACAGAAACACTTCAGATGGCTGTGCAGGCCTGAACAGAGGGTTGCAGCTACGTAGCATTAATTTTGGCTTCTTCTAGGCAGTGCTGAAGGTCCTGTTGTTTGCAGTACAGTCCAGAAAGAAGTTGGCTTGTGCTCAAGGCAGGTTTGGAGAATGCTGTCTCTCAGGGAGTGAAGAGGCAGCTAGTTAATACCAAGTTCTGTGACTTTTTGATGGCTTTATCCTCTCTCTTGTCTTGTGCCCTTCTCAAGTTCTGCAAGAAGCTAACTGTTCTACTGAAAGGAGCAGACGACCTTACTGTCCTGCTAAACACAAAGTATGCCAAGCATGGGGGAAGAGGGGGCAGAGGAGGTAGCTATTCAGGGAGACACGTGATGCTACCTGTGTCCCTCCCTAAAATTCACATGAAAAATTATTTTTTCTCATGTCATCTTTCATCTCTGATGTGATAATTAAACACACTCAGCATGTTCTGACAGATCTGAAATGCCCTCAGGTACAGGCTCATGCAGTTGAAAACGTTTGGTTTTGAAATAAACTGTTCTGAATGTACACATTAGTGGCTTTTCTCAGATGTCTGATACCAGGTTGTCATCTTTAATTACTTCTCTGTGCTGTCTCTTTGTTCCTTTATTGTCTGTAGTGGGCCCAGGTCTGTTTCCAGTGTGCACTTGTGTCCTTAGAGGAACGTGAGTGATTTCAGTGAAACAATAAAGGCCCACAAGCATGAAACCATTTGCAAAACTGTAATGATTTTGGCTGTGTATATGCATAGTGAAGTGCGTTTCCTGCCAGGAAAAGCTCTTGTCATACAGGTTTTAGCACTGTGAGTTAAGTGTTCCTGTACTTAATTTTTCTTTTATGTTCACTTTAAGATTACATGATGGAATTCACATTTTCTCAAGAAAAGCTGAGTATCTCGGATCAATACCGTTGAAGATACCCTCTGATTGCAACACCCGAAGCAGCGTCCTGTAACAAATCTGTCGAAAGAACCCGTACAATGGATCTCAAAGAAAGCTGCCCAAGTGTTAGCATTCCGAGCTCTGATGAACACAGGGAGAAGAAGAAAAGGTTTACTGTAAGTATGTAAGAGTGTAAGCCCTATAGGCAAATGCGTAGCCTGTTAGTGCCTAGAAGTGCTACTTTCTTTATTCTTCACTAGTAAGCTTGGTATTATTTTCAACAGGTTTATGGGAATCTGTTCACTTGTGAGTACTGGCCATAGTCCAGTGTGAGAAGTTGTGAATGTTTTACAGTGTTTAACTGTGTTGCCAAAAAGAATTTGGCTTTACAAATTTCTGATACTTTTACCCCACAAGTAGCAGCATTTTCTCATGTAAAATACCTAAGTGTCCAAATGCAGGGATAACGGTTTGATACCAAATCAGATTAAGATTTGTCATCCTGCGTGATTTCTCACAAAAACACTTACTGTGTAAGGGAGTGAACTGTGGTTCTGGTTGTGTTTTTGTTTAAATAACTATCTTTTCATAGATATCCTATTATACTTTTATATTTTTTTAAAGAAAAAAACCACCATAACCCATCAAAGTTTTGAAAGACGGTCTTTCTGTCTTCCTTCCTGTTTTCTGATTCTAATGCCTATGAGGATTTTTCCTATCCTGTTTCCATTTCCACTTGTCATTCCCCTCCCTCTTCCTTTTTTGGCCTCCCAGTTTGACTTGCCTTCTGGAAGTAAAGTCTTCCCGTTCTGTGGGGAAACTCCTTGCACTGCATAGTGAATAATAGTGTGGCATGGATTTTTGTTTTACTTCTATGTATGCTAGGACATGAAGACAGCGTCGTAATCCTTCCTTTAAAGAGCTCAAACTATTTAATTGCTCTTGTGCAACTTCTTCTAAGCTGCCTTATTTTTTTTTTTTTTTTTTGAGTGACTTAGTCATTCTTTAGCTGTGGAATGCAAACACCCTTAGACTGAATTGCTGTCTGAAGAATACAACAAAACAAAGATTTACTTAGTTATATAGCTGTCTTTCCTCTTCACCTCACTTCTCCAGAGAAGAATAATGCTGGTTGATTCTATGAGGGTATCAAGATATAATCTGGGGAAGGCTGGTAAAGGGAACAAGCAAAAGAGAACCTTTCTAATATTTTAAACTGTTGCGTGCACGCAAAACTGAAATGAGCGGGAAAAGCTTCATAAAAACGTCAACTTGAGCAAAACAGGTTTATCTTATTGCATCGGTGCTGGCAGTCCTGCTGTTAAAATATGCCAGTGTGGTACATTCGTGGTACATACTCGTGTTGTGATTTCCAGGTCATTTTATCTAAAGATGTGTGTGGCGACCTTAGCAACTTAAAAGCACTCTCTTTGGGCTGCCCTTCAGAAAGCAAGAGTAGGAACCTTTTGCCTTATACAAGCAAGAGTAGGAAGCTTCAGAAATTGGGGGTCGAGGATGGCAGGGGGAAGGAATCCAGTCCAGCTTGCGCTGTGCGGACGTAGACTTCGTCTTGGCAGCTTCTGCTTTCTGTGTCAGTTAGCAGCTTGACAAGAGCTGCTTTTCACAACCAAGCTTTTGAGTATTATCGTATATATTTTAGGACTTGATAACAGAAGTGAGGGTCATACTAAACTTCATGGTAGGAACTATGAATTCCAGCATACGTCTGTCAGTGCTTTTACTGTGTCACCTCTTTCATAGCTGTGTCGTAATGACTGGAGCCTGTCAGTACTGCTTTTGGAGGGGAGTGAGAGAGGTGCAGGGGCAAACAGTTCTTAACAAATCCGTGGTAGGTACAGTGGTCTGTTTCTGACAGCACTGTTAGTGCCGTTTCCATAAAGAGCACTAAGAACCTTAGGGTGAAAGAAAATGTTAAAATGGTAAAGGTTAGGACAGGTGGCTGTTTTGTATAATGGTCACCTTACTGTAGCTTAGTGTATAATACCATTGCTGCTTCTGAGACTGTTCTAGAATCTTACTGGTCTGAATAGAAATTACGAATTCCAGCTCAAGCCTTAGAGTGGCTCGCTTAATGCTGGCATGGAAACAAGGCAGGTGTGCACCTTTGCTTGTTCTAGCTCATCGTTTGCCCTGGTGTAGCATTTTTAAAACGAATCTTGTCTCTGTGCAGTCCTCATTCTGATAAACGAGTCAAGCTTTTCAGTTTTGTCTTTGGAAATGAACTCTTCATTCTTCCTGACCATCTTCATAACCTTTTATTGAATATTTAGTTTGGTTTTGTTAAATACTGATATATTTACTACCAATATTGGTTTTTTTCTTGACTAGTAATTTCATGTTTGAATTTTTCAGCATTTTGGCAAGGAAGCTTTTTTGCTTCCACTTAATTTGTGGTAACCAGCCCCTATGTATATCCACTCTAGTTCACTGTCCTGCCTGTTTCTGAAGATTGAGCATTAACTTTCCTCGTAAAAAGAGCAAAATACTTGCTTGTTTTGGACCGTATCTAGGCTATATTAATTGCTGTTCTGTCCTTGCTGCATAGCAGGCCACTTTCTTTTGCCAAATAGCTTTGTTTTGGACTTCTCGCTTTTATCCCTATGCTGTTTGATGTCTGAGGCTTAATTTTCTCTTCTGACCTGTTCCCTTGTCTCCCTTCACACCCCAATCACATACAGGCTTATTAAGCAACCTCTTTCAAGGGTGCCCTTTGATTAAATCTGGAAACTTTGTCTCAGAGCTGTCATATGTAATACTAATCCCCAGCCCTGTGGAAAATGTGGAGTTGTTTATTTTGTTGACGCTTAATAGTTTCCTTATTTCTCAATGCTCGCTCTCTCGAAATTGGAAAACAGCCTACTTTTTTACTTATCTTTGTTTACTACAAACTGAATATTTGATCCAGAAGCATGAGCTACCAAAACAAATTGAAGCCTTTAATTTCAGTGACTTCATTTGTGAAGGAATCTATCACATCCAGAAATAGCTGGTCCCTATCCCGTCTGTGTCTGGGAAGATAGGTTATGGTGATGATTGTAATGTTTTTGGGAATTCTGGTTTTTTTCTTCCTTTTTCCTTTCTTGAAGCTTTGCACTATTTATCCACATATTACAAGGTGTGGGTGCATCTTGCCTATGTTTTTTTTTTAAGAGTTTTCTAAGACTCAAAACTCTTAGGTTTTGTTTAGGTATAAATATATTTGGAAAGGTTATTATCTGAGTAAGGCTAGATTCCTCCCCCCTGCCTTTCTAGAAACAGGCATTGCACATCTCTCTAAATTATTACATAGGTGTAGCTGATAGTAGTAATACAGCCCAAAGACACGTTATGTTTTTGGGTTTTACCAGGTTCTTTGTGCATATTGTATGTGTTCTTACAGTTGAACTTGCAGTTTCTACTTTGTTGGATATGCAAGAGCTTGGGAGATAGTGTGAACTGGATGACCTTGTATGCTGGGGTTCTTTTAATACTGTGTCATGTAAAAAATGTTGACGCTGTCATTGTTCTACAGCTAGCTACTCCAGAGCAAAACTGTTTTAATTTGGAGGCTGACAAGTAGGTGAATATATCTTGTATCCTAAGTTACGCTTGTCTGTGCAGTTTCTGGTCTAGGCATATTGCCCTGCTAATTGAAGTAGTTGTGCTTCTTAAGCTTGTTGGCACTGATCTGCCGTGCAGTCACGGGGAGCGACGATGTGTGTGTGAGCATTATTTGCAGGACTTGATTGCTGCATAAGATACCTAGCTCAGGAGGACAGTACTTAAGTCTTTGCAGCTGAAACTTAGGTCGCTTACAGTCTAGGGAGGCTCTAGAAGGTGTGTAGCTAGATTTTATGCTAATGCTTGTTTAGCAGTGTAAGGAAAAGCTAGTTTTCTAAGTAGAGTCTCATCAGCATCCTACTGGATGCTTCTGTCCAGCCCCCTGTGTTTCCCAGGGGAGATGGTGAGCAGATAAGGTAGCATGAATGCAAATCTCAGGCTGAGGGTCTGATGGTGGTGGCTGCCACTTCCACTGAGGGGGACAGAGAGGTGAGCTGCTGTTGCAGGACAGAAGTGACACTGGGACATTGGTTTTGTTTTCTACATCAGGAATTAGCAGCCTTCTGCATGCATTTCCTTGCTGTGCCTGTCCTCTCTCCTGAAGGAATAGCCAGGCTCCTTATGGAAGGACAAGGAGGAGGAGGGAAGGCAACTACTTGCGTAAGGACAGGAGAAGCCTGCTGGACACTCAGCTGACAGCTGTCAGCCAGATTTATGAAGCCAGGGGCTGACAGTCTGTCTAGTTACCAAAGTCCTCCGCTACGGTGGGATTGGAATGACCAGAACTGTGCAGCAGGTTCCAGCTATGCCTCCCTTGATCCCAGTGCTGCGTATTACGTAACCTGTGCTGTATTTCTGCCACAGCAACATTTTTCTCCCCTGACCAATTAATTATGTCATCTGCAAGGATCCTGACTATGATATGTATTCAGCATGTTCCAAGGAACAGTTATCTCTATAACTGCCTTCTATATGTGCTTTCTCTTTAGGCTTTGGCGAAGGCAATCTCAGTATTTAAATGCTTGACTTGCTTTAATATTAGTCTTTATTATGGATTATCAGGTTGCTAACAGATTTCATAGCAAATCTTTAGAGACTACTATCTGATGGCCAGGTGTTCTGGTTGGATAGGAACTGATTTATGAAACTCCATTAAATCAGCTTCAACACCAGGCAAGCAAAAACTATTTCTGTAAAATTCCAGACTCTTCTAATTGTTATTTTAGTCATTTGTGTTGATGTCTGTGTGACGGCTGTAAGAAATACATATATCAACGTGTGCCTTTACATAATACATTTACCAACCTGCCCTTCCCACTGCAGGATTAAACCTGGGAGTTTTTGTTAAACTTTGCTGTTAGCAATAACTTTCTCTCTGTTCCTGCAGGTTTACAAAGTGTTGGTCTCGGTTGGCAGAAATGAATGGTTTGTCTTCAGACGGTATGCAGAGTTCGATAAACTCTACAATACGGTAAGTAAAAGGCAAGCTATGAAATCATGCCAGAATAGCTGTCACACTTGTTTGCAGCGTTATGGTTGGAGTTAATTCCCTCACTGAGGAGTTTGGGCCAACATTCAATAACCATAGGAGCTTGTTTAAAGAAAACGATAGGGGTTTGTTGTTTGGTTTGGGGTTTTTTTTAAACTTTGGTTTGTTTGAATTTCAAACTTAAAATCCATTTATTTTTCTCTTTTTTATTGTTGTTGCTTGGGATCCTGGTTTATGAGAGCAACTTTCAATTTCCTGGTTGTAAAAATATCTTAAAACATGTAGATAAATTCCTCTTAAAGTAAGTGTTTTACTTTGAAGTAGTGAAAGCAGTGAACAAATACTTGTTTGTTAATACAAACTTTCTGGTAAGTCAGTCATGGCAATTGCTACTTGCAGTTTCGTAGCCAAACTTGGTAGCAGTGGTCCAAATAAAATAGGCCTCTTCAGTGGCTGAGTATGGATTTCTTGGGTTTGTTGCAAAGAAAGGATTTTACCCTTTTACGTAGTGGGCAAGCGGGGCAAATACTTGCTCAGATCTGCAGTCTGTTATGTGTCCTGTGTCCATCGTTTTCTCCAGTTCTGCATGTTTAGAGCCCACAAGCTTTGCTTTAACAAAAGAAGAAATAATTCCTCTGTGATCCCCATAAGAAAAGATTGCTAGCTGCTTATCTGTGCCTCCATTTCCCTTCCATTGCCCCTGTGGGAAGTACTCAGACTTTTCTCCCTTCTGCCTCGCTGTACATGGATTTATACGTGACAGTGGCATACAAATGTAGGCAGTGACCTCGGAGCTGTCTTACGGGATCTGAGCTGAAGTCAGCCTGGGTGCACCATGCAGTGCTTTGCAGGCACCTTGGGACAGACTTGCAAGTGATGTGAAAACAGGGTATCCCCTTTTCAACACCGGCAGAGCGAGTGCTGGTGGTCCTGTTCCCTTTGCCACATTACCTCGCTACGCAGATTAGCCTTGCTCTGTTGAAGTTTGCTCGGCGCTTGTCTTTAATGCACGTAGGGCTGGAGGTCCTGGGGAAGCATAACCAGGAGGACATTTAGTCCAGTTTCTACTCAGTGTAATTCATATGCTGTAGTACACTGAAAAGAACTTGGGTCACTAACTGGAAAAGATGCTGATGTTTCTAAGGAAAGAAGATTTGCCAGCTACTGTATTAAAAAAACTACTCAGTTAAGGTGCGAGTAAGATTGCTCTTCATGCAGTACTTGAAGATGAAGCAAATGTAATTAGGGCTTGGCTCATGTCAGGGTTTTTTTGATAAATTCAGTGCTGTTGCACACAATCTTCTGGCTAGTTTATCAAGTGTAGAATTTAATCAAATTATCAAATGCAGTATAGTAAAACAGGCTGATCATCTATTCACAGTTTTAACCTGGGGTAGACCACCTGTGGTTTCTGAAGCTTTAAGAATGGTGTATGGGCAAAACCCAAAGGCCTGTCAACCCAACCCATCTTAAACCATATGCGTACACCCCTATGTATGCAGGCAAGAAAAAAACCAAAGAGAGATAGAAAACTGTTGGAGGAAGGAACAAAAAAAGAATAAAACCAACACTGAAATTTTAGCCTAATTCTTTAATCTGGGGCAAGTGGAAATAATTTTGCCAATATGGCAGAAAATAGCTGCAATAGTCCATAGCTTTCTAAAGGAAGATGGCCTTTGAATTTGAAAGGGTATAACTGGTGCAAACAAGCTGAGTACAGGTTGTTTTGGGGTTGTTTTTTTCCCTAAGTGTGTGAGGAAAGAAGATGGCAGAGAGGATCAGGATTACGAATAATCAAATACTCAAACTGTTTGTCAAAAAACAAACAAAATGCAATTATTTCTATGTACTTTGATGTCTAAGCACAATCCAATTATGCGTGTTTTCAGCTAAAGAAGCAATTTCCCACCATGAATCTGAAGATTCCAGCTAAAAGAATATTTGGAGACAATTTTGATCCTGGTAAGTTATCATCTTGTTACTCATTTTGTCAGCCTCTTTATATGAAAATTGGTCTATTCCAGCCTACAAGAAGCTATCTTAGATGAGTTTTACACGGTCCTCAAAACAGTGACTAAACTCTGGTTTAGTCATGCTTCACTCAAGAACAGGAACTAGCGTAGGTAGATATTCTACCTTGTGAGCTTTTAAAGTATTGCTTAGTGGCCCCGTGCCTGCCTTGTGCTGAAGGCTATAGCTCCTCCCAACCCTCTCATATTCAGGATTGTGAGAGCTTCTGAACTGTCAGGTGTAATCTCTCCTCTGTAAAAGCAAAAGTCAGAACCCAAACTCTTCTAACATATGCCTAGTAAAATTTAAACTTCCTTTGTGTGACCTTATTTCATTTTTCAGAGGGGAAAAAAAAAAAAACTAAAGGATTTATCTTTGAAGGCTTTTGAACATCCTGTATCTAAATGTGTTCCCTTGTACAGTGTAGATGAAAATGAACCTCTTCCTGTTGTTGTTCCACTTACAGAAGCCTGTCTGATATGAACATGATGCGATCCAGTCAATAGCGATAGGTCCCAGTGAAGCTTGCTCTGTCCACAACAAAATACTAATGGAAAGTCACTCATGAAGTGCATTTAATTAGCCAAGGTGACATCATCAGTGAATAAACAAAAAGGCAAATGGGAGGCTATTTTTACTTAAGGGTTTTTGTGGTGGTCATTGGGAACCTCCCACCTTCCCCTGGCTTGCTGATGTGGTCGGAGTGTGTTTGTAGTTTCACCTCCACCTGCATCTGTTTCCAGCATATAATTTTTTCCTTTGAAGACCAAATGGATCCAAATATGTTAAACTACCTGGGGTCTGTGGGTTTGGGGCTTGAGAGTTGTTTCTAACAGATTAATTCTTGGCAGTGACCGTTAATCATCTGGACCCTTTTTTTAAATTAAAATAATCAAATGCAAGTATCCAGGCTCTGATGTGCTCTTCTGATGATACAAATGGTTGCCAAAAGTTCTATATGCGTTGTGTCTACAGGAACTTCTTGTTTTAGTTTGGTTTCTTTCCTTTTCTCTGACCTTGGGGTTTTTAGAGCTGGCTAAAGACCTAGTAATGTCAGCCAAATGTACAGGTGGGTTTCTTGGAGTCAGATTTAGGAAACTGGAGTTGAAGGGGTTGGGGGAGAGAGAAAACCCTAAAACTTTATTAAAACTATACATGTAAAACAAAGTCCTCAGATTTGTTTTAAATTTCTGTGAACTACCCTGAGTTCCTTGAAGCATGGGAAACTAAGTAGTTCTCAAGATGTTTCTTGCTGGGGGGCAGGGTGGAGATAGAGCAATGAGGCTCATTTAAATAATTCTTTATCTTAACACTGATTTATTGAAGCTTTGATGTAATGTTTCTGAAACAAGTCACGTACTTTACAAATGGTGAAAAGGTATTTTGCGTCTGTCAGTCCATGCTTGGATATGCAGCATTGTACTATTGCATTGGAGTTAAGTGCAGGAGAATAAAATTTACATATCCCTTCTCCCAAAGTCCACCAAAAATAGTCATAGCACGTGTTGTCATCTAGATGCTCCATTTTTGCGTGTCACTTAGGTTAATTCAAAATTAATCTTGTTTTAACTTCAGAAATCATAGTAACCAGTCAGAATACAGAACTGGAAAATTACAGAATGCGTTTGAGCCCGTGTGACGCAGGTGCCTTATCTTCAACAACACGGATAGCTCTGTAGGCTTAGCGTGGCTGGTGGCATTGTACGTCCACCATACTGAAACTGCTGGTGTTGGTGACTCCCGAAACATCCTTGTGCAGGTTTACCTTCCTGTTTGATGTCAGTAGTTTGGGATTATTAACTACCCTAACAAGTGTTTAGGGATTACATCCCTGAAACAATATCAACACTTTTCTTAATGTCTGAAATACAGCTTTTCGTTGAAATTTAATTTAAATTTGTAATGGTTGGCAGTAATCTCTGTGTGACAGAAAGTCATTGGAATACCTTAAACGTTAATAAAGAAGTTAAATATTCTTTTTCCATACAAATTATTGTTGATGTGAGTTATGCAAGAAAAGATTATCCTGTTTTACGCTTTATGTCATGTTACACCTCCTTTTCTATTTGAAGTCCCCTGTGTATCTTTTTCCATATTGCTAAAGAAAAGTTACCTGTGTTAAGATCCGGATGAGGGTGGAGATTTTGAGGCTTTTTTTTTTTTAAGTTAGAAATCATGTCCAAAAGTGTTGGGGGAAAAAAAAGGGCATTTTATTTAGTTCTCTTTAACGGTTACATCTGAGTGCCTGCTGGCTAGATGAATTGTGCAACTTTCCCACTGCCGTATGTATATTATGCAAATAAGCTGCTTGGTGGAACTGTTTGTGTAAAAACTTGTGCAACTGGTGTCAAGTTTTGCCTGTGGCTTGCTTTTTTCTGAGCAGAATCAGGTCCCGAAGGGCTCACCCGTGCAATGAAGGCTGCACGGGTTAGCCCGCTGTGGTTACATGCTGTTCTTGAAGCGCTTCAATGAACTTTTAATCCACCTGGCTTTTTACACTTTCAGGTAGTGCAGGAGAGAAACTGGAACTTGTTCTCTCACCGCACTTGAATGTTGTAAGCTTGTGATTTTCATGTACAGAGCCAATCATGAACCAATCTCATTTTTAACTGCTATTCAAGTCCTAAAAAACCCTGAGTTTGAAAATAAGTCTTTTTCACAAGCTAATTGCTTATTCCAATACATCTATCTTTCTTTTTTCTAGACTTCATTAAACAAAGAAGAGCAGGACTGAATGAATTCATTCAGAATTTAGTTAGACAGCCAGAGCTATGCAACCAGTAAGTAGTTTCATTTTTGTTTCATAAGGACTATTTAAAAGACATGACATGTCAAATACAAAATTGCAAATAAGTGCTTTTAACTAGAAATTGTACGCTACCTGTTCAGTGCTCTTAAGTATAATAAATAAACTTTATTATGGACATTCATTCCTTCAGGAAAAATCTACAGACTGATGAACAGTATAAAGATGTCTTTGTTTTCTGAAAAGTGATCTACAAGTAAACTTGCAGGCAATGAACTGATTCTAGTTCAAGAGGTGCAGGTTCCAGTGTAAACTCTGTTGCTATAGGTTGCAAATGTTTGTCTTGCCAATAGCTCTACTGTTTGAAAACTTTGTCCCTTGCTGCTGCATTGACCTTCTGGGAATAAGTCACTGCCTGCATCCTTTTGTTAGAGCAGTTCGTGTGTCTACTCCAGAACTTGGTTTAAGCTTGTTAAGCAAGCTGATGAAGCTACTCGGTTAGATGGTTTGGGATAACCAAGCTGACTTGCCTAAAGGAAATGAATCAGCTTACACATAGACTGTTCTGTCAGAAGAATGGCAGGTGTATTAACCCCAATCAGTGGGACAGTGGTGAGTGAGAGATGACTTGCTACAGTCAGCTGCAGTTAAATCTGGGGGCTAGTGCTTCTGTGTGTGAACTGATTTGGGGGGTAAACTGCATTTTCTTTCCATTTAAGTCTATACCTTATCAGTTTAAATGCAGCAGTTCTCTGTTACTTGATCTAGTAAAATGGTAAAGCTCTATGTTTGGCTTTAGCATTGAGGAAATGTCTAATGCATATGTTTTGTTTAATTAGCCTATCTGTACAACCTGTGAAACTGCCAGTTTCCCACAGGGGGAAAAAATCTTGAGCAGAATATTGCTGGCGTTTGCCCTGTGCCGTAAGATTATTTTTTTCCCAACAAATGAACTACTTAATGTCCTATTAACCTAAAATATGTACTTCCTTTCTTTTCTGGAAAAAAAAGGAGTATTTTATATGTATTTCCTTGTGATGAGTGGAAAAAATTTTGAAACAAAGTCTTTACAGTGAAATAATTTTCCACCAGAACAAATACCGTGAGGTTTGTGGTTGTAGTCATCGTCCTGTCTGAGAAAGAATAGAAAGCACTTTAAAATAACTGATTACTGAAAGCTAATCTGTTTTGTTACATTAGGACAGGACACTTTTTTTTTTTTCAGCATAATCCCCTCCCTGTTTGGTTGTCAGTATGCCCAACTACAAAATATTTTGTCTCAAAACATACTCTATTTGTTCTCCAAAGGTAAAATGGTACTGAAAAGGGTTCTTATGCACTAACAAAATTGTGTACTTAAAAAAAAAAAAACAACCAAAACCAACAAACCCCAACCTCAAATCCACTTGCCATCTTAAATCTATGTGAGCTTTTATTTTAAAGTTGTTTTACGTTCAAATGCATCTGTAGCTGAATCTATGTTCTTTAACATGGCACTTAGCCTGTCTGATCCATTAAAACTAACTTAAATCAGTGTTAAGAGAGATCTCAAAGTGTTTTGGTGCTGTTGAAAGGGTGTTAAATAAAAAGCTTATTAGGCAGAGTTCAACAATAAAAGCAAAATAGAGGCTGAAGTTTGTCTTGTGCTGTTCTCTTCCTTCCCACCCTTAAAGTAACAGTGATCTAGGTGGGAGAAAAAGCAATCCTTTAATTCACAATTCAGTGCAAAAGAATTTAATTTTATAGTAATTTCTGTGTTTTTCTTTTAATAATTGCAAGGTACTTGGTTTTTCTGGAGGGAGCTTTTACTTTGTGCAGTGCAACAAATCATGTTACGATTACATAATCTGTCCCCTTTTCTGTGTGCCAATGAATGTTATGAGTGAAGAAGTACCAAAACTGTGACCTTGGTTGTTTGTGTGGTTTGGGTTTTTTGTAAATCCGCTAGCAATTCCTCAAGGAGTCTGTAGTGACTGTGTCTTCACAGACAGTCCCCATCCTTGCTTTCTTAGACTGTTGTGCTTTAACGTGCTAATTCAACTTGATATTGGGTAAAATAACATACAGGGAAGACTTAGGGGGTTATACATTCTCACAGAACTTTAAGGAAGTCCATCTTCTCTTTGAAGCGTCAAAAGCGGTATCAGGGTGTCATATTTTGAAGTCCTGCCTAGGAGAACTGTTTCACTAAAAGCTTTGGGATGGTTCATGATGATGTCCTCATTTCTGGAAGGGATGACAACTGCACATATGAACTGAAAAGCACAAGCCTCAGATTCCGTCTGCACGAGATAGTACTATTTACATTTTTCTCTGAAACGTGCAGCACTGTTCTTCTCCTCCCTCCCCCTTCTCCTTCAGTGGACTTTGTTCTTGGGTCTGACGTGTTCGTCGGTTATTGTGTCAAAGCCAAACCTTTCTGCTCAATAATAAACCCAACAAAAACGTAAAGTGTGTTAGAATGATTAGAGAGACCCTGTAATGGTTGAGAAGGATTTTCCCGCAGTCACTGTCAGGTGGAATACGGGGCTAGATGGATAATTGGCTTAGAGCGAGTTGGGAATTAGGTGAACTAGCTTCAAGCTGCAATTACTCAGCTAACTGTATTTGGTAGAGAACTTGCTGTCACGGAGAGAATGCAGATGTTTGGGGGGTGGGGGGGGAATTGTCAGAAGGGATAGAGATCTGATAATGCATCCTCCTTGCTGACTGAGTAGGAGCTGGGGGGTTTGTTAATTGTGAGCACTGTGAGGCCCCCTAAATCAATGAGCAACTATTGAAATTGGGCTGCTCCCCCCCCAGTGTAAGTGTTCACTGAAGTAGTAATGCGTTTAATTGTCTATAGGAACATGTCCAAAGAAAATCCATTTGAACCCGAGCGTACAACAGAGAATGCATTAAAGATGTAACATAGTTATTTTTAAATAGTCCAAAGCAGCTCCTTAATGAAAATGAGAACATTTGCATGACACTTGAAGAACTCAAGATGACAATACCCTGCAACCTCTATGGGGAAATGAGTTAGCAGTTCGTTAAGCGAGAAGTGGGCGTTCTGCATTTGTTCCCTAGGAAAAAATTAGAGTGACTAGATTTTTTTCTGGTTTCAAAGTTTGATGAATATAAAAATTAATATGTAACCCCAGGATTGTAGGATCTGCAGTCCAGGCTGGGGAAGGCAAACCTTGCCTTGTATTAGTTGTGCTCTTTTAACATCTTAGGGTACGTTACGGCTTTTTGAGCCTTTGCTTTCTGTAAGAAAGACAGAGATGTGTTACTTTTGTTTTTTAAGGTGTGTGAAGAGGGAAGAGCTGAGCACACTTATTTAAATGAAGTGTGTCTTAAATACTAAGGTTCTGTCACTAGCAATTAATTTTACCCTTTTGCTTCAAAATTTGTGTAACTTTTAGGGTTTGTTCATATTTGAGGGTGTGTTCAAAATTTGTGTGTGGCTTCCTATGTATCTGCAGGAAGGCTAATGCAGAACGAGTATCACAGAAGGAACTGGATTTAGCCAGAGCTTGACACCCCTTTGGATTTCAGAGATAATCCATAAATTAAATGTATCCAGTCAGTCATAGAAATCCAGACAAAACCAACTTTTGCTGGTAGTGTATGTACAACATGTATCAAGTATCCCTTTTTAAACTGTTTTCTTGATCCTTTTAATTCGATATGTGAGGTTGTTTTAGGAATAGTTTCAGTGTATTTTAAAATACGTTGAGTTAAAATAGATGTGAGCTACCATAGCACAGAAATCCTACCGTTCTGTGTAGCATTTTGCACAACATGCTGCAGTCTCGGCTGAGAAATTGGTACCTCGAACTTTTTAATCACTTCTGCTTTGCAGTGCTTTCACAGTTACCAGTGTGAACAACGTAACATTGACCGGTTATGCTTCTGGCTGCCGTGTATTGCGGAGACTGTTAAATACCATGCCACGGTACAGCAGCCCTTGGCTGGGAATGGATTTATTTTTATTTCTCCCTGCTGTGAATTCAGTCATGGACAAAGTTACTATAGTAACTATTTGAGATGTATTACAACACGCTCTATTTAATCAGTCAGTTGTCCAGGATAATTAATGCTGAAAGGTAATTAAGGTCTGGTTTTGTTGTTCTGTCTGGTGGAAAGTGTTAACCATAACTCTTTATTCTTGATGTTATGATACCCAAAGATTCGGAAACTTAAATTGTTGCATCATGAGCCCGTCTTACTACAATATTCAAACCACAGTGGCTTTTATCTTCCTGGGATTTAAGATACAAGACAGACCCTCAAATAGATACAGAATTTGGAGTTGATACAAGAGGGGAAGAAGGAAACTGAAATGATGGTGGGAAATTGTATGACCAGTTTTGTTGCTGTACTTTAAACCTGAAAGTCTGAAGGTAACTCAAACATATGTTTAAATAGGGTTTAGGAATACAGAATGTAAGTGATAGAGACAGGGAGCCTCAGGGAGCGTGGGACACGAACTAGGTTCGGTATTGCTGATATGAAACGCAGAAATGGGAGAAATCAGAAACAACTCATCTCTTACTTCTGATCCTCACCTTACAGAGGCATGGAGGGTGAAATGGATAGAAAATGGCAGAGCAAGTACATCAGCTTATATGAAGTACCCTATTTCATGTATACTAGGGATAAGATAAAAGTGTAGCTCCATAGTTAAGTTAGTGCTTTTCTTGTACTGAATGGCTCGTGCAGAGTTTTCTATCAGTGGCTGCCCTGAGACCCCAAAGAAATCTAGGTAAGATTTCTTCCTTGATAAGCAGGCTGCCATTTGGTAACTGAAGGAACTTGAAAGACTCAAGTCATCTCTTCAAGTGGTATATAGGCTATACGCGATACCCGTTTGCTTAGAAATTAATTTTGCTTCAGTTGCATTACATTTTTCTTAACCACAGCACAGACAGGGAGTAAAGAAAAATGTTACATTCTTTTGAACTTACTGTTGGGTAAGCCTTGCTTCCTGGGAAGCAGGTCCTTGGAATTCTCTTACTTTCCTTCCTTTCTTCCCGTCCTCCTTCTCCAGCCCCCACCGAGACAAGCTAGAAACCAGTGGTGAAGTTAAAATGCATCTCCTTAGGTACTGTGGGAAGCGTGTAGCCTCTCTTGCTGGTTCCTGAGGGACAGCATTTGTGTCCTGGAGCTGACTGGAAGGATTTCTTGGGTTGTCTTGTCAGTGCCCAGCCAGAATACACTCAGTACAAAATCACCATCTTCCGCTTTAAAGTGAATGGTTACTGCCGTGTACCTCTTTGGCCATGCATCTGTCTTTGGGATACACACCGTGTATTGCATGCTGAATTGCGCTGGACTGTTTCTTTAATTTTGGAAAACTAAAAATGGTTTTAAACTCTTTATTTTTTTGAAAGAAAGTTGGTTTCCTGGTGGTTGCTAGCCAGCTGTAACTTATGCTTTGGATAGTGTTCATTCTTCTAATAATTACCTTTCTGTGCAGTTCTGCGGAGCGTTTCCTTATAAAGTCTTCACGTACATTAATATGTCAGTTTTTTGCAAGTGGAAAACTTTGTATTGTATGTAACACATTCAAATAAAAGCATTTCCTTTCTTGTAATTAAATTCTTAATTACAAGAATTTAATACAAAACTTTGGGATGAGTAACTCCTCTGTATGCTGCTGTTTAATCCTTTGCTTCCTATGTTATGGCTGAAAATCATGCAGATTATCGCGGTGCTCATGAAGTTAACTTTGTTTCTAGCCCAGATGTCAGAGCGTTTCTTCAGATGGATAACCCAAAACACCAGTTGGATCCATCTGAAGATGAAGATGAAAGGACCAGTCGGAAGGTAATAAAACAGAAGAAGCGTCTTGTAAACTTTAGGTACTTGAGGGCAATCTTAGGTGTATTATTTACTGAAAATTACTGGTTGGTTTTGTAATAAATCCCCTCCATGCTCTTTTAAACGAATGTGTTCCATGTGGGCGGTAAGATGATATTCTGTCAGATGTGAACTGCAGAGAGGAGTAAAAGTGATTGCTAGCTTCGTCTTGCTGCTTCCCCACTTGCTAGATGGGTTAACAAAACACTGCTTTAGTCACAGCTTAGCTGCCACAGTTTTTGCAGTCTCTTCAAAGATTCTTGCTAAGAACATCTGGCAAGGAGCAGGGGAGACAGCATGTTTAATTGTCTTTTTGTTTGCTTGCGCGCTGGGTTTTTTAAATAGGGGAGAAATATAATTCTCGCAGGGGAGGAAGAATGACATCTTTCTAAAAGTCGCTCAGGAGCAAGAATGGGTTTGATTTCATTTCACATGTAACACTGTGTGAGGTCTGAAGCCTCTTTTGTCTCAAAAGCCACTACATAACTAGATGGTTACTCTGAAAATTAATTTACAGCCTCTAGAAACAGTGCTGTTTGAAGGGCGGGGGGGGGAAAGGGGTATTTCTAGGAAGGCAGAAGTGCCCTGTTTAGGCTTACTTCTTGGCATCCAGGTGTGATCATAGTACTTCTCTTCTTACTCATCTCCTGTTAAAGATGTAAGAGTTGTCGTTTTGGTTTGTGTGTGATACACAGCAGACAGTGTTTTCTGAGAGTTTCATTTCCAAAGATGCCAGTCTTTGCTGCTGCTTTTTTTTTTTAAGTGCTTGATGGCACTGTGAGAATGCAGCAAAATTCTAATGTAAAATACCAGTTTCCTTCTCCTTTGCGAGTTATTTTAAGTAATGTAGAGTGATCGAAGCCTTCTGTGGAAAGTTAATGTCATACCACAACAAATTCCAAAATAGGAAGAGAGCTAATGCATGGTAGTCTGGACCATACTTTTTGATAGAAAATTCACCTTCTCCATAGTTAGTGTAAGTGATGAAGCTGAAGAATAAGGTATAAAAACAAGCCCTCAAGAAAAGAAAAATCTTAAAACTTATAAAGTAGCTTTTTAAAACTTTCCAGTACTGTTGTGAGATTGGCTTTTATTAGTGAATAGTAGCATCCAGCGCTGCTGTTGGGGCATTCTCTGCCTCTGTACGAATACTGGTTTTATGATGCCTGCTAGCCTGTCCCCAGGTAACCTGTATGTGAATGGGGTTTAATCCTTCTCTGATGAAGTCCAAAACCACAATACTGCTTTTTTTTTTAATCGAAAATAAAATGGAGAAAATTACCTAAATGACAGTGGCTTCCTCCTCTCCCTCTAATTTACAAACTGTGCCTGGGTGTGTACTGGTAAGGGTCATGCCATTCCTGGAATTGAGTTAGTTAACCTTTAATGTCAGGATAGAAAAGGTTGGTAATGCTTTTCTTGGGGTGGGGAGAATGTTCGCTTTTTTAATTGTTTTGTTTGTTTTTTTGTTTTTTTGTTTTTTTTAAAGTACTCTGTCTTTCACTGATTACTCTTGCATAAACAGTGTGTGTTTAAAATTGTTTTGTTGGTAAGATCTTGGAAAATGTAGAATAAAAGGTAGAAAATATATTTCTAGAGCAAATACTGAAAAGGTTACATTGTGGATGAGGAACAAGTTGTTTGTTGAAATGCTGTTAGATTTTCGTAACTATTTTTGGCCTCTGCATCTGGACACAATTATTACCTTCATCATTGACTGTGATGTGTGTGGAAATAATTTGTGACAAGGTGATGATGGCCAGATATTTCAGCTTACGAAGTTCCCAATCTGGATGCTAGATCTCTTTAAAAATCTGATGTAATGAATGTGAAGGTATGGATTGAGCAAATTAGTAGAGTATTATGAAATAAATGGTTGAAATACAAGAGAGCATGGAAGAAAATTAAAAATAAACCTTGTTGTCTCTCCCAACAGTTAAACTCTACCTCACAGAATATCAACTTGGGACCATCTGGAAATCCTCAGTAGGTTTCAATTAAATTGAATTAAAATGTAATTAAATTTAATGTAACATTTTTTTAATGAAATTTTATTAACATTAATTTTAAAAATTGAAAAATGAGAGAAAATGTAATTGGTAATAGTATGAAAAGTTGTTTGGATATATGCCTTTATTTGTTGATTTACACTGCTGTGGAGGACGCAAAACACCAAATCCTGGGCTACATAAATCACCACTTTAAAAACATTTTTCCCTTTTCGCCCTCAGATGTTGTTAGTCTGCTATCCTTTTACTTAAGGATGCTGTAGCACACATGACCTCTGTCTTGGGAGTGGTCACACAACTGTTAAGAATGTGAACAGTGTCTGGAAACAAGTTGGTTTAACTGCATGGGAAAGGAGTATCTTGCCTTGTTGGTTCTACAGACCTCGTTACTGCAGTCCTAACTTGCTTCTCTGGTGTCTTCAATAGACTTTCTGTTCTCAGTTCTGTGTGAATCTGCTTCTCTTATCTAGAAGGTGACTGCTGTTTTGGTTTTGCTTTCCTCACAGATTTGTTCTGGGCTAACAGGAGGAAATGCTTAATAGATTGCTGTAAGAAATTAAATTTAAGAGTACTTCCCTTCAGGGGCGATAAGAGGAGAGGTGTATGGTCATGTAACTGTTGTTTTGGAATTTGAAAACATGGATAATTGTTTTGCTGACAAAAATATCTCTGCATTGTATTTAGGAAAAAGTGAGGGATTCCTGGGAAATAACTGAAAGGAGTGGTTGTGTGGGAAGTGGAAAGAATGAGAGCGAGTTCATACGTAAACACAGAAGAGGAAGGTGTTAGGGCCTCCGTCCTCTCACTGTATTTTAAAATGAGAGAGGAATGGATGGGATAAGCAGAGGGAGAACTCATAACAAACTTGGTCCTTCCTTCCTTCATGTAAGCTTGAGAAGCCATTTGGCCCTCTGGAAATGAGAAATAAGCTCCAGGAAAAGTCATGGGGAAACGGAAACTTAAAAATTACAAGAAACTAGACTATGAAGAATAAAAGAACAATCTTGTTCCTCCTTTTGCTTCTTAAAATTATAAAATAAAATACACTCAAGGATGCAACTCGAACACTTTCCCCGAAGCAAAACGGAATTGCACAATGAAGAGGAGTCGTTATCTCCGAGGAAAGGTCTGCAGATGCCTAGGTGTTGGGTAGAATGAAGGATAAAGGAGGGTGCTAATACTGTTCTACTCACGTGACAACTCAATTGCTACACTAGGCTGCTGTGCTTGTACAATAAGGCTTGCAATTTCTACCCAGATGACCTGTCTCCTTCCAAAATATCTTTCAGTGCTAAACCAACAGACTTTGATTTCCTGAAAGTTATTGGGAAAGGCAGCTTTGGCAAGGTGAGTTTTCATATTACTGTGTCTTTTCCTGGTGCAGGGAGGCTAGTCGGTGTCTTGTGCGTGGTGACGGTTGGCTAGACTTGGCCAGAGGTTTTGGAAGTGGTGTCGGTCTAGGGTGGAACATAAACCGTCGTATCGGATCCCTGTTGCTGCTTCTTTATAGCCCTGCCATTTTCCCCCTGGTGTGGCAGTTGGCTGCCTCAGTCACTCGTTGGGAGTAACAAAAGAGAGTGTTTCCCTTTCTCGTTAAGAGCAATAGGGATCCTCTGTTTCCCCCAGAGAGGAAGGGAGGTACCCCTGTGCTGATGCAGCAGCTGGAGTACGAATCATGCATTTCCCTTTGATGGCATGGACTGTTTTGTCAACCCCTAATGTTATAGAGCAGGGTGAGCCAACAGCCCGTTCAAAAGTGACTTAAATAGTGATTTCTACAAGGATGCGTCAGAGAATCCCTGTTGAAATCTTTGTTTTCAGGTTATTTTTCAGGTGGTGGTTTTCCATTAAATTATCTTTGAAAGTTACAAAACCGGCTGAAATTGGTCTTGATAGAGATTCAACACGTCCTGGAAAATAAATGTTACAATTCAGTTTTTCATGGTGTCACAAACAAGACAGATTTTACTGAACTGTAAGCTCGCTCTATTGGTGATTATATTGCTGATTGACTATATTAAAGGCAAAGAAACTTTATTGTGAAAAAATAGCATGAATACTTTTTAGTTATGCTGCAGTAATGAAAAAATTATTAATAGAATGTGAACTGCAACAACCGCATTGCTTTGTTTGGTTTGAATTTCACAGGTTCTTCTTGCAAAACGAAAACTGGATGGGAAATACTATGCTGTCAAAGTGCTGCAGAAAAAAATAGTTCTTAATAGGAAAGAGGTGAAGAAATGTCCTTCCTCCACCCACCTCCCTTCCTTTTTCCCTTAATTGCAAAATCATTCCTGTGTACTCATTGATCTTTTACTTCCCTACAGCAAAAACATATTATGGCTGAACGTAATGTGCTTTTGAAAAATGTGAAACATCCGTTTTTGGTTGGATTACATTACTCTTTCCAAACAACAGAAAAGCTTTACTTTGTCCTGGATTTTGTTAATGGAGGAGAGGTATGTGGTGGTTGTGTTTGGATTTGAGTCTATGTTGCTGATTCTAGGTGGGAGGAATGAAATGGTCCTGTGCTGTGATCAGTATTCTCCCAGTTTTGAAAATCCTGTTGTTATCAGCTGTTACTGCAGACTTTCTATAGCTGTACGGACCCTGCTCCTCTTTTTATCGACAATTTAATCCTAAATTTATTCATGGTGGTCAGATCTGTTACATCTATGTAACTGTAAAATACAGGTTTTGTGCCTTTATTACAAATTGATCTTATGTTAACACTTTTCACCATGTGAAAAAATGTGATTTTCATCTTGCATCTGCATTAGCTGAGGTGCTGATTATTTTGAAAGCGAAAGGAAGGAAACTGGCAACTGAATTTACTACACTGATGTTACTGGGAATATTTGGATTATTTTGTGGCTTCATGTGGTCTAATTACTTCTTGTCAAATAGCCTAATCCTCAGGATTCTTTGCCTAGAAGGGGTGCTCTTGAATCTGAGGAGCCAGGAGGTAACTTGGGGGAAAACTTGTGAAAGAAATGGAGAAAGTCTGTATATGTTTAAATGTGTTTCTGGAGCAGTTTGTCCTCAGAGAGGGACCTGTTGCTTTTCAGAGTACCCAGTATTTCCAGGAATGCTCAAGAAACTCAGGTATAAACTGGTTGAATAGCCAATGCATGAGAAGGGTATAAGATGTTCCTTCCATTCCTTCCAATGGTTCTGTGGAAAATCAAGGGTCTTGTAGACTAATAATACCTGGACCTACCTAGGAAATTAGTTGTGATCGAAGAAGACAGTGTAGAAAAAAGTTATTGGATGAAAGGAACTATCCAGCATACGTGCTTTGTAGAAGAGCTGGATGTCTTGCCACTTGCTGTGTTTTCAATTTGGTAATTTATTGAGAATGTACACATCTCAGAAGATCTTACAGGTGCTTAAAGCAGAACAGGAAAGGAGGGGAGACAGGGTGCTGTTGTACATGATAAAACCCTGGTAGCTGAAAGAGCACAGGAGAAGGGGTAGAATTTAAATAGTTTGTTTTGGCATATCTCAAAGATTCCTATTACATCGCTGCAGCTGGACATACACAGATAAGTATGAAGGATGCTGAATAAACCAGGGTGAGAGATGAACTGGGGTATACATTAGTTCATGTGGCCTACTGTCCGTACTTATGATGCTCCTAGAACTGGCGTTCTGACCCCTTGGAGTGTCAGAGATGGGACAAGATGGGCCTTTCTGTTGTCTAACATACTTTCATCCCATTTAGATGGTATTAACCAAACTCCTGGTTTGCTCTACTCTGAATTCCTGGCCACAACTTGGCATTCTTCCAGGCAAACTAAAATGCTGTTCAAAACAGCATTCAAATTTGAATGAAGTGCTTGGAAAGCTTTGACTTCTTTCCGCCACCCCCCACCCCACCCCCCCCCCCCCAACTTTATAAGCAGAACAAGATCCTGTTGTAAGATTTTAGAAGTTGAATGGCTAGTATAGTTTCATCTGTATGCTATAACTTAATCTTTGGCTAGACTTCCATATACTCAAACTATTTGAACCCAGACAGCGCTCTGTAGTTGAGAGAATTTGTGGATCAGCTTGTCATGGTTTAACCCCAGGTAGCAACTGAGCACTACACAGCCGCTCGCTCGCTCCTCCCACAACAGAATGGAAGAGAGAATTGGAAGGGCAAAAGTGAGAAAACTCATGGGTTGAGAGAAAGACAGTTTAATAGGTAAAGCAGAAGCTGCACACACAAGCAAAGCAAAACAAGGAATTCATTCATTGTTTCCCATTGGCATGCAGGTGCTCAGCCATCCCCAGGAGCAGGGCTCTGTTATGCATAATGGTTACTTGGGAAGACAAACACCATCTCTCCAAATGCCCCCCACCCCCCTTCTTCCCCACCTTTCTGTGCTGAGCATGACACCATATGGTATGGAATATCCCTTTGGTCAGTTGGGATCAGCTGTCCCGGCTGTGTCTCCTCCCAGCTTCTTGTGCCCCCCCCCAGCCTACTCACTGGTGCGGTGGGGTGAGAGGCAGAAAAGGCCTTGACTCTGTGCAAGCACTGCTCAGCAGTGACTAAAACATCCCTGTGTTATCAACGCTGTTTCCAGCCCAGATCCAAAACACAGCCCCATACTAGCTACTGTGAAGAAAATTAACTCTAGCCCAGCCAAAACCAGCACAAGTATATATCTCCCAAAATGATCCACATCTAGGTGATTTCAGAATGCGATTATATGAATACTTACATACAAAACTTTGAATGCAAGCCTATACAGAAAGGAAAGATTACTTACTTGACACCAGTTTATATTCTGTTAGGAGGCTGTCTTGCCAGCCTCTACTCACAGCTTAGTGCTTTACTTTAGGTCCTCTTGACTAGCCTTAGTTTTAGGGGAAAGTCTTTATGTGTTGAGTTACCTCTCCATTTCTGAGCTACAAAAGGGATTAACTGAACAACAAAGTCATGCAGCAAAACCAATTATATTTCATTTTGTGTGGTTTTTTTTTTTTAACAGTAATTTTATTTTGCTGCCCATTTAAAATTACACATTATTAACTTGTGGTTTTGTGTGTAATGTTCTTATTTCCTGTTTGCATATTTACAGCTCTTCTTTCACTTACAAAGAGAACGTTCCTTTCCTGAGCACAGAGCCAGATTTTATGCTGCTGAAATAGCCAGTGCACTGGGCTACTTACACTCCATAAATATAGTTTACAGGTAAGTTTCTGAAATGTATCCTTGTCCTGAAGATTCAAAATAGGACAAATTACTGAATAAAAACCACTACATGAAATCATCCTATGAAAAACTCTTCCAGCTGAAGAATAAAAGTCCTTGCCTCTGAAGCACTTGTGTTAGTGACTGCTGTTTTGAATTAATGTGATTTTTTTTTTAAATAGGGATTTAAAACCAGAAAACATTCTTCTAGATTCACTAGTAAGTATGCAAGGTTATTTTTGGTTCTCTGTGTTCTCTCACGAAACTGACACTTGCGTATATCCACATGTTGCCCGTGTTCTGTTTTAACATACCACTTTTTGTTAAACAGGGTCATGTTGTATTGACAGACTTTGGACTTTGTAAAGAAGGGATTGCAACTTCTGATACCACTGCAACTTTCTGTGGGACACCAGAAGTATGTTGACAGCTTTCATGTTTTCTGACTAGCAATTAGTGAGTTTTGGCTATTAATATTTGTGTAGCTGGAAGATCAAATACTCCATTTTGTACTGTGGGAGTTTTGCATTCTTTTAAGAACCTCTTCTATGAAACCAAACCAAAGACAAGCTTCCTGTGGATCTGTTCTTTGTCCTTTTTACAAATACACAGTGTCTCTGACTTAACTACCCACATCCCCGTAACTCATCACTTCCTCCTTCCTTTCTTCCAGCCCTTTTCAAACATTCTGTGCCTCCCATGCCTCCTAACTGCCGGCTAGGCACAGGCCAGTTAGCTTGTGTAACAGCTACAACAGATTTGCCAGTATGAATCGACTTACCATATTCTGCCACTGATTTTTAGTAAGTTTATAAAGACTTGATATCAGTGAGTCTTGAGAAAACTTTGCATATGCATGGAATTGAACTTGCTGACTGAGTGTATTCAACTCTGTTGTCTCTTTTTACTAAGAAAACTAGGCTGGAAAACTCAGAATCTGGAAATCTTGAACACATGAGGGATTCAGTGAAATACCAGGGTTAGTGGTTTTGATAATCTGATAAACATATTTTAAATTACAGAAAAGGCCTTTGAGGGCAGTGAGGGATGAGTGATGAGTAGTATTTAGCTGAAACATTTGAACTCAGAAAAAAAAAGGCAGGTGGCAATGTGTGACAACTTAGCCTAGTTGTGATCAGAGTTAGGAAGGCATGAAGCTGAGTGGTAAATATGAGCTGAAATGGTATTTTTTGAATATTTTGGAAAGTTCGAAGGGCAATATATAGAACACTGGTAACTCTGGATCTGTGGGGTTTTTTTCTCATGTTCAGAGGCTTAGTCTTCACACTTACCTTGGACTTGAATGAACTGCAACATAAGAGGATGCTAATGCTGCTGCTTTCATAAGACTTCTTCAAAATATCAAGGCTAAACATAGCATCTGTGTATTAGCCTTTTTAATCCCAGATTTAGACTCAAATCTTTCATGATCCTGCTGAAAGTGTGATGATCTTCTCAGTGTTTCTAAAGACGGCGTTGAATGACTTGTTGAGTTCCAACGCCTGAAAAGCAAAAAGGAGGTTGCGAAAGATTAGAAAAAGCTCAAGTAGTTGAGTTCAAAATACTTCAGCTGCTTTTCATACTTTTGCAGGGTCATCTAAAGACAAATGAGTTACAGGGCACACACATACAGAAGGTTTGAGAAAGGCTGATGTAATTAAACTGAGTTTCAGTCTGTGCCTTGACTAACAACACTGTCGCCCATTTGCCAATTAAATTAAAGTATTTGGATACCAGAGTGGTAGAAGTGAGCATCCTCTTGTTTTGAGAGGTTAGAAACTGTGTGCTGTAGATGAGGACTGAGGTGATGATGATCTAGCCATTGCAATTTCATGTTACACCTTCAGATAGAATACCCCTGCGTTATGAAGTGGCTGTCTTTGTGCTGTAGTGTTAGTAAGCTCTGAGATGCTGAGCAGATTTCTGGCAAGGCAGATGGAAACTAGTCAGCATTGTCATTCAGTGTTTGATGGTATTGGATGTTTGTCACAAATCAGTCCAGTGATACCTATTTGACAAGAATCTCTAGTTTAGCAACTCACAACTCATGCCCTTATCAAGATTTACAGTGAAACTTAATATAGGTCATACAATTTCTCAATAATGACAGATTTGAAGTAGAATTAAGATCATCTCCTTTCATTTTTATGTATTGGATGGAGCATACGGGCTGAGGATGGCAGCATAGGCATGGCTAGTAGCCAGCTTGCTGAGAGACGTTGCCTCTGCAACAGCACGGTGACCTATCTGAAATGTTAAACAAGCTTCATGATAGAGGTGGTGTCAAAGTAGATTGGCAAAACAACAGTGTGTGGGAAGTATTGTTTCAGTTGGGAAAACAGCTGTCCTACTTGGTAAATGACCAGGCGGCGATAGAGCATTTGCCAGGTTTGTTGAAGGACAAGATGAATGCTTAGCAGTCTTACAATTGCTATGAAGCAGCTTTTCCTGGAGGTGTTCACTGTGATGTGCCTAAAACCTAGCTTTTATTCTTGATAGCCTAAGGCTCTAAAATACTTTTATTTATGTGTTTTTATTTTAGTACCTTGCACCAGAAGTCATTAAAAAGCAGCCCTATGACAACACAGTAGACTGGTGGTGCCTTGGTGCAGTTCTTTATGAAATGCTTTATGGGCTGGTATGTACTTAATATGTGGGGGGCAGGGGCCCCTTCCCCTTCCCCTTCCCCTTCCCCTTCCCCCTTTACATGAAGTAACCCTGGGGTGGTGTTAGAGACGCTGACTTTTCCAAAATATTGAAATACTCCACGTAAATGGATGAACAGTTTGTCTTACACTTAACGTAGCACCTGGTGTTTTCTCTTTTGGATTTTGCCTTGCCTCTTGATGTCTAAAACTTTGCTTTCCAGTGAGCTGCTGGACATTAACTTTGAAGACAAGTAGCTATCACTTTGAGGGAATGTGAGAGTAAACTGAATCAACAGTGATAATACCCAATTTAAAAAAAATCCAAACCAAAACACTTTATAAGTAAAATTTTGCCAAATACTGCCAGTAAGTTAAATACATTTTTTACTTAAGTCTCCCAGGTTTTCTCATAGCTATTCCACTGCTTTCATGCAGCTTTAGAATTAAAAAACCTTAGACTGCTGCTTCTAGTCATGTGTAATTACTCCACCATTCTGGTAGTCTTCTTGAGTTTTCTCTCCCCCCATGGAACCTTAAACAGGGAATTGGATTTGTTTTTCCACTCTCATGTTCTTTTCAGGCAAGTTCAATGGGAGCTTTGAAGGTGGGTGGTGTCTATGGCTAGTTACGAGTGTGAGAACATCTTAGGAGAAGAGGTGGGTGGGGAAGCTATCGAGTATTAAGATCTGGCAATGGGGATGGCTGAATTAGAAGTTAGTGCATGAAAGGTAGATTTCTTCTCCACTAGCAGTTTGTATTTCTTATAGAATCATTTACTGATGTACGCATGAAAGACAATGTTCCATGCGGCTTCCAATTAATGTATAACTTTCTGTGTTTCAGCCTCCTTTTTACTGCCGTGATGTTGCTGAGATGTATGAGAACATTCTTCATAAACCCCTAGTTTTGCGCCCAGGAATCAGTCTTACAGCCTGGTCTATTCTGGAAGAACTTTTGGAGAAAGACCGGCAAAGCAGACTTGGAGCAAGGGAAGATTTTGTATGTAATGTCTGAATTTATCAAGCCCTACTTCATTTAACGGGACATCATCACACATATGTGCACAGCACAGGTTTAATAGTTTGAGATAAGGAATTGCTGTAACGTCGGTCTTTGTTTTCCTTCTTTTTATTTCTTCATGAAAGACACCAGTGTGGTCAGTCCCTGAAAGTTGTTGGGGATAGAGGGATGATTGTCATAGGATATCAATATTCTGGGCTTGGTTGCTGCTGTACCAGCCCTTTGTGCCAGCAAAGGAAACACAATTCCTGGTGCAGTAGTCACTAAGGTTACTAAGGTAGGTTTCACTGTTCATAGTGAAACTGGGAAATAGGCAAAAGAAAAGGCTATTTTCTGGTGTCAGTTTAAATACATGAAAACCAGTCTTCAGATAAAGGGGAACACTAGTGCCGTGCAAACAGCAGCTGAAGGGGTTTTTTTAGCTTTAAAATTATGGTAAATGTTTTCCTGGTATAACAACAAAAGCTTTGTTTGCAACAAGGTGATGTGAGAAAGTACAGATGTCCAGAACTGTGTGATGAGGAATGATCTAGAAGGACCCCTTCTATTGAGAGATCTCTGTAGTCTTCCGTTTGCAGCCTTAACATTTAGGTAGTCTGTTGGCCTTGTAACAGAGCATTCAGGCTGTGACGTTGTACTTTCTCATGGTGCGCAGCGCGGTGAAAGGATGGTAGCGTTTAGCACAACTGTCTGCTGCTTCATCACTAGTAAGTATATTGCTGAGTTGTTGGAGCAGCCACTTCTCAGACAATGATCTGTTTTACAAAAACTAACAAAACTTTAAGCCCGGAGCAGAGATGCTAACAGAAAACACTCCTGCTGTGTGGTAGACTTCAAGGTTGTTGATCTTAAGGCTTAAAAGCAGAACATACCATCATAAAAGGAAACCAGTTTGTAGAGGCAGGCTAACAAATTTTAATTGCTGTTTTCGCTAACTACAGCTTTTATTGTAAAGTAAGCCGTGAATAAACAAACCGATGAAGGACTTGGCTTCCTTACGCACATGCAGTCTGAAGTGGTATTTACTGTGGTGGGCAGGATGGATTTCTGAAACATCTAAAATCTTTATTCCTTACTGCAGCTTGAAATTCAAAAGCACCCGTTCTTTGAATCTCTCAGCTGGACTGATCTTCTTCAGAAGAAGATTCCACCACCATTTAATCCTAATGTGGTAGGTGCCTGGTGCTGTTTTAGTTCATACCTGCCAAATTTCTGCCTCTGGGGGCTCATGTGTTGGCAAAGAATGTTTGTTTCAGGGTGGTGAATAATGGGAACGCCCCCGTGCTGACTGGCCTTCTGAGCAGTGATACTCTAGGGTTTTTTAACTTAAAACTGGGTTTGACAAGTTACTCTTTCCTCTGCTCATTCCTGTCAAAGTACTGTCAATTTTTGTGGGGTCTGAAGACCAAAGAAGAAAATACAGGCAGCCTCTTTATTTGAAGACTTTCCAAAAGACCAATTTCTGCATTTTTGTAGTTACTAAGCCATAGTTGCATCTTTTCTTTATCCTCCCATCAGTTTAAACTGTCAGCCTGTGAGTGCTTGCCCAAAAACACGGAAGGGGGATGGACGGTGTGGAGGAAGTCCTTCCTAAAGTCACATCAGAGTGTCACTTTTTGTTAAGTGAGTCTGGTGAGGAAGCCATAGCTGTCTTGTCTCTTCCCTCTGACTAAATATTACTATGCTTTAGTTCTTAGGCGTGCTACTGGGAAGCTGATCTGTTGTGACAACAGTACGGTTGCTGGAATTTAACACTTAAATCATTATTGATGGAAAAGGGAGAAAGAATTTGATGTGGTTTGGCCTTTTTTTTTTTTTTTGCGTGCATTTTGGGGCTGGTTTTTGCTTGGTTGTGGGTTTTTGGGGGTGGTGTTAGTTTTGCATCTCCGTAACAGTCATTTGAGAAAGAGACATTTCTTCATACTTAGGTTTATCGGATCATAAAGCTGTGTAGGCTTTGGCCTGAACTCCAGCTTAAAACAAACAAGCAGGCTTTCCAGGGATGCTGTGGCATGCTTCCTTAAATTTCCTCTTCTTAAATAGGAAAGGATGGGATAGAGTAATACACCCTCAAGTGTTAAATTTGAAATCTAAAGGACAAGCCCAAGTTTAAAGCGCAGTATTAATGTGAAACTGATAGATCTTTGTCTTCTAGGTTGGACCAGATGATATTGGGAATTTTGATGCAGTGTTTACAGAAGAAATGGTCCCGTATTCGGTTTGCATTTCTTCCGATTACAATGTTGTTAATGCCAGCGTCCTAGAGGCGGATGATGCGTTTGTTGGATTTTCTTACGCACCACCTTCTGAAGATATGTTTCCCTAGGAAGTTAGAAGCCAACGGTGTGTTGAAAGTCTTGGGCTGAACTGAAATGGTCAGGTTATGGACACATTACAAAATAGTGTAACTAGTGCCTCGTTTTGTATGTAGGATTGAAACCTATGAACAAACTTTCTCTGCTGTATAGGAGGAATTCGGGCATTTTGGATGGCTTGCTTTGGGGTTTGAACTGTTTGTTCCTGCTGCAGAAAATATTTTTTAAAACCTTTAAAAAGCATTATTTACATATTTTTTAAGCAAAAACACTGACTGTTCTCAATCCCTTCAAGTTTACATTCATACCTGTCTAACATTTGGCTGGCACAAACAGCAGAAAGTTTAGTAAATTTATAAATGCTTTTGTACCTATTTACAGTGACTTTGTGCTTGAATTGTAACTATGCAAACTGTCTTTTGTATATCCTGGTGTAAAAAAAGTAAATGTTTTCCCTGTTATATCAGTTTGAAATGTGTCAATTTACCTGTCAGCACTTAAATGAGGGGTTTATACAAGTTAAGACCGAGATTCTTAAAGGCCTTCTACAGAATGAGAAGCTGGTCCCGTAAAGCTGGTCTGCGGCTCTTGCCCATTCACTCAGCTGGATTATCCGAGGTATGGGAGATTGCTCAAAGCAGGGAGGGAACGAATTAACTGGATTGATTCGATAACATTACTGATCATGTGTTCTACTTCTCTTTCCTCTTTGAGATAAATACGTCTATATTTCAACTACATTAAAAATATTTTTGGTTAAAACTCTGCTTTTCCAAAGATATAATATGCAATAATCAGTGTTACTTTAAAAGGCTATCTTGCTTTGACCTTTTGGGGCTGGGTGGTGAGGGGATCATGCCAAATACTGGGGACTTTTCTCACAGATTTATAGTTGGAAACACTAATGTTCCAAATTTATTGTATTTCAACGTTCATAGCTACTTGTCTTTGTGTTTCAGTTTGCACCATTTTTAAATCTTCACTTGGTATTAGGGGAAAAAATGTAAACTACGCTGATAACTTTGAAAATGTGAAAAGCTGTTGTATTTCTTTTAACATACACGTGTATGGACAAACTGATAATTCTGAACAATTTCTGTTTAAGGAAATTTTTTTAAGCAATGCAAAAATTGACTGCAGTTACAGTGTATAAAGGCCTATCACAGTAATAGTTTTATTATATATATGACTTGTAAATAACAACTTATTTTTGTCTGTTACTTCAAAAATGTTCCGTGTTTTTTGTTCATAAATACGTTAAGTGCCCCAATTTGAGAGAAGTCTGGTAAGACATTGAGTAGCCAGAGTTAAATATTAGCTAAATTTCAGTATCTAAATAATCTCATTTTTGACCAAGTAAGAACTAGCTAAGAGAAATGCTATCTATATTGCATCAAGAACAGTTAAAAATTGAGAATATTGGGGAAACAAGTGAATAAAATCATAATTCTTGTGAAATTAATGTTGTGTCAACAGTAAAACATGAGACAAGAGGAAGCTAAAACAGGATTACGTGCTTCTCTCAAGGAGTAGTATCTCCTATAGCACTATCCTGCATAGTGCTTAAGTGATGCTGAGCAGTTGCTGTGTGAGGTGTTGGAAGGGGAGGCTGGTAAAAGAAGTAAGAATTGACATTGGCATGGAGGGAAGGGAGGAAGGAACCGCATTTTTTTGTGGGAGAAGACTGGTGGTTTGACGCTCATTTTCCATAGCGCTGCTCTTTGGAAATAGCTGTGCAGCTGTTCAGAACAACCAACAACGCTGTGAGCCCCTTTCTTGCGGTTACAATCATTTGGAACCACAGCCTTATGCTTTGGATTTCAGGGATTTGTTGGGGGGGTGGGGGGTGTGTGTGTGTGTGTGATTTTTTTTTTCTTTTTCCAAACATATGTCTTTCTGATGGACTGGAAAGCAGAAATTGATTGTTAGAAATTCTCATACTAAAAAAAAAAAAGGCTGTGGTAGCTGAAGTTATTTCTGGGAGAGCAGCTTAATAATTGCTTATCAAGCTTTTTCCTTCAGCAGACTCTGCCTTTTTGGCAAAGTGTGAATGTGTTAAACATGCCACTTGCAATACCTCACCTTGTTTCTTCTCCTATTAAGTTCCTGTTGTGAAATGCCTCAATCAGACCGGGACTTGCAGAGAGAACAGACTCTGTGTACATCATCGCAGCACTTGTGTATCTAGTGCTCTTGTTCTGCGCCTGCGTTCCGCGATGCTGGATTTTGAAGATGGCTAGGTTCAGTGCAGTAGCCCCTTCACCCGTGCTGGGCTGAAAACTGAAGTCTGAAGCACTAAATGTGGTACAGCCCAGACAAGAGACAGTCAAAGAATGTACACAGGAGGCACCTGTTTTGTCAGGTATGCAATAAAGGGAGGTAAAATTCATCTTTTTGTGACTGATGCAGGGGTTTTCGCCCGCCTGTCTCTAGCCAAGGGGGATTATTCCTCCTCTTCTAGAGAGGTGCAGCTGAACCCCGTGAGGAGCAGGCCTTCTCTCCTGGGGCTGGGGAAGCAAAGGAACTGCTGCTTGCGTGCTCTCCCGTCTTTTGGCCTGGGAGGAGGGTGAGGGAGAGGACAAGAAGGCGGACTGAAATGTGTGGCAGGTGTGAAAACATGAACTGAAGTACAACAGGAAGCGAGTTGAGAGGTGCTACCCTGGGAGGTATGCGTGCAGGTGGCTGGCATGTAAAGGCAGCAGTTAAATATGCAGTATTTATTAAAGGGAGAAAATTGTTTTACAAATATGTTGTCTTTTAGGCCTTTCTGTGCTGCCAGTGCATGACCCTAGGGGCTGTGGTCCCTGCTGTACCCGTGTGCTCATCCGGGTCAGGCCGTGGCTGACTGCTTGTAGGTACCGGGTTTGGCCTTCGCTAAGGCACCGGGGTCTGGTAGCGGTGGCCTTGCGAGGCCGAGCCCGGTGGGGCAGGCAGCTGCCGGCAGAGGGGGAGCCGTGGCGCCTTTCCCGCCTTGTGCCGCTGCCTCACGGCCAACGGGCAGCGGCTGCCGGCTGAGGGGGCGAGGGAGCGCCGCCGGTAGCCCCGTCCCACCGCTGTCAGGCCCCTCGCTACCGCCTCCTGAACAGTCCCGTTCTCCTCTCCTGTGGGCACACCAGCATCCTCGTAAGGAGAAGGCATGGGGCTGGCCAGAATTTAGTTTTTGAAGCGTAGGTGATGACAGTGTTTAGCGCACAACGGCCTGGGCCATAGTCCTTCCTAGTCATGTTTGGTGTCCTTTCCTTCCAGCCTGGGGAACACGGGGTCTGGGGAGATGCGGTGGATCTGTGTGTGTTTAATCCCTTCTTACTGAAGATTTTAAGGGATGGAGCAGTTAATTGTGTAGGGGTACTCCTAAAGAACCTGAAAAAAAATAATCCTACTATAAATTCTCTTTTCACTTGTGCTTAAAATTTGATGCTTCAGGCACTAAACACACCTAGGGGCAGTGTCCATAAACTGGAAAACAGAAGGTTCAGCCTGACCATGAGGAAACCCTTCTTCCCTGTGAGGGTGCCAGAGCACTGGGACAGGCTGCCCAGAGAGGGGGGGGAGTCTCCTTCCCTGGAGACTTTCAGAAGCCGCCTGGCCTTGTTCCTGTGTGATCTGCTCTAGGTCATCCTGCTCGGGCAGGGGGGTTGGACTAGATGATCTCTAGAGGCCCCTTCCAACCCCTAACACTCTGAATCTACTAGCTAAGACAGCATACCATTCTCGGATGACGGGGTTTACGCTGCTGCTGCACTAGTGCTGCACTGGTACCCAGTTACTCCTCTCTCAGATGTTGATCTGTTTGTCCTCCTGAAGCCAGTTCTGTGAAATCTTACAAGGGATCTTTTATATGTTATGAGCTTTGCTTCCTCATCAGCCCAGTAACTCTGTGTCTTGTCTTTTACCAGGTAGCTAAATCTATTTTTGAAGGTTTAAGTGCTGTTTCACATTGGTCATCTACAGAGAGGACAAAGGACACTCTGTAGAAGAAAATCTGTAAGACAGTTAAAAAAAAGATATGTATACACAAAATACCATAATTTGTCCATAATTCTCCCTCAAAATTCAGCTTAAAAAAAAAAAAGAAAGTACAGGGATGTGGATAATACACAATGAGAACAGCACTGAAGGGCATGGTCAGCCTCCAAACCAAATGTGCAGTTGTGAAAGCTTTGTCAATGGGAATCAGAATCCATCTTCTGTGTCTATGGATGGAAATAAGTGTTGGCAAGAACAGCACCTGAAGTGGGTGCTGCAGGAGCTAACAGCAGAGTAGGAAAGTCAGGTTTAAAAAAGGGAAAAGATGTTGCCTGGTTTCACACTTTCAACAGTTATGACAGACCTCTCGCGTTAAGGGAGATATTCAAGTCTTACTTTTGATAGGCTGATTATACCTACAAAATATATAGGAGAGGCTAAATTAAATACAAGCTTCAATTTCATGGGTTAGGGAACTGGGCAGTGAACTAATTCACTGAGAAAACACTAGAACATTCTTCAGGAATTTACTTTGGGAAAGCAGTATGCTTCAGCCATTGGAAAGAACTTGCCACACTGAATTTTAAAAATCCTTAAAGAATTGTATAGTTTGAAAAAGAGACTATTCTGATTTTGTATGGCTTTGTTAATATATACCTTTTATATTATGGCAGTATGGCCAGGTCTGATGTCATTTCTTCACAGTTTATTCTAACGTTTTCATAAAGATCTTTCTCGGAAGATGCATCGTGAAATACAGAAAATGAGGGAAACTGCCCTTGTTTACCTCGACAGAAGCGGCGGCCTTCAGAAATTCATGCACGATTGCAAAAAATACAATGGTATTACTCGCTCAATAGATGGTCCATTAAACGGATATGTAATGTTGCACAAATCTCTTATTTTTATTTAAGATACTTCTTGCTCCCACAGACTCGAAACAAAGTTACGCTGTTTATCGTTTCATTATTTCAATAAACCCTTCTGATATTGCCGAACTAGATGCAACTCTGGGAAACTACGTTCTTCATAATCCCATACCAGCTGCACAGATTTTTCAGTCAGTAAGTATGTATTTATAGACGGGAGTAGACAGAAGTATTGTAACTAGATTTTCTTTTCTCAAATGAAGTTATTTTTCAATCACAGGTATGTTTTGTAGCTATTAAGACGTTATCGTTAATCGAACAACTGCAGACAGAGGCCCAGGTGAGTCTGCATGTTCCTCCATTTAGATCTGAGGACTTTTAAGTACGGTGAAGTATTAACAAATATTATTTTCACATTAACTTTTCAGTTTCATTTTCCCTTTGGCTGTAGTAATATTGGTAATTAAAAGCACCTGCAAGCCTCACCCAACCATACTGCAAGAATTTTGAGTTCAGATAAAACCTAATTACTCTTACCCTGCATGCGTTTGTCTCGTTAGATCAGTATACTGCTGAAACCAACACATTTGCCGCCTTTACCAAGCTACGTTCTGAGCCTTTCTGCGTTTCCCTTTAATTACACGTCTCAAAGATTTTATATGTCTGAAGGAATAGCGATCGCAATGGGAACTGTAACAAAATACACACAAGGAGCAAGATTTCTCTGTACGGAGGAAAGCTGCCCATTTTCTGAAGGTAGTAAAAAACACAATCAGTGCAATTTCAAAAGCTTTTTAATAAGTTTGATAACAGAGATTAAAAACTTAGCGAGAAAAAGGCCTTTTCCTACGCACTCTTGTTACGCGTACATGTCTGTAACGAGCACAGCGTGATGTTTATTAATTTGAAGCAGTGGGCCTTGCCAGTGGTTGCTCGGCATTATTAAATGCTCTGGGAGCATAGCTTGCGCCAGCAATCCATTTTCCTAATAGGAAGATAGTTTACATGAGAGGGTAAGGGGTTTTTTAAATTTAATTTATTAAAGTAATACATTCATCTGAAAGGAAAAAAGCTAAACTAGTAGAATACTGCTTTTTTTCTTGGAAACTGTATAAAGACTACTGCAGCACAATATGCTTGAGTGACTGGTATAAGCTTCTGGCACAGAATTCGTCTGTTTTAAGGAGTAGCTGACTTCTGTGTAACTACTTCTCTGAGCAGTGTCACTGAAGTGCTTGTATCGATGCAGGATTAGGCCTTAAATACTTTTGAGGCTGTTTTGTTTGCTTCTTCCTGTAACAGAGACCATGAAATTATAAAAGAGAAGTGACATCCCAAAGTTTGGAGCCTGCAGACTAAATCACAGTGATGTTCTTAGGAGGGCAGGTACCTCCAATAGCGAATATCCGTATCCCAGGTTGTTGCCCCACAAGGTGGAAGCGGCAGTCACTTGCTCCCTGGGTGTCAGAGGGCCTGGCCACCCTGTTCTGCGTGGGGACGTACAGTGGGAAACCCTGACATCTCCTGGTCAGCCTATCGTGAACTGTACAGGTGGTTGCAGTGGAAGCGCAGTATATGAACATACGCTCATCTGAAGAAACACAGGAGAAATTTGGAATGTCACTATCCAGTATTTTAACCACTTCTATTCTTAACAGGAAATCTTAAATTAAAGCCATTTAAAATGTTAGGTAATTCTTTTAATCTATATTTTTTTAGGGTTTAGGTGCATAAGAGTGCATCTGCCTGGGGCTACAGAATCTGCCACAGTGAGGAATGATTTTGTGTGTAGTTTCTGTTCTTCACCACTGCAGGAAGACATGAAATTTAGAGTCCTTGGTGGTAGGATCTATTTCGTTTTATTTTTACATCTGTTAATTTCCTACTTCTGTTACACAATAAGGAAACGAAATGATTATGAGGGAAAAGCCCCAAAATACACCAGTCATTAAAAAAAAAAAAAAACCGCAAAAAACTCCCCAAACAAGTGTCTACTGTTTTCAAGAGAACTAACCTTTTCTTTGCCTTTATTCTGAAAGATAAGCAAATAGTTGAACTGATCGATGCAAAAGTTCTTAATGCTTTGAAAGGATATTCCAGTGATAAATCACATTTTAGGATTCAGACATTTACAGTTTTCTTGAGAGGTAAGCTGAATTTTGGAGTTTTGTCAAAAACGTTTTAGAATTGAACTGTAATTCTCCTCTGCGTTTTCCTTGTAGGTCCGTTTCTCTGGAGAAAATGGTGAAAATCGTTAATTTATATTGCAGTTCTTTAATAAAATTACTGGGGCAAATACACAAAACTAGGTGACTAAACAGTTACACAGGTGATGGAAGAGTGCACATGGCAAAACCCTTGTGTTCGCTTCTATACCCTCATTTAAATAACCCCCCTGGCCAGCTCTGCAGTATAGCACTCTAACTGTAGCTTGTCCTCCTTTCTGCTTCCTTTAGTCACGCTGGTTTGTGCTAACCATGCGTTTTTAACATCCTTCCTCAACTGTTTTCCGCATTCCATCAGGATTTTTGGCTCTTGCTACCACTACCTTCCACTGCAGACATTAAATGGTTTCTAATGCAAATAGCCAGCTGAAATCACCACTTGCCAACGTAGTTCCGTTAATTCTGTTAAACAAAGAAACCCTGCTATTCCAAAAGTCTAGGGAATTATATAGGTAATTTCTTGAAAGCTCAATGGAAAATACTGATAATGATGATGGTGAAATTACAGAACAGAATCTGTGGGTGAGACACTGCGAGTTATGCATCAGATTTCCACTGGCTTCAGTGATCAGTGAGGTTAGACAGGGTCTCACAGCTGAGATTCACATTTGGTTGGACCTAACCCTCATTTCCATGAATGTGACTTTTTTTTTTAAGATGCCCAGAAATACAAGGGTTCCCAAAGCTATTTGTGTGTCTCTTTGAAGTTTCTTTAGTTTGGATCCCCCCCTTTTTTTTTTTTTTTTTCCTCTGACATTTTATAGGACACTGATAGGATACTGATAACGGTACCATCACAGGTTTCAGGATGCATATTTGCAAACCACTGTCCGTGTTCTTCAATGCATAACTAAATGCATCATCCACTTTCTTTATCAGGAATTTGCTTTTCCTCGCCCGGTGTGTCTTCCTTACCTTTTGCACTAATTAATTAAAACTATATGCTTCATTTTATTCTAGTCCATTACGGTGAACCTGGCATCAAAACAGTGACCGTTCAGAATGTGAAGAAGTTTTCTGACCATGACTTTCAAACAGTTTTTATGCCCTAACATATCTGCAGGTTCCCCTCACCGCTTTTTTTTTTTTAATTTCTAGATGAACTGGCCAATAAAATGCAGATAGGAAACCACTACAAGATTATAGGGATTCCAGCTTGTGTACAAAATGGCCTACAAGCTACAGCGTGTATGGAAGTCAATAGCATCCAGCTCTGTAAACCAAGTGGTAAGGAAGTTCCATTAAAAAATGACTAGAAGAGTTGGAAAACTTAGAACAAAACCTTGAGAATTAGTACAGTTTTCTGTTATCCAGAGGTCTAGATTAGGACTTTCCTCTCAGTCTGAAATGTATGTTTACCGTTACTTGAGAGTATCTTCTTTTGCCCGCTTTCCATGCATTGGGAAACCACATCCTTTATTACTGCAGTTCTTCAACTGCTTTCCAACTTCTGTCCATTGGAAGGTACTTTGAAGTCCTGCATTAAATGAACCTGATATTGCAGTTTGTTATTCCATCAGCTTTAGTAGATCATCTGTTACCTTTTCAGAGTTTTATTAATTAACAGTGTCAGATGATTACATTCTGAATTTGTACTTAATACATAAACACTCGTTATTTGTAAGCTTTGTGTCAAGACTAGAATGGTGATTTGTTCCAAAATACCTGCATAGCTCTCAGGAAGTGTTTGTTAACCTGTACTTCGTTTTCATTAGGTCCTTCTTGTGTCGGTGACAACTTTAAGTATCTCTTCTCACTGACTTCAAGTTCGTGCTGGAGGTTTACAGCCATCCTTGCCAATATCTTTGCCTCTCAAGTTGTTCCACCAGGCACTTACAATACTCTTAAACTCGCAATATTGCTGAGTCTAGTGCAGACATGTGAAAAAGAAAATGCAGATTATCTGGATCTGATGATTGTCACAAGTGACACGCTAGTGATTGATAGGTAAAGAGATTCCTTACTTCTCACATAAATTAGAATTAAAAACATAAGTATCTTTAAAGATAATAGTTTACTGGAAAGGCTAAAACCACTGTATTTTAAAAGAATATATAGGGCTCTGACTTGGTAAAAATACTGAATTTTTATTCCTGGGACACTTTTCTTTACCTCAAGTGATAAATCCAGATCAGAACTTTGGTAATAATAAAACCCCTCAACACTCTCATAATGATCTTCACAAGATGTTGGCACTAGCGCTCTTTAGCAGAACTGAAACAAAACATTCTTCTAAAATCCAAACTGAAGACTGTCCCCGAAGCTGGTAGTAATAAAAACAAAGGGCTCTACTCTTCAAATCTTGTGTCGCTTTGAGCCTTTTCATCACCACTTCCCAGCTATCAGGGTTTTCAGTTAGTAACCAGTGTGTAAATAGATACTTAATTTTTTTATCACTCTTCTTCATAAAAACTGTACTGATAAGGTATTAAAAGTCACGTACATCTTTACACGGAGGTCATAAATCCAGCTGTTGCTGCCTTTAACAAAAGGTTTTTCCGTATTTCAGCACTTTATGTATTTACCTCTTCGCACAACTATAAACTGTTAACACAATTTCACATACACAGCAGAAAAGTACTCTGTGTTCAGCTTTAAATATATATTAATCAAAAACAAACCCCCAAACCCCCAAACTTTCTCCTTCCTCAACTCAAAACAGGACTTCATTTTAATTTTCAAAAAAGGTCTTTGAAAGTGGCCTGAATTTTATTTTCATTTGAAAGTTCTTCAACAAATTAATGAATATTTTCTGTTGGGGGTGGAGGGGGGTGAAATACTTTAAGCATTTCAAAATTTAGCTGTAGAAATTAGTTCAAATTTGAAAATAAACATGGGCTGCAGGATTTTCCCCCCAGGTTAAGATCGCGTAAGAGAAATCGTAGGAACTGGAGCGGTTGGAGAACCAAACCATCTGGTTAATATTAAAACAGTTGCACACTGTGGATCTCGGTCAGCGCTGTCACTTGCGCCGCCTGGCCTGTGCGCACAGTATTGCATTATATAGTCAGCAGCCTGTCAAAATAGGCATTTCCTACATCACATTTATACTGGTATGACAGCCTATTTATTAATACTTATTAATTATAGTTAATCATTTTCTCCCAGTTATTAATAGTAGGCTAAATCGTTCTCTGACACCTTAAAACCATCAGGAGCCGTTGATTGTGGAACCAGACAGGCAGTTTGCAACCTCCGTGTGCCAAGGAACACTGTACAGGGGATGAAAAAGAAATTCAATACCCACCTTCTCACAAAGGATTGGGAAGGTGGGGGGAGGCAGTAACCCAGGCAGGCAGAGCTTGCAAGTTCCCAGCCTTTTCATTTTTCCCAGATGGCCAGGATTACTGATCCTCTGCCCTTTTTTAAATCACTGGAAAACTTTCTCTAGTATAGGCCTAGGAGCTAGCAATAGGGGGTTAAATTATGAGACTCTTGACCTTCCCAGGAATTACTTCTGTTGCAAACCGTGATTTGCCTCGTACGTTAAATCCATAAGAAATACAGCGCTGTTGGCGAGAAAGCTTGGACTTCTGTATCCAAAGCTACTTTAAACATTTAGTTTTGACACTGTTTTCATGTCAAGGGTGTTTTGGTGGTTGTTGTTTGAGTCTTAATATATATAAATACCATTATAAAGTACTAAGTACAGGATTAAGTAGTTTTAGCTTTGAAAAACTGAACAATAATTTAACAATTTATGACTGACAGAATTATTTAATCCTCTAGGCTTCTGAGTTACAGCATGTGTCTTCTGCCTCGTGGCATACGACACCCACCTTCCAGTGACATTTTTCCTTCTGTGTCCAAAGACAAACATGGAACTGGAAGTGCGAGTATCCAAGCTTGCAGTGCTGTGCTGGCTAAGGGTGGTATCTGCTACATAGGAGACTTGTCTTCGTATAAAAAGGATAAACTTGAGCTTCTGCAGTCCGGTAATCTCACACCTACTAACAAACGAGGGGACAAACCAAACCAAATGTACATAATCGTGGCCAGGTTTGCTTCTCAAATGCTGGGAAAATCTAGTAGTTGTTTCTTACACAGACTCTTTAAAAATAAGGACCTAAAAGCCAAGGTCCTGTAAGCTTACGCTTGCTACACAGACTACGCTACAGGGATCCACTGGTTGGCATAACAATCAATCACCAGACAGCAAGATGCGCGTTCATCACACTTCTAAAGAAGGCTAGATCATAAATCCTAGGATTTAGGCACACTCATATGCAGCTGCTGGTGTGGAAATGCCAGACTCATGGGGTGGGAAAAAAAAAAGTAGTCAGGATTATGTATTCACTGAGTTGTCATGACAGTCGTGACTGGCTTCAGATTGTGTGTGTGGGACTAGAATTTATAGTTAAACTAGATAATTCCATAATTGACATCTTTTGTCCTGTCCTAGCGCTAGAGAGCCGAACGACAACAGTATTCATTCCTGGGAAAAAGTATGGAGAAGAGGCTGACCAGCAAGTTACTATTTCAGTTCAGACCAATTTTTGGTCTTTTATAGATGTGGATTCTGCCCCAAAGAAACACATACAAAAGGATAACTTTTTAATTGGACAGATGGTAAAGCACGTGCCTTGTTATGACAGTAACTGTACTACAGCAGTCACTTGTGTTTATAAGGTCATTTCAACCGATAAAACAAAGGAAACAATCAAATTTGTTAGTATTTCCCAAAAAGTCTCAACTTGAGTGACTCTAAATCGTCTTCCAAAATGAGCACGCTTTTCCAAACGCAGCTATCAGTTCATTCAGAATAGCTTTTGAGAGCTGCTATGAAACAAAATTTTACTGCATGTAACTAACTCATGAGATAATCTTGCAGGACTCAGTGTATAAGGGATATTGAACATTTCAGACTGGAAAAAATGCTGTTTCTACAACTCAAAAGGCCAAAATTAAGTAATTGTTTTCCTTCTCTGGGTCTTCTCTCTAGGACACGAGTTTGATCCCACCTAACCTTCTAGATAGCTTTGGGCTTTTGATACACAGCGAGTTTCCTTCGCGCCCACCACCTTTTCCTCTTGTGCATCATATCCTGAAAAGAGCCGTTAATCCTGAAGCCATGCTGTACAAAGTCTCACGGCAGTTCACCACGCAGGATTATGAGGAGGTAACAGATACTACCCAAGGAGTTAGAAAGCCATTATACTTGGGAATATCATACTGTTTGGGGAATCGGAAGGTTCTGTCTGCACAATCCCAGTGCTTATTTTTAAAGCTGTTAGTGCAGTGCAATGCAATACTCGCTTCCTACCCTCTCCTGCGTTCCCAGCAGCACTAACAGGATCACCGATAGGATTAGCTTCAGTTCTTTAAAAGGGCAGCATGATAAATTCTGTTTGATCTTCATAAAAATTATCACCTTTGTAAAAACTATTTGTAGGCTGTATCATTCAAACTATAGTACTATGCCACTGGTATGTTAAAAGGGGTGGAAAACCGTGAATTCTTTATTTTCCAGTTAAATATTTAAAACGTCTACCTTCTCTCTAGTTCATTTTGTTTGCTAAGAACCTCCGTGTCGAACTGAGCTCAGAAGCAGAAAACCTCATTCAGGGCTACTATCTTGCAAGTCGCAGAGTGAGAAGAGATTCTGTTCATGGATCAACGTTATCAGCATCTGCATTAAAAACTCTGTATGTCCTATTTTTCATAGTAAAGCGAACACATCTGTGTTTCAAAGGGACATCACGCTAGCCTGCTCAAGAGCTTGCTAAATAAAAAGCTATAGAGAAAACTTAAGATTCTTTATGCTTGAAATTCACAAAACTTATTTATCACTTCTGAATAACTTTTTTACATACTGATGTTGCAAAAAACCCAACCAACCAAAAAACCCACCATTTAAAGAACTTTGCAGGCAAAAAAAAAAAGTGATTTAAGAAACAAGTACCACTATTAAAGCTGCCTAGAAAGACAAAAATGGAATTTAAATTATCACAGCTTTGTATTGTTAGCAAAAGAAGGATTAACAGCAGACAATATGCCAAGTCCCACTGCTTTCACGGCATGGGAAAGCTGTGCGTGGCAATACGGGCTTTGGCAGCGACAAGCATAACCGTACGGTATTTGTGGGAAGCTTACGCAGCTGAAGTATGGACAAACCCCACTCCAGTGTCAACTTTCCATTTACAACGTGCTTGAAAGAGGACATTACATAGCACATTCGTGGCTGCAGTACCTTTTATCTTTGACATGCTTATACCCCTCAGGATTTCACTGGCTAAGGCTCATACTAAATTAAGTTTAAGGAAGAAAGTACTTGAGGAAGATGCGGTGATTGCCATCTTGTTATTCGAATCATCTCTGACCCTGAAACACGGTAAATATGTAACTTGCTCTTCAGTCTTGGGTATGTCGCTTTCATGTTTTGGCAGCTTGACAAATGTTTCCGTCACTTGTTTGCAGTAATAGATAGTGGATTTTAATTTAAAGTCCAGAACTTCCACTGGTGAAGACCACAATAAGAAAGTCTTTCAGGTGACTTCCCTTCAGAGCCTCAGTGCTGTATGTAATTAGGCCACAGGCTCACATCAAGCCTGGCTTATACGAGGCATCACCCCTCTGACACTGGCGCAGGTTAAACTAAAGACAGATTCCCCTCTTGGGGGAGAAGACAAGGGTTGAGGGGCTTTTTTTTGTTTTGTTTAATCTGCCATAGTCACATGTGTTCACACACAGATTTGGCAGCGAGACAAGAATTACCATGTAGCACTTAAAAATGGCAACATACAAGATTGTATTACCAAGTAATCTGTCACAGCATTTTTTTTCCCCTTCACAGTCCTGGCAAGAGTTTATCAAGTCTTGATGTTGTTTCTCTGCTTAGGCAAGTCTGCGTTGTGCATAGCACCAAATCCCGTCTTTCCCTTTGACCTCAGTGATGAAAACTCCCTGCAGCAGAGAGACAGTTACCTAATGCAGTGTCACCATCAGCTGCTCAAGTTTGTTGGTGCATATGGCCCTGGAATTCACATTAAAGAAGAGTGAAAACTCCACTCTGTAAGTAAAGCCTGAAGTTTCTACTTCAGCTTTTTGAGAGACTGCAGTGAGAAATGTACAACTAATAAAGCTTTTAATGTTTTTGCAAGGCAGTTCGGTGCTGTTTTGCAAAGGAATAAAGCATAGCTGCCAAGATTCAATGGCAAGTTCTGTGACAGGGTTGTTTGAACCCTGTTGTGACAGGTGTGGTTTTCATCCTGGGAGGCCATGGTTTCAGAATAAAGCCACAACATGAACTTCTTTTCTTGGCTGCCACTGCTCATCCACAGTTAAGTGACAAGAATAAAGCAGTTTTTAGTAAGAGGACAACTAACAGCTAAACCAGGAGATTAGAGTCTAATGTTTAATTTCAGCTACATGAACTCTGTGGTTTTTCTTGTGGCTCCTTTTCAAATGTATCACCTGATGAGGGTTGAATAGTTTTAAGTACATTAAAGCTTCTTCTAGCGTAAGCCTACTTTCTTAAATTACTCATGTTCTACAAGGTATAGAAGTGTCACCTTACTGCTTGATGTTCTGTGTCTTATATCACAGCAAGACATTAGACCAGGATACCAGTGTGCTCCTGCAGTCTAAACCCAACCCCATTATCATACAATGGTTTGGGTTGGAAGGGACCTTAAAGACCATCCAGTTCCAACCCCCCTGCCATGGGCAGGGACACCCTCCACTAGACCAGGTTGCTCAAAGCCCCATCCAGCCTGGCCTTGAACACTTCCAGGGATGGGGCATCCACAGCTTCTCTGGGCAGCCTGTCCCAGTGCCTCACCAACCTTTCCCTGAAGAATTTTATCCCGATATCCAACCTACATCTCCCCATTTTCAGTTTAAACCCATTACCCCTTGTCCTGTCACTACAGGCCCTGGTAAAAAGCCCCCCCCTGCCCCAGCTTCCTTGTAGGCCCCTTCAGGCACTGGAAGGTGCTGTAAGGTCTCCCCAGAGCTTCCTCCAGGCTGAACAAGCCCAACTCTCTCAGCCTGTCCCCATAGCAGAGGTGCTCCAGCCCTCTGAGCATCTTCGTGGCCTCCCCTGGACTCACTCCAACTGGTCAATATCCTTCTTATGTTGAAGGCTCCAGAGCTGGATGCAGCACTCCAGGTGGGGTCTCATGAGAGCAGAGTAGAGGGGGAGAATCCCCTCCCTCGACCTGCTGGCCACACTTCTGATACAGCCCAGGATACAGTTGGCTTTCTGGGCTGCCAGCACACACTGCCAGCTCATGTCCAGCTTCCCATCCACCAGTACCCCCAGGTCCTTCTCCTCTGGGCTGCTCTCGATCCATTCTCCACCCAGCCTGTACTTGGGATTGCCCTGACCCAGGTGCAGGACCCTACACTTGGCCTTGTTGAACTGCATTTCCACATGACATTATCTGGACTACAGGAAAGTGAAAAAAAGAAAGTTAACAACATGGTAGGTACTCAGCGAGTTCAGCTCTACCTCACTGCAAAAACAAGTGTAGTGTGGTGGAAGATGAGGTGTCTGAGCTACAGTATGTATCTCCAACTGTGGAATTCCCTGGTTTATCTTCCTAGTAACGATACAGTAGTAGCCATAATAGTGAGCAGGTTTTACATCCAAGAAGTCCATGCTAAAAACCCCTAAAAGGCAGCAGAAACCTGGTACAGACTTTCAGTCAAATCTGGACCAGCAGAAGGCTTGGTGTGACTCCTCCTGATGTCATCCACCCGGATCATGGTGCCTCTGCTTGCATAGCCTCAATGCTAAAAACACCCTACAATCACTGTAAACAGAAATCCAAGGTTTTACTCATACACGTTGCCTTGGTGATAAGCAGAAAAGCTGCCGCCACTAACACTGTAAATGCTCATTTAGACAAGACACCACAAGATTTCCCATGTTTTAACCCCTGATTTATTATTGTTTTATTTATCTGGTACGCTGACATATTCATACTAAGTTCTAGGAGTGTCCACAAGGCCACTTCCCTTTCTAGAGTGACACTCTCACCTGAACTTCATTTGAGGATTATTCACACATTTTCACCAAACAGGTACTCCTCTGCCCCACTACTGAATCCAGCCATATTTCTGAGGAGCAGGAAGGGCCACGAAAGCATTTCCAGGTGCATTAGAACTCCGTATTTCAGCCTGCTGTTTTCAACCTGAAATAAAACCCACACAAAATAAGTCAGTTTTCTCTGTGCTTAATCCATCTTCTGCAAAATTATTAACTTTACTGGCATTTCAGATTCAAAGATACACATCAAAAAGCAGTCAGATGGGTAAACGGCAAAAGATTTCATCATTATGCCAGCAAAATTACTTCTAGGATAGACTTAAACAGAATTCCTTTATAAATCACTATTTTTGACAAGCTGCATTAGGGAATATATACCCTCAGGAAAAAAAAATGCTGCGGAAGGAGCACAACTTCTTATCCTTGCCTCTCCCCAGCTTCTCCTGCCATGTTTTAAGCCAAAATTAGAAGACCAGTAGCAGTAGCACCAGGACAGCCCAGTGTCCTTGGTGGACTGGCCACCTTCAGCTGCCGTAAGCCAGCACAGCTCCCAGCCAGGCGCACACGTGGCCAGAACCGGCCTTTACTAGACAGCAGCGCAGCTCACCGCAGGGAGCCCGAGCGCTGCCGTATCACAGTTAAAGAAGTCAACGTACCTTCCCAAACAAACACCCCTTCTTCCGGAAGAGGATGGAGCCTACTCTCAGTTGTACGTGACTCGAAGACGGTGGAAAAGGTCATCTGACATCACAGCACCTTTAGAAGGAGCAATAACATCAGAAAGGATGGCAGCAAATCCAAGTGGGGAAGTCCTGCTACCCAGCTAGCACATCAGATACAGCACGGCTCATCACAAATCTCAGCTGGGTAAACGGCAACGAGTTATCATCATCATCATCGTGCCAGCAGGTTCTGCCTCAGGGAAGACTGGTGGGATTCTTCCCAGGTATCAAACGCAAGGGGACCTGTTAAGTTTGTCTCCAGCGATTCACTTGTATAAATCAAAGTACAACCTGGTTTTTAACTGTTAGGCGCAGAATGGATTCAGCAGAGCCAGGAACAAGGGGGATAAAAGCTCCCTTTGGGCACAAAAAGGCTGCCCCTCCCTGTTACAATCAAGCCTAGGGCACCAATCACCTTTCTAGAGGAGAAGTCCACCGCCACGCTTGCCTGTCCCTCTGGAGCATATCCCAACAGGCTGACACAGCCAAGCGCCAGCAGGGATGGCATTTGGCACACGCTGCACTTCAGCGTCTCGCTTCCAACAAGCATCTCAACGCCCAAACCTTGTTCCTCTCCCCAGTTAAAACTAGGTGCTCTGATAGGATCACAAGCCTCTCCCCTCCGACTCCTTCGGGATTCTTGAGTTGCACCCGCTTCCTTCTGGGGAGCAACCCCCAGAGGTTTTATAGCAGTCACAATGCATTTTCTTGGGATCTCGGCCTCTTAAGCCTACACACAAACAACCGCATTCCTCCTCGCTCTATCTGCAAGAGAAGTTACGAGGCACAGAACGGCTGCAGAAATCCTGATCTAGATTTTGGGAGGCTTTCCCCAACATTTTTCGGTACAGTAAGAAATAATTACCTCTGTAGCTGCCGCATTCACGTGACATCTTTCTCCTTGCAAGGTACCAGCACAGCAGAGCCCAGACTCAAGATTCCCAAACCCAGGAACAAACTCATCTCTTCAACTTGGCTGGCTGCCTCGAACAGCGAAAAGAGACAAGAGAGGTCGGATTCGGAGAACTCCACTGCTGAGCCGGTAGCAGAAAGCATCAACATTTCCTTGGGGAAAGTAAGCCAAGGGAATACCAACCTGCCCGGCAGCCTCCCTGCCGCCTTTATCACCACCCCGGGGAGAAAACGAGAGCATCAGCCGAGCTGAAGGGTGAAGAGCAGCACGGCTGTTTTACCCAACGCAAGCGCCAGCGGCAGAGCGACTGGCTGCAGGGCTACGGTGCTGCTCCTAACCAGCAGCTGGGGAGAGGAGCAGCCCAGCGGGCCACGGCCTCCAACCCCAGTTCACGCGCCACCGCGTTCTCCCATCGGGTTGATCCAGGTCCCATCGGGTTAATCAAGGTCAGCACTCCACCGTGGACCCGGTGGGAGAGTGTTACCGCACAGACCGCCGAGACCCCTGGGGTCCTGCCCCTGCCAGAACCCACCGCTTGGGATCGGCGCCTACAGCCCGGAGGGCACGGTCGGGGTCACCATACGGCGCTGGCCAAACGCCCCAAAGGAAAAAACCCCGTAATTTATCTTCGGGATGAGGACACGCATTTGTCGATGGGGATGATTTATCAGCAACGCCAGGCCTCTCTGGATGCTCCATCTGTCATTCCTCTGCAGACCCGATGGGCCAAGGGACAGCTCGCAGCTTGCCAGCGGGGCAGCACGTACTGACTAGGCCCACCTTGCTCCCACGGGACACGTCCCTGGAAGCCCGCGTGGCTAGTGAGCGTCAGCTCGAATCAGTCACCTCCAGCACCCGGACAGAGACCGTTACGAGCGACGGAAGCGCGGAGGTGCCCGGGCCCGGCAGCCGCTCGCCTTCCAAGCGCCGGGCTGCGGCGGCCGGCGATCAGCGACTGGGCTGATACTGGGCCGGGTGGCTCGGCCGCTCCTGACGCCCCCGGGGTCAAGCCAGCGGGATGCCTCTGCCGGAGGCTCCGCCTGGGCGGCCCAAGCTGCCGCCGCGGTACCGGAGGGTGAGCCACGGAACCGCCGTACCAGAGTATCCCCGGCCCCGCCGCCGGGGTCACTCGGGTGCCCCTCGCCTTCACGGAAGCCCCGCGGCACGCCGGCCTGAGCCGCTACCCCCCCCCCCCCCACCCCTCGCCTCGGTACCCCGGCGCGGCTGCTCTGCGCTGGCTCTGCTGCCCCGCTCCTCCAGGCCGCAAGGCGCGCGCGGAAAGGCCAAGCTCGCGGCGGGACCCCGTTAAATAGGCCGCGCGCCGGGGGCGGGGAAGGCGCGCGGCACTTTCCGGCGGGGCGGTGCCGGTCCGGACCGTGGGCGTGGCCGCACAGGCGCGGGGCGGGCCGCCGGGGGTGCCGGAAGAAGGGCACGTTCCCGGCTTCGCTGTGCCCTCGAGGCTTCCCCGCCCTCAGGCCGCTGCCCGCAGCGCTCGGCCCCGGGAGCCCCGAGGCCCGGCGGGATCCCGGGTGCTGCCGCAGGGATCCGGGCAGGAGACCCGGCGTGTGCTTGAGGCAGCGGGAGAGCGGCGGTGGCTCAGCAAGGTACAGCCGGAGCGCGGAGAGGGCTGTGCTGAGGGGCCGCCGTCCTGCCGAGGGCACGGAGGCACCTACTCGGGTGGGTTAGGGAGGGAAACGAGCCCGGCCCGGCTGTGGTGTGTCTCTTTGGTGTGTCTGCACTGCAGCGTTCTTGGAACAGCCCAGCGATTCCGGCCTTTCAGGGCCGTCAGTCCTCACCGAACAGGCTTCTAGGAGTCGAGGCCATGGAAAATTCCTTCTTCTTGGTGGTGTCGGTCATCAAGGCCAAGTGCAAGGTCCTGCACCCTGGTCGGGGCAATCCCAAGCACGAGCACAGCCTGGGTGCAGAACAGATCGAGAGCAGCCTTGAGGAGAAGGACGTGGGGGTACTGGTGGGTGAGAAGCTGGACATGAGCCGGCAGTGTGCGCTGGCAGCCCAGAAAGCCAACCGTATCCTGGGCTGTATCAGGAGAAGTGTGGCCAGCAGGTCGAGGAAAGATATCGACTGGTTGGAGTGAGTCCAGAGGAGGCCACGGAGATGCTCAGAGGGCTGGAGCACCTCTGCTATGGGGACAGGCTGAGAGAGTTGGGCTGGTTCAGCCTGGAGAAGAGAAGGCTCCTGGGAGACCTTATAGCACCTTCCAGTACCTGAAGGGGGCTACAAGGATGCTCCAGGGGGACTTTTTACAAGGGCCTGTAGTGACAGGACAAGGGGCAATGGGTTTAAATTGAAAATGGGGAGATTTAGATTGGACATCAGGAAGAAGTTCTTCCTGGAGAGGGTGGTGAGGCACTGGAACAGGTTGCCCAGAGAAGCTGTGGGTGCCCCATCCCTGGCAGTGTTCCAGGCCAGGCTGGATGAGGCTTGGAGCAACCTGGTCTAGTGGAGGGTGTCCCTGCCCATGGCAGTGGGGTTGGAACTAGATGGGCTTTAAGGTCCCTTCCAACCCAAACCATTCCATGATTCATTCTGTGATTCAGCTGACACACACGCAGTGAATACTTTGTAGAGGAAGCAGATACGTACGCAGCAGGTCTGGCGTGGGCAGGTCATTGCATATGGCCCATGAAGTTTCTAGTCCCACCCCACCAACGGAAAAGCTGCCATGGCAGCAACTGAGGTTTGCCAAGATCTTTAAGTTACTCTGTGAAAAACAGCTCCTTTGGATAGCAACGCGTGAACATTGCAGAATTGTATCCCCAAACGCACACACGTGTCCCATGCCAACCGCCACGGTGCTACATCGCGGCCTACAAGGATACAAGCTGTTCCTAACTACGTAGGGTTCGATCCAGACATCAGGTTTGAAGCGAGCAGGTTGAGGAGAGCTGTTCTGCTGCTGGGGGGAAATTTCTGGAAGACAAGAGCTCTTGCAGTGATCGAAAGGCCATCTTGGGTTGCCCAAGCTGGTGTTTTGGCTCTGGAGGGTAAGGCATAAAAATTGTAGCTGATGCAGAATAATCTGTCTCAGGGGGAAAAAAAATATCCAGTTCATAAATACGGGGAGTTCTCAAGGGAAAAACTGCTGTTGCAATTCTGCGTATGCTTGCTGGCCTTTGCAATGTCTCTGAACTGCTGCTGAGGTGTCGGCGCTGTAACGTGTGTGTCCGCAGTTCATACAAACGCAGCGGGTCAAAGCAGCTCTGGGGTTTGCTGCCCTGGTTCACTGGCTGGCTGCCGACCGCCACGGGAACACCGCCTGTACTGTAGTAAAGTCCGAGTAGAGGTGCTTTTTCCAAGTCATCTATTCATAATTTCACGTTTCCAACCCATATTACTATTTTTCACCCTTACTTCATGTTTAAGTGTAAGATTTTGCTTGTCCTTCTTTCCCTGCCCTGATGCTGTTCATTTAGATCCCGGCTACGTACAGAACTCGTGTGAGTTCTACGGTGCTACGTGGTGTTGTTCCCATCTAAAGCTGTGTCCAGCGCCCTCATCTTGTACAGCAGAGAACCCCTGGAAACCCTCACTGTTCTGTCCCTCTCTCATTATACTTATCGTCCCCTTTACAACTCCTTCGCTTCTCCCGTTAGTAACTCCGAATACGAACAGCTGTCCCAATGGCAAGAGGTGGTGCTAACCCACTTTTTACTGCTGCAGAGAGTAGAGTTCTTTCAAAAGTCAGGCTCGTATTTACGAGTAGGTACTTGGCTGCGCAAAACGGCCCCTTTCCTACGTACGTTTTTCACAAAACGCAGAAGCTCTGTGGTGGCTGGTGCCCTGGCTACGTAATTATCACCTTCTAATAAACCACTTACTGTTGGAAATAGGAAATAGATGGCTAAAACATATGTTAAATGTATTTAAACTACTTGAAGTGTGGCTGCTATTTAAAAGAATCATCTTGTTCAAAGCTCAGAATGCTGCAGGGGTGGTGGAGAGCTCCAGATTTTACCTCTTTCACACATCCTAGATGGTTTATCCATCCTTTTTAGTTTTTAATAGTGGTTGATTCTGCTGGTAGTTTTGTTTTCCTTTTTCTTAAATGTCATTTTAAAACTTAAACGGTGGAGTCTTTGGAAAGAAGTTACTATAAATGCAGAATATTACTATTAGAAACCATCAGCCCTGCACTGTGAGAAACCCACGCAGGTTTTGCAACTCAATAAATACATAACGTCCACTGAATAATATTTAATACAATGTTTACCTCAGCAATAACAAACCATATGAGAAGTACAGCGTTTTGCAGAACAGATACATCGGGTGGCATTTGTGCCCTTAGCATCAGCTTTTGCCTAAATACAGATGTTTAAGTGAAAAACGTGCTGTGAACGGGCCAACTCTTTAAAAGACGGGATCAACGAACCCAACCCGTGAGAGCAGGCGTGTCGTTGTACCGGGGTAACGCTTCGAACATGTTTTAGACCCCGTAACGCACGCCACGCTCGTACGGATCAACACGAGCAGTGCTGTACGCGCGGGGCAGCTCGCATCGGCGGTACGCGCGGGGCAGCTCGCGTGGGTGGTGCGTAGGGCTGTCTGTGCGCAGGGCGGCTGGCAGCACGTTTTTGCTTGAGGTGAACGCGCGTCTGCGGTTTCAAGAACTGCATGCATTTAAGATGATTTGAAGGATGAAGCCCTGACCCTATGCCTGCGGTCGGTGGGTGTTTCTGCCGTCGGCTTCATGCAGTGAAGAAAGCGCCTGTGGGATCTGGGCTGTTAGTTTTACGCTTGCCCTTTGCTTCTCCCCCAAGCCCGTGCCATGCTGTCCTTGGCCAGTGCTGCATCGCCCCTTCCGCCCCCCTCTTTCTTCCAGCGCATCCCTCGGCACTGCTTGCCCGGGAAGGGGGGGTGAGGTTACCGATCCCGCTAGCGGCTCTGCCTCTGCGGCTGCCTGTCCTGTCGCGCCGACTGCGTTCGCCTTCTCCTCATCCCCCAGTTCAGAGCCCAGCAATATGTCCTCTATGGTAGCGCCAATCATGCGTCACATTAAGTTAATGAGGTATTAATTACATTTAAGAATCTATTCCTTCTCCTCTACAGTGTTTCAGGCATTATAGTTTGTCTGTAGATACCTTTTTTTAACTTAAATATCTATAAGGTGTAATAAATAACTTTTTTTTTAAGCAAGAGGGAGGTCAGATCTGTGAAGCTGTTGATGTTTCTCCCTGGTTTGCGCCGTCTCCTTGTGCTGAGTGAGTCAGAAACTGTCCCGTAGCTCCAATGTATAACCTGGAACGCATCGGCCACTTCTGCAAGAGAAGAGACGAGCAGAGCACTGAGATACCAGGGAGCTTTGCAGGCTGAATGCAGTTCCCGGCAAAGCGTTACATGCTGATGGAGCCACGCTACGAGAAAATAGGAAGCTTGCTGTTGCCAGAAAGTTCCCGCTTTGTCATTTGTCAGCATACGCCGGGGATATGCCAGCGCCTGCAGAGATGGCAGCCCTGCGTGCGTACCCATTACGGCCGGCCGGCCCACACGACACTGACCCCGGCACTGCGGCTGCTGAATCCCGTGTTACAGGGAATCTGATATAATTGCCAACAACTGTGGGCAACTGTTGTGGATGTCCCATCCCTGGGAGTGTTCAAGGCCAGGCTGGATGAGGCTCTGAGCAACCTGGTCTAGTGGAGGGTGTCCCTGCCCATGGCAGGGGGGTTGGAACTGGATGGGCTTTAAGGTCCCTGCCAACCCAAACCGTTCTGTGACCCTATGAACTGCTTGTTCTTTGTCAGCTCCAATGATCTGAGAGACGACTCACCTTTCCATTCATGGATTACTGGGATGATCAGTTACACTGGTGTTAAGTATTTATTCTTGCAGCTCAGGTTAGAAAACTGCAGCCAGTTACTATCTGCACATGGCCTTGCAGTACGGGCGACTTCTCTTGGGAGGAAGAGTCTGACATGCTGAGTTGATGATTCAAGAGGTGGATGTTTGAAAAGACAACTTGTCACACACATCGGGTGCAAAAATACCCGAAACGCGACCAGCGTGTTGTTCCAAAAGAATACAGTTCTTTTAAGGCACTTTTGGGAACAGGCTGGTACACCTGTTCCCAGAAAAACCCCATTTGTTTACTACCAGGAATATTGGAAAGGTTGGTTAGACTGACAGACTCTCAAAACTAAATACAGGTAAATGGCACAGGAGTAAGATTGTAAAAAATAATTGCTTAAATCATAGAAGAATTGGGTTGACAACAGGAATCACAGAACGGTTTGCGTTGGAAGAGACCTTAAAGATCATCTAGTTCCAACCCCCAATGAATCCAGTATTGCTGTGTTCCAGTAGCCTGGGAAATGTGCATCTGGATCGTTTAACTGCTGCGATAATTATTTAAAAGTATTTTTCCACCAGCAGTATTTGGCAGCGGATAAAAACTACCACAGGAGACCTGTGTCCTTTCAGTCCAACCAAGGGAAATAACAGAAGCTACTTCAAATTTCTTTTGAAATCCATCACAATATTTTTTTTCCGTAAATTACAGCCATCTTCTAATCGATACGAAGGTTTTGCTCTCTTAACGCGCCTGCTAATGGTTTAAACGGCCGCAGAAGCCTACATTCGCATCATGCTTTTTACGGCGACCGACACTGTGAACAAGAAACTCTGTGAATTAGTTACCTTAGAGGAATTAGAGAGTATTTCACAAATTAATCTCAATTAAATCATTCTGAAGTCATCAGACTCTTAAAAAAAATTAAAAAAAGAAAGGAAACAGCCCAGTGCTCTAACTGACTCCCTGAGACCAGAGCCAAAGAAAATACCCCATGGTATTTGAGTCCCATCAGTCAGTGAGCAACGCGTCTGAAAGCAGTTTCCAGCCCCAGGCACCGTTCCCCTTTCTCTCTCGTCCCCTCTGCATCGCCCTGGAGGGGTTTTTTTCCTGACAAAGGGAAGAGCAGCAACAGCGTGTACCCGTAAATGCGTCAGGAAAGCACTTTGATAGAAGGAATTAATGCATGGGCGGTAATTAACGCCACCTTCCACGCCTTGGCTGCAGGAGACCCGAAGCGGGCCCAGCCGCGGTGGGGGTCAGCACTGTGGGACGGCTCATCGCCTCCCCTGCAGCCAGGATCACCAAGGTTTCCGTGCGGGGACGAGGAGGGGCTGGTACTCCTCTGGTGCTGCTCTCCGCCTTCGCTTCCGAGGGACCGAGTCCCACCAGGTTTGGGCCTAGGCTATATTTGGTATTTTTGTGCGAAGGCCCTGAAGCTGGAGGGACAGAGCTCCGGGCCATTTCCATCAGCCCCTGGCATCTAGATGCAGTGGCCTCCGCGGCCTTTCCACGCGTTGGCTCTAGCCAGGCAAATAAGCTTGACATCTCTGCTTTCATCTAAGGCCAACGCACGTCTTCCCTGGGCGAAGGCGGCAGCTGCTCCTCAGCTCTCCTACCTTGACAGGGTGGAGGTATCCATCTCCTCGGAGGGCACCCAAGCCCTCTCCCGGCGACTCTTCCTCATCCTGAAGGCTGCGAGTGAGGTGCGCGATGTAGGTGGTGGCCAGGAGGAGCACGTCCAGCTTGGAGAGCTTGGTGTCGGGCGGCACGGAGGGCAGAGTCTTCTGCAGCTCGAGGAAGGCGTGGCGCAGGGTTTGAACCCGACTGCGCTCTCGGGCGGCGTTGGCAGCCGCCGGCCTGCCAGGAGGTGCCCCGGCCCGCGGCCCGGCCGCCGAGGGCAGGCGGGAATCGCCACCGCCGGCGGAAGGCCGCAGGGACTCGGGCTCCGCGTCCGGGCCGGAGATCTCCTGGCTACCCTCGGCTAAGTGTCCACAGTCCATCGGTGACTTCCCCGCCAGGGAGGGTCCTGCAACCAAGAGGAGCGTCTCTGAATCTGGCCGCCGCGCCGAAGCGAATGATTCCTAAAAACAAAGATTATCGGAACCGCAAGAGCTGCCCGTGCCAGGAGAAGCCGGGGTGCCTCCGTGCAGCTGCGCGAGCTGCTTTTCCGCCTTTTTGGTGTCGCGCACAGGTACAGAACCGGAAGCTGAAGCAGTCACAAAGATTGGTGTTTAACTGGGGGGTGGGGGGGGGGTGGGGGACAGTATTACACACAGCAACTTCTTTGAATCACTCATAGCCCAAAGGCTCTTCTGAGAAACCCCAACAGGCAGGGCTGAGCAGCAGTCACAGTGGTTTCCATCTATAACCAGCTAAAAATTAGGCTAAACATGTCTGGTATTTTTCTAAAAAACACATTATGTGTATAATTTGGGATGTGGCACCGTGTGTATATTTTCTGTTTACCTGCCATCGTTGTATTGACGCTCTTCTAAGCGAAGAGTGCTCCTTGGATTACCTTTTTGGACGCAGCGGTGAGTGGAGCCACAGAACCCAGTACTGAGTTTTTGAATGGGGAAGCTTGGTCCACGATTTTAAAGGATCGGGAACTGAATTTCGTCCTCCAACCACTAATTCCACTCAGGAATTTCCCTGAAGCTTCTACATTTTGGAAGGTGAAATGCATCTTCCAAACTGGATTTCGAATGGGGAAGCTTGGTCCACGATTTTAAAGGATCAGGAACTGACTTCTGTCCTCCCACCCCTAATTCCACTCAGGAATTTCCCGTAGCTTCTATATTTTGGAAGGTGAAATGCATCTTGTAAACTGGATTTTGGCCATTGGGGGGCAAAAGAACCCTTTGAAAACAACAGCAAAAAGCTCCTTTTGAGCAAAGCTGAGAATACTGACTGCAAGGTCTTCTCCCAACTTCCCGAGAAGACAGTCAGCTCTGCCTGTGGTAAAACCCGCGGCCCTTTAATTCGTTCCGTTCCACAGTAAAATGCGATGCAGTCGATATTCCCCGAAGCGCAGCACACCTTAGCCAGAATAAATACCTGATCCGGTTGTCCGTAGTCAGTCGGCCCTTCTAGACGTCTCGGGCAGATCCCGGCTGTCGCCTGTCGCCAGCGGCTGTTGCTGCGATGGCCCAGCTGGCCGGCAAGGGTGAGAACGGGTTATCAACACTTTGAATTGCATTCAAATACCACGCAATTTGAAAGAAATTTAAAAGAAAATTGCTGCATGTGAATGACTGAAAATCGACATTTACAAAAACCAGGCCTTGATTTTGCGCAGCGTTTCGGCCACACACAAACCCCGCCGAATCCCGGTGTGATTGTGGCTGGTAAGGGCAAAAAAAAAAATAACCCCCGAGGCAGGGAACCGGGTCAAAGATTTATAGCAGAGGAGAGGTTTCTAGACAATATCTGGTTTGTGATGCTGTAAACTGACGGTATTTAGGAGACATTCTTATTCTGGGTGTTTTGTGGTGATTAATTTGCTGTTGTCCTGCCTCACGGGGTTTTATCAGGTATCGGTCTCGAACGGTAGCGCCGTTCAGACTGAAATTATTTGTGAAATACTCTGTGTGTGCTAGAACTGTAAACCAAAGGAAAAAAAGCCCTCATTATCCTTTTTTATTATGATAATTATGGTCGATATAACAGTCACATTAAGTCTAGATTGAGCTTGTCTTGAGTGAGGGCTGAAAAATGGTCCTTAAACTCGCTATTGCCTTTAACTTCAAATAGGAAGAGGTCCCGTGGTTTTTTTTTTTTTCCCTTGGTGTTTTCTCGCCATGCTAAGACTCAGGTCGGACCTAGATGCATTTTAGTGGCAAAACCCCCATCTCTGTTGCCGCTGCAGAGTCAACGCCATCACTCAAGGCGGCAGAAGAGTTTGGGGTTTCCCGGCAGGGATTTCTCATTCGCCATCCCATCGAAATACCCCTGAAATGAAGAAGCTTTCCCCGGTTACCCAAAAAATCCGAATTACACAAGGACACGGACCGGGTGAGCGTAAATACCTGCTCCTCTACGGAAAGGCGGGACCGGGGCTGGTTCGCGTGCGGTTGGGATTTTGCTGCCCCGGGGTATAACCAAATTTAGCACCGGAGCGATTCCGCGTGACGTCCAGCGCGCAGACACGCACGTACCCCCAAACCTCATTGCCTCGGGCGCCCCTTGAAGTAGAAGTTTCTGGTTTAGGAGCTTCACGTCCGCGTCGGGTGAAATCCTGGGCCTGCGGGTGTAAAACTGAAAAGGAAATAAAACGCCTCCGGGCAACGGTCCTTTCCACGTCACCTCCTTTAAGGGTTTACAAGGGAGAGCGTTGGGTTTTAAGGTAATTGCAGGGATTTTTGCTCGCTGCCTGGCATGCGGAGACCTGGAAACGGGGGTGCGAAAGGAAGTCGGGGTATTGACGTTATTTCTACTGCGGGCGGACGCGTCCGTGTTTTTACGTGGCACTGCGAGGGCATCGTGGGTTTGGAATCTGTCTGGTTTACCAAAGAAAACTTTGGTTTAGTCCTACGTTCCGTGCGAACGGGATAGCGACGGGGACAACCTGCGCGCACGGACGAGGAAAAGATGGGAAAACGCCAGAGCGGAGCACACAGACTGGGAAGAAACAGGTGGAAACTCCGGGTGGGCTCGTTCGCAGCGTTTTCGGTTGTTCCTCCGGAGAGAAACGCGGTGATTTGTGGTGTTTACGGCGTTGCCCTTCGCGCGGCTCCGGCGGGAGTTGAGGGATGGAGCAGCGCAGGAGGAACGCGCCCGTCGCGGGGGAAGGCAGCACGGCGTTACCCCGCTCCGCCGGCCCGCGGAGGATGCGCCACCGCGGCTGCCCCGTCCCCGTCCCGCATCCCGGCGGGTGAACCCGGCTCCCCGCCGCCGCGACCGAGGGGAATCCGGGCCGTCCCCGGCCCGGGGATGAACTTACCGTTCCGTACCGGAGCGGTGCAGAGCGGAGCGGCTCTGCCCGCCGCCGCCGCCCCCTCCCAGCGCGTCCCGGCCCGGCCGACCCCGCGGTGCCGCTTATAAGACGGCGCGGCCGGTGGGCGCGGCGGGGCTGGGTCTACCTGGCCGCCGGGCCCCCCCCCCCCCGGCCCCCGCCAGCCCGGGAGGCAGCGCCCGCCCCTTCCCGGGCGGGAGGGTCATTAATCACGGAGCTGTCGGGGGGCAGCATCGCCTCGCTTCCCCCCAACACCCCCCTCCCCGCCGGCACCGGGGGCGCCCCCAGGTCCGTGCGGGCCCGGGCGCGGGCGGGGGGAGCCTGCCCGCCGCTTCCCTTTGGATACGGGAATGGGTTTGCTGGAGGAGAGGAATTTAACGGGCTGGGAGCTGGGGCCATGGGGCGTTAAACCGGCCCGCGGAGGTTCGCGGGGCGGGGGGTGTCCCCCCGTCCGCAGCCGCGGGGGGATGAGGGTCGTGGCTGCCCGAGCATCCCTCGGGGGGGTGGAAACACGAACGGGACGAGGCGCGACCGGGCGGGTCGAGGGGTGGTTTACAAGTGAACGGGGAGTAATTAAAAGTGAGTAACGTTAATGAGAAGGGACAGGCAAAATAAATACTGGGGGGGGATATAGAACGAGCCCAGAAAAACATCGTGGTCGGAGCCTGATGGTGCGATAAGAGCGACACAATAAATCAAGCCTCGGGAGCACTGGAAAAACAAAGTCTGAGCGGTTCGTAACCGGGTCCGCAGCCAAGAAAATGAAGGACTTAATCCTCAGCGGTAATTGGAAGTCCCGGGAAGGGGTGATTGAGGGCCGAGCCTGGCGGGGACCCGGCGGGGACCCGACGGGGGGGGCCGGGCAGGGGGAGCCGGGCACCTGCCCTGGGTCCGGCCCGCGGGGCCGCTGCCGCCTCCGCGTCGCCGAAAGCCTCCGGCAGCCGAAACCCGTCACGAATTCGCTCGCAGTGCCCGGGGCACCTCCCGGAACTTGCCCCGAGAACCCCGTCGCTGACAGCGTGGCGTGGCGCGGGGGAACCGGCCGCGGAGCCCCCGGGAGCGGGGCGACTCGCCGCCTTCCAGCCCCGGTGCCCTGGGGCTGCGCTGCCAGCCCGGCGCTGCCAGGGGCGCGATCGCCGCTGGGTGCCTCTCGCAAACGCCTGCAGGGACGGGGACTCCACCAGTGCCCTGGGCAGCCCGTTCCAGGGCCCGACAGCCCTTTCCGGGAAGGCGTTTCTCCTAATATCCAACATCCTCTGGCACAACTCGAGGCCGTTTCCTCGTGAGCGCTGTGCTCTTCCACCAGCCGCCTCCTCCTCCTCCTCCACTGTACCCGGGGAGACCCCGCGATGGTTTTCTTGTACCACCCCGCTGCCGCAGCGCACAGCTGGAACAAGCCGCCACGCACAGCTGGAACAAGCTGCCGCAGCTGCTGCTTCTTCATCCCCAGCTGAACGTGGGAGCGTTGCTGCCCTGCCTTTACCTCCCAGAGTAGATGTCAACCCCGAGGAGCGCCGAAGCGGCACAAGAGCCAGATTTTCAGCGTGATTTAGGTAAGGAAAAGTCCTACCGGAGACAAGAGTGATGTTTCTCCAGGTACACGTTGCTTCCCTTCACGTCATGTTATTTTTCTGCTCTTACAGCCCCAATTCAGCACGAGCATTCGTGGTACCCCTTTCCGACGCGTTCGTTTTCTCCCATTCCTGCTGCTGTACAAGGACACATCCCAGTGAAACGGTTACGGCGCAAAGCCTCGCACGGGCCGCATCTGACCGGGTCCCGCCGACTCCAGCTGTGGCGTGAGGGGGTAGATGGAGGGCGAGACAGCCACAGGAGAGTCAACACAGGTTGAAATGCAGAATTCCAGCTTCGTGGGGAGATCTCCACACATGTTTGGGTTTGGAATGCACTCCCAAGTATTCTGAAAATTTCCAATAAAATGCTTTTTTCCCTCCTTGCCACGCTGTCCGGGTTCTGTAGGACTGCAGCGTATCCTGCGGTTACATTGAACCCATGACACTGCAGTGCAGCAAAATAACTCTTATTGTAGTTTTTAATTACTAAAGGGAGAACCGGTTCTTAACCCTGGATCCCTAGGACACACCGGTACCTCGCCGGTATGCCGTAAGCAGGATTTTAAGACTGGGAAAGAAAATAGGAGAAACATTTTTAATCCTATTCCTTCTTCCACATGGGCTGATCAAAGCAGTTTGGCTTCCAAACACGCTGTCTTATTCAAAACTGCATTTTAAATTACAAAGCCTTTTGATGAACATTCTCATCAACAACCTTCAAACATCAAGTTTAAAATCTGCTCTCCTACGCCCCTTTTAAAACTGTCCTCTCCCTAGATTTTTTTTTTTTCCCAATCCAGAGTCATAAATCCAAATATTTAAAAATAAATGTGGCGGGTTTTTTTCTTAACTCACAAACCCCTCAGGGCCAAGTTGCAAAAAGGAAGCGTTAACATTCCATTCTCCCAGCTACCACCCAGCAGCAGCCACTTTTCTCAGCAATAACGACTGTTCAAACCTCTCCAGGACATCTGTCGGAGGGGCTCCATTCTAGCCCGCGTGTACATCAGTGCGGGAGCCGGATATTCGCACCTAGTCTCAAACTACTGAAAAAGACAAGGTCTTCAAGGGCTTGGATACTGAGATCCTGCCATAATTCCGTTTTGCACCCACAGGTATTTAAGGAAATACTTCAGAACTGCTCCATGCTGGATCACAAGCAAGGTGTACCGTTCGGAAGATTCTCCGTTAGCTCTGCTGCTCTCACGCTAGGGAAGGAGAAAGGAAAGCTGGGGTGCAGGATGAGAACCTCCGGAGCTCTGGCCCACAGCATTCCTTCGCTAGCAGGCACGTAGGCAGCGCAGCGTCGCAGGCAGCGCGAGCGGAGCGGGAGCCGAGCAGGGTACGGGCTGGCTTTGCTGGAGCTACAGTGTGGCTATTCATGCATCAGATGGAGCGACAGTGGGACTGGTTGGAGCGAGTCCAGAGGAGGCCACGGAGATGCTCAGAGGGCTGGAGCACCTCTGCTATGGGGACAGGCTGAGAGAGTTGGGCTGGTTCAGCCTGGAGAAGAGAAGGCTCCGGGGAGACCTTATAGCACCTGCCAGTGCCTGAAGGGGGCTACAAGGAAGCTGCGGGGGGGCTTTTTACAAGGGCTTGTAGTGACAGGACAAGGGGTAATGGGTTTAAACTGAAAGCAGGGAGATTTAGATTGGATATCAGGAAGAAGTTCTTCCCGGAGAGGGTGGTGAGGCACTGGAACAGGTTGCCCAGAGAAGCTGTGGATGCCCCATCCCTGGAAGTGTTCCAGGCCAGGCTGGATGAGGCTTGGAGCACCCTGGTCTAGTGGAGGGTGTCCCTGCCCATGGCAGGGGGGTTGGAACTGGATGGGCTTTAAGGTCCCTTCCAACCCAAACCATTCTGTGATTCTAGGACAGATCCTGATGTCCTTATTCAGGAAAAATTCCCTTCTTATTTCAGAGAGGGTCTCAGGCATAAGATGCTGAGCTAGCATTCCCACAGAGGAACTCCATTAGGAAAGGTTTTACTCCAGGGACAATTTACAGTCTGAGCTTTCCCTTCCTTACCTGTCTATCTGGAATTTTCCTATATCCGAAGTCTTGAGTGGTCATGGAATTAATCCAACTAGTGCAAACCAACCAAACGCAAGTCCCAGTTACTTAAAGCAGAATTTGAAGTAAAATTTAATGTGTAATATTCCCAACCCCAAAAATTAATCAGCACAGATATCGTTAATCTTCTTTGTTTTCTTTCCTAACTATTCCACATTATTCACTAGAACTTGGAATAATCTAAATGATGGAAATTATTTTTTAGGACTACCGATCTCAGAAACCATCTGCCAACAGCTCCGTTCTCCTTGAAGCAGACACATCCAAAGAGACGCCGATACCTTTCTTTTGTAAGCTCTGGGGTGGGTGGGGGGGAATTCCGATAATGGCCAAATCTTCACATCCTGTAATTTCTGGCTGTTAGAATTCAACTTCTGCCGTTACTCCAGACTCCTCCTCAACCTGCATCGGAAAGTTCAGAGAAGACAGGTGAGGCCTGCACGTCAGAACCACCCCAAGGCCCCCATCACTCCTGCCTTCACCAACGCTTCCCAGGACCGCACAGCATTTCTACAAAATTTGTGAGCGGTGTTACCAAAAGCTGGAGAGGGGAAAAAAGGTCTTTAGCTACCGCGAGGGCATCAACGGATGCAGAGCAAGCCCTTGTTTTTAAAAAGCAGTGCCACACCTGAGGGCAGGCTAACCTGAATCAACATCACCTTACCATCTGGGGCATTGTACCTCCCTTGATTATAAAACTGACCGACTTCTTCCACACCCAGGAATGGCGATAGTTAACAGTCTTGGCCACATACATTTCTATCAAATACTGAGCATTCTCAAGTTCCACAAGAAACAAGAATCTCTGTAATAATCACAGCAATTTCTCATGGAAATGAAACGAGGTAAATCTCAGTCTTTTATTCCCAAATGTTTTTCTATGAACTATGTGTAACTGTTTACACCCGATTTTACTGGACCTGTAATTAGTGATTACTCTGACCGTCTAATAGATTAACTCTCCAAGAAAGGAAGATCTTATTGCCCCAAATCTCTTTTTGAATCAAACTATCAGTCTGTTACATGGATCATTTCACAGCTGGCTCTGATTTGTCTTGGGTTCGATGCAGCAACTAATTCTGCTCAGAATTCAGAGAACAGAAAGACGTAGCCAGACAATTAATTCTCTGGTCTCTGGTCACAGTGTTACTTGATTGCGGAGGTAAGGTTCAAATACATCGTTTTTAGCAGTGAACTCCCAGAATCCTTCAAGGCCATGCGACTTAAATGAAAGCCTCACTTTTTTTTTTTCCCCGTAGCAGGGTAAAAAGTATTGTTGGCAGTCACAGTATACAACATTCATCATTTAGTGACTGCAAATAAGCAGGTTTACATATTAATTGATTCTCCAGGGAGCTCTGTTCATCAGGATAGCTACTTTGCACAGCACACCAAGATAAAAACATCATAAGGAGAACGCGGAACAGATCCCTTTATTTTTATCAGTTACGCTCTGAATTACAGTGACACACTTTGCTATAATTACAGGTCACGTGCCTGAATCCTCATCCTGAAAAATCAGTGGGCACATCTTTAACACTGACTCAATTTTTTGGCCATTTTTTTCCCCCTTCAACCTCGAAAGTTTTGGAGGCAGTTCTATGCACTGCTTCGTACCTGCATATATAAAGAAAAAATACAGCATTAAATCAACTTACACCTCGCACTATTTTTAACGTGACACTTCTTAGGAAAAATATGAATTTTTCATCGGTTACTGATTTAAATTTCAGTGGTGACCACGGTGATTGCAGAGCTTATGCATCTATACATAAATGCTGACTAGGGTCAGAGCAGTACCGAGGGGAGGCGTTCACGTACTTTGTTTGCCTTTTGGTACTTCCAAGACACCAAAAAGCTGCAACCGTAGCGTGGGTTGCTCTGAAAGCATCAGAATCTTTACAGGCAAGGCCTGGTCTCACACCTCCTGGGTCCCAGGTACTACCAACAGCAGACGGTGATGGAGTTCGCAACCGCTTAGGCCAGTCTGACACATCCAAGTCTTTGCAGCTGGATGGGATGGATGCATCCCAGGGTGCTAGAAGTGAATTTGAGGAGGTACAGCTGTCACTAAGGAATTAGCGGCTGCGATGCTGTAGCATCTAGCATCTCACCTTGCTAGATGGGGGCACAATGATTGCATTTTCACCTCAAGTCTCTTAAAGCAGCTGCTTTTGACTTTTCAGGGAGGCGAGAGTATGCCGACGTCTGGTAGGATACAGGAAGGCAAACAGTGAAAGTGTTTATATCATTGCAGTAAATTAGTTTATTGGAACTGATTTCCACTGATTAGCTTTCAGAATTATACTGGAATTACAGAATTTATTTATATATCCTTATTCAAGCAGCAGTCTCATTTTAACCTCAAATACTTTTTACATCTCCTACACAGGTATCTGTTTCCAAAACCTGAAAGCTCAGCATCGTTTTTTTTTTTACTTTGCTAATTTGACTCATGCTTTGTGCACATAAAAACCACTTCAATAATTGTGTAAATTAGTTACACAATTAAACAAGGTGCAGTGCTAAGGCAGCAGACTAAAAGTGTGACGAAGTTCTGAGCTTTTATCCCAACAGCAGCCTGTAAAAGTACTGACAACAAAGATCTTAGGGTAAGGAAAAAGTAACCACCACATACTGGAATTAGTTTATCTAATAACTGTTATAATAAACACATCACACCTAAGTTAGATACGCCAAGATTTGAGTTTTTATGTTGCCATCCTAAAGTAGGACTCCATTCCTGATGCAATTTTGGCGGAGCCGTTTACAAGATGCTACTCACTCTACAGTCACGGGTTAGCCCTCTCTCTGTGTTCTGTTCGCAGCGCTATCGATCAGAGATCAATCGTTCACGCGCTTCACGTGGAAGGTTTCAAACGCTCTGCGTTTCAGCGTTCCTGAAAGCGCGCGACAGGCCCGCACGTTACAGCCTGCCGACTCACATGTGCCCCGGTGGTTTTTTTACCCTTCCACCGGCTGACAAGCTGTATTTGGTCTTCTAAGGTCTGGGAAACAGCGCCTATCTCCTGGAAGAGGTAGCACACCGGTCAAGCACACGTGCTGCCAGCTCGCCAATCAGCAGGCATACGCCTCCCGACAGGAACGTGCCGATATACCTGGCCACCCAGAAATGTGGGAGCGCGGGTGGTCGAGCTGGGAATTTGTTCAGAAGACACGGCACGCGCTTTCACAGACAACAAAGCGTTTATTCTCGCAAAGGGCACATCAGTGCACGTGCTCTTTACTGTATTTTAGAGCCTTTCCCCGTTCTGGGCACAGCCAGCAGCAGAGAGAAGTGGGGTGGGGAGGCACGGGCATGGCCAAAACGGGATGCGTTTTACCACCGTCTTCATGGCGCTGAGTGATGTGGCACTGTTAAGGTTTGGCATCCATTAAAACTACCCCCATTTAAGTTTAGACAGATGATAATGCCGATTGTATATAATAGTGCCTGTTTGTCGTGACAGAGTTATATTTTTCCTTCTAACCAGATTATAAATTACCGTGGGCAGAATCACTCAGCACCACGTTCAGCTGAGTTCATTCAGCAAAACTGTAAGCATGGATACAGCAAGTACCACGAAGGTACACAAATACGGTAACGTGAACTACGGTCCTACGAAGGCACATACACTCACCCTTGCAGGTAGGGCACATTCTCCAGAAAAAGGGCAAACAACCAACCACTTAAAACTGGCCGAACTGCCCACTGAAATATTACATGGGCCACAGCAACCAGAAACTGTTAATACCTGACCTCCATTCAAATAGCTCGGCTTCGGCAACATCGTTTAATTTCACTTCATCTCTTTATCCTCACACTTTAACTTATCTAGCATTACACTACCTCCTCTCCTATCCCAAATCATGGCTGAAATATTCAACGGCAAGTAAATTCCTCACATTTCTCTTCCACAGCCTTCACACCTAATTGCTGACTGATACTTTCTAGACCTCATTGTGATGTTTACAATTTTTCCTTCAACACCACCTCCAAGCAAAAGCAGTGAGATGGGCTGTAGCTGCAGGAAAAGGCACTCCAGGTCTGCTCGAAACACATTCTCAGCTCTGCCAAAGTGCTCCAGCTGGTGTCTCCAAATGCTGGATACAGCTGAAGTGCCTGCAGGAAATTCAGTGGCTAAAACCAGCTCGAGGGCGCAGAGCTGCAACTGCACCGCTTTGTATCTTAACGCTGTATTTCCCCTTTTCCTGAAGCCAAGGCTGAAAATGTTTTATATTTTTGAATTTTCAGAAGTTGGCTGAAAGTGACAGTCAGTACGATAACGAGATTTAGGTCACTTGGAGGGAAGATATATCCCCACTGCCCCCTCGAACAAGAGAACTATATTCTGTAATATGAAAGAAACATCGGTTTGCCAAAGTTATGTTTTGGGTATACAATCATTATAATCTCAGTATCAGCCCTCCCCAAAACCCTGTCACATAATGGGCCGTAGTGAGTCTATTTATTGTATTACCACTCAGGCTTTTGTGTGCATTAAAGCACAATATGCCTGCAGAACATGTACATTCTTACCTGTTCTCAAATACACACGCAATTTAGCCTCTACAGATTTCAGAATACAAAAATAACCTCAACTCAAGCTTTTATGAATATTTAATAGGCAAACAAATAAATAAAATGTTGATGAGGGCACCTGCCAAAGAGCTGAGGAGAACTAACAGGGCCCACCGCGAGTTCCTGCCACGTGAACGAGAACTTGAGCCGTACGGGATGTGCACGGCGGCTGGCAGAGCGGCTTGTATCTAGGTGGCGCAACCCAGCGTACGTACTGCGTGCCGACCGTATCGTTTGAAGATATTACCGTGTCGTCAACCGCAGACCGTGCACCGGAGAGAGAGAAAAGGTGACTTTCCCCACCAAATTCTGAATTGCAAACCTACCACGATATTTAATTCCAGGAGTATGGGAACGTGGGCAGAACCTGCTGGCTACAGTTTAAGTTTACAACATCAAAATGTCACCAACTTCTCCGCTCAGGGAGCATTAATAATCGTGTATCCCACTGGAAGGTATTAGGTATCTTTAAAATAGCTAAGTGATTGGTTTTCTTTTAATTACTTCCTGCCAATATCCCTAATTCTCTCTAAATGTTTAAAACGAACTTAAAATCTAATATAAAATTGCTATTGTTTTTATATCATCTCAAAAGAAAGATTAATGACATATTTCAGTAATCTAGTAATAACTGGCTTTTTTCATTGTTGGAGCTGTATGTAATCCTCAGCGGATCTTAGATGTAGGTTAGAAAGGTATTCAGTGCCTGGTTTTCGGTTGCCAAGGTCAAACATCACCAAGCGTGTATAGGGAAAGAGGAAACATCTGTTGGAATAATTTATTTGACTAACTCAGAGGGCAGGGTTAAAATTCACTAATTTCTTTGGTCTGATACTGAATTTCAACTAACAATGTAGCTATTTGTCCAGGTTTCTCCACTTTACATGTGGGCACGTCTACGCATATCACTAATTACGGGATTTGGCAAGGGAATACTGTGTTTCGTCATTATTTCATATCTGCATGTACTCCAAGAATGAATATTTCTGTTCTGAATATTTTGATTCCTCTCCCCCCCCAAAAAACCCCTGCCACAATGTTTTAAAGAATCCAAACCTTTAACTAATTCCCAAGATTCTTTGGTTTCCATGGAATTCCACTGATAACAAGGTTAGAATACCTCTCAAGGTGCTTCACTACACGTGAAATTGTAGCCTACAGCAACCTTCAGTATCCAAGATAAAAGCCATGCTTACCACAGGTTTTGGAAAATATTAAATACATGTCAACTGACTTGCAGTTCAGTCTTACCCTTGTGTGAATCAGAGGAAAATCTACCAGCCTAAATTGTTGAAAAGCATTAAAAAAAATAATTTCTGTTGTATTAATTTACATTTGAAAATTAAACAAATATAGACATTTGATTCCAATCAAGTACGGAAGATGCAATCTTTGCCTTTCTAGGATCAAAAGGGATTTCAGCAGGGCCAGGACTGCACTCCAGCTTAATACTGGGAAACCTTCTTGTCATGCAAAGCTGCTCAACAATTTTTAACAGCTTTTTAACACAGTAGAGTAGAAACAGAATGCTTTATCTCAAAGGGGAGAGCAGTTCTTACACCGAAGAAAATAACTTTCTGGGAGGTGCTGTACACGCACGTTCCGTCCTTTATTAGGACTCGGGGGAATGGTAAATGGCGAGGATAGCTTTATTCAGCCTGGCCCAAGAGACATAATGCCGCTAGAGCTGACATGCCGGCTGACAGAACACGGAGCACGCGGACAAGCTCACTTCACAACGGAATTAAAAGAAAAAAAAGCATGCTTGTACGGCATGAGCATTGGGCTGTACCCCGCGACATCTCACAAGCCTGGACTATTCACTGGGAAAGGCTTGCGTAGCAGTACTGTTTCGTGGTAACTCCTGCGTCGTTCCTGCAGTTTTTGTTTTTAAACTGCTCCCCTGCTGTGTGCCTTCGGCAGCAGGAAAAAAATAATGCAAGAATGGGCCCATATATGAGGAATTTGGTCTCTTTTTAGTGAGAATATATCCATTGTCACACGAAGAACAAAAATAATACTTGGGAAGAGTGCAGCTCTGTGATTTGCAATGCCTCTTCCCTCCTCACGGGAAAGGCAGCTCTTTGCAGTCAGAACAAGTAAGCAGTAGGAACAGAACTGATGGAATGGAAAGTGGTAAGCTGTCAAGAATAAGAGAGTATTACAGGTTGCTCAGTTAAGTTTTCTCAAACATACAAACAAATTCTGATTTGAATGTGGCATAAAACACTACATTTAGTAATTTTGTTACCAAAAAACCACCTAGGCCGGTTGAATTTGTTTATTTAATTTCTCTAAAGCATTGCATAAATGATTTTTTCTGTTGTTGGCCAGCAAAGCTGATAAATAATAACACAGTTAAGTTAGGAGTAGCTTTAAAAATAGGGAAGGAGTGACATTACGTCCCAAATACTGAACTAAACTATTGCTACAGGTAAAACTGGAAAAAACCTATAGGTTCCAAACTGTAAATCCCTGCAAGCGGATTTTACTTCCAGAAAGAACCGGCTTAAGAGTTCCCACGGCTGCTTATGTGAGCAAGGAATACGTATGCTAAACTCTGAACGGCCTAAATCCATCTAACGTCTAAATGCCTGTAAGGGGCAGGCAGCAGATTTTCTTTCCTGATCGTACCTTGAAGGTCTGGAGCTGATGCTACAGGAAAATGCTAATCAGGTATGTAATGCACTGGAACATGTCTGACAGAAGTGAGGTAGAATGATGAAAAGTGATTGTTTCTCCACCCGCGTGCAGAGTCAGCCTTCGCCAACGTTGCTGACCGTAACCGTACTTCCAAGAATTAACTTCTGTATCATTTCACCTTTGTGGAAGATTACAACCAAACGCACGTGACAGAAACTAGTAACACCGGAGTGGTTATTACTGTCCGCTAGTCCGCCGATTACAAACAGGAACTGAAATCCTGTCTTCCAAAGATACAAAGACAACAACGTGGCACGGTTAAAACACCCTGAAACTGATTTCAGATGAAATTCCACCTTCACGTACTCGTTTTCCAAGTGATTCAGTGACAGCTGTACAAGCAGTAACCAACAGAACTAAGAGGAAGATGTTGGAGGAACACACCTGCGTTTTCATCCGACTAATTTTTTTCCCAGGATTCTTGGTAGAGGGTTTTTTTTAACTTTGTGCAGCTCAGACAAACCTGAAGAATTGGGTTTTTCTTTCACAGATGGACTGTAGTGAAAGGGAAGACTACAACAAGGCGTTTCAAAGTCAGCTGCGGAAAACAAAGAAGAAAGGGTTAATTCAATATTCCAAGTCAAACCATATCTATTTTAATAAGCAGTATAATTGACCACAGATTCCAATATATGCTGCTATAAAAATCAGTGTAATAAGCCTCAAAACTGATAACTGAGAATGGGAAACCTTGTATGACAGTACGGCAAGTGCTGCAAACGCCGATGAAGATGAATGCTAAAGCAGGCATGCATATTCAGGTAGCGTTATCTGAAAAGGAGTAAATTCAATTGGACAGCAGCTTCCCTTATCAGGAGTCATTCAGCAGACAGATTACTTTCAGAACCATCGCTGTTCACACACGGCTTCCAAACACCGAGCAGACTGCAACTTTCCTGGGGCTGAGACCGAGAGGCTGAGTGCTTTTCACTTCCTAGCTTCAGAAATAACCCATCTCCACCAGAGTCCATAAATTAAGAACTTGAAGGCTGCAGAGAACATGCTGTCTCGCTCAAGTTACATCTCTCAGTTTAGCTCCTGAAAACAACAGTCTAACTGCCACCGATTTTAGTTTATAAAATGGTTATTCTAACCACTTCGAGTGATTTGACGTCTAATGTCTGTTTCCAAATCCTGCAAGATGGCAAGACATGCTGTGTAGTCATTTATGTTTTAATCTGCAGCCACCTCTACAGCAACAAGCACCATTTTTTAAAAATCTCAGTCGATTTCAGGGTTTCCTTAAGTTTCACAACTAACTCTTTTCCCTCTTCAAGAACCTGCTGTCTTTTCTTTTAGGTTTAAGGCCTTTCTTCCCTCCACGCCTTTTTGTTTTCTTTCCAGTTTAAAACTTTTACTTCTGTGAGACATGAATTTCGTGAAGGCCTTTAAAAGGACTGGCAATTTATACAGATCAAATAAGTACCAACAAACACATTCTAGAAGCCTGATGTATTTCATGCACATTTACTCCAGAATGCCCAAAATTTCTGTTTTAAATACATGGAAAGTAATCATGAATATTTACAAACATTCACAATGTACTAGCTACTCCTTTCCATAATTCCGGGAAATTGAGATGACAGGAAAAAAACCACCACATGAACTCACGCTAAAATTAAATTTTATATTGAAAAAGTCCAATTTCGACTCTTGTGTTTTGGTCTCACCACCAGTACAAGTCTCATTCTTAGTATATTTACTGCTGGCTGCTATTTTATTGTTTCTATACTATTTCAAGTAATCATCAAGTAACTGATTAGTTGGCTTACAAAAATGCAGATAGACTGTATGTTCATTTGTCATTCTTTCTTTGTTTTGTTTCCTGGCAGCTCTGGAGGCTTTCCAATTCACTAGGAACTGTCTTTCCATTGCTTTTATTTCTTTCCCATCAAGGGATTCTGTCAAAGAGAAGAGAACATTTTCTGTGACACCCAAAGTTAAGTAAAAGGCTTTACAAAGCTGTATGTCACTTGTACTGGTCTATATTTGCTCTTTTCAAATATTTTTTTTCTTTTTAGTCTTTTGGAAAACAGAAATCATATTTTAAGTAGCTACAAAAGTGGGTTGAGATGCCTTAATTACAAAACAAAGCACCTACTATTTTTCTAGCTTCCCAGGGAAATATATATATATATATGAAAATGTATAAAATATATGAAATATATGAAAAAATATATATCTATTTCACATACAGGTAAGATGCAACACCTTGTAGAAAGTTCTGAAGCAAAGGTATGCTCTTGCACAAGGTGTATATATAGATGTAAAAACTGAGGATCAGAGAGAACCTGCATGGCTTAGCAATCAAGGAATCCTACTGACCATGAAGACAGACAGATTTGGCTCTGTAAGGTTAGCCTTACTCACTCGGATGCCATAAGGCTTATCCTCTGTGTTGGCTGGGTTGCATCTGCATTTCTGAGTCAGACCAAATTAAATATCTCAGCTGGCCACAAATTTAGGTTGCATTAAAATTGTCCTAAGACCCTGTTATTTTTACTATGAGCTAGGATTTGCTTTTCTCTTAATGGCCAATATTTTGTGCTCTCAAAAAAAGAAATTAGAATTTTGTAATTACAACTGCTAAGATAATTGCCACCTTCACCCAAAACCGTAAAAAAAAGAGCAGATTTTCTTTTTTACATGTTTCTATGGTATGAATACTTGCATACGGAAGACTAAGTTGCTTCCTATTATGCTGAAATTATCTCAAAATAATAATGTAAACTACCTCACGGTAAAGTTAATCTTAACAAATACATTAATAACATGAGTATGAACTGCTTTTAAGGACAAATATATAACAAACAAAACCACGGTAAGGTATGAACTGTACAACTGTAACACCTAAGCAGCTGCTAACAGCCTGATAGGGGGGTAGACTAAACTTATCTTTGAAGATCGGTTTCAGAACATCTGGAATATGAACACAGGAAAGTCTTATTGTCTTATTATAACGATGTCGCTAGTCATCGATTACTAAAGCTAATGATTAATAGTACTAATAGCAAAAGCTCAGCGACAGAGCTGCGCGGTTGATTCCATAAGCGGTTTTAGCTGCATTACCTGTACCTAAATGAATAATTCACTATTTGACATAAATATGACAGTAATTGTGTTACACACCTAGTGAAATTCAAGAACGATTAACGTATCGGTTATTTTCTAATTCAGTGAGTGTTAGGGGTGGGTTTTTGGGCTGGTGCTTGTGTTTCTTTTTTACCTAGAGTTCGTGACTGCACTACAATCCTGTCCCTGTACTTCGCTTTGCGGCAGATGGGGTTTCCTGTAAGATCCAAGCTGCGCAGCTTTGTCCATTTGTTTAATACAACCTCCAAATCCTGCAATTGATACAAGAACAAAACATTGGGCTTACTTTTCCCTCTCCAGAGTAAAAACTCAATAGCAACGCGATTTGTACAGCCAGGCACAAATCCTGCACGCAGAAATAGCTTCAGTGAGACTATTTGCGTATTAATATGCACGTTTCAAATAGAGTGGTGCATAGCATTCCCTGAATATACCACAGTGGCACAGAAGAAATGGTGATGCAATTGGAAGACTCTGCATTTTTAAGGACACGGTTATGCCAGCCACTGAAAACTACCACTACAATCCCACTTAAAACCACCTAAAGCTGAGGAATTAGCAGCCAAAAAATTGTGCGTGATACATAATGTCTGTTAATGCATCCCCATGGTCTCACAGAGCCCTTACAGTATCAGTGTGTGATTTTGAAAAAATTGTGGAGGAATAAATACAGAGAAAGGACAGACTGAAAAAAAGCTAAAAATCATGCAAACGACAGTAGACAGCCTCTCCTTTATAGACGTAAAACTGCATTTTACAGGAGAAACAGTATCTCCCTCCGACGTAACTGTGGGTGGTCAGTCACAGTACTGGCCCAAACAGTGAAATTTTTAACATGCACCTTTCTCCATCTGGGTTTCTGTCTGGCTACCCAAGGGCAGTATGACCTAGATAAAACTTCTTCTGTCTTTTAAATACAATAAATTCAAGTTAAAAGGATGCAAAGCTTAGCAGATCGGTCCCTTCTGCTCAGATACCCTACTTTCTGAAATACCCTCTTTCCAAAACGTCACTTAACTGTCATTCTTGATAGGCTTCTTTATACATGTCAAAAGCTTAAGGAGGGATTCAAAACAATCTGTACGAATGCAGGAGGAGAGAGAATTTATGGTCCAGAGTTGCGATAATTTGGAAAAAATCTACTCATCATGATGTGACAGATTCTAAGCTGCAAAGCCTGCAGAATTTTGTAGCTTGATGCCAATAACGAAGTACCTAGCAACGTAGGTATCTCTCAGCTCCTTCACGTTCAGAATACCACCTGGGTAACGCACGCAGGGAGAATTCTGGTTTTGCTGGCTGTAACCCCTTGGTAGAAAATCCTCCTGGGAATATTTTATGGGCTACATCATGCGTGTTTAGAAAAATCACGTGGAAGAGGAAGTGGCAGTACAGCCTCACACCTCAAAACCATATAATTTTTCACGTATTGATGATGACGGCGATATCATCTATCATCTACTGTTATCCAGCGATGCTGATATCTTTTCAGAAAACCAGAGAGCAGAAGACGGGTCCTGTGAGGAGCAAGACTGACAGACGATGCAAGAAACGCTGAGGACCAGTCCACGTGAAGAAAGAGCGATACATCTCCTAACGTTAACCCAGCAGAGATTTACCCGCATGTACCAGAAGAGCAGTAGGATAAGCACCCCAGTTTAGGTGCTAACGCTTAATCCCAAGCACAACCATTTAGGTGAAAAATATTTTCGGCTAGGCTTATTAAAGAAAGAAACAGCATTTAGCAAGGGTATTTACTTATTCTTACCTGAGCATTCAGGCCTTGTCACTTAAATCTGTAATGTGTTCAAGATTTCACTAGAAAGCATTTTTTTTCAGGTTACAGTTTTGCAACACCAAATTGTCTGTTACTGAAATGAAACGTATTAACGTTGATGAATGTATACAAAGAGTCCTGTAGATTTTTGTTAGCTGTTACTTACTTGATAAATGACCCAGAACATGCTTACTCCAGTGTATGTTTATCTAAGAGCACACTAATCCTGTGCTGAAATATGATTACCCTTTCGATACGCTCTAGTTGTTCATTGCCTTCCTGTCTCTAATAAAGTGCTTTCACTTCCCAGCCTTTCAATAAGCTGTACTAAAGGGACCAGACACTCCTGTGGGCAGTCTCCGTTTGATAAATGATCATGTCATGCTATCACTTTGAGCTCTGCTACAAAATACTGACGAGCAAATTATATTCCGTCGGGGGCAGGGGGAGAGGGGGCAGGGCAAGCGCCTCGGTAGGCAGCTGTAGTGCTGGCAGCAACCTTCTCGCCAATTAACGATGGCCCTTTAAGAATTGGTATTTGACCAGTATGCTCCAGTTTTTATCGGAAACGTCTAGTCCGACTGCCCTAACTACATCTACAGACAGCAATTTGTCACCGTTTTGACTACCTGTCATAATCTATTTGAGAAAAATCTATAATTTTTCCTCTTGTTCCTGACTCAATTCTGAAGCGAATGAATTAATCTTTTGTGATATCCTCTTGTCATAATCGATACCGGGCAGAGGTTGAATAAATTAAAGACTTAGGAAATACAGTTCTTTACAGGTATTTCTAGCTATGTTTTTGTAACCTATCCAAACGCACAAGTCAACCTTCTCAAAACGAACGTAACTCATTAATTGATAATATTCTGCCTTTTCGTAAATGGGAATAGTTGTGCGTTTTTATAACAGGAATAGGGTTTTTTTTAAAAAAAATCCCCTTAGTATTCCAACCCAAATATACTGCAGCCTAGAAGTGCTTGTGAACCTGACTAAAGTAAACAAAAAGCTCGATAGGATAAATAAATAAAGTAACAAGCAATAGAAGACAAAGCCAATTCTACTAAAATCAATTATACTCTTGATAACTACACTAAGACATGCTTTTTACGTGTGGTAGCTAGTCACAGTAAGGTATTTTCCATGAATTAAGAAAAATTACTTAATTTTGTTCTGCCTGCTGCTCAGACAGCATTATATAAACTTCAGTCATGTGAAACAAGGTCATATGCCTTGATGTCTGTTAATGATGCTAACAATGCCCTGAATTAGCCAGAACCTTCAGTGCTTGAATTTACTAGAGCCCTAATTTATAAGTCCGCTGAAATCAACGTGGCATTGTTGAAAAGTAATTGAGTTTGGGTTTTAACAACGATGTGAAAAAAAACGAGGCAAACGTTGGATCTAAAATAATTATACGAAAGTGAGAAAAGTCTACACGAGAAGATCGTATTTCACAATTCCCTCTTTTGCAAAGATTCCATATTATTCCTGCTGCCGTCTACCTCTGCTACCCAGATCACTGCTGTTGGCCAGCCCTGCTCAGATGGGGATGGCTCTGCTACAGCTTCTCTGCCTTTCGGGTGAAGCAGAGCCGGGTACAGAGCTCGCCGACACTCCTGTGTCACGCAGCACCGCCACGCTCCGTTCAGCGCCAGGCATGCCTGGGGATGCTGTGGACGGCAGCGATGGGGAAGCAGGAATGGGAAAACAGGGGGTGCAGAGCTTTTGGCGTGAAAAAGACGTATGCTTCAGAGTTTTGAAAACAGAAGGGCAAGAGGGAGGAGAGCGGAGGCAGCTTGTGCGGGAACGAGCGAGCCTTTGCTGCGTGTAAGAAGCTCAGACAGCAGAAGCAATTAAGCGTATGCAGTACAATTGTATACCCCCCAAAATTCCTTCAGCTACCACAGTTGTAGTATAACGTAAGCCGTGGAATCATGAAATTCAGGGATGAAAAAAACCAACCAAGACCTACTCAAAAAGTCCTTCAGCTATTTTTTTTAACAGTTAGTGGATGTGTAAGATCGTTCTCCTGCAAGATGTTCACTGCAAGTTAAAGCCTCTTAGAGCTAAACCTGCCATTTTCCCCATATATTTTGCATAGCCTACTGTTTTTCCAACATTTTAATTTAAATATGAATTTATATTAGTGATAGCTAGAGCCTGCTAAAACACAATCTCTACACCAGAGTAATTGCAGCTGCAAGGTCGGATATCCGGCTGCATTACACTACATGTTAGACGCGTGCAACACGGTCCTTCATGTCACAGGCGTGCAAGGGGATGAACAGAAATAGCCTCCGTACTTTCAAAACTTGGGAGATCGTTTAGAAAACACATACAGGACAGTCACTTTCAAAATTGACCAGAACTTGATCCGAGTGTACCCGGTAACAGCAGCAGCAGCTAAACTCAAATGCTAACCATGTAATTTCTCAAAAGCTCTGACCACGTAACATGGAAATTGAAAGGTCTAATTGATTTGCATAAATATTAACTCTTCCTGATGATGCAATAATGACACTTGACTGATTAAATAACTTTTTACACATTTACTGAATAATGCAAGCTTTTTGTCCTCACTCTGTTTCAGAAGATGATGTTTTTAACTCTGAGATGCTGACAACACTGTCTCTGAACTGGCAGTCTCATTCCCAAAACCAGTGATTCTTGACCATCGTCATGATAGCAGTGGGTAATACTAATTCTTTGGCGAAGACAGTCTTAAGATCATCACAACTGAAGTCTCTTGGATTTATAAAAAAGAAAAAATAATCACTGCCATCTGTTTACATTACAAAAAGAATCCTTTTCAAAAGGGAAGCTTTGGAGACGTTATCTATTTAAAAAAGCTTACTGCTATTTTGATGAAACCAGCACATTCAATATGGTTTGAATTACCCAGCAAAACCCTACATAAATTATATTTCTATATGAATTCAATCACAGCTGCCAGCCAGAAACACAACTTGAAATACAACACATTAATAATCCTCCAGTAAAAAAGAAATGCATAATTCAACATTTTAAAATATTAAAATGTAAAAAGTTAAGAGTCCAAATAAAGTATATTGACCTAGATAATTGCTAGATTATGCATACAAAGTATTGGAATCTCCTTATTAGTAAAAAGAACTACCAAATTTAAGGCAAAAGACATTAAGTGTTCTAAAAAGTAGTAAGAATAGTCATTTTAATAATAACTAATCAAGGAAGGTAAACTTTTCTAAAGAAATAGAATGTATATGCAAGCCAGTAACAAAAGAGTTTATTTTAATCGAGGCCTTTTCTTCGTGATTTGAGTTGTTTTAAGCCAACTCACTTTAGTGGTTCTTTTAGCCCAGAACACTAATGCCTACGGTTTATATTAAATGAAAACAGTGTTTATTAAGTCATTTATGAAGTTTGCTCCATTCCTCCACTGTGCAAGGATGGTGTCAGCATACCATTCAATATCAGATGTGATATTACCAGCATGACACTAAATTTATTCTTGAAGTTCTCTTCATGTCAAGAAGTAGAAGACACCACAACTTATTAAAACAATGACAAGTTACAAGGCCAATACTCCTGCTTCTTTTTGAGAAAATAGGCTGGAATTTCTAAGTCTAGAATATTCTGCTTGAACCATGTTCAATACCGCAAAAGGAAGAGCAAACCCACTTCTATTTCATTTGTTTTAGCGGCTGCTGTGGAAGTTGGAGCTCTTGCTCATGAAGACGTCTTCCCTTAGCAGAAATTTATGAAAGAAATTCAACATATACTTTCATGACAAATAGTTCTTATTCTACTCCAGCAACGACAGTCAAAAGTCATTCTGATAGCGGAATGGCTGTAAAATCAGCTATATGGTCTGAGAGCCAACAAGTGGCTTTTATTTACATTGAAACAGAGAATTAAGTGTTAATTAACAAACAATGGCCACCTCATTTTAGCAGATTAAGCTACTGACAGTCATGCAGATGGCCAAAACATACAGACTAGCTCTACATTTTGGACGTATTATACCACAGTTATAACTTCTGTGCATGTACTTCTCAGCTGACAGGTGCACAATTGCCACTTTATGTAGGATTAAGGACATTTGGACAACCTTGATAAACAATTCTCTGGTTTTAACCTCGACACAATTTTTGGGTGAGAAGAGACAGCATGCTTGGGAAGTCAGAGGTAACTGTAGAAGTAAAGTTTATTTTTACTCATCTATTTAGTGATAAAGATGATTTAGACTATTTTATTATCACCCATACTAAACAGAATATATATATATATATATATATATTTATACCTTCATATGTTGAAGCTGATTGTCAACTGCTGTAAGATAAGAGAGATTTTCCAAAACTGCCAGATCTTCTAATTCATCAATATTGTTACTGCTGATGTTCAACACAGACAAAGATTTCTGCGGGAAGAAAAGCAGAAAAAGAAAATTATTTTTTTCATGCCGTGCATGCGTCAAGTTGTAAATTCTTACAGAAAGTTATCGTAAAGGAAGAACAAGTGTATGAAGCAGAAACATGTAAACGCAGCTACCACATACCTCACACATGGTTTCATGTTGGCTTGGCATCTTGTACTAAAATGCTGTTTATTTTGGTTTTTAAGTCAAACCAAGGTAAGTTTCTTTCTCAACCATTTCAGAAATTCTAAGCAAATACAGACTTTTGGGTTTTCTCTAAATGCGTTCGAATGCTTTACAGTTCTGCAAGTGCTATTAACTCTGCGTTTGAAGCTGTTAACGGACACGGAACTTGACGGCCTTTTCCAAGTTTCCACTGAACGGCACAGAGCAGAAATCCGTATCCGATACACGCACAGTCTCAGTTAGCGGCTGGACTGTGCTCTTTTTCTTTGAGACTCCGTCCCCCAGGCTCCCCCGTGTACGCGCCTCTACGCCTTGTCCCGTCTTTGGAACACCAGTGAGTCACGTAATGCACTTTGCCTTTTCCAACAGTCCCTAGTTAAACAGACCTTTACATGAAATACTTAACGCAGTTCCACATGAAGGGAACAAGAAACATACCTCTAAAAGACAAAAAAGGACCCCTAACCCACTGAGTTTAGAATTATACCAGATATGAAGTTCACCATCTCTTACAAAATGTCTATTTCAGCAGCGTATCCAGGATGTGTAACCCCCTTCTAAAACGTGACCAAGACCTACACTGCAGGCAGAAAATTACCAGCATCATCCTGACACACACACCGTGTAAACTTCATCTCCTCACTCAAAAGATTTATGGTACTGACATTCATCATCAGAACATTTGCTCTTGGTACAAAGAGCTATATGGCCCTATCTTTTTGGCTCTTTCCTCTCCGACAGCATTAAGAGCCAAAACCAGACAACAACAACAACAACAACGTGGTGTCTTGAAGAGGGAAGAAACACTTAGCACTCGAAGGATAAAAAGAGAATGTTTTCATATGTAGGCCAAGAACGTGAAGTGTTTCTTAAAAACCTAAACCAACCAAAAAAAAAACCCACGTCAAAAGACCTTAAACAAAAGCTAAGACGAACAAAATGCTAGTGACTTTAGGCCAGGATGCTGAAAAACACTGAGTTATCATCCTGGGAAGATGAGAGCTCTGTAACCTCCCTCTACTTTCATCGTTTCTCCAGTACATAAGGAACAAAGCAAAAGCGCTGTCACAGGAACGGCTGGTTTCTGTTGAAGGAAAATGACAATACCTGTCGTGGATGACTTCATCCCCAAACAACAAGAACTTGAGCTAGGTCAAATGTTTGTGATATACACACACACAAACTTGTCAGGGAGTTCCTCGTCTTCACAAAAAAGCTCAACAAGCCCTAACTACGCTTTGGGAGATACAGCAAGATGAGATTTTTAGTATAAAACTACATCCATTAGTAAATAAAGTCTACTCTTCTTTTTAACCACTTCAGCAGTAAGTACACTCGACGTTTAGTGAGCAATTAACGTGCTGAAAGCAAACTTCAAAAGCTGACTTGGCTGAAATCTTGACATACCGCAACACAGAACGTTGCAGCACTAAACCAGAATGCTATTCATAGAGTGGCTCTTACTACAGGAAAAAAAAAAGGCAGTTTGCACCTTCTCTTTTGCCATTGCATTCTCTAGAGAAATACAAGAGGCAGTAAATAAACTAATATAACAATCAAATCAGAGAAGTATCAACAAACTAATTCACTACAAACTGAGTAGACTAAGATAACGAACTGTGATAAATTCCTACCCCTTTTTCAGTTTATTCACATTTTGTTGGCACGGAGCATCTGTTCCTTACTTCCTCTCTCTCTTTACTCTCATCTCCATCCTTCATAGAAAAATAAACGAAGAAGTAGAACCTTGCTGGGCTCCATGCTTACCTGAGAACTGGGATGGGAGTCCCTTGGCAGAATTTGCAAGAATGCCACCAATGTGCAGAAAACACAGAGTGAGCAAGTCCTAATCACCTCTCTTAAAAATACTGATCTACTGATTAACGGTTCATTGCAATTCTCAAAATGTACTTACTGCCAGGGACCTAAGAGATCTTGGATCAAACAGAAGCTTGTCACCAAGGGGGAGGCGTTGACTTTCAATATGTAGCTCCCTTATTTCTTCTAACTTATCCAAACCCTCTACTACAGGGATGCAGTTGCCCCCCAGATACCTGCAGAACAGAACACAAAATAGTTTTTATATTCTTTGAAAGCAAAAGGGAACACACAGACCCCATATATTAAAAAACACCCACAATTTAAAAATTAATAATGCCTGGAATTATAACAGAAACCCCCCCCCCAAACCTAGCATGTGAGTCAAACATACAGCTAAGACACCCAAGGTTTACATACCTCCACTATTACTATTATCAAATCGCTGAAAAAAAGGAAATAATTTGAAGGCAAAGAAATATGTTAAGATGATATGTCATTACTTATCATAAAACACTTCCTTAAAAAAAAACCCCACAAGCAATTACTTTTATTTGAAAAGTAAAATTTAAGAGCTGAAAGGACCTTAATGGCTACCCAGTTTTTTAATTTCTTAGTGTAATAATTATTCTTTTACTGGTAAAATAAATACATGACTTTCAACTTACAGTTTTTCGAGCCTTTTCAGCGATGAGAGGTTTTCTATACACGTAATACAATTGTTCTGAAGGTAAAGGTGCGTTATATTTGAAGCAAAGTCCAAGTTCTGGATTTGACTGATTCGGTTATCATATAGATACAGAACTCTAAGGTTTTTACACAAACAGAGGTCACCCTGAAATAAACAACAGCACATTAATGTTACAGAGTTCACTCACTGCCCGCTTCTGGAAGCTGCTGATCATTTTTATATTTAAGTTCTGCTGCATGCTTTATACATTTTCACCTTTAGCAAACACTTTTAACAACTATTTTTTCCTAGAAAAACTGTGTTAATGTCAGTAATCACCAGGTTTAAGGCTGAAATCTGTTACTGTTCTGCTGTACAGAAACTGAGGACTACAGCCATCATCATAACATCCTGTGATGTGATTCCCTTCCTTGCCTTCAAGGGGTGGATTTCAGAAAAGCACAATTGTTAGCGTAGTAGTTACCTCCATCAAACCTCAGTGACGCAATGGAAATCAGTTCTTGGCAAAGGAATACTGATTTATACAAAAACTTGCACTTCAATGTTTTTTAATACACTTCTGAGTCTAAGATTCTACTCAAACGTCGAGTTTCTTTGAATGTGTGTTCTTAAATAACTCAAAGGCCACATGTTCTCACGAGGGTTTCTGTAAAACTCCATGGCACCTGATGACCCGGTCCTAATCAAACAGACATTTAATTAGTAACTCACTGTGGCTGTGCACATTCCTAGGAGGGGGCTGAAGAAAGCCATTCGCTTGCATGGATCTGCTCACTTAGAACAAGCTAGTTAATCTTCCTGACGGAAATCACACTTTTAAAGCAGAAATCCACCATACACAACAACTCAGTTATTCAAAATGGGCTCAGTATCTTGAGGAGATTTGAATTAACTCAGGACTTACTGAAACTTGTATCAATTTCCTATTATTAAATTCAAAGGAAGAAGGACTGGGTTAAGTTCGCAGGTTTAGTCTTTGAAAATAAAAAGGTCATGGATTATTTTTTAAATGAATAAGCCCCAGGGAGCAATCAAAAAAAAAAAGTATATTTTAACCTGACTAATTTGAAAAAGCAACTACACTAGTCCAAATCTGTTAACCTCACTTGGCTTATATCCTGTTCCTGAACTCCTTTTTCCCTTCTCAGACTTCCTCTGAAATCCAAGGAATAAATCACGGATAGATTGAAAAGATTGTGCTGCGAGTGAACAACTCTTTGTAAAATTCCCAAGACTAGAAAAATATGGCATTGACGAGAATAAAATAACTGTTGCACTTAGTAGAATGTAATCTCATTACTGCTTCCTTTAAAAAAAAAATCTGATCTGCAAAATTCCTAGTTCCTTACATCACCTCCTATTCCACAGTTTGCGTTTTAATAAAGGTAGCTATCAGTAAATACAAGTCTTTAAATAAACAACCCAAACTGTTGCTGAAAATAGGAATTTTGTTTTTTAACCTCAGACCTAAAGTCTCCAAGAACACTACAGCTGGATTTCAGCAGAGCCAGAGCACCGCTGTCAAAGCCCTACGCCTACTGATCCAGTGGCAATAGCCTGGCTACGTTCTATAGGAAAAGTGTCAGGTTTAAAGGATTAAACTGAAATATTCTCTTTCTTAAGGGGCCAAAGAGACAAGCAAGTGGAGTTACCATTTCTGTTCTGGTGACTTTCTGAAAGCTCCTTTACAATGGAGCAACTGTATGAAATAATCAAAATAGCAAATTGTTTTGATTTTTGTTGTTGTTGCAGATTTCTGTAATAGTTAATGAAAAAAATTCTTAGCTTTGACACTTCATTTCTCTTGTGAAATTGTTTACACGGATTTTCTATTTTAATTAATTAACGACAAATAGTTAGTATACTGATACTGTCCTTTTTGTGCCTGCTACACAGATGATATGTATTTCCACAGTGTCAAGTAAGTAAAATACTTCAAAAAGATTTTTACTGCATAAAGAAAAGAGCGTCAGGTCAATAACGAGGAGCCCTGCGGACTGTTGGGAGTTCCAGACACCCGCTTTGATGTTTTACGGGAAGAGGTACAGGCGAAAGATGATTCTCACATTTCGAATGCCTTTTAAATACATTTCAACACTTTCACGTACACGTAGAGCTCCACACAACAACAGCAGCGAATGCTGGAGCGCGTTTCCAAACAGATGTATTATTAAGGCTTAATTGCAAGTCAATATAAACGTTAAAATGTAATATAACTGTTACGAAACAGCAACTTGGCTTTGCTTCTTTGTCTCTCCAGCTATAAACAACTCGTCATAACAGCAACTACAAACCATTTGAGTAGTCGGGTTAAAAGGAACACAGAAAAATAAATCTCACAATTGCATCTATATTTTTATCTGATAAATGCAGATGAGTTGTTTTTCGCAGATACTGCCCGAAGTGCTCTTCACTGCGATGCTTGTGACTGACGCTTTTAGCAATTAGGTGCATCGTTAGTCGAACCATAATTCTGTAACAGGCCAAACTGCTCTACCGCTTCTTTTAACAGTGTGTTCCACGTCCTCTTGTAAGTAGTTTCACAAAACGCCTTAAAAACAAAAAGGAAAATGTCATACTACTTGTACCCCAGAACTTCAACCGGGCTTACGGGCGTACTTCAGATCCGGTGTTCCCCCCACCAACTCCCTTTTTGCAGTGGCACACTTACGTATCGTCTCAGAGGCTTATAAAAACGTGCCCCTTTCTTGCTGCCATCTTTCCACACTTTTATTAACTGCCATTCAAATACACTATTATATTTGATTTGTTTCAGTGTACTTAAGGCTGTACCCTAGTCTTTTCATACAGAAATATGAGCACAATGGTCCACAGCAGAAGAAATTCTCACAGATAAAAACCTAATTAACGGCAGCTCAAGCTCATAACCATTAGTTAGAAAATACACCACTCTATAGCAGTTTTTTACTCCTTATACACCCGCACAGCCCTTCTGTCACGCACATTTGTTGTGCACCGTGAACGTTTTGCACCCAGGCATACCGTAGAGATTCTCACACCACCAACTGGCCGGGTTTTTTTTTAACTCTGGCCATTGTTCCCAGTGAGGTTATAAATCGGGGAATGGGAAGACTGCAAGACACGTCTTTTGCCCTGGGCCTGTAAGCTGTCTGGGGATGACACAACCCTAACAAGTAACTGCTCGCGTCCTCAGCCAGCACGCAACGCAACGCACGTTACGTGTTGTAGCCGTTAACGCTCCCGTGTCGGTGTATCCCAACAACTGAGGAGACGGCAAAAAGCATCCCAACAGCAACACTCGTGCCGCCACGTCAACCAAGGCACTGAGAACCCTCCGTGCCGGCGTCACAAGGAAACGGAGGAAACGCCAAGATTCCAGCTGCGAAGACAGAAGGAGCTCCCTTCCTAAGCAAGGCTGGAGCTCAGCCGTTCCCCCTGAGCCCTCGGGGGTTGTTTTTTGCCTGTTTTGTAAAAGATGCGGGAAGAAAGCAAGCAGAAAGGACGTTGTTATTATTATTTTTAACTCAGAAGTGTGCTGCTTTTTTGGTTTTTACACAAAAATACCTCTCAGCGCCACTTGTTGGGCCTTCCTCCAGAGAACAGCCAGGCTGCCAGCGCGGGGCCTTTCCGTGAGGCGGGTCCCCGTCCCCCTCCACCCCCCGCTCCTACAGCCGTGCGGCTCGACACCGTGCCCCCCGCCCCCGCAGGCGGCCAGGCAACGCCAGGGGCCAGCCGCCACCGAGCAGAGCCCGCGGGAAGGCTGCTCTGATGGCCCTGCCCGCAAGTCAACAGGGACTGCCAGGAGCCGCTCCCAACGCCCGCCCCGTGAGGAAACCACCCCCTCCCCAGCCGGCCCGGAAAGACCCCCACGGCCCGACCGGCCCCGGCCCGCTCGCCCCCCTCACCTCCCACCCGCGGCAGCGGGGCGGCGGGTGGAGAAAGGGGGCGAGCAGCTCCACCGCCCCTGGTTGCCGGGGCAACCCCGCGCGCGCGCCCTTCCCACCCAACCAACGTTGAGGACAGTGCGCATGCGCAGACCGCGCACGGCCTAGCGGGGGCCGGGCGCTTCGACGGCGGGGTCTCGGGGGCTGAGGGCGGGAGCCTGAGGCGTTTTGGGGGGGTGGGGGCCGCTCGGGCCGTGTCCCCGTCCCGCGGCTGGACACCGCGTGTGCCTGCAGGGGTGAGCTGGCGTGAGGGGCCGGGCGTCGCTGTTCAGCCAGCGGTCACGGTCCTGCTTGCGCCGCTGAGGCAGAGGAGGGCCGCTGGGGCACAGGTGAGCGGCACAGACGGGTCCTGCGGTGAGGGTGGGCCCTTGGCTGGCTGGGGCTTGGCAGCCCGCCTCAGGAGCCCGCCGAAGGGGAAACAGCGGGAATTTCCCAGGACTTGGAAACCTGCTAACGCAAATGGACTCTTCAACACCATCTCCCCTATAAAGAGCTCATCGCCTCGTTAATACCTTCATAATGGTACGGCTTCTTAAATTTTGTTCCCCTGCAGGTTTTCCGTCTGGCGTTGCCCCTTATTCCTGCATGCCAGGTACTTTTGCGAGCATGGAGTACTGGGAAAACCAGAATGGTATGGTTCATTTCCCCCGTGTAAATGAGAAGGGTTGATGGTTTGATGCATTGAGTGGGGACTGCGTTTAACAGCAATGTACTATAAAAAAAACCCCAAATGTTTGGTATAAGTTTTTCCTAGGATGAAACATTATTCCTTTTTTTTTTTTTAATGAATATTCCATCAACCTTTTTGGTGCCTTTTAAAAATGAATTAATGTCTTGCTGGTGGCAAAAAACTGGGAGGAGTGGCTGATACACCAGAAAGGCATGCTGTCACCCAGGTGGACCTCGACAGGCTGGAGAAACGGGCTGGCAGGAGCTTGAAGTTTAAGAAGGGGAAAGGCAAAGCCCTGTCTCTGGGGAGGAATAACCCCAGGCACCGGGACAGGCTGCAGACCACCAGGCTGGAGACTACCAGGCTAGAAAGGAGTTTTGCAGAAAAGGCCCTGGAGGCCCCCAGGTTGAACATGAGCCAGCAACGTGCCCTTGCTGCAAGGAAAGCAAAAGGTGTCCTGGGCTGCCTTAGAGGAGTGTGGCCACTTGTGGAGGGCGGTGATCCTGCCCCTGTATTCAGCACTGGTGAGGCCACAGCTGGAGTCCTGTGTGTCCAGGTCTGGGCTTTCCAGTACGAGAGACATGGGCATACCAGAGAGTCCAGTGAAGGACCATTAAGATGATGAAGGGACTGGAGCATCTTCCCTATGAGGAAAGGCTGAGAGAGCTGGGACTGCTCAGCCTGGAGAAGAGCAGGCTCTGGGGGATCTCATACATAAATACCTGAAGGGAGGATGCAAAGAGGACAGAGCCAGGCTCTTTTCAGTGGTGCCCAGTGCCAGGACCAGAGGTGATGGCGCAGACTGAAACAGAGGAGGTTCCCTCTGAACATCAGGAGACGCTTTTTTACTGTGGGGGTGACTGAGCGCTGGCACAGGTTGCCCAGGGAGGCTGTGGGACTCCATCCTTGGAGATACTCAAAAGCCATCTGGACATGGTCCTGGGCAACTGGCTCTTGGGGGCCCTGTGTGAGTGAGTACATTGAACCAGATGACTTCCAGAGGTTCCTTCCAACCTCAGCCGTTCTGTGGTTCTATCAGTTAAGCATACGAATAACTCACTACAGTCTGTAAGAATTTATACGTTATGTGGTTGCTGTGGTGGAACACAGAAGTGCATCAGCTGGTCAGTGACAAAATATATTGCTTGCAATGAATCCAGGATTAGGACTTTATTTCTCTTCCAGAAAAAAATGATAGAAGATGTTACAAGTGAACAAGGTATACAGAAGAGTCCCATCCTTCCAACCTCAAATTTCCTATATCCTTCTCCCCGAGGATACAAAAGATCACAAGATGTCCTTATTTCTGTGGTGGAATCCAAACTGAGCATGCCCTGGAGCTGCTTGTTCTGGGAAATGTTTCTGGTAAAAAAAAAAAAAAGTATCTTAATATTCTGAAAGTTAATTTTGGACTTGGCTTGTTCTCCCTCATGGCTGTAGATTTTGCAGGTGTCTAGGGCTGTCTGTAAGTAATTTGATTTAAAGGCAGAAAAAGCTATGAGAAGTTTCAGAGAGAGTATTTATTCATTAAGATTTGAAATAGGATTCTCATCTGGTGGCACAGGGTATTAAACAATCATCTGCGTACTCTCCAGGATGGCAGTAATTTGGCTGAGCACAAAAAGTCCTTGTCTTCAAAAGAGCTCTTGGAAATAACCTGTGTAAAATCACTGATGGCTGTATTTCTTAACAGTTCCAGACTGGAATATTGAACCGAAATTCACTTCTAAGGACAGAAACCACCTTAAGAGCCCCCCTTGCATAAGCACTACTGTGCATTTTGCACAGAGCCGTTTCTGCGTATATGGATTTGACATGTGGGGTTATAGATACTATTATGAGTAAGGCAAATAGAAGATACTCACACTTCTCATTGTAAAATATTAAATTCAAGCCTAACAAATTCTGGCAAACTTTTTCAGGGTCAGGTTTCAAACTTTTTATTGTTAGACTGAGTCTCTTTTTGTGGCTAGACAGCTACATTAAATGGAATCAACACAGTTGCTTCAGTATAGTTGTTTCAATATGTAAAATATGCTGGAAACAACTTTTTCCACCAAATTTAAATTCGGTTTGGGTTTTATGTTTTCAAAGGTAGCAAATAGAAGGTTCTTAAAAAAATGGAGCAGAGCAAATAGTGATTTAGTTTCAACAACCTTGCAGAGAGCCGTACTGAAATGTACTGGTCTAGTGGAGGGTGTCCCTGCTCCTGGCAGGGGGGTTGGAACTGGATGATCTTTAAGGTCCCTCCCAACCCAACCCATCCTGTGATTCTGTGATTCCATGTCTTTGTCTGAAAAACAAAGCAGCAATCTATTAACTCTGATGTTGTCAGCCTGGTTTCTTTAAGGCCATGCTGCTTACCTGTTCTCGATGCCTCTGCCTGTATGTACTGCCTAGTAACTTTTAAACCCATCAGACCAACTCCTCATTTTTGTCCACGTCAGACTTACTCTGAAATGAGTGAATGGCAGCATAACTCTACGTGTTTATTTTTACCCTGGAAGTGGTTTAGGTGAGACAGGTACCTGGAATAATTATTTATGTAAAGCCCTCAGGACTTGTTCTGTTGCGTGTCAACTACTTGACAGTGCCTCGATTCCCGATTTTATTACAGCGGGATCTCAGGCACGTGTGAGTAACAGATTACACATTCAAAGCTAAACTGCTTTTTCTTCCCTGCGCTGGAGAAGCACTGGACTGCAGTTCTGTCCCTGCTGCCTCCTCCTCACTGACCAGGCACAGTTCACGTCTCACGTACTGCGTGAACATTTCACTGGTTATACCTTGTCATCCTTCCATGGTTGGATTAACACTTTTGCTCATGCTGACTGCGGATACCAACAGGACTGTGCAAGCCTAAGCAGAACCAGAGCTAAGACAGAAAACCGCTAACATGATTAAAATGAGAGAGGAAACAGGCTGGCTGTTACAGAAGGTCCTAAAATGATTTCTGCAAATACAATTAAAGTCATAGAATCACAGAATGGTTTGGGTTGGAAGGGACCTTAAAGCCCATCCAGTTCCAACCCCCCTGCCATGGGCAGGGACACCCTCCACTAGACCAGGTTGCTCCAAGCCTCATCCAGCCTGGCCTGGAACACTTCCAGGGATGGGGCACCCACAGCTTCTCTGGGCAACCTGTTCCAGTGCCTCAACACCCTCTCTGGGAAGAATTTCTTCCTGATGTCCAATCTAAATCCTCTCGCTTTCAACTTAAACCTGTAACCCCTTGTCCTGTCACTACAGGACATGTTAAACAATGTCTAATGTCATGGTAAAATATGTCTAATACCAAACAAGGCCTGAAGCCCAATAGGGAAAATTATTATTATAAAACTTTAAGGTCTCTTATTAGTACAAAACTATTATCATCATTAGTATTGTTGGCAGATGCCCAAAAGTGAAATAGTCTTTCTGCGTCTCCCAGCATCAGTTCCAGCCCTGGAAGTAAAAGTGAAGGTCTTAGAAAACTATTAGTTTGTTAAAGCAATAGTTTTTATAATTTTTTAATGAACATTGTATCTTACCTCCAGCAGAGACTACAATGTTGATTTGGGAAATGCAGGATTCTGTCTCCAAAGATGAGTGATAAGGAATAATTCCAAACACAGTTTTACAATTTTCCCCATAGAGGAAAATAACACCTTTCCAAATATTGTAATGAAGTTTGACAGATGAACCAAGAAGAGAAAGTAAAAATTATTATATACAGTGCTGTTATTCCGAAACAGATGTACTGATACCTCAGCATTATTCTGTCAAACACTGCATAGAGAGCAAATCTGAGTATTCACACAGTCACCCTTCTTTGTTCTTAAATAGATGTAAGATGTTATTTACCTGTTATTTGTCCCTGGCTGATGTTTCCCATAAATATTTGTGTTAAACCATGTTTGCCACTTTCAGAATTTTATCCAGTTGTCGTAAGTTTTAAAGTAGAAAAGGAAGATGTTCCACAAAAACTTGCTATAATGAAGAGCTAGTTTGCAGTTTGTATCACACACATCTTGTTTAAGCTGGAAGAACATCTGCCTTTTCAGTACCTCTGAGTTTCTCCAGTTTTATGTCCAGCGTTGTTGGAGCTCAGGCTGAAAATGCCTCCCTCAGGTTAAAACCAGAAGCTTAATTCTTACCTCAAATAATACAGTAAGTGAATGCAACTTCTCTTCCGCTGGAGAAAAGGGTTCGGATGGCTGTAATTACTAAAGACTGCATGCCGTTAGATGCAGGCACGTACATTAATTTCCTTGGATAATAAAGTAATGCCACTGCAGTTATACACAAGCCCTAAGGTAATCGGTGCTAAACCAAACAGGAATTCACACAGGAAATGATGGACAAATGACACAGGAGCTGAACGCATGTTTCAGTTGAAAATGAAGACTTCCTAAACCAATATATTTATAATCCCCTCCAAGGGATTGGGCATTTCCTATCCCTGATGATCTGAACAAACTATGCAAATCAGAGGGAATGCTAACAGCGTTACTAAGAACTGTTGTGTGAGGTGGTAATGTCTGACAAACTGGAGACGTAGCGATGACCCTTAGCGCGTAAAACCGCTCACACATCCTTTTTCATCTGTGTTTTTAAAACGCTACTGATCAATCTTATTATTTCACAGAGGGAAACGGACACTGGCTCTGGCAAAAAATGCCTTGCTGAAGTTTATGCCCTCCTGCTTTGTGAAAAGTCAGGAGGAAAACCCAATTCTCCCGAGAGGCAGTCCTGTGACCTATCCACTGGACCATGCTACTTCCCAGAATACTGTAGTTCTCAGAAAGCCCTGGATGAAGCAAGTTTTCATAATTAAAAACAAACCAAACGTCACAGCAAATATTTCCTATGTTGGAAGTTTCATCTAAGGGTCAAAATTAACTTTCCTCAATTATGTATTTCCTCGTGGATATTATTCCTAGGCTCTGAAAAGTAAAACTACAGCTCATAAAAAATACACCCCGAGGAACAAGATACTTCATTAATTCCTTAAAGCTTTAGCAAAATTGGTTTTAACTCCAGAAAAACCCTTCAACTAACTGAAGTCTCTGATGTCAGTTCTTCAAGGCTTGACACACACAAAAAACCTCCAAGTGCGTGCAATTAATCTCATGTGTTATCACCCCCCATTTTAATCCTTTTCAACTCTTAGGGGCTTGCCCCATTAAATGATGCTAGCTTGACTCCACGGGATTTAAATTTCGTCTGGTTTTGTACTCCTGAAAGTATTTATCATTTTATCTTAACCTAGTTTACGGTATGATATACTAAATATTTTTTACTGGGATTTCAATAAATACTTTAACTATTGTGTATAAACAGATTATGTTAATTATATGTCAGTAGCATAATGAGAGTCCAGTTCCGATTTGGACATTTTGGGGCACAGCAATAAAACCAGATAAAATAAATAGTAAGTTTATCAAAGAGAAAGGAACTTACCCAGCTTATTTTAAAACACTTGACCTAAAATAAAACCTCCAAAACTTAGCATAGGGAAGAAAATAACTCAGATAATTAATGTTTAATTATATTTAGTATATCTTTCACCTTATAAACCAAATAGTCTCATGTCAGCCATTCGCTTTACATCTTGGATTCTTGCATTTTTAATAACATTAAATAATCAACTGGCCTTACAGTTCGTAGCACGTGGAGGAGTACTACAGAAACGCTGTACGCCTCGGGACAATGCTCTACGCTGTGCAGGAGTGATCCAGTACCCAAGGGCACGGCCACCTTACGCCTGCTAAAGCTGCCCTGTCTGCAGGAACGGCCTGCCGCACTGCAGTTTCATGGAGCACTAGCCTGGTTAAGGTAACAACAAAATATCCAAGACCAGACATAGTCAGAGCTTTATAAAGGCACAAGTGATAGAAATGTGAGAAAATTATGCTTCATATACTAAATAGCAAGTTTAAAAGAGCTCATTCTATTTAATCTGCCACTGAAGGCAAGGAAAACAAGAGTCCCTTGTAAAACCGGGTCTGAACAGAGACACTGTGGGCCAAGGGGTTTTCCAGGGAATATCAAAGACAGACAGTGAACAGAGCTGTTGTAGCCAGCTGGTATAAAAAGGCCTGGATTACAGGCCTCTAACAGGCCTGAATCTAGGCCTCAAACCAAAGTTGACTTCTGAGTGAACCTCCTGACCAGCATCATATCAGTATGAAATATGACTATAAGAATATCTGCTGATCGTTAGCAAAATGTGTACGATCATTAGTGAAAGATGTAGCTTAGATAAAATATAATCATTAGTAGGATGAAATGTCTGTTTAGAGTGTCAAGGCCATGCGGACAGATGTCTGGCCTTGCCTGGAAGCATGTGGTCAAAGCCAAAGAGATACAGACACCGCTTTGGGTTCCACCCTGGGCCCTGGCAGGCTTTGGGTGGACTCCAACGGGGAGGGGGACCCAGATGTTTCTGCACGTTTTTTACATAATCTATTGAACTGTATAAAAGCGGGACTCTCTCCCAGCAAGTCGGAGCCTCACCTACGAGTGGACGCGCTGCATAGGACTTCCCAGTTGCTGGGACAGGCTCTCCGATCCTTCGCTGTAACGGGGCTCCCCAGCTGATGCACAGGTCTGGATGATGGTAAAGTACTAGTGCAATTGGTGATGTATTATTTCTTAATCGCTGTTGTTAACTCTACGTAGTAATGAGAGGTGCGTTACCTTGCTTATGCTGCCTGCGGTTTTAGACTATAGCAAATTAAGTTTCTCTTAACTTTAACTTGGTGTCTGTGTCCTTTCCGTCATCCCTGTCAACTGGCAAAATACCAGCTCACAGCTGCTTGTTATTCCAGTATTGGAATCAAAAGGTAAGTTCTGAAAAGCCCAAGGAGTATCTCTTCTGGCCGGGCGTGAATGGGAGGTAGAGGACTCCGGAAGAACCTGTGACACTGCTCAAAAGCAAAAGGTTAAGGTTAGCCATCCTATTCGCTCCTAAAGCAAAATATTTCTTGACTTCGGTGAGGTTGTTCACACAAAGGTCACTTGTAAGGGTAAAGATTTACAGAGTGGGTAACAGAACCCAGACACCGGTGGCTAACGGTGGCAGGGAGAGTTTTTGGGAAGGAAACGTTTTCTAAACTTCGGCTTTCTTAAGACCCTTTATAGAGATGATTGCTTTAAACTTCCAGTTAGGGCTAATCGGTCAGAAAGGCGCAGCCTGCAGCAGAGATCTACCCTAACACACCTAGAGAAACACTTAACATCTAGTAACTCCCATTTTCCCTCTGAGTAAGTGCTGAGTTTTTGAAACTCTGGGTGCTTAGTGGTACACGTGGGGGATACTGTCCCAGTAATCGCAGAATAAATCTGAGAGGCTTCTCTTAAAGCCTGTGCCCAAGAAAGGCCAGCTGGTAGTCTATCAGGAATTACAGCTTAGTCCTTGGTACTCGAGTGTTACAAATACGGATATATTTCTTTGGAGCGTGCTGAGATTGGAATGTATAAGTTGTTTAAAAAGGCGATGTGCATAGGTGAGAAAGGTGAGCGTACAGGACAACCTGTAAAAAGAAAACCAGAAGAACAGGAGAGGGAAGAAGTTCAAACAATTCGGCGTTTCCAGCATTCCACAGTTTTAACATCTGTTGGCAAATACTGTTAGATGACAAAATTATTCCCAGTATTTTGAAAGTCTCTGAGCTATTTGGCAGAATTAAGGTGGACTTTCTATCCCTTCGTGACCCTCCGTGATTCGGGATACACTTTCGTGTGTGTGTACACATGGGGTGACTCCTGCGTGGTCATCTCCTCCACCACGTGGAATTCTGAACTCGGTTGAGGCAGAATCTGGAATAATGCCAGCATTCAGTGTGATTGGTCGAAGACAAGGGCATCGCTTTGGTTCCTGAACGCTGCAGAAAGGATTGCCGTACAGGCCACAGGTGTAGCCGCATCACCCGTGTGATTTTAAAGGGGGTTCTATCGCTACATGCTCAGCGAGCACCACCACAGGGAACTCAACGGGCAGCGGTTGACAGCAGCATTCATACTGCTACAGTTGATACAAGTCGGTGTTTCAAAGCCAGCTGTGACCGAAACCATTCAGTCTGAGCCTACGCGCCTGAAATTTCAGCTCCCTGCTGCCGCACACGAGGACAGTTGGAATACGCTAGACAGACAAACCATTATTTTGTATTTCAGGTAGATAAAAGATGTCCAAAACGTTATGCAACGAGAATTCTCTAAAGTGGCAACACAGAGTACGTTTCCCAGTAGGCGTTCACATAAAAGCAGCGTGCTTCTTTGCGTAAACACATCCCGAGCGGGACAACGGCTGTGTGCTAAAATTTAAAGTCTTACAAACGCCCATGGAAGAAAATAAGGAGGAAAAGTCACTGGCCAGGTACGCTTGCTGTGTATTCCTTGAACTCAGAGGGTACTGCTGTGGGCTTGCGTACCGTGCTTGCTTGTGCAGAAGGCTATCACTGCCATTGCCAAGAAAATGAATAGTGTCAATATTAAAATACCACAGCTTCCTGCTCCTGCCTCCCCACCGCCACTACAATGCTGGAAGAAACGGAACATTCTGCTATCAAACTGCACATCTAATAATGATCTCCACTGTACTAGCTCTGATTAAATATATTTCTCCTCTACTGTTGGACGCTGCTGCTTTAAAAACTCTGGATGAATTTCTGCTTCAGGATATCTGCATTTCCCTGCAGACTGCTAAGTTTCCATTCTATAACTTGCATCTTAGCTTCAAATACGCTGGAATCCATTTGGATGAAAAGCCCCAGATGAGTAATTGCTATTAAAATTTCCAGACCAAAACAAAAACAAAACCCACATCAAGGCAGAGTTAAGGTTGAAAAGGAATATCAGTTACTTAAGGTATAAAGCATAATGGCATATTGTATAAAGCCTGTTATAAATTATCCCAAAAGTAAACATTCCAAAAACCCCAGGAAACTCAGGATTAAGCATAAAAACTTAAAAGAAATCCAAACATCTTGAATTATTGAAATGCAGTATGAAAGCCTCCAAAACAAACTTGGATCAGCCCTGCAGCAGCACCGTGTTGTAAGCCAGCAATTATGATTAATGCATTTTAGTATCGGTGGCCCTAAATTAGCCCAATGCCTATTTCAGAGATAATAATTTTTCATTTTCTTCCTTTGCATGCAACAAGTGACTACGACAAGTAATAGAAGGTGAACAGGAGGAAAACAGTGGTATATAACCAGATTATTAGTTTCAGAGTGGAACTGGGCGTTAACCGACCGCTTAGAAATATGAAGTGTCCATCGTACGTGTGAACCTACAAGCAAAATGCTGTCAGATCATGCATGAATGATCATCACTGTGAGAAGAAACCGTTTCTGGCTGGTGCCAGTAAAACTGAATCAGCAAAGGCTCCACTGGATAACTTGTTAGAAGATAAGCAAATGGGATTTCAGTTCTTAAAATGAAACACAGAAATGAAAATCCGAGAAACAAACTTCTTACACCACACAGGTTACCTCTCTAACCTAACCGAGTGGACAAAACTCTTCTCCAGAAGAGTCAGGAAAAGCGTAAGAGGAGACGAACGTTTGCCAAAAAAATTCAAGCCCCGAAACACTCGCTCGTTTTTAAGATTGTTTTATTGCAGTTGGATAACAGAGATAAATACCTAGGAGCAAAATCCAGTAAGTCACATTTATTTTTTCTTTTGGAACAATTCTCCAACCTGGTTGCGTTTGATGATAAAGAACAAAAAGTTGCACTACGTTTCAGAACAGTTTGTTCTTTAAAACTGGTCAGACAGGTGGGAAATATTAAAGTACTACAAATTAAATGAGTAATTTTCCACTCCAGCTTCATTGTCCAAACTGAACAAGTCCAAGCGAAAGAAACCATGACTTTTTCTGCTCTGGAGATGCATATCAGCTGGTGATGCACTTCAAGCTATATTAATTTGATTAAAAAGTTTATCCTTAATAACCTGAGACATCAATCCATGTATAGCTTCTATGGTGGTCTTGCAGCTGAAAAACAAGCATAAATTCAACGTTGGCCAAACACTGAACTGAACTGTCATTTTACTTGAAGGTATTCAGCCGGTTTGGAAGTTCAGGGTGCCCATAACCCCATGAATCTTAACAACTGTCCAGAAAGGAAAAGTCGCACGCAGCAATTTAGCCATTGTTGCCAATAGCTTCACGTTACTTAAAAAGCAAACTGATGAGCACTAAACACACAAAGACCAATTCCAGAAAACTCTCTCTGGCAGTTCAGGCCGTCTGACATGAACAAGAGCAAGGGAGCTCTGTGGTTATCTAACAAAAACGAAAGGGATCCCCAGGGGAATGGAGCTGCCGGCTGTTATCAATACCTGAAAGCTCTCACCTTATGTCCTTTGCCCAACCCCAGGCCAGTAGTAGCGCACAGTAACCACAGCTCCTCTGAGGAACATCACAGAGGACGTCAAAGGAGGAGTTTGTGAGCTAATCAGTTATTAGTCAAAACGGGTAACGTGCAAAGCTCCCAGCAGCCGAGAGGATGCCTATCGATCCAAGTTTCAACCAGGGTGCCTGGCTCAGGGTGACGTAGCGTCCAACTAACAAAATAAAACGTCCCAAAAGAGAATATACAAACGCAGTGGGTGTATCAGCCCTGAAGGCACGGAGAACTGGGACAAATTACTACTAGATAGATAAAGGAATCCTAGGCAAAGGAAGCCAGCTTGGAGCACGGCGTGCCTCATGCATATGCACTCTTAGAGCACGGCTCGTAGCGATGTCTGTGTACAGAAGACAGCATATGGCCAAGCGTAAGCACCTTTACGCCAATGTCTTACAGTCCTGTTTTTCCTAAAACAGGAACGGCCAATAACCCTTTAGCAAACTTTGCACCTTCTTTCTTGAAAGTAATTTAGGTGCCACTGAATCAACTGTCCTGGTGTCTGCACGTCTTCTACTGTCTTTTTTCTTAGGAATACTGTCTTTTTTTCCTTTTCTTAGGTGAGAATATTAGGTGAAGAAAAACATGCATCTGTAAGTGTTACACTACATTTTGGGAACTACAGTAGCCTGTTACCCAGGAAAGCAGAATTGATGATGACAACAACAATCCCTTCCGGTCGTACAATTTGTAAACTAACTACTGATGATGACTAAATAAAACCAGAAATCTCTAGAAACGCTGCAAGAAATAATATGGCAGGACAATCAGAGGAGGAGTTATTTGTTAGAATAACTGTAAGCACATGAGAGTAATGTGAAAATAAAATGTGGCCAGTATTATGGAACACCAGACAGGGATCGAAATCAAAGCAAACTCGTCAGCAGTTCCATCCTTCTTGTGTCTTTAAAGCATTGCTATTGTAGCTGTTTCACTACAGGAACCGGGAGGTATCCCCTAACCTGGCTGCTGTGAGTTAGCAACAGCCTCAACACCACTGCAAATGTATTCTGCAATTAAAATGGTCTAAATGGGCATTAACGTCTGTAAAGTCAACCCCCCAACTCAATCACGTTTGTTCCAAAACTTGGAAGAGCTGTTAACTTTCCACAACAAGGAAACAAAAGCACAGAAGTCACTAGCCCAACAGCAACTGGGATTCTGTTTATCAGTGAGCATTATTACACTTGCAGTTACTCTCTCACTGTGAAACAAAGGCTTGTCCAACACACGCCAACTCCTCTCTTTATTAAGGTAAAGCCCATGTTCACCTGAGTCATACTGAGTAGGAAGTAAATAAAGTAATTTAATTATAAACCAGTGTCTTCACACACAAGCCCTCCTTTTGGTCTCTTGACTCTTTCACCTATCATTAAACTCACCACTCATCTGGTATCTCAAAAAACCAGTTCCTTCGTAAAGATTGTACTATGTCACATATTGCTAACATGGAGCGGGGTGGGGGAGAGAATACAAGAAAACTGTTCTACAGTCAGGATAAAATGATGCGGGAGAGGACCAGAAAACCTCTGTGTCTGAGAAGTAGACCATCCCAGATTTTATTAATTTTTTGCAGTCTGTTCCAAGGGATTCTACAGAACTGTTCCTTATTAGACTGAACTACGTCTCACTCAGGACACTCGTAAGATGCATGCAGGTCAGTCCTGTCGGCTCCACAGAGGGGCCTGAGGTTGTACTAGCACGTACAGTGCAGTACTTCCTGGTTTTCAGCGTCTGGAATTTGCCAAACACAACGTTCCTGAACAGCCCCAGACATTGTTACGACCTGCTGGATACTATTACCCTTTGTCAAAGATTTTACTTGGGAAAACGGTGACTATAACATTCTATAGTCTAAGCACACATGTATCTTTCTTAAGACTATTGGGAGAGAGATGCGAGTAAAAGTGAGAGATGACTTTTGTACTTCAAAGCTTGAAAGAAAAGAGCTGATTGCCAACAAACATATAAGGAACACTGAGGGAAAACACTACAACCTCTTTGAAATAATGCTGCGCATTCAGGGATCGTAAGTTCATTATCTGATAATAGCAAGTATTTGCTATCAGGCAGGGTAGCTAAATATAAAAGGCTTGAATGTCTGTAATCTACTTCTTAAAAACCAAAGCAAAACATGAACCAACAAAAAGACTTCCTCATTTGTGAGAAAATGATGTATTATTTAAGAAATAGGAAAGAAAAAAGAGAGTTCTTAATTTTTAAGCGAGTGAAAGTATTACACAAGATTTTGCAAACTAGTGCTAACAGTCCAGTAAGCATAAACTAAACATGTTCTAATAATAATTTTATTTACTGTTAGTTTAAACCTGATTAACCACATAAAATGTGCTATTTTCTAGCAATGTACCATTTTGCATTTGACAGAAAATATCTTTCTTGGTCTGCCGTATACTGGTGGAATTTAACAGGGATTTTTTGTTTTAATACAGCTGAATTTATTCCAGAAACAAAGACTGAAAACCATTGTAGGTTTAATAAAGGCAAGGTTTTGGTAAATTTCCAAAAATAACTATTTTTGATACTTGGAGTCTCTCATTCTTATCCATAACCTTATCACTCATCTATAATCCTGGTAGGTTACAATTAAAGGCATGATAAAAGCTTAAAACAAAAGGACACTTTTTACAGGGAAGAACACAAGTGCGCGTTATCTTACCTGTCTCTTGTTGCTTTTGCAAGTTTGTCTTCAGATTTCTTATCATGTGTCTCTAAACCCAACATGAAACTGCCCCTTCCAAGCTGAGCTTCTGACTGTTCTAATTTTTCAGACAAATCAAAGACTTGGCCAGTAGTGTAGTCAGCATTCTTAGGAGAAAGAGGTCGATAAACATACTGAATTCTAAGGTATAAATTCAAGCATTTATACACAAAATAAACAAAACCCGAAAAGAGCCTTTAAGGCTGTAGTACCGCACGTTTTAACCTGTACTTGCAATGAAGTGACACAGAACGTGAGTGGCACACACGTGCTGGTTGAGAGAACAGCAGCTGAACATCTGACACGCTCAATACCTAAGGCCTGAAAAGGGCACTCTGTTACTTTCCGCCCATGCCCTAAGTTACAGAAGAGTACGTAAAACTTGGTTTTGACCAAGAGAAAAGGTATAAACGGCTTTTGCAGAAGGTTTTGATGCTGAGCTGTTACACTGAAGGTCTACCTGCAGTACTGCTGTTGCAACCTCGTTTTAACAGCTTTGATTTTTTAAGTGTTTATTCAATACCATTATTTTAAGGCACACTGTTCACTACAGTGCTGTAAAGACACGTAAGGTTAAAAGGTGTTTAAGACAAAAGTCTAAGCATATAGAGAACTCGGTAAAATGAAACATTAAGTTATTCCCACCTTCTACACTGAAAGAGCAGACACAAGGAACATTGCAGTATTTATGATTAGGAAACCCTTCCTTTCTTGTTTAATCCGACAAATAGATTCTTAATGCAGGATCTGTACCTATCAGTGTGTCATTACGCATTTACAGCAGAGGGTCTGGCTTTCAGCACTAATGAATTAGCACGTCGCATACTATGGTACTTACAGTAAGCAAACTTGAAGAACTCAGAGTGTTCACCCAGTACTTGTTCCACAAAAGCTCGAGCAATTTACGATCCAAGGATGATTTAAAGTACGAGACTTCTAAAGCATAATACCTTTAAAAACAAAAATGCAAGCAAAGCAAGCTTCCATCTAAATATGTCGTTTGGCTGTGACACCCAAAGTACACGTATCTCAAAACATCCTTATCAATGGCAACTATCTTCAAAAATTCAAAGGACTGAACGATAAAAAAATTACCCCCTGTTCCAATTCTAACTCTGAAAGATTTTCTGGAAGTCTTTCACATATAACTATAATAGAGGTATGCATAATCCCCACAGATACTGCTGTGTTCTATTTAATGAGATTGCAAGGGTTTTTTTTAATTATTCTCTTAACAACTTTTGCAATACAATGATGCCCTGTTCCATGCTTGGGACCTTCAGTAAGTAACAATTATTACGGTACAGATGACTGCAGTTCTGCATATATTAACTCTCATTCAATTAGGAATGTCTGATAGCAGTACATGTTACAAGCAGGCAAACAATCTTACGTTCTACCACACCTATTTCGACAGCCAGGCTTTGGTGGTGCTACAGAATTCACAAGAGATGATAAAGCAGATGGAAAGCTTGAGCTAGGCAAAGTCATTAGTGTATGTGAATTACAGCAGCATTAAAGAGCTATATTAAACTTTATTTTCATTAGAAAATTTGTTGAGCAGGTTATCAATAATCCTCTTATCTCTTGATTTCTCTGGAAAGTTATTTTGCATGGCATTTCTGTAAGAAATTCCATCCGAGACAACAATGCTTTAAAAATCTACCAATACATCACACTGTTCTGTCACAGAAATATTAAAAATACCCTTATTTCACGTATGCTAAGAAAAATGAGATACAGAGTCAGTTCTTCAAAGAGATGTGTGGCAGATTGCAAATTAGAAATCCCAGTTGTTTGAGGAACAGTGTAATAAACTTGCTTAGATTAAACGGAAGCGGTTTCACATTGGGCATCGAACGCAACGAAGTCTGACTGAGATTATCCAGACCGCTACTATGAAACAATGAGTAGTCACTGGCATTCCAAGACAGAATCATTAAGGGTCTAGAGAAGAAGTCTTATGAGGAGCATCTGAGGGAACTGGGGTTGTTGAACCTGGACAAAATGAGGCTGAGGGGAGACGTTATTGCTCCCTACAGCTACCTGAAAGGAGGTTGCGGAGAGGTGGGTGTTGGTCTCTTCTCCCAAGTGACAAGACAAGAGGAAATGGTCTCAAGTTGTGCCAGGGGAAGTTTAGATTAGATATTAGAAAAAATTTCTTCACTGAAAGGGCTGTCAGGCATTGGAATGGGCTGCCCGGGGAAGTGGTGGAGTCACCATCCCTGGAGGTATATAAAAGATGTGTAGAAGTGGCCCTTAGGGACATGGTGTAGTGGTGGAATTGGCCAGTGTTATGTCAGTAGCTGGATTCGATGATAACAAGGGTCTTTTCCCACCTAAAAGATTCTATGGTTCTATGGTGATCATTCAAGTTCTCTAAATTTTAATTCTTAGTCAGACTCCCCATACTACTGAGAGGACACCATCACTCTAGTCTTCTGTATTATCAGCAATTCAGTAATGTGATAAATTCCCAGTTTTAACTGCCTCTCTTTGCCTGACTGCTGTTTCTCTCTAGGAAAGACTGGAAAATACTTTCTTAGTCTGGATGGAAAGAGATGGCCTGTACAGGAAGCCAACTTCCTGAGATGGAGGTTATGATGGTAACTGCTAAGCACTTCTAACTTCAAACGACCAAATGAGCTCTCCCAAACTGACCACCTCTTAGAAATGAAGGCTAAAATGCATCTCCTCCTTTCATGCTTCAAAGCATGGATTTATGGCCAATGCCAGACTTACAAGGACTACTCTGAAATGACAGGAACATTACAGTTCTACAAAGATTTCCATCCTGGAGTGTTCCTCAAATTGGACAGGAAGACCAATTCCCCAGTTTTTTAATTTCTTCCTATCTTCAGGGTCAGACTTCGTATGCAACTATAAATGCACTGAAGAACAGATATCCATGCGCCAAAACGGAGAACTACACAACAGCCTACAAGACACGCTGGTGTCAATGAGATCTTCCAGTTCTCTTTACACAGATGCCTAAGCTGTAGGGCTTGTCAAACACCTGAAGGCAGAACTGAAACCAGGGCAATGCTGAAAGCAGCAGTCCCATCTTTCCTCAGCTGGTCTTTGCAAACACTGCCTCTCCAGTATCTGTGTCGACTTTCCACCTCACCTTAGCTTAGCCAGCGAGAACACGTGTCCCGCCGTAAGTTGGACCGGACAAGGGGGCTGACCTGGCAAAACAAATGCCTGCCAAGTAAGTAAGTGTAGGTATGAAGTGAGGAACAGGTGGCTGGGGATAGAACAGTTAAAGAAAGAATGGTTAAAACTAAACTACCTTTTCCAGTTCACGGAAAGTAAACTAGCAGGAGAGAAAAAGCAGTAATCCTTCCTGATGGTGACGTTATCCTTGAAGCAGGTCCACTTCCCAATGCTATCAAAGACACAAACCATCCTAACAGGCCCACTGATGCAGGATCAAGAGATACACAGCACCTGCCACTACTCAGAACAGCAGATGGACTACAGTCTCCCTAACCCTGCTGCTAAATCTACATCTGATCCCTTCCTCCCCCCCCCCACGAAAGCACCATTACTTAAAGGTGTTCAGGAATCAACTCCTAAAGCTTTTAATCAGGTTCATCTTTTTAACAGTTCTGCCTTAAAGTATCTCCTGATAAAAGAGAATAACACTTTTCCACACCACCAACAGTGCTAAAGAAACGCAGAACTTCAACACACCAAGAAATGTACTTTTCTGTACCGACTCACTAACCTAAACACAAACCTTTGGAACTGGTGCTAGAGACAGCAGTTTTTAATGTTACTTACTGTTTACAATGTACACCGAAGTCTTCTATTTTATTAAGCGGAATAGTCTGGTATTCAGAGGGCCCTTCATCTGGAGGTTTGTAGCCCTAAAAATTCAGCAAAGGGCAAAGATGACACAGTAACTTTGGGACTTTTAAAAATGCCTAAACTCTTTGAAAGCATTTCGCAAAAATTCTAGTTTATGCAATTCTATTTTATTTTTCCTAGGGAAAATGAAATTTCACCCAGTAGCCTGAAATTTGGAATTTTCTTGGATCTCAGATTTACTAGCAGCCGTTACATTTGCAGGTCTAGCAAAAAGCACGTTGGAGGCAAACCAGTGGCCATAGTTGAGATGTTTCAAACAAGTAACACAGCAAACTGTGATGAAATCATTTCTTAGATCAAAGAGCGAGCTGCTTCTAAGATAATATTTCTCTACCTATTTTTGCAAGTGATTTCAATCCTCTTTTGAAGGAAGACAGGAGGTATGAGAAGAGGGATGAAACATCCATGCCTTAGGGATACCTAAAACTTCAGTTACTTATTGAGCTGAGATGGTGCCACTCACAGCTAGTGACTAGGCAAGAACTGCCCGCAGACCACTGTGAGGACTCCCTAAAAATACACTTCTAACGTGCATTTTCTATGTAGGATTTAGTTTTCAGGTGCAAGATTCTTCTCCCTGCTCAAAATTCTGAAAGTATTTATGAAGTGGTTTTGCCTTCAGAAGTGAATACTCTCCTGAATCACAATTCTAAGAAGATCTCTTCTATATTTGTCAACACAAATGGTGTTGAAATGGTTGAATCCAATGGGGAACCTCTCATAAACATTTCTGTTAATGACAGTCTTACTGGTTGTCAGCTTGAAGTTCCTGATGAGTCAGTATCAAATGGAAATTTGAAGGATATACCTGAACTTTATTAGGCTGAAATTAAATAGCACAGTTATCTCTGCCAGTAATATAAATGAAAGACTAAATTTGGAGATCTGGATCTCCAATATTTATGGGATTTCCTAGTTTTTAGCCTACCCCTTCAATGTTGTTTAATTTACCTAGATTTTCTATATTATTTTGCAGATTCGTAATATTTATTTGAAGGAGTCAAGTAGATAGCTTTGAGTCCTGTAATCTGCTAAATTATTGTAATCTGCAAATTTCTAAAATGAAAAGCAGATTACAACACATAAAACACGCTATTAACATTTGTGTTTAGGTCTAAAAAAGGACAGAGAAGAATTACTATAAATCTATTTTGATGAATAATTAAAAAATGGCAATATCAAGCAATATAATTTTATGACAGCTCCACTATCTAATCAAGTCTATTTCATTTAACACTGCCAAAAATCTATGAAAAACAAGCTAGAAGTCAGCCTTTGTAAATGTAATCAATACCCGAACACACACAATAACCAGTGCATCAGCACGTCTTTCTTTCAGAGTGAACAGTGACGGAACAGTCCGGCGCAGCAGATCGAACTACCATGATCAAACTGCAGTAATCTTTAGAACCAATCTATTACTTGGCTGAAGACAGTTTAGTGATCACGCACTAGATAATTTTAACTATTTACCTTAGGATATGTCCGAAATGCTCCAAGATTGACTTTTCCTGCAGATATTGTTCTTGTTGGATCAATCTGTAGAAATACAGGTAATAATTTATAAAATGCATATGACAAGTATTACATGTATAAATTAACTTTGCAGTAACTGTATTTCAGAAACGTAAACAGTGCAAATGGTAGTAGTTCTGTCACAAACAGTACTTTTTCAGTTGACATCTGTTGGTATGAGACTCTCGGCTACTGATATTCCCATCATTTCATTCTATGGACCATTGCTTCCTTATTTCCCAAAGACTTAATACTTTAAGGAAATTGCACTTAAGAGCAATCAATAAACATAATAAAAAATCTGCATCTTAATGTTATAACCATTAGAGATAAGAAATAGTATTTTGGTGGAAAATACAGGAAACTAATGAAGGAATCTCTTTGCTAACACATTTACTAATGCCATGTTTAATTTTAAAAGTAATTAAAACAGGAAAAAAAGAGAGAAAGGGAAAGGGAGAAGAAATCCCAAGGCAAGTGCTCCAAATCTGTGAAATGACATCACAACACAGGAGAACTCTTATGCTGGAATTACTTCTTAAGGGTGATGTCTCCTTTTCTAACGTAATTCTTCCAGGAGAGCTATATTCCTTCTAACTCATTTCAGTGTTTTTCCCTCTCTATCCTGCACTAGCAATGGCTATACAAGTAGCACTGAAAATGAGGCCGCCTTTGTGATCTGAAGCCTGGAAGATGCTGAAAAGCCCAAAAAGTTTCTTCACATTCTTTCTTCAGAGATAAACTTCCTAGTGACTTTTACCTCGTACTATGCCACTGATGTAATTTTAAAGGCATTTTAGATGCAAAATAACAGAAGAGACTTTGCTCTGTTTTGACAGAAAATCAAAGAGACCAAAAGAAATTGAACCGAAAAGAAACTCTTGTTCTATTGCAAAAGGTTGAATATGGATTGCTCAATACATTTTTTCCCACAAGTACCAATGAGAACGTATGGATTTCTACAGAGCTACCATACCTGGAACCTGGCTGCGAAAATGGCCTCGGCGAGCAGTACCACTGGTTTGACTAGTATGTGGCCAACAGAGCAAAGGGACCCATTCAAAATTCGGATCTAACACTTTCATCATGCAAAACGCATGCTGCTAGAATGTCAACGGACAGAAATCTAAAAAGTATTCCCTTCTCAACATCATTTTCTATGCAGTTTTATCAAGTATCTGCCAGTACTTACAACCACTGCTACGAAGGGTTCTTGAAACTGCTGGTTAAGCATCTGGGTACTGACGTCGATCCCCGAGAGCCAGCAGCCGTAGCCAGGGTGACTGTGATACCACCCAATCGCATTTTCTAGACGACCAACCTAAGCGCAGTGGAGGAAAACAAACCCAGTGTTAGTCTCCATTCCGAAAGCATCAGCTGCCCTCTATTGAACCTCCCAGCATACTACAACAGGGTGAGAGGATCAAAAATGCGCACACAGCCAGCAATGCTAACTTACTAACACTAAACATCTTATTTTGCTAAACTATTTTCTAGAAACCATACCATCTATTACAACCACTACGCCAGCACAAAGAACTCCAAGGAGCCAGTAGCTCCTTCTTCACTGACAGTGGAAGTACAGAAGAGCTTCCACATGGTAAACTGGGACTCAGCATGGATGAGACATTTCTCAAGATGGATATAACCTAAGTATATATAATCTCATACAATGTATGGTACGTCAGTAAGGAATGAATGATTGTTATTTAGGACAGTAACACATCTCAGAGGCACATAGAGAGATTATTGGTAGGTTTAAAAAATAACGTCAAAGGCATGTTTTCGAACACCAGAAGCGACAGAAATTATTGCCAGAGCACGCTCTGAAAGCCAAAAGATTAATTTTAGAATCAGAAAAACTCAAAATAGGAGTTTCCAAATAACAACCCAGGATATTTCTACAAATACTAGAAGAAAGTCAAACAAACCCAATAAACCACAGAAGAACAAACACCCATCACACCTAATTTTGTAATCCTCACTCAGGAATGGCTTACTGGCGGCTCCATATGGAGTTGAATAATTTTGGTACAACCCTATATGCCAGTTCTTAACCCAGAGTGGTGTGTTTGGATGCATCACCTGCTCGTATTCAGTATTTGGCAAAACTACCAGGAAGCTTAAATCAGAAAAACATTAAGATGAGACAGAACACACAAACTGCCTACTGAATGGAACACTTATTTTATGTTTGGATTGGTGAATAATAATTATATTTTCTTTACAAACTACATAATGGAGATAGAGACACCAACAAAACGCTCATTAGTTTTCAAAGCCAAATAACACATTTTGACTGTATTAACACTTGATCCTGCCCATGGAGAAGCAAATAACTGGAACGTTGGTGCCTGCAAAAAACACTTACGCAGGGGAACGTTTTGAACTCGCAATCTAATATTAAAAAGAGTTATTCCAGGAACAACTGCTTGCCAAAATCAAATATGGAACCACCAGCGTGCAAACTCTGCCAAAACACCAGTAAGGCTGAGGTATTGTATTTGCACACACGTTCAGTTTCAAAACTGTGAAACCTACTATAGACAAAACCGTACAATGTAAACAGCTAGGAAAGTGCTTCTTATCATCCGACCACTCCTACATAAACCTGGACCGTTTTAACCCCAAGACAAACTGTGTATAAAAAAAAATTACTAATGTTATGCAACAAACTCACTATTTTGAAATCCATTATTTCTACCTAAGAACTGGATAGTATGAATATATATTTAGGTAAAGACAGCTTTTCAAGTTACCCACTTTTCTGAAACAACACTGTTAGCATCATGACATGAATAGTTTCCAGATAAAAAGAACCAGATTAAATTAATTATTTCTAAATTTCCTCATAAACAGGGATGAATTATTAAAAAACAAAGTCCCAGAATATACCTACTTCTGGATTATGTTTACTCTTTTCTGATGTTATGATCCAGCCTAATTCACATCTACTTAACTATCTTTAACCGTATACAAGGCTGTGAATATAAGTACCGCTCTCCAAAATAATCCAAATACTGCTTGGTTAGCTCCAGTAAGTAAAGGGCTTCTAATTTTAGCTGGTAAACTGGGCCTCAAAAGTATCTGAGCTCGGTGAGCTGGAGTTATTTCAATGCTTATTCATAGTGTAGGATCGCCCTGCACTGGAAGAAGCCCATCAGTAGGTGGGCTGATGTGTCATACTGGTTTATACATCAGCCACAGAGCAGATGCCTGTTACCCGTCTGCATGTGGGAACCGTACTGTGTAGTCAGGCTTAATACGGCACGGATCTCCGAATACAGGGTGACAAATGGGGGAACAGACATTTGAGTGAGTTGATCTAAATACCCCAACTGTAAATATGAATAATTACGTTGCACCGAAACATACTTATTCCTTCATTAGCATTTTCTTCACAAGCGCGTTTTATTTTTATGCAAAACAGCAGGATGGCCACGCAGTAAGGCTGCAGAAAGCAAGAAGGTAAGAATAAACGTCACGTTCCTGATCTACAAATAGTATCTCTGACGCGTAACATATTTTATATTGAATTTTGCATACTGTTTTTAGAAACGTGTATTATATCAGTTATTTCAGAAACACGTTCCCTCTTGTTCCGTCCACAGGCCACAAAAAACACTTCCTGAGCAATTAAAATCGTTTATAAAGGACAGTCAAGTACCTGATGGCCTACTGCAGGCCAAGAAAATACAGATGCAAAAACGTCTAGAGGACCCTGCCGACAGCCCTCTTTGCCACGTTTTGAGAAGAAACAGGGCAGTCGGACAGATACTTTATTTCTGTGGAAGGAGGGGGGGGGGGTAGGCGGGGTGGCCTGCACACCCCAGAAAACGTTCCTGCGCCATTGGCTTCCAAGACCCGCAGCCCGGAGCGGGAGAAACGGCCCCCGCCCCTTCTTACCTGCTTGGCGTTCTCAATGTAAGCGGCCATGTACTCGTAGGCGGCCGCCTGAGCGTTGACGCGAGTCTCGGTGCCCTCCACCGGCAGGGCGAAGCTGTCCATGATGATCATGGTTTCCCCGTCCACCTTCCCCAGCATGAGCCCCATCACCTCCAGGTTGCCCCCCGACCTGGCGTGCATCACCATCTTCAGGAGCGCCAGCGCCGAGATCTTGCAGTACTTGAAGTAATGGTGGCTGCCAAGAGACAGGCCACAGAGGCCGTCAGAGCCGGCCCCGCCGCCCGGCCCGCGCCTCAGGCCCTCGCCGCCCTCCGGCCCCGCCGCCCGGCCCGGTCCCGGTCCCGGTCCCGGTGTCACTCACTCTTTGGTCCAGGGCTTGGCCGCCAGGATCTCCTGCTGCTGTTTGCGGTCGTACTTGTAGATCTCGTCGATGCTCTGCGCCTCCTGCATGTTGTTGGCCAACTCCCACGTCTTCTGCGCCATCCCGCTCCCGGAGGCGCCGCTCCCCGCCGCCGCCGCCATCGCTCCCCGCGCACCGGGCCCGGCCCCGTTCCTGGCCCGCCTCAGCGCTGAACCGGGCCGCAGGCGGAACCAAGCGAGTGCGGGGGGGGGGGGGGGGGGAGGGGGGGGAGGTGGTACGGCCCGCGCAGGCCTGCGGAGGGCGGCGCTGCGCCCCCCAGCGGCGGCGCTGGGCTCTGCGCCTCAGCCGCGTCCGTAGAGGAGGAAGAGGAGGAGGCGGCGGCGGGGGGGGGGGAGCCTCGGGGGGCGGCTCTGCGCGTTGCGGCCCGACAGGAGAGCTTGGGGGCCGCCGCCTGGGCCAACTAAGTTTCACGGGGAGCGGCTCCGTGAAGATCCCCGACGAGGCGACACGGCCGCCGGCTCCCCTCCCGCTCCCCTTCGCCGGTTGAGGCGGCACCAGTGCGACGCCGGCCCTGGCTGAGGGCTGGAGGCGGAGTGCGAGGGCCGCCCCGCCCTCCGGAGCGGCAGGGGGCGCTGCTCCGCGCCGCCCACCGCTTTCCGGGGAGGTGGTAACGCGCGCGGGACGCGGAGGGAGCTGTGGGCGCCGGTGCCGGTGAGCGGGGGGTCGGGACGGCGCTCGGGAGCCCTTCCCCGGCAGCTCGGACTGCCGGCCCTGCCGCCTGGTTCACAGGCCGGGCCGGGCGTGCCTCCTCTCCCCTGCGGCGGGCGGGACGGGAGCGGATCGCCGGGCAGCGGGACGGGCCCGGGAGGCGGCGCAGGGAGCGGACGGGGGGCCCGAGACACGGCGCCGGGCTTGGGCATCCCCGCGGGGGAGGCAGCGGGGCGCCGCTAGGCCCTTCCTGCGGGAACCCGATGTTGTGCGGCCGTTGCCTGACAACGGCGCCGCGCTCCTTAAAGGGGCCGAGCCCGGAGTGTCGCCTCCCCGCCGCCCCCACAGCTTCCCGTGACCGCCGTCTTGGGCGGGCGGCAGCGCCTCGCACCTGGCCCGGGGTAGTGTGTGTGTGTGGGGGGGGGGGGGGGGGGGGGGGGGGGTTCGGAGCTTCTGGGGCTGCCTGAGAGATGCTGCCGGGGAGGGAGGTTGGGAGGGGGGGGACGGCCCGAGCGCGGGCAGGCGCTGCAGGCAGGGGCGCGGGGAGGGGCGCTTCCCTGAGCTGTCACGCGTGGAGGAATAAACCCGATCTTCTGGCTCTGAAGGTTTTCCGAAATCAGTAGCTTTTTGGGACCAGGGTACTTGTTTGAGGAAAGCAGATAAGCCCTTATGGCGAGGGGAAGCAGCTCGCAAAATTGTTTGGTTGCTTGCTGTGAGGGTTAACTGCCCTCTCGGTGATGAAAAAGTTGTGTTGTTTCAGTCAGGTTATTGCGAACGTCCAGACCCTGGATTTTTTATGTGCTTTTTCAGATGAGAATTGTAAAGAAACGAAGGTGAAAGGTACAGGAGGCATGGCTCTGACAGCAAGAGCTTATTCTAAGTGCCACTTGCAGGGTAGAGATGCAGCCAGTACTGGCTATTACGAGCCTTTAGGAAGTTTGTGTGAAACTTTGAAAAATATTTATTAATGACACAGTTATGTAGCCATATAACCTGTAAGCACAATTACTAAACGTGGCATATCATGTTGTTTTTTTTTTTTTTTTTTAAGCACTTCCACCCTTGCCACCCCTGCTGCAGTTCATGTGGATGGGAATTGCCATTTTGCTGTTTTCTCCTGATGTTATTTTAATATGGTAGCACAGAATAGATGAAGTCTGACTACTTTCACACGTTGTTTTTAAATTTTGTGCCCTGCTTTTCTGAGCAAATAGGAGGGGAAGGGAAAGAATAAAAAGGAATGCGGTAAACATTGCTTTAGGTGGTAGATACACAATACTCAGATATAGTACATACAATACATATGCAAATAGATATTTTGAATATTTTGAATACAGAGACATGCATTATTATCTCTGTTTGGGCAATCTCATGTTCAAACTTGACTTATTTTCTTGAATATCTGTGTGGTATATTTGGTTAAGTTGGAGTCTACCTTACTGACCCTACAGTTATTCAGAGTTGCTTTTGTGAAAACTTCCAGTTTAAAAGAAAAAAAGGTTATAAAACCCTAAAATATTCTTGAAAGTAAAAATATATAAAATGCATATATAAAATACATCTAGTTGAAGGTGTCCCAGCCCGAGGCAGGGAGGTTGGAACCAGCTGGTCTTTAAGGGCCCTTCCAACCCAACCATTCTGATTCCATGATATGGGACATTTTCAGACAATAGTTAAGTATTTAGCAGCAGTATATTTAATGTGATTTCACTTTGGAATAATACAGTGTTTTGCAAGTGCAAATACATCCAACGTTTAAAGATGCAAGAGCTAAAGGAAGAGCTGATAGAGCTGTGCTATCAAACATTTTTTTAATAATATTTACAGAATAGGCTGTTTTCCAAAAAACATAGAAAATATATTGTTTGCACCTTGTAATTTTAGGGTCATATGGTTTATCCTTGGGTTTTCAAATGTTTATAGCATATTCTGATCTGCCCCTTTGCTCTGTGCATGTGTCCATGGAGTGAGCAATGTCTCTAGCTTAGTTTTTCATCTGCTACTTTTACTAGAAACAATGGCAAGGGTCTAGAAATGCACAAAATGTGTTCAGACACATTGCTGAACTGATAACGGGTTATTTTGTTTTGAAGGGGTTGTACAGTGGCAGGCTTTGCCTTGGTATGTTTGTGCAGCCATATGAAGCCAGTTTGAAGTTAACTGCTTGCTGTGAGTTTAGTGCGGTCACTTCCCAGATACTTCACTGTATAACTGGGGGCTGAGGTAGCTGTATTCTGATAAAAATATATTGTTTCTTTATTTTTATTGTGATTAGTCATAATCTCTTTACTTGATACAGTAGATGACAAAACTGATTAATGTTCAGGAAGATATTTGCTTACATATTGGTGTATTTTGTGAACTTGGAAGTGTATGCATCACATTCATGTCAGTCTTTTACTTGGAATATGCAAGAACTTTGATTTCCTTCCCCCCCCTTTCTCTTTCATTCTCTTCCAGTATAATACACCCTTTTCATTTATCTCATAAAGTTTGCACTCATGCATACTTTAAGAATATCAAGTCAAGCAGATGGATGTCGACATAAAATGTCTAGCTGTTTTCTAAAAGGCATTTGGCCTCTTCTCCTGGCCATTTAGCTCTATTAGAGGTGTGCTGAACCAACAGTGCTGTGGCAGTACTCATTTTAGGCCTTGAGTTGTGAGCTGTCTTCACACCCACTGAGTTGCCTGTGTCGTTCAACTGTAACTGTTTTTTTTCTTTTTCCTTTCCACTTACATTGCTCTTTTGAGCAATAGGATAGGAGTGCAGAAGGCTAGAATATTCACTGTGTTTCTTGTGCTAGATAGAAAATAGACTGCAAATGTTCCTTCCCCTATACCGTCTCTCGGAATAGGTTTGGTACTGTTCCAATACAGTGATTTGGAAACAGTTCTAGAGTTTATAAATGTTATTGTAAACAGAGGTGAGAAAGGCAGGTCTTACAGTCAAGGAGCTTTTGGAAAGGCTTCTCGCAGTGCCTTCTTTATGTGTGGTAGTTTTTCTCTTGGTGGGTATACAGCACTGGATAGGTGGTAAGATCAATTTTTAAATTCTTTTGTAAGACAAGTTGTTTCATCCATTCAAAACAGTTTTTTCATTATTCTTACATAACCTAATAGACTAAATAAAATTTATCAGTGCCTGGAAACTGCCACTCTTTTAGATTTATCCTTTATCAGTGTGCAAAACTAATGAGATTAAAGATTTAGGACAAATCAGATGGGGGAATTTATTTTTGGAATTGATTGTCCTGTATTACCACTAGAAGTTGTAAATAGGTTGTCCTAGTTCTGCCTCCTTTGTAACAATATTATAATTTTATGTTATGAATAAAAAAAATAGAATTAGGGTAAGGGAAAAAGTTTAAAGGAATATGTATTCTTTAAGTTAGCATGCAACAACTTGAATTTATCTGATGGAATTTTGACTTTTTTGCTCTTCAGCTTACTTCTAGTAAGCATTTATCTTAGTCTCTTTGGACACATTATTTTATGTTAAACTATGTAGTGTCTTGCTCTGCTGGCCTTTGAGGTGTGGGTGGGTTGTTTGTTTTAATTTTAAATTAAATTGTAAGTTCTTTGATCCTGTTCCTGGAAGTGTTTTCTAATACATTTTTATCACTGGCCTGTTGTTTATTTCAAACAATCTGCAGGCTTTAGTCAGCTACTGAATTAGCCTCAATGAAACTGCTGTACAATCTGAGTTTAGATGCCAGATGTGATGGGATTGCTTAGGAACCTGCATGAGCAATCCTGTTGCCTAAGCTGTATGGGTAGTATTAGAGGGCTTTCAGGGTCATAATTTTCTTTTCGGTTTCGTGCTCCCTTTAGGAGTGGAATGTAGCATACAGATTTTTTTATCTGTAGGCTTGCTTTTGCAAAACTTCTCCAGCGGATTTGGCGAAAATTCCAAGTGGAGATTAGGATGAGTAGGCTTGTATGCAGTCATTCCTTTTTGTTTTTGTCTGTCTTCTTTCTATGGTTGCTTAGTATGCAGCTTTGCAGTATTTTTAGTGCTGGTAAGACTACCCTAACAAAGAATATTCCAAAGTCTGAGTGTGTGCACCTTCTGTACAGTTCCATTGTCCTGAATTTAATTCACCATAATTTTTATTGTGAGGTTATATAGGAGCAGCGATATACGATAAATCACACAGTTGCTAAAATTTCTGCTCTGAAGGGCTTTCAGTTAAATAGGCAAGATGCACAGCTAATGGAAGAGAGGTTCCTCGGTACATGTTTTCTTACGGAAGAGTGGCTTGTCTGATTGTAAGTCAGTGCTGCCTGATAGCCACGGTTTTACAGTTACTGCAGAATTGTAGCTGTTCTTATTGCCTCTGCTATTTTATTGGTACAGGAGGTGATAAGCTGTTGGCTCCAACTCCAGAAACACTATGCATTTTGTGGTTTGGGGGTGGGGTTTTTTGCTTGTTTCTTTGCCTTGTGTGGTTTTTTTTGTGTGTTTTTGTTTGTTTTGAATAAGCTTGATGATTTTAAAGACCTTGTGATAGCAAGTTTAGCACAGAATTGATTGTATAATTTGGTCTCTATTTTAGAGTATACATGTACTTCACACTTTTTGCACTCTTTTGTGTGTTTCCTTTCTCCTGTTTATTGTGTTGTCTAACTTCGATTTTATACATCGCTAACAATAAGCTTGTGCTACTGTGTAGTGAAGGGTCACCAATAGACTAGCAGTTAAAAAAAGCAACCCAGAAACACTTTAAGTTAGAGAAAAAGATTAGACAAATATCTTCACTCTTATAATTTGGAATCTTCAAATTTTCTCTCTGGTGAAACATAAGTAATCTCCTTCATGGATGGGTTCCCCGAGTCAAGTGTTTCTTTGACCCAGCAAACATCATATGGCTTGTAGTTCTGAGGGAGAAACTTAAATGTTCCTTCGCTACTGCCTTAAGCAACTGTAACTGAGCTGTAAGTTTTTGAGGTTCTGATGTAGAGGCAATGTTCTATGTCTTTTCTATAATCTTAGGAAATGATGGCGGATGATTTAGATGAATTTATTGAAGATCAGAAGGCCAAGTTGGCCCAACATAAGGCAGAACTTGAAAATGATCCACCTTACATGGAAATGAGGGTGAGTATTAAATAGTTTTCTTGAATTTGAACACTTGTATTGCTAGGGTCTTAGTAAAAGCAAGCTTAAACTGTGTTCTTAAAACTGTATTTGTTATTGAAGTATATATTAAAGATTTATCTATTCAGAGTAATTTCTGACTTAAATACTTTGTATCCTTACTTATGTAGATTTTTAGAAACCTGTTTGCTGCCAGGCACATGCAGTAACATTTGTATTTAAGAAGGAAAACTCTTGTAAATTGTTATCAATGTTCCTTCCCCCATTCCTGGAGAAGTTGACTGTCAGGGATGTGCTCTCTGCCCACTCCAGAGCATGACTGTTGGGATGGGGATTGAAGGTATACATATCCTCAACATTTCTCTTAGGGAAACTAGGACATATAAAAGGCAAACTACTCAATCTAATCAACCAAAATCTGTTCTTATCACAGTTTTCCTATTAGAAATTTTAACATCTAATTCTGAAGCTATAAAGACTGTATAATTTATAGATCACCATTAAGTTGATGAATAGTGCCAATACCTGGCAAAAAGCTGTATCTAAGTAATTCAAGCTAGCCAGGTGTTATGGTAGCTAACTAAAGTCCTCAGTAAAAAAAGGAGTTTTGATTTGTCTGTCGTTTCACTTACAAATCCCCAAACAGCTTGAGCTTTTAACAGCAATTATAATAATTGAATTTTCACTCCCTTTTTTTGTTTCATCAGGAGGTTATGAGAATTCATCTTTCCACTCCTATGGGTAATAGAAGTATTTTTACCTAGTTATAATAATTCTCTTCAAAAGTTCTATTAATTCACTCCAGAAAGTTAATCCTTATGGAGCTGTGAGGAGTTGGGCTTCTTTTACTTTTGCCTCCTCTGCTCAGAGTAAATTTAAAGAGGAGAATGTTTCCAGCCTGTAGTCCAACAAAGTCCTAAACTCTGTGGTGAAAGTGCAGTTACAGAGAACAGGCATGTTAAACTTGCCCTGTAGTACTCTAAGTCTTTCATAGTTTCAAGCAGGGTGCAGTACAGCAAATCAGCCCCCCTAAAAAAACAGAGAGGATATGTGTAAACTGTGAAGCAGTAGTGGATTATGACATAAATCTCAATATATATAGTCAACATATTTCATGACGTGAAATATATTGAATATACTGAAATATATTGAACTAGTAATTCCTGTTTTGCAGAGAACTATTTTGGTAGTGGAATGTGTAACTTCCTTAATGTGTTAATACAGCATAACTTTAAATCTCTCTATTCTCTAGTGCTAATAATTATGTTAATAATGTTGTTCTTACCTGTGGTATTTCTTTTACCTTGTGATACGGCAAAGTGTTTGGTTTTGTTTTCAGAATAAGGAATCAGAGAAGCTTTCTGAGACTAGCAAAATGTTAATCTCCATGGCTAAAGAAAATATACCTCCAAATAGTCAACAGAACTGTCCTTTAGGTATAGTATATATTTTTGATATGTCTTCTAAATTTAAATATCATTTAAGTATCATACCTTTAAAAATTTTTGGAAGGGAATAACTGCTTTGCGGTTTTAGTTGTAAGATGATCATTATATTCCAAGTGCATACCAATTCCTCAGTCTTGCAAATGTCTTGGGATTGTGTGGAACTTTTTTGTAGTCACGCTTTTTTTTGAGTAAGGAAAATATGCCAAGCACTTTCTTTTTGTTCTTGTAAAAGTAGCTCTAATTAAAAAAAAACCAAAACCAACCAACCGAAAAAAAAACCCCAACAAAACAAAAAGGTGCTTGCCAGTCATTGATAGATTTTCTGTCCTTTCCTGTTGTGTTTGGGTGGGGAAAAAGCTTTGGAGGTCCATCTTTCGTCTGCACCTTACTGCAAAAGGATATGTTCCCTGTGCTTTCTGCCAGGGAAGTAAGGAGGCCTTTTCTTCCAGCCTCTCAGCTGAAGAGTCCTAGTCCAACTTGGCTAAAACGCACACAGTTAAGCTAACTTTTTCTTTTAGATGCTCAGCGTCTGTTAAACGTTTAGGCACAGAGTACTGAACTGATTGCATGGCTTTTGTAATTTTGTTGCAGTGTAGTCATTTATTATACAAGGGAAGAACAAGCACTTAGTTTTGGTTGGAATCTTAACCGAGTGAAGTGTTAGATTTGTTTTGCTGTGACTGTCGGTTTAACCACTGTTTTCCTCAGAAGTACCTATTGTCCTATTTTCTTACTCTCTGTATTCTTTGGGATTTCTGTTTGAAAATGTGTGATGGTGTTCCTGTCTCTGTTTTACTGTCTCTGCAATGTGCCACTTTTTCTGTCTTGTCCTACCATCTCCCTTCTGTAAGCCCTACTGGTTTCCCTTAGTTAAACTTGTATAGCTCGGGTTTGTCTTGACAGCTTTAGAGCTTTGCTGTGTCCTGCTTCTTGTTGATAGGTAACTCTTCTTTGGTGTGTAGGCACTTGGGTTTTGTACCTCATTAATTTTCATACTGTGCTTACTGTAATTCTGCCGCTTCAAGTGGGAGTAAAAGCTGTCCTTGTCTTTCAAAGAAGATACGTCAATCAATATTTGATGTTGTTTGTGTAATACCGATCTAATCTAACTTTTAAATAAGTACTCCTGCTACTGTATTAGGTTTGTGTGGCAGGGGTTTGGTAGCAAGGCAGGGGACAGGGGTGGCCTCTAAGAAGCTGCTAGAAGCTTTCCTGGCTCCAAGTTGCCTGCTTCTGGCCACAGCTGAGCCAATCAATGATGGTGGTAGCATCTCTGCGGTAACATATTTAAGAGGGGAAAAAGCCCCTCTGAAAAAAGTGGCAGCAGAGAGAGGAGTGGGATGTGAGAGAGACAACCAGGCAGACAGCCAGGTCAGGGTGGAAAGTCAGGGAGGAGATGGGCTGGAGCAGAGGTTCCCCTGCAGCCTGTGGTGAGAGGGCAGGGGGATACCCCTGCAGCCATGGAGGGTCACGGAGGAGCAGAGACCCACCTGCAGCCCAGGGAGGACCCCACACTGGAGCAGGTGGCGGTGCGGAAGAGGGCCGTGACTCTGTGGTAAGCCCACGCTGGAGTAGGCTGTTCCACTGCATCCTGTGGAAAGGGACCCACGCTGGAGTAGTCTGTGAAGAAAACTGTAGTCTGTGGGAAGGACTGATGTTGGAGAAGATCGTGGAGAACTGTCTCCTGTGGGAGGGACCCCAGGCTGGAGCAGGGGCAGAGTGAGAAGAGTCCTCCCCCTGAGGAGGAAGGAGCAGCAGAGACGATGTGTGATGGACTGACCACAACCCCCATTCCCTGTCCCCTGGGCCACTCAGAGGGAGGAGATAGAGAAACCGGGTGCAAAGCTGTGAGCCTGGGAAGAAGGGAGGGATGGGGGAAGGTGTTTTAAGATTTGACTTTACGTCTCGTCATCCTACTTTGATTTGGTTGGTAACTAATTAAATTGACTTTTCTTCCCCAAATCAAGTCTGTTTTGCTCGTGACCCTAACTGGTGAGTGATCCCTCCCTGTCCTTGTCTCGACCCATGAGCCTTTCCTTCTAATTTCTCCTCCCCATCCCACACAGGGAAGGAGTGAGCGAGTGGCTGTGTGGTAGTTAGCTGCCAGCTGGGCTTAAACCACGACATCTATGCTTAATGTTACGTCCCCTCCAGAATTTTAACAGAATTTGTGACCAGGAAAGTGCATGTCTTAAATTAAAAAAAGGAGTCAGAGCTTCTGAATCTGGATGCCTGAACTGGTCTTAGCTGCATGAATAAAAACATGGTTTTTATAAGGAAATGTTTACAGGAAAACTTGACTAAAAATTACCTGAAATAATAATTGAATATTCCTTGCTGCCAGAAGTCGTAATGGATAAACTGGGTTAGAGGATAGCACTTGAATAAGTATCTACCTCACGTTTTTGGCAGTTTTATTACGATCGGTGGGTTAGTCCTGGTGTTGATCATTCTTTGCCTAACTGTGGAAACGTGGTGCAGAAAATGGAACACAGTCGGTCGTATCCCAGAGGCTGTGACAGACCACTACCTAACAGTTGAGCTGCTGTAATGTTAAAATGATTTTACCTCTTGTTGGAGAGCCATAATAGCACATGTCTTACTGTGTTTATTGTTATAAATTGGACTTAACTGTTGACACCTAAATACAGTAACACACGTAATGAAATGTTACAAATTCTGAAGGTCTTAAATGAAAAGCAACAGGTAGGTGTTGCCCTGTTGTGGTTTAACCCCAGCAGCAGCTAAGCACCACACGGCTGCTTGCTCACTCCCTGAGGAGAGAATTAGAAGGGTAGAAGTGAAAAAACTTGTGTGTTGAGATAAAACCAGTTTAATGATTGAAATTAAAAAAAAAATTAATGGAAGTCTTAACTTTTTTCTTAAAAAAAAAAAGTCAGTGTGATTAACAGAATGTGAAATGGCAAATAAATACAGCAAATAGAGTAAACAAAAGCAGAAAACTGATAAAAAGTGTATCGCCTATTCTGAAGGAAGAATTTAGACAAAATTTGCATGAAATCAGCATGAATATAAGTTAATTGGAGTTTTTTTGCCTTGCTAGGCTCTCCTAAAGTAAGTTTTTGAAGTAAATAATTTTCAAATGTCTCCTAAATCACTACCCATAATTGTTATCTCAGTGCTTTTCTGGTGGCCAAACAAAGGCCTTCTGTAATAAAGTGAATTTAAACCCTCTTTCGTTTGAATACTTCATGTATTTGAATCAGAACACTTGATTCTCACTGACTCGTTCAGCACTGAATTTTACTGGCTTCTGTGAAGTTACTGAATGAATTTTCACTCTGATGTGTTAGTTGCTTTTGATTTTTTTTTTCCTTGGTTTCCTGTTGTTAATCCAACAATAATTTAATGTGAATATAAAAGGCAAAAGCAAGTAACTGAAACAAACCATTTCTTCTTCATTCTTTTCCTCTTTACACTTAGCCCTTTTTTGAAGACGGAAGTGGTATATTATTTTTTAATGGACCTCACACTTATGTTCAAAATTAGGAGAAAAGTAACTCACATGTTGGAGGAGAAGCTCACGTGGAGTTTTTGGTTAGCAGTTGAACTGCAAGCTGTTTCCAAACAGTGTATAACGCATTTAATGAGGGATTGGGTCCTTTGGTTCTACAGAACAGCAGATGGACCTGTTTTGCTATGTGAGGTTACATTCTGACTTGGCTGAAACTCTCTCAAGCCAAGACAGCCATGTGTATTTTTAGTAAGTATATTTCAATCTTTTATCTATTTCAGTATCAGTGATTCCCACCTTACCAATTTTCAGCATTTATATAATGTCATTTATAGTGTACAGTCACCAATTAATGCCCTAAACATTTAAAATACTGGGGTCAAACATAGTACCATGCAATAAATTGGGACTGATGTAAATCTTGAATACCCCTCTCTTCCCTCTTACTCCTTGCCACTCATTTTACATAGACCACAAGATGTAGAAATGCTTTCAGAGAAACAATAGGAAATAAAACCACCAAACAGCTGCAATCTGTGCCTCTTGTTGTGTGGTTTCGTGGAATTCATGAGCTCTCTGTGTAGAGTGGAGAAAGTGGCTGCAGAGGTGGCTTCTGGGACAGAGACTATTTCTTATGAAGTACTTCAAAATACATTTTGTGATCAACAAACAACTTGCATATCATTATATTTTAAGAGCGCAGCTGTTACGAGACCTAACAGTAATCTTGGAGAAGTACTAAATGTGTGTTTTGGGTCTACTACAATTAAAAACACTGAGGTGGAAAGAAAAAAATGGTTGTTATTATCATATGGACAGATTTCTTCTCGTTGTGTGAAAGCCAACATTTTTCACATGCTTCATGCTAAACAAATAGCTTGTTGCTTTCTGCTTGTGAAGTGTCTGTTTCGTTGTGTGATAACTAACATGTTGAAGGAGATTTCCTGTGAAAGGTACATTGACAGAATAAATACATACAATATTTAGGTTATTTTATACTATTTGGCAAACTGTCCAAATAAATTCAGTTTATGGTGTGGTGGTTTGTTTTTTCTAGTGGGGAGAAAAAACACAAGGACTAGAGGGAAATGTAACATCCAAAAACCGATCCCATTTTTCTGTGCTTTCTACCCAACTGCTCATACAGAGAAGGTGGTTTTTATTTCAGCTGTGTTGTAATTACTGGGTGCATAGTTCGTTGGTTTTAATGCTGACATCGAATAAAAATCCGGATGTGGCTTTTGCAGGATGTTTTGTATTGATGAATAGTGGAATAATAATTAGGTAACGGCGTTAAACTTTTCAGGTGACTATGGCTTGAGTTTACATCTTGGAGAAGAATATGAACGAAAAAAACATAAACTCAAGGAGGAGCTTCGACAAGATTATAGGCGATATCTTTCTCAGGTAAAGCTCCTTGTCTGGTTGCCTGCTTTGAGTGTTTCACAATGACTCATTTCAATCGAGTGAAAGTTAATAAAATCTATGGAAAATCTTTATGAGGTGGCATTCATTATGAGCAATGGCTGATTTCGAAGACTTGAGTAAAAGTAATTTCAAAATGTCACAGCTAGGAAGAGTTGTATTTTAGGCTTCTGCGTATCTCATTGTCCTGAGACTGCGTAATACTTGTACATTTATTCTGAATACGTCTTTTTATTTGTCTCTGCTTCTTAGTTTCTTCTTAAGAATTTAAAATACAATCTGTTAACTTTCTTAAGTACTTATGTATACTGTGGTCTGTAATTCAGGTAAGAATATTCCAGTAATTAGTGTGACTCCATTTAACAGCTTCTTTCCGATTTTAGAAATAAAAAACCCTTTGATGTTCTGCTTAGTGTGATTTATTAAATGTCTCAGTAAACTTACAATTGAATTGATATGTATGAAATGTCATAATTTTGGGAATATTCTGTATCCCTTCTTAGTTAAACAGGAAAAAATCAGGAACCAAATGATTTCTTTTGTCTGAAAATGCTAATTTTCAAGTGACTTTAGTTCTTAAAATTAAAGAATGGATTGGCTTTAAGAAAAGAAGTCCTTTTTGTTAAATCAAATATTTTTGAATGAAAGACTCTTTTTTGAATAGTATTTTTTCCCTGACTTTTAGGGTATTTCACAGGCAAAAAGAAAGGTAGGGTGCCTGCGATATAATTTTTTTTCCTTCAAATTAGTCACTTTTTGCTTTGCTTGAAAGCCTTGTGTTCTTTGAATTTTTTAAAAAATAGGTTTTTTGTGCTTTGTGTGTTTGTGCATGCTGTAGTGATTAGTTGTGATTAACAGCATTGTTTGCTTTGTGCAAAATGATTGCTTATATTTGTTATTTTCCATTAATAAGATTTTAAACCACTTGCTGATTTCTTTTTTCCTTCGCACTTGCTACTGTTGCTCTCTCATGCTGACTCTGCAGAAGTTTTTCTTTTAGCAGACATTTGCTTCAAGGCTTATCAGTTACATAGATGTTATGAGTTCAGTTGGTTTTTCTTTCCCTTGCTATACGTACTTTATAAAGCTGGAATAAAATGGTAAACTCTGAAATGCTATGTCATCCGAACCAGGAGTCAGGGCTTTTTCCTTCTCTATCACTGTGCAATCACATCGTTTGTGCTTAGGAAAGCAGTGGGGCCAGTTATTCAGCATATATAGTGGCCAGAATGGAAGAACACAGGTGCTGGGAGGAAAAAGTAATTCCAGAGGCACGTTTTCGCAAGCTTTGTTCAATTACAGTAATTTTTAATTGTTTGCATCATTATACTGTCATGTAGATAGGATTTTCAAATATAAAGCGATCCATCCAAGTTGTTCAAACTAAGCAACTTCGGTGAAGGACGGGCAGGTAACATAATAGAAGTACAACCTTCTGGTTTTCCTGCGGCTTTGACTAACATGCCTAAGATACAAATAAACTGTATTAGCATGCGCTAGAATTTTTGAATAACAATAGCAGCAGCAGAATTAACTGGCTTCTTAACCCCTAACCAAAGATCATAATTGTTGCTTCTTCTTTAGTCTTAAACTTCAGATTATTTTCAGGTTAGAATGTTGTGTTGAAACGTAATGTTTCGTTATTCTCACCAGAGTACCCATAATAATATAATTTTTACGTTAACTGTTACTGTTTTATTCTCAGTTGAACTTCAGTTTTACAAATTTAGGTTTCCAAGTTCATTTTTTTAAATGTAAATGTACGTGTTAGCTATATTAAGCTTGTAAGGCCTGAGGAAGAGATAGGATAACAGTCTCTAATTTCTTTTCCCACATAAAGAGATAGTGCAACTTTTAGCTGCTCTCATAGTGGTAATATGTTGGTTAATAACTCGTTTAGTCTTGCTCATGTGGAAAATGCAGTTCCCACATCAGCTTCTGATTTTTGGCAAATAACTTTATAAAGTCAGAGTTAATCTCTACAGTGTTTTCAAAGTGTGACAAGAAGTACTTAATAATGAGGATTACAATTTATCGACTTGTTCTAGTAAAAATAACTTAGTTCTACATATTAATCTAGTTGTCTCAGTGCTTTAATGTTTGCATGGTTATTAAATCCTTTAAATCTTTTACTGTGTAGTTGTGAAATACAGTTCAATATGATGTAGTTCTGTGCTGGAACACCTCTTACCTGCTGACGCCTCTAAGCTTTTAAGCTGTTTTACAACATAGTGGAAAGAAGCAATGCTAGTGAAATATCATATGTAACCCATTCCCCTCATCAGCCCATGCCACACAAATAGATGATCTTCTTATAAAAGATAATCAGATTTATAAAACATGGGTGGTTGAGTATGGCCTGGGGATGCTTTTAGTAAATGGGTGATGTGTGAAGAAGCCAGTGGACCTGGAAGCTAAGGACCCGTTCTAGTGCTGGTGTTTGATTTGAAAGGCTGGTACTTGACTGGCTGCACAGCTCGGTTCCCAAGCTGTGGCCCAGGGAGCTGCATGGAGCAACAACATAGTGTTTTCAATGGAAAGTTCTGTTCTGAACATGACTGGTGGTCTGGAAGGAATTACAAGATATGTATGTGATGGGTCATTATCCTGAAATATTTAAGGACTGCTGTTGTAGAAAACTGTTGAGAGATAGTGGTGACTGTGCTAGTGTTCGTGGGGATTCCATCTGTTAGAGGTAGATGTACATTTTCTGCAGTTAGAAAAGAAATTTTTCATCTTAAGTAAGGTAGTGTCTTGGAAAATTCCTCTTACGCTTGTACTTGCACCACTTGCTTACAGGAGAATTGACTAATGGTGGTGTGTTAATTTATTTTTTAAATAAAAATATGTATTTTTAATATGCAGACACTAACTTATGTAATCCTTGAAACAGTGTAACAGAAGAAGTGACAAACACTTTGAAACTTAGGCATAAAACTTGACAAAACCCTTTACTTTCTGCATTCCTTGACATCACTTCATTCATGTGTTCCAAGAACATCTTACATTTGCAAAATGTGAAGGTTGTCTTCAGTCTCAATTTCATTAAATTGATCAGATTTATTACAGAAAATAGAATTCCTAGAAACTATTTAGCATTTTAAAATTTATTTAACATGAGTATTTTAAAATATGTTTAATTTTTATTTTAAAATATTTTTTTTTAATGTAGAAAAATTATCTGACTACTGGTGAAGTAGATCCATATACTCAGGGATTATCTCTTCCTATTGATGAGCGAAGATCTGCTAAGGTAAATATCTGGAGGAAATTAAGTGGTGTATAGCTTTAAAATTAACCTGCATGTTTAAAGTGGTGTAAAAAATTATTTCCACTTAAGTTTTTCTGTTTGGTTGGGTTTTTTTTACCCTGTTTACAAATGATCACTTTTGGAGTTGGTCGTTAGAATACTCTTCAGAAGAGTAAAGTCATTAAATTTTGTCATTGTTTTTAAATTTTTAATCCTAGGTTACCTGTACTCTTAGTTTGTAGGTAACTAGATGTATAATTCTGTAGTGATACTAGTTTCAGGTTTGCTACTTCTAATTCACACCTGCAGGGCACTTGGTGTGTTCAAAAGCTGTAGTGGTTGTGCTTGGGTTTTATTCAGCAATAAATATTGATCTAATAAAGACAATAGGGGTTTTTATATATATAAATTTCTAGTTTATTACTCTTCTTACTGCAGCCTGGGGATAATTTAAAAAATATTTGCTTGTAGCTGTTTCTACAGTGATACTCTTATCAGTTCCTATCAGAACCAAAGCTTTCTGCCGTACAGGATTCGCTTTGATGTCTTTGTGTACATTTAACCTACCTGCTTATCCTCATGTTTTTATTCTTTTGGAACAGATTTCACAAATATAAACAAAAGCTTGTCTGGTATTTCACGTATTGCCTGCTGTTAATATAGGAATCTTCCCAATTTCTTTGAGAGCACAGATCCTACTGTGCTTTGTGAAAGGAGCACACGCTCTCTCTGTGTTTAGCCCCTTTGATCTCCCTGAGGTTTATTGTCAGTTTATGGTCTTGCTTTCATATGTTGGAGAAAGATCCCAGCCATAACGGCCTCTCTGCTGCTGGTGGGTCACAGAGGTTACAATATGAAGATGCAACATGCATGTGTGGATTTTCTTAACCTCTGATCCATTCCTCTGATGCATAGTAGGATTCTGTGAAAGCCTAAATCGGTTTCACAGGGGTCACCTCTCTTCCTGCTTTCATGCTGTTGGCCTCATATTCCCAGTTCCTTACTTGTGTTTGCTTCTGAATTGACCCAGGAATTTGAATCAGCAGAAACACTGTAATTTAGTGAATATTTTTGCTGACTTAAGGAACACCACTGGTGGGTTGCTAGGATGGGTCAGACCCCAGTAAGGAAGAAGGAGAAACTGTTGCTGGAGGAGGACTGGACTGTGTTGCACTCTTGGGGGTTCTGTTTGTGTTTTGTAACTTGTTGCCTTGGAGTTACATTGTTGCTCAGTGTTTGGGGCGGTGCTGTCACTGTAATCTGGTGCAAGACTTCTGCTGTGGAATGTTCTGGTCTTGCCCTCGCTGTGCTTACTTATGCTTTCTGCTTCTCTTGTGCTGGCAATAATGTTTGGCCATATGAGGAGCCAGGTGAGAACTCAAGTGAAAATTGCTGTTACGAGATTGCCCAGAGAAGCTGTGGATGCCCCATCCCTGGAAATGTTCAAGGCCAGGCTGGATGAGGCTTTGAGCCACCTGGTCTAGTGGAGGGTGTCCCTGCCCATGGCAGGGGGGTTGGAACTGGATGGTCTTTAAGGTCCCTTCCAACCCAAACCGTTCTGTCATACAAAAATGCCCCCAAGTCCAAATTACGCTAGTGGTAAAAAAAGGGAGGCAGCAAAAATGACATTTCCGAGGAAGGGGAAAGGATTCCTCCTCAGTGGCAATGTGCATTTGTGCTGAGTTTGCTTTAGGTTCTCGTGAACCGTGTGTTAACCCTTGTGTGTGGAAACAGTGAAAGATAAAAGATCTTTGATTAATTCGGTGGAAATTAAAGACTTATCTGAAGTAGGAGCATGACTGATCATTGATGGTTTCATGTCAACATTTGTTGAGATTTTCTCTGTGTGTGTTGTAATCCTTTTTACCCATTTATTTATTGGTATTGCAGAACCCAGAAGCTGCCAGAAGATGTCACACTCTGCCCTGCTAAACAGTTTGCCTCTGGGCAGAAATGATTGGAGACTAACATTTGCGTTTTGGTTTCCTCTGTTAGTAAAATGAGCAGTAGCACAGCATATTGAATTTTCTGCTGAGTGTTTTGCCACCTGTGAAAGACAATGCTAGTTTCTCAGCTTTGGAAAACACCCTTCAGGCAGCTTTCATAGCTGTCTGCAGGTTTTATGTTGTCACTGTCAGAAAACTGAGAGAAATTTTGGAAAAAACCCACAGGTTTGGGGAGCATTGGCCTCATTTGCAAAACTATTCTAAGATGGTATTCCTGTGGTCATTCTGGTATAAATTATTTTTGTTTAAAATTTCTTCATGGGAAAGTATATTTATATATAATGTTCAGATTTTTTAAAACCTTTTGCTTTTTTAATTGGAAAATACTGCAGTGGAGAAGCACATGATTCATCATATTGTGATATAATTCTCTTTCTATCATGTATATGATAGTTGGAATGAGGTAGTATGAGGGATCCCCTGTGCTCTAAACATAAGGTACTAATATCAGGAAATAATGCAAATTAGAGTTTGCTTTACCTGGAGACTTTTGTATTTCATATTAAATAATCAGGCTGTTGATGTACAATCCCTGCGTATTTTTAGACCTGAGCAAGCCCTTTATAAATGTTGCTCCCTTGCAAAAGCAGCTAGGTCAAGGTGGATAGATCATGTTTTTCTTAGTTTTCCTTGCATTCTTTGTGCTTTTGACTCTGCAGTCAGCTTAACTCCTCGTTTGAATTTGACAGTTCAAGTTCTGTCCTAAGCTATAATTGACACATATTCATAGAATCACAGGATGGTTTGGGTTGGAAGGGACCTTAAAGCCCATCCAGTTCCAACCCCCTGCCATGGGCAGGGACACCCTCCACTAGACCAGGTTGCTCCAAGCCTCATCCAGCCTGGCCTTGAACACTGCCAGGGATGGGGCATCCACAGCTTCTCTGGGCAACCTGCCCCAGTGCCTCACCACCCATGTGTATTGTGTATACATGTCTTTTTTGTCCTGTTTTAATTATAAGTGGGGCAATTCACAATTAACACCGAAAGATTTGCATGTTTTAAAAATCGTGCATAAATACATTAAGGTTGGAAATCAGAAGGTCATTTCTCATGGTCGAGGAGTGAGGCTTTGGAACAATGTTGGAGTAGATTTAGCAGGAGGAAACCTTACTGGTTTTAAGATGCAGCTTGATTTACAGTAGTGTTACTGGGGACAAGACTTCATGCCCAAGAAGCTGACTTCTACTTACAGATTTCAGATTAAGAGAAAGAGCTGGGCTCAAGAATGAACAAAAAGCTCAAAGCAATTCAAGCCCTATTTGTACATCACAAAGAATGGGGAGGGCAAACACGCAGCTCGCATGTATTCATTTAATACTGCAGTTCTGTGAAATTCAAAGCTACTCAAAATGCAAAATTATGATGCACTTCTCAATGCCTGTTTTAGGAGAAACTACGGCTTGAAAGAAACAAGGAGTACAATCAGTATCTCAGGGATAAAGAAGAATGGAATGAAAGGCTAAGGAAATTAGGGAAGAAAACCACAGAGGTAATAGAGTTTTACTGAAGCTGATACAAAGAAGAACACAAATGACCTTGTCAGTTGTTTTGCTGTTGACTAAGACATACAAAGTAAGACAGAGTAAGCAAAGAATGGTGTTCAGTTAGGTCATTGTTTTATTAATGTATCTAGCAAGTCCTGGTTATGAGTCAATAAAGTACAGTTCTTAATTACTAAAGTCATGTCTGTCTGGTAAAAGGGTGCTTTCATTTTATTGTGTGTCTGAAGCAAGCCCATGAGTTGTTCTTGGCGATAAGTGAAGTCCAAAAAACTGTCCTTAGCTTGAATTTGTAGCTGCTTTTTCCTCCGTCTGTGCGCAGTTTATGAGAAAGCAAGGCAAGTGCAGGCAGCTGGCTGGTGCATGGTGCTGAGCGTTTGTAAATCAAGAAGAAAAAGTCTTTACTGTTGAAAGTGAGCTAGTTACATGCGTAATTGAACTCAGATTCTGAGCTGCAGTCTTTGATTTGTATGGTAGTAGGCAGCTGAGCACCACACAGCTGCTTACTCACTCCCTGCCCAGTGCGGTGGGGGAGAGAATCATAAGGGTAGAATTGAGAAAACTCGTAGGTTGAGTTAAAGATTTCATAGGTAAAGCAAAACTGCACACACAAGCAAACCAAAACCAGGCATTAATTTACTACTTTGCACTGGCAGGTAGTTGTTTAGCCATGTCCAGGAAGGCGTGGCTTCATCACACGTAATGATTGCTTGGGAAGACAAGTGGCATAACCCTGCATGTCCCCCGCTTCCTTCCTTCTTCCCTTAGCGTTTATTGCTGGGCACAATGTCGTATGGTCTGGAATATCCCTTTGGGCAGTTGGGGTCAGCTGTCCCAGCCATGCACACCCCCCCCAGCTTCTTGTGCACCCCCACCCTACTCTCTGCTGGGGTGGGGTGAGAAGCAGGAGAGTCCTTGATGCTGTGTAAGCACTGCTCAGCAGTACCTAAAATATCCCTGTGTTAGCAACGCATTAGGTCTAATTAGCACTGTTGTAAGAGCCGTTCTTTTAGTAACCTGAAAGCAATACATTGATCTCAGAAAGCCTCTCTGCTGCTTGTTAATTACAAAATCTTGTGTAGAATGGGTAAATTTTCTTCCTAAATATTGCTGCATCAGTTTAGCGATGGACTGCAATAATTTGGAACTCTCATCTAATGCAGGTTTGATTTAAGAAAGCCTTCCACTTCTTTTAATAGGGAAATTCATTAAGTGTACAGTAGTGTGAGAGCTAGGTCATTCTCTGAAAGGACTTGTAATTGTACTCACAACAGCTGAAAGCCTACTGTCACCGAGTGCAAAACCCCATGTATTTATAAGTTCTATCTGGAAGAATGTTTCTTGTCTATCTCCAGAAAGATTGCTTTTTATGAGAAAGATCTTTTCTTCCAAGTGCATTGTAGTGTCATGCAGTTGAAAACTATTTTAATCTGTGAAGTTGGCTATAAGGGAGTATTCAGACATCTTTTAGATGTTGGAATTCAGTATCTGATTCTTATTGGCTTCCTCAAGGGTTCGAGTGCTATACAACAGTGATTTCTGGGAAATACATGGCAAAAATGCAGCTTGTGTTTGTGTAACTGAGTCTATCAATCTATAAAGATTTTTCTACGTGTTTAGGAATTTGTGTTTCCTCAGCTGACTCATCTATTTATGGAGTCAAGGTTTCTTCTTTCTGCTTTGTTTGTCATCCCATTGGACCTTTACGTTATGTTTTTATTATTCCTGTTTAGAAACAATTTTTCTGCCATGAAAGAACAAACAGGAAAAACACCTGGTGAGGATTTGTTGAGGTTCTTCCATCTCTAAGGGATATTTGACTTGGTCAGGCCTTATTCAGTTCAGTTTTGAAAGGATGGAGAATCCACAGTTCTCTGGGCAACCTGTTCCACTGCTTTAACTGCTTGATCTGACCTTCTTTACCTCCGTACCCCATTGGGGTTTCCTTTGCTGCAACCTGTGACCTTTGGTTCTTTGGAAAGCATGATTTTTGGCATCCTTGTAACCACCTTTTAGGTAAAGACTGCAATTACTAGTTCCTTCTGCCCCCGTTCATACCTTCCTTAACTTCTTTTTCCAGGCTGAAAGAACCCAGCCCTGTCAGCTTCTCCTTTATGAGCTCAAGTGCCTTAACCATCTCATTAGCCATCCTCTGCACTTTCTGCAATTTGTCAGTATTAATGGCTTTATATTGAAAGCAGGCAGATTTAGACTGGACATAAGGAAGAATTTCTTCATGGAGAACGTGGTGAGGCACTGGGACAGGTTGCCCAGAGAAGCTGTGGATGCCCCATCCCTGGAAGTGTTCAAGGCCAGGCTGGATGAGGCTTGGAGCACCCTGGTCTAGTGGAGGGTGTCCCTGCCCATGGCAGGGGGGTTGGAACTGGATGGGCTTTAAGGTCCCTTCCAACCCAAACCATTCTGTGATTCTGTCCATGCAGAGAGGAGGAAACTGGGCATACTACGCCAGAACCTGAGTACTGAATAAATACTGAGCAGAGGATTAGGTTGCTGCAGGGGTGCTCTGCTGACTCATGTTCGGCTAGTTGCCCACCACTAACCCAGCCCTTTTTCTGCAAAACTGATTTCTAGACGGTCACTGCCCAGCCTGTACCTCTGCATGGCATCATTTGGTCTCAGACACAGAATTTTGCATTTGTTGATCTTCATGAGCTTTTTTATCAGCCTATTTCTCCAGTTTGTCAAGACCATTCTGAGTGGTAGTCATACCGTCTTGTATATTGATCTCTCTTCCCAGTTTGGTGTCATTTACATCCTCAAGTTATTTTTCATTACATTCTGTAAAGTATGAGTTAGTTGTCTTTATTCCATAGATGAAAGATTAGTGCATTGAAATACTACAGGTTTTATTCAAAACCATGTTGTTTGCTAAAACTGTGTATTGAACACTGGCCCAGTGTGTCACAGGCTGTTTTTTATCCACTACACTATCCTTTGTCATAGTGACGTCTCTTGGGGAGCAAAGAAATAGATGAAGAAACGGTCAGGTTAAAAGGTGGTGCTCGTAGGTAAGGAGTATTACAGGCTTGCCTGAATCTGGGTGGAAGAAAGATATCTAGCCTCTTGATGAGGTATAAAGTTCAAAGTGTTTTTTGATTCTTTGCACTCTGAATCTGAAGGTCAAGTTGGAGTTCGTAAAAGGCCCGCCCAGGATTGATAGCTGTTCTTCTGAAAAACATTAGATAAGAGAAAGAGTGCTTTTTTCCTCTAGAAAAAAAATAATCCCTAGCTTTTAAACCCTCCTTGAAACATTTTTCTTGCTCACCTCCTACCTTTTCTCCAGTACCTGTTTAGGGATTGTTTGAAGAAATAAAAACCCCAAGTTTTTGCTCAGTGTGATTTGTTTATATTCAGATCTTCTAATATTATATTTTTTTCCATTAAACAGAATGAGATGGACAGGAATAAAAAACCTATTGCTGTTACCAGGCTCCAGCCAGAACTACACACAGAAATACAGCCCCATAGTACAGGTGCAGAACCTCCCAAGAAGGATGCCTTTACTTCTACAGAAGGTTATGAAGAGCTGCTAAATAAGAGATGGCTGGAGGAAGACAGGTGTCATAGGTTAGATGATGAGGTTGAATTAAGAAGTCGACTATTGAATAGAAGACTCGAAGATTTGGATGCTCCCAGTCGAAGACATCGTGGATTTGCTAGCCAATCTGTAATTCCTATTAGGAAGCATCACAGACTTGATGAAGATGGTGATTTTGGTAGAAGATACTACAGAATGGACTATGATCCTGAGATAAGTGAAGAAACGGACCCTAGGTTTAGATGTGAAAGCGCTTATGACAGAAAAACTCCACGGTTTTTTTACGCTGAAAGGTATTATTAATTCTGTTTTTTTCCTTTGCTTCTGTGATGCGTGTTGACATCCCTGGTTTGCTCTCATTAAAAATTAGACAAGATTCGCATGTGTAAGCAGGATTTTTGTACTTACTTTAAAAAGGAACTTTGCAACAATTTTTAGAAAAATATTTTAAAATTGGACCACTACGTAAGACCTCATGAATCAGGGAGCATTTTATATGTTATGGCAAACCAAGATACTAGAGAAATTACCCCAGAAGAAGACAACAATTTATTTTTATGAAGTGTAGTTTGGCAGAAAACATGTTAATATTTGAGAGCCAAACCTGTGCCGGAAACCCAAGGTTGCATGTATTTTCTTAGTCTGTAATAGTTAGAGCAAGTCAATTTTCAGTTCAGATTCCAAAATTGGTTCGATTTTCAATTTTTGGTACCTGCCACTGTGTGTTAGAAATGTAAAAATGTATTTTAAAAAGATCCTCTTTTTTACTTTGGCTTGCTAAACGGCAGATTTTAAGCATCTGCATAGTTGAACCAAATCCTGATGGTGTTAATAGGTGCTAATCTCAGTAATAACTGCACAGCTCAAATAAACATTTAAGAAAACCCAAACCAAATGAAAGAGGGTGTTTTAGATAAACCCTTTTGGAGGAAAACTGATATCACGTACTGCTCATTATCCAGTTGTCGTTACTGTGTTAATTGATAAAGCAGTTTGGTTATTTTGACGTAAATTGTTAATCTTTCTCTTCTAGCCTGCTCATTTAAAAAAAGAAAAGGCATAACCTTCCCAATCATCCAGGGTTGGGCAGCCTGAACACCTTTGGTTATTCATTGTAAGAACTGGTGCTTTCAAAAATCACATGGGATGTGGTGTGGAATAGTACTGAACTTGAAACGTGGGTTTTATACAGCCAAATTCAAATGAAATAAAGCAATAACATTTCTTGTAAATAATTTTTTTAAAAATTGCCTGAAGAGTGTTCATCAACTTACAGATATTTTTAGACAAAATAACCACTTTTTTTTCCTAGAATTAGTACTTCTAGAAAAAACAGAAGGTGAACTCTACCACTCTCAACAGTGTTAAATATTACAGTCATGTTTTGTTGTTAAGTGCTGGTGGACTGGTTAAACGATCTTTTGAGTCATTGTTTACAGGGATAATTTTCTGGATGGTACTACAAATTAGTAATTGGGAAAAACAAACCCTAAATGCTCTTCTACTACAAAAGTGTTTTCTATATTTAATGCTGTCATGGTTCTTTTCCAGTTTCAAATGCTAATAGACTTAAAACAAGTTAAACAAAACATACTTAACATATGTTAAAGCAAACATAACTTCGGATTTTCTTTCTCAGACTTAAAAAAACCCAAACAGTAAAGGAATTAAATAACTGTGGAGAAAATGAAATATCTGGAAGCATTTGGGAGATGCAGACTACATAACTGGGTTATTTCAGAGTTTCAGATTGTATGTTCAGATGCGCTTCTAAAAGCATGTACTTATTCATACAACGTTTCTGAAAAAGACTAGCAAATGGAAGCAATGGGTAAGCAGATGGCAGGAACAAGGTTGACAGTTTTCTGCTGAGTGAGGTTCAGAGATGAGAATGAAAAATAGAAAAATTGTTCCATCCTGTAATGTAATATTGGTAGAAATGAGCAAAGGAGGTATTAGGGTAGGGTCTTCTTGTCCTAAAACTTTTCAGAAATCAAAATATTAGAAGTTTGATTTGGTGTCTAACAAATATAACCAAATTGTCCGTATTTTTGAGACTAACAGCAATGTTAATCCTCTGTGTTAATTTATGCCCAAGAGGAAGAATGTCCTCTTTTTCCTAGGTAGCGAGTTGGCACTGTCTAATGCAGTTGGAGACAGAGTCTAATATTTAAATAAAAATGGCCATTTGATAAAGTTTGAGAATTTACTTTGTTTCTCAAAGAATATATACAGAATTATATATGTAAAATACCAGCAAAGATGGTGTCTGTACTGACAGTAGACAGTGTCATGTTGAATAGAAGTCTACTAGGTCTTAGTTATTCCGGAAAACTCTGATGGTGCTTATATAAATGTCTGTGACCAATATATCAGTAGGGAATTAATTGCTTTTTTGAAGAGGCCTTGGAACCAGTTCCAGTTTTCTTTTAAAAGAAAGTACAGAAGATAGTCTTATCTTTGCTATTGGCAAACTTGCTGCATCTTCTTAAAAGAAGTTGCTGGGCCATCGCCCGAATTGCCTGAACTTCAATTTGTACATAAAATTCAGGTTTGGTTTTATTGGTGTGTATTTTCTACTTAGCTGAATTTTTATTGATAATCAGTTTTAAAACAATAATTAAATGTGCTTTGTAATCTAGCACTCATTTTCTCCTTCACAAGGAGCTCCACTTCACCTTTTATGAACTATATTAACTCTCCCTTAAAGAAGGAGAAACACATCTGTTATTTACTGACAGCTCAGCTTCAGAAGAGTTAGTATTTTTATTTCTGCGTTTCAGGCAAAGTCAACTTTTCCAGAACATGTTTGATTCATGACAGCAACTAAATTCATAGGGAGGAATATTTTTATCCGCTGTACTAACATTTTTGTTTTTAAATGGGCTTTATTAGTTTGGAGAGGCAGGGGTTTGTAACAGGACTTTTCAGAAAGGTGTCTGTTTTGACAGAGGCACAAGGGCTGTAGCATATTTCAGCAAATAGAAATGGTGACGGGAGAGTGTGAGGAAGTACAAAATGTTTTGGTTTTTTAGGATCGGGATGCTTTAGTCCATCCCCAGCAGCCAGGTCTGTCCTATAAACAGGATCCAACAGCTTCTTGAGTGTATGAATTGGGCCAACGTGCCTGGGCCTGCCTTGCTAAGCTTGCTGCTTTTTACAGGAAAGGTTGCCTTGTCAGTCCCAAGGTTTGTTTCTTTGTTTCCTCCCTGCATCCTTTCATCACACTATGGACTAGGCTTTCTATTTTCTGACTGTGTTTCAGTCTTACATGACCAGCCTTGTAAGTAGCACGTTGATCATTGTCAAAAAGATGATCTTGGTCTTGAAAGAAGATCATGTTATGGCAAGAGGGTGGTTGTCCTTCTCTCATGTTGTTCTTGGGGGTTGTAAAGATGCCCAGTCACTGTTTAATAATCTGCTTGCATCCTGTTGGCTCTGATTATTGGCTTTTATTTAAATTAGAGATGGGCAGAGCTGTGGATCTTTTTACATAAAAGAATAAGGTGGGGTGGGTTTTTTTCTGTGTTTACCTAGAGGTTTGTTTATTTGATTAATAGGAAGTCTGTCCAGCTCTGGAAAATACGTAGCTTTGTTAGCATATATTGGTACTATTGAATGCCTATTGTTGCCTTATTTTATCAAGGTAACTTGAAGTCCTCATTAAAGAGTAGTTACTTTGCAAGGCAAGGCCTGTGCATTCAAGTACCCCAGATCTTTTCAGGAAAAGCTCCCTTGTGTCCATACGATTTTTAGCATTTTTGCAATTATTGAAAGTTTCAATTATATTACTTCATATGTAGATGATTCACATTTTAGCTCCTGAATTTTTGCATTCCGCATGTTATCTGTCTTTTATTGTGATCAAAAGTCACCTCTTTTAAATGGTATCAGGTGCGTAGTGAAGGGTAGTTTGTCATCAAAGCAGCTTTTCATGTCTGAATTAACTGTTTCACCAGACCTGCCCAATAGCTGTGTGCTGAAATCTGTTGTAGACTTGGCTGGCTCCTGGGGATTAAGGGCAGCAAGATCTGTTTCAACTAATGCAGTGTGGATGCTGAATGCCTTTCAGCTCTCAAAACTCTTAAACCAGGCTCAGCAGGTAAAGGTTGCATGAAAGCATGCTTGGGAACGCAAACTCCAGATGGAGAGCTGCCTTGACAATGCTGGCCAAGTGAGTTATTGCTGGAAATGTTGTGTGACCTTTTCAGAACTGGTTCTGCCACCCAGTGTGCAGTCAGGCTGAGGATCCGTTAGTACAAAACGGCTGGACCTTCCATTTCAGAGTGGATGTTTTTAGGCAAGCGTAGCTGAATATTTTCTATTTCTTTTAAGGCCCTATCCGGATGGGGTGGTAAGAGATCTACCTGCAGATTATGAAGACGAATTAAAGGAGAGAGCACGTGTGCAGCAGATCTCAAGAACTGGAAATTCTAGGTGTGGTACACAATGTATTTTTCTGGTAATTACACTACAAAATCATGGTGAAAAGAAAATGTTTATTTAAACACACTAATATGTTGTCTGAAATGGCTGATAATGTTTTCTGCAGCTACTATATCGTAGAACAAGAAAGATGTGTTTCATTTGAGAACAGCCATTGAAGCTTGAATGCAAGTTTTCTTTTTGAAACAGTAGATCATCTGTTCTACAGCTCAAGACTTTTAATAAGTAGAATAACATGGAATCCTTTTTTGATAGTAGTTCTAAAATGCCTTTTCTTTTTTCCCCCTTGTTGTCTTGGTTTTGCAAGTCCTGATGTCATCTGAGTGGATGAGGCAGAAGCAGGACACTTGTAAAGCCCTTACATAAACTCTTGACAGGCCCCACTCTGTCAACACTGCTGAAGTGCTCGACTGACTCAGTGTTTCTGATGGCTTCAGAAACCGCAGGCAAATGAGACCTGTGAGAAATGCCTTTTTGCCAGGCGGTTTCTTCATTTGCTTGTGATACTTCTTCAGATTTTAGGCAAGCTGTTTGTCATAAGTGTATCACGCAGTGATGTAACTGTGTCTGTCGTGTTTCACATAGACTGAAAGTGAATTCTCGAGTTTGATCTTTCCATTTTCTTTTTTGTCTTTGCCAGAAATCGGGTACAAATTAGTTCTTCAGCTAATGAACAGGCCCAGTCTGCAGCTGAAAGGCCGTATGCAACAGGCCTTGTTCTTGGTATGTATAAAAACCTAACTAATGACACCCACTTAGCCTTTCTTTGCGTATTTTATTTCCCTTTGTGCGTAATTAAAAACTAGAAAAACTAGCTTTTTCTTTGTGTTAGTTGTCCCCAGTACTGGTAAATAAATATTTACATAGATAAAAAAGAAAAACATGTTCCTTTTCTTCCTTAATGTAATAGGGCTTTCTAATTAATTTTTAAGAGCCCAAATTTCTTCTTAGATCCCATTAACAGTTTAAGGCCTAGAGATCTTCATAAGCTTTTGTACAAAATTAAGTATAGGAGAAATATTAATCTCTGTCTTGTTAAAGACAGGACTACTTATTGAATTTTAGTTGCAGAAATACAGGAAATGGTACTGTTCACGACTTTGTGCAAGGACAGATGATTCTGATGATCTCTTACTGGTTAAATGTGGCCATAAAATTTAGCAGGGAACATTATTACTGAGCGTAATAGAGAGAAATACTGTTGAAAACATAGCGTTCCTAGCTAAATTCAGAAAATGAAGAAGAAGAATAAAGAAGAATAAAAAAACTGTAGTAGTTCTACAGATGGGATCCTATGAAGGCAAGTTAGGTTTGAATTGTGGAAAAAATGACTAACAGTTCTCAGAATAATTTGTATTTATTTTTACATTTGTGCTTACCAGATCTTCAGTGCTATATGTGGCACGGCAATTTTTTGGAACTGTCTAAAGGCAGCATTAAAACAGTGGTGTTGTAATGGTCCGTCTCTGATCTGTTCAGTCACCTCATTTGTAGGAACTTGAGTACACGAAGTTGTGAATTTGTATTCCTAGCAGTTCTGGTTAGGAGAAGAATATTGTTAACTATGTTGTATAAAGATTAAGTAAGTTTTTTAGAAATGAGAAGTGATTTCAGACTCCCCCAAAACCACAAACCGTGAGGTTATCTTGCACATTTTGGTCACTTTACAGTTCAAGCACAACAATTGAATAAAAAATTGTTAGGCAGCATGATTTGTTGGTTTTTTGGGTTTTGTTTTAGTTTCTTTGCAGCTTCCTTCACTTTACTGTTCAGGTGTACTTCAGTGGAGAGCCACAGTGACTTTGTGTTTGGAAGTATGTTAGGAGTCCTTGTGTCTGATAGTCGTACTGTGTAGAAAGTGGTGGCGATGGTTTCTTCTTTTGTTCTTAAAATAATAAAAGACTATGCGTTGAGTGGGGGAACTGCCACAAGTTGAAAGCTTTTTGGGTTCCTTAAAATCCACGTGAGATGTTGTCACTGTTTCCTTTTACATATACCTATCTGCCAATACTTTGCTGATTCTTAGTAGTCATGGGAACCATCCTAAAAGTGGAACAATTTGCTTTCCTCCCTGTGGGTTTGACTCTCTTCAGTGTTACATTTCATTTTTATCCAGATCAGTGCCTTATAATTTTAGTGCTGTAGTGTATCTTCCTAAGTTGAGCATTAGAGAGAAAAAAAAACCCCAAAGTAACTTTTTTTAGTTGCTGTTGTATCACTTAGGTTTGAAATTTGTAGGTTTGTGACTATACAAAACCAGGCAAACTAGGAAAATAATAATGACAATTTTAGTAGTTTTGATCATCATACTGCAAATAAACTGCATATTAAAACTAGATTTATTTTTTTTAGTCAGTAAAGATCCAGTGTTCTTATGCACGTTCCCAGATCTTATATTCTGCTGTGTTTAGTGTTTTATAATGACTGAAATGTGAGTGATGTTTTTGTCCAGTACCTTTTGTGGGTTTTGCGGAGCGTTCACACAAATGTGTGGTCATTTCCATTAGGCGGTCAGGACCGAGAACTTCTCCAAAAGAAAAAAGAGAAATACAGGCAAGAACTAATAGAACAGATGGCTGAGCAACAGCGAAATAAGAGACGGTAATGGAAAGTTACTATATTTTTGCAAGATAATGGGTGAAATCTAAAGGAATTTCATGAATTCAGTGTGATAAGAATAATTTTCATAACTAAGGAATTTCAGCTTGCTAGGTGATACTGCATCCAGTTAAATTCATTGGCATGAGAGCTCTAGTTTGTAATAAACAAATTCCCTAGCTTTCAATGGAACAAAGGAAAAAACAGGTGTGGTTTTTTTCTTTTTTAAAATAGGATGTTTAGTTTCATAAAGGTAAAGAAGCTCTAATTGAAGTTATCTTTGTTTGCTGATAGAGAAGTGTCTAATTACTTTGCAAAGCTGAAAATGAATCTTGTTTTGCCCTACGATTTAGGAAAGGTAACTTTTCACTTCCAAAGCGCTTGACCATTTGGCTTATGCAGAATAATAAATTTCTTGCTTACCTATTAGTAGCTGCCTGCTGAATGTTAGTGTGACTACGTTAAATACACACGGTGATATTGGTGAAGGGATAAGGAATTAAAAATAAGTTACTATTGATGGTTTCACTGTGATGACAAACTGTACATGCTGAACATACCTGAGCCCTGAAATTACAGTATAGTACTTATTGCTGTACTTTTGAATAATTAATTTCAATAGGCTTATAATAAATTTCTTAATCTAATGTGAGTAAAGATCACTTAAAGAAATGTCCTGAAAGATTGTAGTAAAAAGCAGTGTGGTAGTTTGTCCTTTTTTGGTACTTGGATTTTTAGAGGCAGAATAGATGATAACCAGATACCTCTGAGAGTTCTGTTTATTGTCAAATAATACGGAGTGTCCTTGTTCCCTGACTCCCAAAGGAATCAAGTGGAATCATTTATGTTATCCTGTATTTTTCGAGTCATTTTAACTACTGAGTTGAGATCTGTCCTTTGAAAGAATGAGAATAGTTTACTGCTCTCTGATTTAATCCTTTGTGTTTTCTTCTTTTTTAAAACAAAACCAGTGAGAAGGAGCTTGAGCTCTCAGTTGCTGCTTCTGGAGCTCGTGACCCAGAGAAGAAGGTAAGGAACTTGGATTTTCTTTCACTTACACAGGTTTCTTTTTATTACACATACACTATAGTTGCTGAGTCACAAAATTCTGTAGGGCTTCTATAGAATTACAAATGTCAGGGGTTTTTTTTCTAATAGGGCATTAGCGTAGAATAAAATTGAAGCCAAGGATGATAAGGCTGTTACTTATTACACATGCTTTTGGCTTATTGGGAAAACATTTTCATGGAAGTTATTCAACATTTTCTTTTGCTGTGACCACGTGGAAATTCTCTACAAGCAGTGGGTGTCATGGACAAAATACTTTGTCCAGTGGTAGCCTGTATGTGCAAATATTACTAAGCTTTCTTCATCAATGTAAGGTATGCTGCAGTAAGCTGTTGCTCTTTTTCAGTTAAAAAAAAATCCAGTTGCTTTGCAGCCAAGTTGATCTCATCATAGCAAGTTTTAATTTCACATTTGTACTATCAAATGCAGTGTTCAGGATTATAAGCATTTTTATAGGATTTTGTCAAAAGCAAGATGTTTAATAGTGTTGCTTGTGAGACTGAATATATATTATACATAATATAAAATATATAAGATTGAACATAACTTATGAAGAGTTACTAGTCTCCACTTCCTTAGTAAGGTGATTATTGTACTAAGAATTTTGATTAGCACAGATGAAGTAGACTGTCAGCACTATAACATTAGTAGCAGTCTGATTGTCGTAGCACTAAGATGGTTTGCATGTGTGTTTGCTGAGTGCCAAAGCCACTGCATCTTGGGTGTGGTAGAGATCTCCTGTTGGAGATGTAGGATGGGTAACTTTCTCAAGCAAGGATAAACTGGTTATTAATTTAGCTGGTCACCAGTTTAAATTCTCAGCAATGCTGGGTTTTGGGGAAGGTTACAGCACACAGAGAACTTGTGTCATTCCTGGAGAGTTCAGCAGGGCTGAAAGGAGCTCTGATTTTCTAGAACATGAAGCTGAATTAATGGCTGTAAGGTACCATAAGTCGGTATGTGAGGCCAGAAACTGGGAATGCGCGTAGATAAGCAGCAGAGCTGAATCAAAACTCTTACTCCTCGATGCAGAAAGAGAACACTGACAAGTGGTCTGTCTGCATGTTCCTTCCCTCCCTCCTTAAAGTATCTGTGGTGCGTGTTTGATCCCTTTTGCAAACTGGTTCAGCTTGGTTAGCTGGCAAAAATCTGCATCTTTTTGCTGCCTTACTTGGCTTAGGGCCCTCAGTTGGCTAATCAGGGATTCAGATAGTGAAAGGGAGAGGGATGGAGGGTACAGCTGGAAGCCAGGCAGGAAAAGAGAAAAGACTGGGTGGAGAATGCTGGCTCTTTTGGCACAGCAGGCTGTAAGGTCAGTGTAAACAGTTTGCCTAATGAAAGCTGCCTAGGCAGAAGCATGCTGTGTTGAAGCACTCTATATACTGTACGCATGTTGGTTAGAGACTGAAAAGTGCTTGTTGTAGGAACAAAATTACACCCAGAGCAAATCCAGAGCATGTATAATGTTTTAAAACCATTAATTTAGCAGAAAGCCTTCAATTAAGTAGACTTGCTACATTCATTAAGCAGCAGTCACTGTTAGCTTTAAATTGCTTCTCGGAGAGGGATTCTAATTAGGTAGATTTCTTGATTAATTACAGGTTGGTTAAATAGCAATGCCTGCTTAAGAATCTATAAATGTAGGCTGTTGTATATACTGCTTGTTTAAAGGAAAACAATCCCTAGGATGAACTGAGAACCATAGGCACATCTGAAATTAGGTACAGAGCAGAAATCTGTGGCACTTTGAGTAGTTCACATCAAACTTGTTAGTGAGAAGGGCTGTTTTAAATGTTCTCCTGCCCAAGACAATGGATTTGAAAAGATAAGTAAAAAAACCAGTCTGTAGACTGCTTTATAATTTTCACTTGCTGTAGCTCATGTCTATTACCTAATTTTGTATTCACATCTACGAATCTGAAGTTAAATGTTCTAAACAAATTTTCATGTCTAGATTTTGAGAGTTTTAATCTTAATGCTGTAGTTCATGGTTGGTGAGTGCTAACTGCCTTGTATATACTGTCTTGCAGCTAAGTGATGAGGAGGTAAAGATTTAATATTTTGCTCAAATCCTTCCGTATTGTAGGGTATATGGTTTGCTGTTAGATCTGTAACATTTGGCTGGTTGCTGGTGTTACTTTCTCTGAATGCATGTTAATTCAAACCCTAAGTGTTAAGATCGGTAAATTCAAACCCAAAATCTGTTGTACTTACACGATGTATGAATTCTTTCTGGTCTTCTATCATACTGACTCATTTAAACACACACTAAAATGTATGTGTGCATAGCAGCTGGTATAAAGGCTTTCTGGGTGTGATGGGGTAGTTCTGAAACTAACTGACTTGCATGCCTTTGCATTATTTGCATGTTGTCTTGGACTTTTTTTTTTCCTGAGGCTGCCAGTTATCAATAAACATTTGATACTTAAAAAAAACCCAACCATGAAATTTTTTAATTTTTGTGGTTGCAAAAGCGAATAAATTCAAAGGAACCCCAAACAGTGAAATAACAGTATTGCAAAGAAATGTTTATTGGCAAAAAGTCTCAGTGTGTGGTTTTTATTTTTACTGATGATGAGCTACTTTAGCTTTCAGGGAGGTGTGTGGGGGGTATTTTAGAAACTTTTCCTATGCATAATATGATAATCTTGTCAGTGTCAGAAACCGGTGGCTGTAGGTAACTTGTACTACAGACAACTGTGTGAATACTTTTTTCTTTTCCCGTGGGTAATAACTAGAACCCTATAATTCCTGAAACCTGCCACAGAAGCTGGATTTTATAAATCTGTGATAAACATGCTGGACTTCCTTGTAGTATTAGATGTCCAGTAATTCCTTGGGAGAAAATAAAGCAGTTACTAGAAATTTGAACAGCTACTTGGGCCCCAGTGTAGTGTTTAATGCAGCCTAGATGGAGGTTCAGAGTATTTCCTAGTAATAACAAAGCAACTGCTTTTTTTTTTTTGTTCCTCTTTTTCCCCTTCAGCCAAATAGGTTGAAGCAATTTGGCTTGACAGCGAGAGCTTCTGAAGAGAAAGTACCTCCTGAAAGGCCTAGGGTGGCTTTCCAAACTCCGGTGCCTGTCCCTTCAGCCTCTCCAGTGAATGAAGACTTTCACCGGGGGTTAGCCAGCACGCTTGGAGAAATAGCAGCGCCCAGGTGCCGCACCAGCACGTTCATCGCGCAGGCTACATACGTTTGGTTGTTACTACTAAGCGTGTTATTACTACTGGGTAGATGTTTGTGTGGGATGAGAGTCGTGCTCTAGAAATGATAAAATACTGACCCATGTTGCGAGGGTGTGTGGGCATGTGCCCAGCAGCGTCTGTGTTGTTAGAAGGTTGGTATGGCACGAGTCTGGCTCCTGTCAATTAAGTGATCTCCCAGGGCTCAGCCTAGGAACGCAGTGTAGGCCAGGACAACTTCCACTACGCACCGTGGTTGAGGCTGCACTGTTTTGGGAGGGAGAAGGAGCTTCAAGCATGTGGCTAATGCAGTGCTGTACCGCTTGCCCTTTGACTGGAGACTAATCCTTGGCTTGTTTTATTTACTGTTAGTGATGTAACCAGTAAGTGTCATTAACAGAACCAGTTAAAGAAGGCGTGCTTGTTTTGTGTTCTTCAGATCTCTGGAATAGTGTGGGTTCATGTACTACTCCCTAAGGGAAGGTTCGTTTCCTGCTGAGGCTTATTGTATCTTGTTCCTGCGTGGCCCTAATGAGAGGACTTGGACTGAGCTAAACCTAGAGTTTTCCTACAGTGAATTCGCTCTCTTATTTTTAATTTTTTTAAATTTCTTTTGATGATCTCTCTTTTCAGTTGTGCAACAAAACGGTTTTCCTTTTTTTTTTTTTTTTTTTTCCCCTTCAAGGCTTGCCCCGATGCCGCCGCCTCCACCACCAGTTTTGACAGAAAACTTTAGAACACCTTATGATGACGCATATTACTTTTACGGTGTTAGGAATCCTTTGGATCCCAGTCTTGCATATTGTGAGTAGTTGATTTTAGGTGGATTGATTGTTAGAGTGATTCAGATGACTGCTTTTAATCTAGAACTAGTAACAGCAATTTAAACCCATTTTTTCGATGGGTATTGAATGACAAGTTGGCTTTTTACAATACTGCTTTTGAATGAAGTAGTTTTTTCCAACTGCAAAAGGGGCCATGACTTCCAGAAATCTTGTTCATCGCTTGACCAAGCTCTAGTGGCAGCTACTTGCCCATTACTCCTCCCAGATCATTCTCTTGATAGTTTTGATAATCAAAACATTATTTTCTAAAACTGCATAAATCATATTATAATTGATTACATGTTGAGGTGTTGTTATAATTTCAGATATAATTCTAAATAATTTTAAAGGAACTGTATGAACTTATCAAACTTTATTTTAAGAAGTCCTTTTTTATCTATCCTTTGTGATGATTTCACGAGTGAAACAACTGATGTGTGTGGGGAGGGACTGGATTGTGTGATGTTTGGTTTTTTCCTTCTTTTGCTTTCTTAAAGGAAACAACAGAAATATTTTAACTTTCCTATGAAGGCAGCATGACAACTTTTAAAAACTAAGGGAGGAAAAAACCTCACAATAATAATTTTACTGTTTGATTTGAAAGAGATTTGTGTCTACTATGGAATTTCAGGAATGCTAGAAATTTAGAATCAAAAGTTTTTAGATTCCCCCCCCCCCATCTTTATTTCTCCTTATCCTGAAATGTAATAGCTTGTGGTTTGAGGAAAAAAATTTCTAAGTTCTAGGCACCTTTTTTACCTTTTCTATGTAATCTTATTTTCAGACCACAGTTTTAACTCACATAGGTTTGGGGGGTTTTGGGTGGCTTGTTTGGTGTGTAGTTTTGGTTGGGCTTTTCTTGTGTTTTATTTTTGTGTTGTTTTTTGTTTTTTACCTTTGTATTATTATAACCTCTAGGGTAAAATGGCTTACAGTTTAGACTGTTGAAGAAATTAATATTTAAAATTCACATATGAGAGTTATATGTCTTAAAGCTTGTTGTTACAAACTGGAGTATTGCTAGTGCTTAAAGTTTGAAAGTGTGAACTTGTTTTAGAGCTGCATCTCTTACTGCCTTGAACACAAAAACAGTAGTATGCACAGTAATTTCAAGCCCGGCTGTGTGGTTTAGCCCGAGTCAGCAACCAAGCACCACACAGCTGCTCACTCACCTCTCCCCTCCCCCAGTGGGATGGGGAAGAGAATTGAAGGAAAAAGATAAGAGAACTCATTGGTTGAGGTAAGAACAGTTTAATAATTGAAAATAAATGAAATAATGATGATAGTACTACTATTACTACTAAAATGTAATGAAAATAACACAAATACTACGCACAAGCATGGAGTGAGAGCAGCCCTGAGGAGAAGGACTTGGGGGTACTGGTGGATGAGAAGCTGAACATGAGCCGGCAGTGTGTGCTGGCAGCCCAGAAAGCCAACCGTATCCTGGGCTGTATCAGGAGAAGTGTGGCCAGCAGATCGAGGGAGGGGATTAGTAAAGCATGAGGACAAGTGTTACGTTGAGTGATTTGGTTTTTTTAGTTCGTTGTAGAATATGTTAATGAAGACGTGTAAATTTTAAAGGTATTTAGTTGAATTTGAGAAACAGATTTGTACCTTGGCATTGTATTTCTCGCTTTAGAGGGCATCAAGGAACAGTTAAGATTGTTACAAAATTTGAGGGTCCTGTTTGTAAATCTGCAGTCACCAAGTTTGAGCAGTGAGCTCTGTTCTTTTAGGTAAGGACAAATGTTTAGTTCTGAACATTAAAATTTTACATAGTAATTTTTTTTACTGTGTAGATGGTACAGGCATGATGGGAATGCAACCCACCCCTTGTCTGGATCTTCCTTTAGGCCAAGCCCCAGTAGAGCAATCTGTGTAAGTATCACCTGTATTTGTATTCTTTGTTTGTACTTACTGCATTGATACAAGAAAGCTGGGGGCCAGGGGGTCTTCTTACAAGGGCCTGTAGTGACAGGACAAGGGGTACTTGGTTTAAATTAAAAGAAAGTAGATTCAGATTGGATATCAGGAAGAAATTCTTCCCGGAGACGGTAGTGAGGCACTGGAACAGGTTGCCCAGAGAAGCTGTGGATGCCCCATCCCTGGCAGTGTTCCAGGCCAGGCTGGATGAGGCTTGGAGCAACCTGGTCTAGTGGAGGGTGTCCCTGCCCATAGCAGGGGGGTTGGAACTGGATGGGCTTTAAGGTCCCTTCCAACCCAAACCGTTCTGTGATTCTATGATAACACTTTTCAGGTTGGCAGTATATTGCTCACAGCACATATGCCTTTGAAATAATGTGTGCTAAAGACAGCTCTTCAGACTTCTAATTAAGAGTTTCTATCTAAACAATAATTCAGTGAACTCCTATTTTTATATGGAATTATGAAAATATTGGAGATTATAAACTGCCATGCTGTGGAAAACAACGTCTTTTAAGTATGTCAGGCAGGATTTTTTTCTGGTCTTTATACCCTGCCCCAAGCCCCTATGATGTTTTCCTTTTATATGTGTGGTTTTTTAATTCAGAAGTAACAGTGGACAGAGGAATACAGGAGACAGACAAAAAATCATAGGAGTATTTTCTGAAGAAAAAACAAAGCCTTCCAAAGCGGCAACATTATCTTATCAACAAGAATTACAACAGCAGGTACTGAGTGCTAAAACTTCTGGCTCTTTCTTCTTTTACTTCAGTGTAGAATGGTTGTAGGTGTAGTGCTCTTTCAAACGTATTTATTTAGTTTACAAGTAAAAAGCTTTCTTGCCTCTCCCTTCCTTCATCACTTCCTCCAATTCCTCTGACCCTGCTTTAGCTCATTTTAGCTCTTCAGGTGGACAGGAAGCTCTTCAGTTTTTTTTATCAGAGGCAGAGAGACTGTTAAGACTGACAGTGAGCAGATTAGTTCCAGGCATGAAGTTTTATATAATTATTTTCATAAGCATAAGAACCTCCATCTTAAAAGCAATGAGGTGGTTTCCTATCTCTTTTCAGCTTTCTTTTTAATAAACTAGACAAGGCTCTTGAGTCTGCAGTTTTCCAGTAGATGTCCCAGTCCCCTACTTGCTTTGGTGGCCTTTCGCTGCTGCGTGTTGGAGTTTGTATTTATAAAATGTATTTCACAATGGTAAGACACAATATTTCAGAAGAGATTTTGCTAAAACCCAGTTCAGTGGCACTGATGTTTTCTTACCTTATTCTTCTTCATGTATCTCTTCAGCGGAGGTAAATAATTGCTATAAAAGTGTTCTAGTTTTACTTGTGATGGTGCATAAGGATAAAGGAGAGGCTGCCAATCAAGACCTAATTAAGAATAAGATAACCACCTAGGAATGTTACCTGATATTGCACTTAGGCTTCTCTGAAGGCCTTTTCTCACCACAGTCTTAATATTTTTCTTGCCATATGAGAGACTGCACAATTTGATGTAAAGGTCTAATAAATGTGACATGATGTAGCCTTTCAAAGTCACTGTGCTGCTTATGGTTGGAGATGAACAGAAGGTATTCTGCCTTTTTTTTTTCTTATAAACAAACCTGACTGACCATTTTTATAAACAGTTGTCAAGGATAGATGGGATTTGGTGTTGACTCCTCTCTCTTTCAAAATTGGATGACTGCTGGGTACAGGGAAACGTTTATCTAGTTCACCTGAGAAACAAGTAAACTACGTTAATATATTTCAGCTACGTAAATAGTAGCTGATGTTTTAAAAGCTTTCAATAGAAGAGAGACCTTTTTAACAGCTGTTCTCTTTATGAATGCTACGTTATTAGGAGAGTTATATAAATTTAACCTGATTTTTGAAGAGAAGGAAAAGCAAACCGCATGAAGAGTTCTGTGTTATTTGCATATCTCATCGTGTAGTACTACTGAAAACTGCCTCCTGCATGCCTAGAGTTGGGTAGCATTCTGTTAAGGCACTTATTATTAGGAGTCTTTCTTTATCTCATGTCATCTCTAGTCTAAGTTTTGGTTAAGCAAAGTACATACCAGGCTGAGAGAAACCAGTGCTGTAGTATTGTAGAGTTTCGCCTGTTTAATTTTCAGGCGGCACAGACTTCTGTATTGAAGATACGGGACTTTCGATCCATAGCGAGTGTCAGATGTGAACATTTCTGGAACGTGGAGGTCTTACAGTGTGTCACTGTATGTTTCTCTCTGATTACACACAGCTGCCCACGGACACCGTGACAGCAGCGTTGAGCGCACCGCCTGCAGGACAGGCAATGAGATGTTTGCACTTAGCGTTGTGTAGACAGGGGAATGGGTAATGATGGCATTCAGCTGGCTCCGTTCGCTTTTTATTAAAATTACACTTCACGTGGTATTTTTATGCAACTGACTTGAGTTTGTTTGGGCTTAGATAAAAGAGAGAGAGGAACGACGCAGACAAGAGAAGGAGGAGCAGGAACGCTATGAAGCCAAGTTAGAAGCAGAAATGAAGAATTATAACCCCTGGGGAAAGGGTGGTGGTGGTGCTCCTCTCAGAGACACGAAAGGAAATCTGATAAGTATGTTTGCCGAAATTATGGGTTGTCTTTTTAAGATTCATGTTTTCTTGCTCTTGTAAAGGCTGTATTCAGATATGTTATTCCTTGTTGTTCAGGTATGTTATAGCTACACTGGTAGCCCCTTACTGACAAATAGAAGTACTTGTTTCAAGCAGATGCAGTCTAGGAATATTTAAGTGAGTAATTATTTTGATTTCAGTAGAATTGTTCAAAGTACAAATTGAACAAAATAGGATATGTCAACCATAAACAAGTTCAAAATTCACTAGTAAAGGAAGAAAGAGGAAAACAAGCTGTTAGAATCAGCTGCAATACAAATATGCTGGAGTCTGTTGTGAGGACTTCTATTTAAGCCTTTTCCAGGAACAGGTTTTTGTTGTTGCTATTTTTTTTAAAATCACTTCTAAGCTTAGAAAGCTCTACTTGTGACATGGAAAATGGAAGCATATTTGAATAAATATATAAAGTAAGTGAAATATTCAAATTTCCCCAAGTAACACTGCTGGTAAATGGCTGTATAAATAGCAGTCAGACAGCAGTAATGTTTTGTAAGATTTATTTTTTTTTGCAAGTGCTCTTTTATACAAAGTGGCACTGTGGTAAGCTGGGAGATAGCTACAGTTGGGGCAAGTTGTTCATCCACCCCTCCAGTAAATCGGAGAAAGATGTAAGATAAAAACTCAAATTTCTGGTTCCTACTGAACCATACAGCAATATTTTATCTAAAATAAAAATACTACTCTGTAAGCACCATTAGATTTGTATATTTCAGACGAACATTATTAACCCTTAAGTGCCACAGGTCCTGTTCTGTTGAATACTCTCCCACGTAGTCTACAGAATGGTTTTGAAAACCCCATGATGGTGCTTGTCTCATTTCTGCCAAGTCAAGTGGACTTGAAACTTTTTGCTCTTTCTTCCACCCCCAGGAATTTGAATGCCTTCAATTAATCTGGGAAAAAGAGAATAACTAATGAATTACCCAGAGGAAGTAAAGTGGGGTCTTTGAGACATGCATCTCATACACATCCGGGGGTATCAGTTTCCTTCCGTGGAAAGCTGAATAGTAGTTACGGTCTAAGGTGAATGGAAGTGCTGACTTTGAAAGTGAGTCAGTCTTACGGTTTTAAAACTACTATTCTCTGATGTGAAGCAAATTGATTTTGTTCTTACTGGAATAGGATAATGAATTCTGAATAGATTTTTAACATGTGTCATCTGGTAATAAAATATGAGAACTTCAAAGCATGGAACAGGTAACAGTTTACATGTAAATAATTTGTTTCAGTTTTATGAACATACGGCTAAATTCACAGTGTAGTTAAAGGGTAGAGGATAAAGCTTAAATGCTTTTTAAAGATTGTGTTCCCAAATAATAAATTTAAAAGCTTCTGTTGACGATCCCAGCTTATGTTTATCCACGGAGCGGATAGAGGTGTTCATACTGCCTAACTTCAGGCACTGCCTTGAAGTGTCTGGCTTCTTTGTCTAGACTTTATAATGGTGTGAGTAGAGGGGCCGGAGGAAAGCGTAGGTCGCTTACATTCGCTTGAGCTCTGTGTGTACCTCCTGAGAACTATCTGTGTCTGTAAAAGAGGAGCCAAGAGAAAGAAGTTTCTTAGCCTGTTTTCCCGAATTACATAGGTAAAGTTATTTTTCCCACCATACTTTAGCAGCATGATGGATAAGCTATGGGTCAAATGTGAAACGTAACATGCTGTTTCTGCCGTTTTCCTCTTACGCAGTGTGACTTGTCCTTCTATCCTCTTGAAAATGTCTGTTAGTAGCTTTTGAGACTCTGAAATAGGCAAAGGCAGCTTTAGGGACAGGGATGTAATTTAAAGTTCTTGGAGGCTGTGTGCATAAATGCCTACTGTAATGCATAATTATCACCAACACTGTTTCAGAAGACTCTGAAAACTGTGTAGTACTTTTTTGTTTTGAAACGGGGCCTCCTAGGTGTAGCATAGTGAACACTGCAAAATGAGCTGAAATTAACACCCTTGATCAGGATTTTTATGGTAACTGTGAGGCACGGTGTAAACTTTGGTGCCAAGGTTGGATGACGTTGTTGTGCTCACATACAGAAATCTGCACCTGGATTATTCCTGAAGACATAAAGACCAAAATGCACTTTAGTTGTTCATTGTCTTTATCACTCTTAATAGTAATCAAGTAGAGATTTAGTACCTAAAACACCAATACTAAGCTCAAAAGTATTTTGCACTCTAAGGAAACGGAAGAAGAGGTGGTTTCTAAATACCTACCCGTCAACACAGACTTGTCAGCCTTTTTTTGCCTTTGAGCTATTTATCATTCCATTTCATAGCATGTTTGGGTGGGGGAGAGGAGAGGTCTGCTCTGAAGAATCATTCCTGGCAAAAGAAAACCAACAAAATAAAGCTTTTAATCAGTGAATTCTTGATGACTAATATTTCACCTGTAGCTTCTAAATTCTTGTCTTTCCTTAAATATTTTGTTCCCATAGTTGGTATGCCCAGGAAAAGTGGAGTCTGCTCAAAAATACCTGCATTTTTGAGAATCTGTGGTGAACATGCCTATTGTGAGGAATAAAATATTATAAACCGTTATTTCCCCTTTCCTTTAGCGGACTTGAATATGATGCACAAGCAAAATGAAGATGCATTTCATAAACCAGAGGCAAGACTATATGAAGATAAAAGGGCTGTTGTATCTGTTGACCTAAGTTTGGCCTCCCCGAGACCTGAGAACACAGAAGCATCTACAAATAAAATAGCAGGTTTTTAAGAATACTGTATTACAGCTCTAACTATTTATAGGTCTTAGTGATAAAAATTCTTTAGTTTCTTTACTCCTTTCTTGTAGTCCTGTGATAGTGCTCTCTACCTGCAAAGTCACTATTATGCTTCTTTCCCAAACTTCTTCATTGCTGTCACTGTGTGCATTGGTAATGTATTTTCTTATCTGTCAGTTACGATCGATAATAACTGGTTTAGCACTGAACAGGCAGGATCAGTATATTAGTTTTCCAGGTACAATGTTATATAATCAAATCTTCATACACATTTGTTCTGCTTTTAAATGATACAGTAAAATACAAGAGTATAGTAGGAAAGATTAGGGAATAAAAGCAGGAGGAGTATCTGCAGACGTATGACATGATAGGTTGAGATGAAATTGGTGCAGTAACTAGGTTAACAAGATCTAAAAGCTTAAAGTAAAATGGGTACCTATGCAGCCCTGTGCACAGCCTCCAAATTTTAGGGATTTTATTTTATTTTCCTAGTTAAAAACTCTTTGTGTCTCTTATGTTTTGTGAGACATCTAAATGAGAACTGTGGTACTCCAGTCCTGTCCCCAGTTTGGGATGGGAAAATGTCACGATTGGTGACCTCAAGTCAGCTTCGGTGCTGCTTTTCCCTCTTCTGTTTGAACTGTTGCACTTCGGTTTAAAGAATTACATGGTGTTTGAGGCATGGATCTACTTCATATCATTGAAATTCAGTGTCCTGGCCACTGTCTCTAGAATCAGGTGGGTTTTTTTCTTCCCTCTGTTCTCCCTCTTGCTCTTTCTCCCTAATACACTGTATATTTAACCATTTGGTAAGAAGTGAAACAGGCAACGTCAATGAAGCAATAATGCGGAATAGCCCCTTGGTTAGGTCATGTGTTCTGGGATCAGGCCAGGCTGTAGCAGTGAGCATGTGCATTCCCATGGGAATAAGTGTATGTTTTTTTTTCTTCTGTCACCTGACTTGGGTGGTACATTACTGTATAGGGAAGAGTAAAGGGGAAACACGAGAACAGCTACAGCTGTCTTCAGCTCAGCTCAGTGGAGCTGTGGCTCTTGCACATCCTTGCGCTGTCCTTTGAAGCAGACGTGATGTGATAGGTGAAAAGTTAACACAACTTACTCTTTCTCCACTTACTTCCTTTCTCCTCTACTTCCTGTAGGGATCCTGTTCTGCAGAACCTGTTCTGTGTGGTAGCTGAGTCAATCCTCCTTTCTAGAGCTTTTGGGAGTGTATGTTTATGACGCTTTCGTAACTCAAGGTTGAGAATAACTTGGTAACCTCTCCCCAGTGATGTTGCTTCCGATAGAGAGGAGGAAAGAGGGTTTTGAGCTGAAAGAGACCTGCCATTTCAAACTTCATGGTGTGGAAGGCACCTTCTACTGGCAGAATGCAATTTTCTGACCACTTAGAATTTTGTCAGTTTTGGGTTTGGTTTTTGTAGCATCCGTTGCTATGTTACCTAAATGCTTGTTCTGTTAGGACGTTTTGTATTTAAAGAGTGAATAAACCTAAGGAACAGAACTGCATGTGCTGAGTCTGAGTAATTGCAAGCATTAAAGTTATGAGAGATAAAATCTTTGCTGTACCAATTTACTTGGAGGTAACATTTTTAGGTATTGATGGTAGATTGGACAGTGGAGTATATGACTTACAGGTGATATTTTCTAAAAAGACAGCTGACCCAGAGATTAATTGAGCAGTTAAAACCTGACAGTATTTTAGGCAGACAGTGCAAGGACTTTTAATCACAGCTGTAGCCTTGACTTACAGCCGTCATAAACTACCTTTTGAAACAAATCTCTAATTCCTGCTTCTTCGCTCTGGCTTGCTGTCTTAAATTTGCTTTGATTTTTATCTGTTACTCTTCCTTTTTTTTTTTTTCCTTCCCTCTCCCCTCTCCCTCCCCAAGGTTATACATTTGCACAGACCTCTCCTTTTGCTCGAGGTAATGTGTTTGGTGAACCACCGTCTCCGCAGCATCTTAAGCGGCAGGAATCATACAAGAACTTTCTTCGTCTACAGGTGAATGCACACAACATTTATCATCTTGTTAAATAAATATTTAAAAAGAGGGATTACAGTCAAAGCAAATCGTCCCTGCTGACCAAAGACCATATCCAGTCATAGCCAGTTCTGTACACAAGGTGTATACTAAGAGCTGTATGCTTTTTTTGAGTCTCAGATTTTTGCCTTACAGAAGTAATGTCTATGAAAGTGATGCTATTAATAGTTGGTTTCATTAATCTAGATTCTGTCATTTTTTTCCCTGAGTACAGCTTTCTAAGTACAATATTGAGCTCTCAAACTGTGCATATAGTACAAGCTTGCATACATAAATATGTAAAGAAACAAAGACATTTGCCCTTGGAAGGCTGCATGATACGAATGCGTGTTCATCAGAATGAAAGGGTGATCAGTGAGACAATAATAATGTAGTTATTGATGGGTATACAAAAGGTGATTGTTTTTCTACCAGTTTCTGCCTTCTGTCCATAATATTTTGCGTATAGTATTCTGTCACAAGAATTAAATGTCAATTTAATTAAATATTGTTATCAAGAAAGCCCTAGATAATTTAAAATAGTATGAATGTCATATTGTAGTTTCATGTGGATATTTTAAAGAGGAAAAATTAAAGCTTTTTCCATGTATAGTGCTGCCAAAAAGAATAAAGACTGGGCAGACCTTTGACTTCAGTCAGTGCTGTAACTAAAAACATTATAAATCTGGAAAGGAAAAAGATAATTGCTATGTCTTTTTTTGCTTTGGTTTCCCATCTTCCATTATTTAATCAGTGAAGAAGAGTGTTATTCCAGCACATCTGGAGTAGAGTAAGCTTTAGGAAATATTCAGGTTTTATTAGTAGCATTTATAATTAGTGTTCTTACTGGAGGGTGGCTCAGTAAAGAGTGGCCAAAAGAAACAGTAAAATAGCAGCTCATTTTAAAGGAATTCTGGGGCTGAAATGTGAGTCTGGCCCTAGAATTACTTCAGTTCCTCCATGTAGTGTTTGATTGCACAAGTAGGTACTGCAGAATTCCACAGAAGATCACAATGGCATATGTTGTTCATCAGATTATTGCTGGCTATTGACAGGTGAATACGTCTTTGCTTTGTTCTCTAGATCGAGGAAAAGAGACGTAGGGAAGAAGCAGAGCGAGAAAAAATTAGAATGGAAGAAGAAAGAGAAGAAAAACGACTAGCTGAAGAGAGGATGAGAATCCAAAAAGCATATGAAGATGAACAAGAGGAGAAAAGAAGGAAAGAGGAGGAGGTGGTGTATTTTGATACCTTGACTTTTTTCCATCCTAAACTAATCCTTTGTAACATTGTCCTCTAGATTAAGAAGGTAAACTGAGAAGTGTCCTGTGAGTTGGTCTTTGCTTTTAAACAGGTCAGCGTTAGCCAGAGGAGAGGTAGAAAATTGTCAGTATTAACTGGCACGTTCTTCTCGCTCTTTATGGGATACTGCCATCTTGAAAAACTGTTAATTCTTCTAAGACAAATGGAATAGTTTTATGTTGACAGTGCTGTTCTCCTTTCTAAAGGAGATGGTTTGAGTGCCAATAAAAAGCTTTGTCAAACCGGTAAATTAAAAGAAACCCCAAACCTTTTTTCTGTGTTTTTTTTTTTTTTTTTTTTTTTGTTAGCCTCGTAAATCTGGCTCTCATGGAATTACTTGTATTTTGAATGTAGCTATACAGGAAGATTTCTTTAAAGTCTTTTTTTGAACTGGCCAGGGTATATCTTTGAGATAAAACTACTGCTTATTTTGGAAGAATGCCAAGCAAATCTAGTGAATACTTGTCATGGAGGTGAACTTGTTGTTTAATTGAAACCCAAAAGCTTGCTTTAGCATGGTTGGAAAATTGAATTAGTTTGCATAATCCAGTATCTCGGAGGTAGTTGTGGGAAAAGAATATAAGGCCATCAGAGAGGGAAAAGTCTTTCAGTACCCTGCGGGATTATGAAAGATCAGTTGAGGATGTAGGACTTCAAGATTTCTAAGACAGAACACTTAGCTTGTATACAAGATTCTCTTTCCCTAGCATGAACGAGTTAGTTGGGTGAGTGTTGTCTTCTGGATAATAGAGCTGGTCTGGTATAGAATAGGAAGCCAACTGGTATCACTGCTTGTCACGGGCACAAGACCGAAATTGAGACTGGATGATAATTTCCTCTGTGGGCTTGTGATAGGGTGATGCATGTTTGCAGTATGTTTTGTTTGAATCTGAATTTTTGGAAATGAATCCTACAGTTCAGCCCTAACTGGCAGCAGCTCTGGGGACATGACCTGGTGTTTATTGAAGTTATTAGGAATTCTGTTAAATGATCTTAGCAGAGTCAGGACTGCAGATGTTTAATATTTGCATGGCATAGTTTTTAATTGGAATGTTTGAAGTCAGCCTAATTAAATGTGCTTTTCATTTCATACTAATCACTTTGATGTGTAATTTTAACTTCTCAAAGAAAAACAAAGCAAAACTTTAATAATGTTGAGTCTTTTTTATGTACTAATAATGTTTATGTTACAGCGAAGATTGAAAAATAAAGAAATAATTCGATTAGATGAAGAGAGGCAGAGAGAGGCAGAAAAGAGACGAAAAGAAAAAGAAGAAAAGGAAGATGAACAACTTAGACAATATTTTGAGAAAGAAAAGATGGAAGAGGAAAAGAGGATGGTATGCTTCAGTGACTTTTGAAGATACATACACTTCTTTTAAAAAAAGTTAGCACTCTATGGTTGATTTTGACATGTGCTGTGAAAAGTACCGTGGCCTACTTTTGTTGAGGTCCAAATAGAAATAAAAATATAATCGTAATTTATATTTCTTTGACCTGGATGATGTAAAATAATCATATCAGTTGTGACCATCAGAATTCTAAGTAAATTATAGAACAGTTTCATTTCTAGAAATTTCTACATGTCGTTTCTCTAAAACGAACAGATACAATGGAAGTGTAGGGAGGAAAAAAATATAGCTGAACTGCAAATTAAAAAAACTACAGCATAGGAAAAAGTATTAAAATTATTATAGGTAGAAAATAAAATCACATGAAATAATTTTTGAAATAATTTTGTGTGATTAAGAGTTGAAAGCAAATTAAATACAAACATAATTCAATTAAGGTAAGCACAAGCATTTTTCTGTCAAATAAAAAATATTAACCAAACTCTTCCTCTCCAAAATAATACTTTATTCAGAATCTGTTGTTTCAGTCTTGCTTTCCTCCTTGCAGTTTTCAAGGCAGCCTTCTCCCATTGTTCCTGCTCTTCAGAACAAATCAATAAGAAAAGAAGAAAGGATTCCCTCTGCTGAGAGCCGTATGTCTTACTGTGCACCGGTATGATTTTTATAGTCAACTTTTACTGATTGGCTTAAGACAGTACAGTATGAAATCCTACCAGGTGTTTAATGTTTGCCAGCTGTTACTGGAATACCACCGATAACTGGAGACAGCCTTTATAGTAGCCAGTCTTGTAGCTCTGAAACGTAATGTTCAATTTCATTCAAAGTATTGATGAAATTTTTTTGGCGGTGTGTTATTTCAATTTTTTTTTCTGCATGCACATTTTCTGTAGAGACGAGCACCTCCTTTTTTGAGTGCACATACTTTGTCCAGACCCTTACCAAGAGCCTAACGATTTTGGTGTAACGATCCTTGGTTTAGGATAAGTTAGTTTACGTCTATCGACTCATTGTGTTCATTCAGAGAAGAACTTAGCTCAGGCGTGAAGTTTAATGTTGATACCTAGCTACAGGCATCACTCTTATCTTTTATGGTTTTGAAGGTAGAAAAGAATTGTAACTTCCCTTTCTTCTTTGCATCACAAATGAGTTACAGTTATGGTCCTGAGACCATTCGTTTCTTTCACTTGATTTAATCTTCCCTAGGACAATTTTTTAAAATTTTATTTAATCTACTCTTCACAGGAGAAATTTATTCATTGTCTATATGAATCTCGGGCTACTCTTCTGACTTTTTATTGGAACTGGGGTTTTTACTATATGAATGGGGCTAAAAAATTAAGAAATGAATTTGCCATGAAAACGATAATTTGGCAAAATACTTTATAGTGCAGTTTCAGAAAATGTCTTAAGTAAGACTTTAAAACTTATTTAAAATTGTTGCTTTCTCTAAATGTTAAGAATGCTCTGGAGGAAGGTCAGTTTATCTTTCTGTCTTTGTGGTACTTGGTATAGCTTTGTCTAGATCTCTGAACAGTGTTATAGGTATTGTCATAGTGATGGAGGTTATGCATTTAAAGGTCAGATTAAAAAAAAACCAAAACAATTTAGGCATTACCAGCCTTTAAGGTTACTATTCTGTCTTCCAGTAGTAGTGGTTGTTAATGTAAATTGTACATAAAATAAGAAAATAAAAGGTACTTATGTCTGCTATGTTTTCTTCCTTTGACATACTAACATTTCATGTCCATTGTGATCGCTAGGATCCTCCCCAACCAAGGGTTCCTTCTCCACCTGTCCCCGCTAGAAGGAATCAGTTGCGTGCACTTGGTAAGTATTGTCTTTTTTGCAAGCTCGCTTTCTATTACAAGAAAATTATTAGTTACAGTTCTCTTTCTTGCCCGCAAAGGAATAGTCTTATAAATCTTACCTTTCTGAGTGGGTGTTCTCTCTGTCTTAGTGTTTTCAGTGTATTAGTATGGTATGTCTGCAGTATTAACACAAAATAAAAATACGGTTCTTAGGTGTCATCTCCGGGAAATATTTTGTTCTCATAATGGAATGAGCTGCGTCGGAAGTGCTGTGTCTTTCAGTCAGGACAGTGGGGACCACTGTGACCGGAACGTTGCAAAGAGGGAGAGTTTTGGATTGGCTTGAGAAATGGATTAACAGTGTGTAGAGCGTTGCAGCCCTAACTCTTAAATTCTGCTTTTCTTTGTTAATCTGCCCCATTACCTGGTCTTGACTTTCACTGCTGGTTTTAAAAATCATATGTTGGGAGGATGTCCTTTGCTCTTTATATGTAAGTTATCTTGGCAATTTGTGGGTGGAAAGCAGTAATTTTTCTTCTGATTCTTTTCTGCAAGTATGAAAGAAGCAACATGTGGAATGTAACAGTAAATAACGTCCTAAAATGCTAACCTCCAGCAGTCAGTACCTGAGAACATTCGGGGTAGTTACAGCTGTTCTGCTAGATGGAAGGCAGGGCGGTTCTTCATGCAGCTCTTGGAAATCCATTGACTCAGACCATCTGTCATGACAGAGATAAAGGCATAGGAATGAAATCTTGCATTTCAGGATTTAGGTAACTAAAATTTGTTTACCTGCCAGGTTCTGGACTCAGAATAAAAATCAGTAAAATATCAAATTATGAAGTTATTTGGAAAATAAGGAATTTATGAAATCGTTTTAACTTGTGGAGGAATGCCGTCCTGACCGCAAAAACCAGTTTAGAACCTAAGTAGGTCTAAAAAGTCAACGTAAGCACATACTAAAGCTGAGTGTTGAAGTTAGAACTCTTGAAGGCTTAAGAGTGTCTTCATTGAGCAGACAGATATCCCACTTTTGAGTCAGGAAAAAGAAATGACATGTGCTGGCTGGTACCACCTCAGTTCCTGTCATCTGCTGCTGGGACTCTGAGGACTGTGTAGTTCTGCTAATTGCAAAACAAGGCTGTTTACTGGCAGCGTCCACTTGCTGGTATTTCATAGCTTTTCCTTTTTTAAATACAGTGAGACATTTCCATTGAAGTTTGTATGCTTTCTGCTGTTCGGGTCCTCGTGCTGTTTCAAAATACAAGCTCTGACCTAATTTCTTGTTTTAATTAACAGTTCATTATCTCTCTTTTATTTTTCCCATCGTACGTTTATGAGGTAGGCAGAAAAGTGTCTCTGACATTCTTTATTTTTAAATTATTTGTGTTAAATTCCAGAGGAAAGAAAGAATGTGATAAATGAATTATCAGAGATGAGGAAACAGCTTCGTAGCGAAGAGAGGCGACTGCAGGAACAGTTGCTAAATGTGGCCAGTGATGATGATGTACCGATTACACAGTAAGAATTTAGTTTTCTATTTCAGAAGCTAAATTTTGCCCTGGAGCTCAAAGCTACTGTGTACTAGTAGCTGGTGTTAGTTGGTTAATATACGTGAGTGAAATGAAAATATAAGGGTAGAACATGTATACAAAATTCTTTTTTTCCTAATGAGTATGGGTTTTTTTCCAAGAACATTACTACAGTGTAGAGTAAGAATGGCTGTATTGGTAAGATTGGAAGTTGCAATACTCTTATCTTGGAGAGTGGTCCAAAGCAGATGTCTAAGGCAGAATTTTGTCTCATTATCTCTTTTCCTAGGGCATAATCTGTGCCTGTAAACTGCAGTACTGCTTCTGCTAAATATGCTTATGAATAGCATACAGCTGTGGAAGTACTTCCTTTCTGATTGAAAATCATACCCTTTTTATTAAGAAAACCAAAAATTTACTTCCAAAATGTATTAGTTGGTCATCAGTTAGCTAGAAAAGACTCATCAGATCATCAGTCTTAGTTCCACTTCATAAAGTATGAGGATGTTTTTTTAAGTAGATCATCCCTTTTTGTAATACAATAAGCAGTGTCATTATTTTGAATTTATTTTCCTGTGTTGATAGCTTTATTTAAGGATAGAAGGTGTGAGCTTTATCAATATTCTATTTCCACGCAACTCTGATATTACAGTGCTCAGTCATATTCTGCTTGCTTTACAAACTTTTCAGCGGGAGGAGAGAGAAGAATCCAAAGGACATATTTGAGATGGCCAGGCTTCGTCTGCAGGCTCCAGTAAGGCGACCTGCATCAAAGGACTCACAAGATCCTGTCAACATACAGAATATCTGGGAATTTAATGAGCTTAAATACAAAGGCAGGTAGATCTTCTTGTTATCAATGGGTAGATCTTCTTGTTATCGATGAAGAAAGGTAGTGAAACGTCTATTCTTTGCCTCCCATCTTCCACGCCACCCAGGATTTAAAGGCAAAAATAAAAATCAGCCTCTTCACAGCTGCTGCCCGTACACAAAATACTCTGTGGACAGCACTGTGTGTGTGTGTATATCTCTGGGTGACCATTTCTACAAGGCCACACAGTTCACAGCATTGTAACACTGAGGTTTCAGTCAGAGCGCTTATCTGACTTCCAGCCCTGGCATAACTTCTTATGCATTTAATATGATGTTATTGAAAGCTGAGTGAATTTGATTTTTTTAACTTGCTAACAAAATACGATTCTGTGTAACCTGTTTCTTCTTTACCAGAAAATATATATTTTAACATAATAAAATGGTGAAATCGTTGCTAAAGTGGCTCTTCCTCTTGACCATTGTCACCAGTATTTTTAATGTTTTTGGTGACTTTGCCTCAGTAGCTAGATCTTTAGAAATGTTTTTCAGAAATGTTGGTCTAGGGAAATATCTAAATTTCGTATCTCTGCTCTAGATGCTGAAACACGTATGGGCTTGCGGCACATGTACCCTGATCCTCCAAAAGATGACCAGACTCTAGAGATTCAACAGCAGGCACTGTTGAGGGAGCAGCAGAAGAAACTTGACAGAATGAGAATGAGGAGAGAAACAGAAGGTAAGGCATAAACGGTTCAAGATAATTTCAATGGTTTTTGTTTGTTTCTTATCAAACACAAAACAAATAAAATACCAGCTTTAGTCTTACTTCTTTCAAGTTCAGTGTCAGCACTGCAGTATAACACTGGAATAAGAGTATAACTGCATAATAAGAGGTATAACTGCAGTATAACACTGGAATGCTGAAATTCTGTCATAACAAAGTATAAAAAAATTGGGTGGTGTTTGGTGGTTGCTGTGTTTGTTTGTTTTTTTTTTTTTTTATTACTGTGACTCTTTCTCTATGGTTCTCTGAAAGTAACTTAATGAGTCCTTAATACTTCAGAAAAATGCAAGGGAAAAGTGGTTTGGTTACTGTTTCTTAAGGAAAACTACAGGGCAGTAAAACTCCAGCTGATTTGTGATAAGAATGTTAGCGGGCAAGTTCCTTGCGTCATTCCCTCAGCTCTCACTGAGGAAGCAGATGGCTGTGAAACTGTGAATTGGTTGAACTGCAGTCAGTGTCTCTTCACCTTGGTCTCCTTGTAATGGATTAAATATCTTTTATTTCCAGAGTCTTGGGTTGAGTGTTTCAAAGTTTCAGAAATCTGTATCCATAAACAGGCTTTGCTTTAGAAACCACGTGTAAGACACCGTAACTAGTTTGAGGTGCTAAAATGAAATGTTGCTTGTATCGCTTGATAGAGATCATCCTAATATAGTAATATATGAACATCCTAACGTAGTGAAATATTGCAGCTGCATATTGCAGAAGCAGTGAAAAGTAAATGTAATGCCCCTTTTCTGTATGCTGCACTTAACCCCAAATAAAATGTTCATTCAGATGTATGAACAGTAAAGTTCTGCTCATGAAAGAGCAGTATCTCAAGTTATTTTAGATGTTATTTAAAAATACCATGAGAGTTGCTTCAAGCTTTCCAAAAGTTAGTTGTAACTATAAAATGAACTCAGTTTTGAGGGCAAAATACAAGTGTCATTAGAATCACAGAATGGTTTGGGTTGGAAGGGACCTTAAAGACCATCCAGTTCCAACCCCCCTGCCATGGGCAGGGACACCCTCCACCAGACCAGGCTGCTCCAAGCCTCATCCAGCCTGGCCTTGAACACTGCCAGGGATGGGGCATCCACAGCTTCTCTGGGCAGCCTGTTCCAGCGCCTCATCACCCTCTCCGGGAAGAATTTCTTCCTGATAGCTAATCTAAATCTCCCTACTTTCAGTTTAAACCCATTACCCCTTGTCCTGTCACTACAGGCCCTGGTGAAAAGACTGGTTGTCACACTGGTCGTGCTTTGAGGCTCATTTGTGTTCCCTGTTAATAGACCCATATGTGAGTGAGATTAACAAAATGGACACCAAGATGTGGAGGGTGACGATTACTGCCAGGCTGTTTTGTTTCCTACCCTGGTGAGTGTTAAAGGTCATTCCTAATCCATCTTGGATAGACGTGCTGGCGTTCAAGGAATGTGTGCCGCATTGCTTATGGATAACATAGCGCAGTTGCAAGTAAGCACGTCTGTACCACTTTCTGAGTTAATGACAAGCTCTTGAATATCATTTAGTGTCTACATGGAACGTGTAGGGTTGTGTTCAGTCTTCCTCTTTGTGAGATTGACTGAAATGGTGAAAAATAATTCACTGTTATGACAAGCAGTCATTTTAGACCCACGCTAACGCTAGATGGGTAATGCAGGCTCACGTGGTGACTACCTTAAAGAGGTGTTTCCTCGGACAATTTAGATAAGTTGGCAGACAAGCAGCTGATTTTGAAAAGGATTTTCCGCTGGTGCTTATAGAGGATCCTTGAGCAGCCTTTCCTCCCCTTTCTCTCTCCTACCACTTTACAACTTCATTTAACTTTATAGTCTGTCACTGTGTACTGAGCAAGAGAATTAATTAGGTGCCGTGTATCTCCCCATTTCCAGTTCGTTCTCCTCGGAGACAAGTTCATAATCTTCCTCTCGCTGAAAACAGATGAGTGGTTTTATGTTCTGATATAAGGCAGAAAGAAAGATGAATTAAAGCAATATGTATTTCTGTACTGTGGGTGAAATACCACATTACAGGGGGTAGTGCCGAAGGCTTACCTGTTTTCCCACGCTGTGTGTAAGTGTCCCTTACCTTGCATGCTTTATATGCTGTTTTCCCTCTCATATGCTTTTTTCTTCATCTAAAATGAGAAATATGCGGACTATCAGTGGAACTATAATCTGCTTGACTGGGGTAGTGTGGTGGGAGTGGGCTGGTGGTCAGCCCCGGAGGAGTGCCGGCCCGTGCGCTATCGTTTTTGGGCCTAGACAGAAGGCCAGCTACGTGCTAAATAAGTTGCCTAGACAGAAATTAAATGAAGAAATAAAAACTGATTAAATATTTTCTATGGACACAAATAAGAGTGACTTTAGTTTTGCTTCTTTGCATTTCCAGCGTGCATGGGGTCACGTTAGATTAAATTTCACCTCTCCAGAGTTGAAGGTTTTTATCCTTACAAGTACTTTCCTCTGTGAAAGGATCACTGCGTGGTTCGACCTCTCAGCCTCTCTGAGAGCTGCAAACGAGGGTGCTCAGCACGTTGAGCACACATTCACCCCTGGGGCTTTGCAGTCACCTTCTCGGATTGTTACGCCCTGACAAGAGACCCGATTTCATCTGACAGCGTTTACTGTGACGCAGCATCGTGCTGGCTCGTCGGTTTGGTTGTTGACATGTCCCACCTAGGGGACAATGTCATTAGTCTTGAGTTGTGTTGAGATAAATGCGACTGTTCAGCTGCACAAACATGCCTGTTCCTGGCAAATACGTCTGGAATATAGAACAAAAATTTTTGGAGTATCCATGAATTTTAACTACGAAACTGTTGCAGTGTTTAGCTTTGCTGCATGTAAGTGAGACTCCTGACCCCCTCCAGCTAGCTCTTGATAAACAGCTAAAAATAATGGCAAAACACAAAGTGGAGTCAAGAAATACAGGGCTCAGGTGATCCCTATTTATGGAAGAAATAATTCATTTTTGGCCTCCTAATTTTTGAAATTTGATAGGGTATTGGTTGGTTTTTCCGATTGGTTCATAGCAAGTTTAAACAAAAATTGATAAATCAGAGATTTCTCTCAATTTATTATTTTTTTGTGTGTCCTAGCTGTGGAGTTCAGATGAAGTTTAAAGTGTTGCAGTTTAGCACTAGCGACCAGTGGGATGTGGAATACCATCAACTTCCGCTCTTCTTTTTTTAATATACAAATGGTTTTAATATAAGGAAAACGTGTGACGTATAGAATTTAATATACGGAGATTATGGCAAGAAAACCAAAATACTTAGGCTAGGGGAGGGAGGATAATCTTTATTATAGTAAGGCGGCCATCAACTTTGAGTTCTTGGGTACATTTTGGAAAGTAGGTTCCTGTTTAAATGCTTTTTCATCTGAAGTAACTTCACCTGGTGTGTTTTCTCAGTTCCATGTTCCAGTTGCACCAGGAATCAGCAGTGTGCAGAACATCTGATTAAAGGAAAAAATCTTTCTGGCTGTGTGACTGGATATTGATTAATTATTTCAAATAATAAAGATGTTTGGGTGTCAACAAACGAAACACAGGAGGGTAAAAGACAGAAACCAAGCATTCATGCAGCAAACTTTTGTGCCCTACTGTGTTGCTTCGATGGCTTCAGCCACGCTGCCTTCCCACAGGTTGTCATTTTTCACCTTATTCAGTCAACGCTTGGATGTGACCTTCCTATAACAAGTGTTTACAATATTGTAACGGCACAAAGGTAGTCCTGAGGGTTGCAATATAGAGAGCTGCTTCAGAATTCAGCATGATTTGGTGCAATTTTAGCATTTAATGCAGTGCGATTGTGTTGTCTTAACAATAACCGGTTTTCAACAGCCACGAAAAACCAAATCGGGGCTTGAACAAGATGGGAAACGATTGATTTTTATTAGCAGTGAACAATGCAGTTCTGGTGTGAAAAGTGTGTTTGCACTTTGATGGAGTGCTGAATCCAGCCTCCAGAAGGGTTTGCACATGCTCAGTGTTCTTGGAAATAACATACTGATGAATTCTGTTTGATTTCTCCAATGCTACTTAAACTGCCGTAAGGAAACTGGAATAAACATTGCATGCAAACCTTTTAACACGTTCATTAAAATGCGTGTAATTTTAAAGAAGTAACGCATAGTGGTCTTACTTTTTTGTAATAATATGCTGATAAAACTTTTAATATGTTTTCGTACTAACTGTTTTTATCTCGACACTATCGTTTTGCCCCTTGTCTGTGTGGTTCTCGTTGATCAAGATGGTTCTGCTCCTGGCGGTAACCCACAAACCCTGCGACTGGTAAGAATCACACAGTTCTTTTTTTTTTAATTATTTTACTTTGCCTTTTTTAAGTGTGAGAAATAATGAGTCTTGCACAGATTTGTAGAAAGGAATTACACTCAAGTAACAAGACAGCAAGCTTATTTACTTCTCTTGTCAACGAGTAACAGCTTCTTTAAACTTGGCTTACAAGTTGTTTATCGTTGTATACAGAGATGCTTTGATTCTCTAACTCCCTTCTTTATGTTTATTGGTACTTATTTTATATTCTTATGATGTTGGATTGCTGCTGGGAGTGAGAATTAATAGGAAAAGCCAAGCCAGAAGCAGTTGCTCTGAATTCAGGTGCCTTAAGTGGTTCACATGGCAGCCAGTAATTAGGGCCGTTGTGTCGCATGGGACGTTCATTTTCTGACTTGGTGAAAAGAGCGAAATAAAGCGCTATGAAGTTGGAATTCTGCACTAATCCAAACCAGAGAATAACAGAGTTCAGTTGTGTCCCATGGGAGTGGGAAATCACAAAAGATGGAAAGCCTGTGCAACAGCAAAGCCATTAGATTCAAGGATAATACTGTAACATGTAGAAATGAACACCTTTTATTAAAAAAAAAATTATCACCTTAATGCATTTTATACTTGTAATTTTTTACCTGAAATTATTCTTCAGAGCAATGCTTTACAGTAAAAAAAAAATTTGTTTTCTCTTGTTCTGTTTCCTCTGGTAGTTTCAGCTCCTTTGGTTTCAGAGTGATTTTCAACATAAATTATTCCAGAGTTGAATTCCTACAAGAAATGGTTCCAAGTGTGCAATGAACTATAAGCATTATTCTCAGTGCTTATTGCTATGAAGAAATTTGTTATTTTAATGCTCTAATATCAAAGATTGTTTGTGGTGGGATAAGCGGAACACGAGGAGTCCTTCTTCATGTGATCGATCGTAGGAGCCGTAGGTGCAGCGCTGAGTCGCAGTGCTGACGGCTGTGAAACGCAGGCAGGGTGACAAGGACGTATTTCTTGATGGAAGTGTCTGTGTTACACAAATCGCCACCGCATTTGCCACGGGAAGGCACTTGCAGCAAATGGGATTACTAGAGAAAAGTCTAAAAAGCCCTAATGCTTAAAGAGCACATGAACCATTTAAAAATGTAGGGTTTTATAGCCGTAAAGAAATAGCACGGAACACGGTGGAGCTGCTGTTTGCTTTGCAGAAGTTTGGTGATTACATTAATTATAATTTATCCCCAGGAAGATATTGAAGCATCTTAATTTTCACGTCTTCTGTTTCACTTTCATAGTTCAGGAACGAATCTAATGGATTCTTGAAAAATTCGCTGTTGGAATCGGATAGCGCTTTTATCGGTGAGTTTACGCCTGCCCCTAACCACGTTATGGGCGTACAAACATGTCATTTAACCTGACGATGTGTCTCTGAATTGATTATAAGTGTTTTAAAAGTTGCAGTGGGTGTAGCTATAGTGATTCTTTTAAAGTATTAGAAAATTATGGCTCCCAGTTAAAATGCAGATGGTTGTGGCAGTGTACTGCAGTAAATCAGAGTGTTACTGATGCTGCTCACTTGCCACACACCACATTTTTTGATGAGAAAGCGTCCTTTTTGTGCTCACTGGGCTCTGACAGGGATGTTAGCCTTGTCGAGGAACGTTTTTTGACGTCTCTGCAGCTTTGCATAAGGAGAAGCTAATATTTGTTCAGCAAATGCGTTACAGTGGTAGAATGTGAAATGCTCTTCCATTGTTCTGCAGCAAGTAAAATAATTTATTAGCGATCACGGCTCTAGTGACGAGCTGTCCATAGTGAAATATAAAGGTGTTGGGCAGCCAGCCATTTGCTTCATTTATATTCTTTTGTTTTACAAGCATGCTTGATTTGAAGTATGATTGTATGGGTACGAAACAGTGATTCATTCTAGATTACTCACTTTTCTGCTGTTCACACATTACTTCATTTCACCTGACTTGCAACATCATACTTGTGAACATTATCACTTCCTAAATCATCTGAAGTAGATGAGTTTTCGTTTTCTCAAGATTTTTCTAGAGAGGATTCAGTCTCACATTGTCTCGTGTCTCTTTACTCAGCCTTTATAAGCATGTGAGTAAAAGTGCTGTTTCAGATGTGATTTGTTTCCAGTCACTAGAAATACTAATACTAGACCTTACCTTCTCTTTTTAAAACCCCAACCAGCTCTGGATTCAGTGCGCTAATTTGCCATTAGTAGGCGTTGCAGTACCTTGAAATTCTCTTCAGTCATCTATGGGAAATCACCTTACAAGGTTTTATTCTTTGCTGTAGGGGAGATGCAGTAGATTTCTGCGAGCGCTTTCGCTGAAACCACCTGTGTTTCTCTATACCGATGATTGTTATCCCTGGCTTTGGTTAAAAACAAACTTTTTCATTGGAAATGTAATCAATTTTATTCTGTTAACGTGCAAGTCATAGACTCACAGAATGGTTTGGGTTGGAAGGGACCTTAAAGACCATATAGTTCCAACCCCCCTGCCATGGGCAGGCACACCCTCCACTAGACCAGGTTGCTCCAAGCCTCATCCAGCCTGGCCTTGAACACTTCCAGGGATGGGGCACCCACAGCTTCTCTGGGCAACCTGTGCCAGTGCCTCACCACCCTCTCCAGGAAGAATTTCTTCCTCATATCCAATCTAAATCTCCCTGCTTTCAGTTTAAACCCATTACCCCTTGTCCTGTCACTACAGGCCCTTGTAAAAAGCCCCCCCCAGCTTCCTTGTAGGCCCTTTCAGGTACTGGAAGGTGCTGTAAGATCTCCCCAGAGCCTTCTCTTCTCCAGGCTGAACCAGATTGGCTTTCTGGGCTGTATCAGGAGAAGCGTGGCCAGCAGGTCGAGGGAGGTGTACCTGGAGTATAGTACAAGTCCTGGAGTACAGGACAGAACCTGGCACTGGAAAGGGCACTGGATGGGGCCTTTGGGCTTGGTCATTGAGTTTGGTGCTCTCTCTAGTCATCTTCCTCAGGGTAGGAAACACTATTTATCATTTACTGCCTAAATGATGAAAGGATGCTGTCTGTGAGTCCATCGGTCTGGGATTTGGCCAAATATCCCGTCTCGAGGATAGGCAGATGGAGAAGAACACGAGGAGGAGGGCAGGCATCCAGCAGCGCTGCGGAGCTTCCAGCAACTTAGAGCTCAGAGGCTTCCCGAGTCAAGCGCTGTGGGTTTGCTAAGCTGGGGTGGTCTTTCACGAATCAGAATCGGCACTTTTGAATCCCTCTAATTGTTCACCATCGGCAGTATTGTGTGGATGAACGTCCACGCTGTGCCTTCTGTGAACGCTCTCCTTCCCCTGCTCGGAATGTGCCGCCTGTGTAACGGGCTGCTCCCTCGGTTTGTTTGCGCTCTGATTTCCTGCCTCTCCCCACCCTCCTGATTCCTGCAGTTTAGTGAGGTGATGGACTTCACTTACGATCCTTTTCATCCCCCCTTTTTCTGTTTTTTTCCCAGAACATTTATGACTGGGGTGAAAAGCGCGTTCCCCAGCACCGAACTGTAGGCACCAACTACAGCTTTGTTACCCTTGGCATTTTTTTGGGCTTTATAAACAGCCATTAGAATTCTGAGCATGAATCTGGCGACTTCCATCCCTGAAATGAAAAATAAGCACTCATTATATGTGGGCTGCCTTCTCTGCTCACATTGTCTGAGGGTCTTTTGTGAAATACTCCTGGTGTACTTTGCTTCTCATTTCCTAAGAAGAGCATAACACTGCCCTTCAGGGTTTGTTTTGGGTGGGGTTGTTTTTTTGACATGGGTTTAAAATCTAACTGAATTCTGTAATAGGTGTCAGCATTACAAATGAATTTGCCTTTATCTCCTAGGGCTCAGAAATGTGAAGCATTTAGGAATAAAGAGGTTATCAATTTCTTTTTCCCTTTTTTTGGCCTCACTTGAAACCGTGGAATTCATTAGTGTTAATGAAGGTGTCAGGAAGAAGTTCTTCCCAGAGATGGGGGTGGTGAGGCACTGGCACAGGTTGCCCAGAGAAGCTGTGGATGCCCCATCCCTGGCAGTGTTCAAGGCCAGGCTGGATGAGGCTTGGAGCAACCTGGTCTAGTGGAGGGTGTCCCTGCCCATGGCAGGGGGGTTGGAACTAGATGGGCGTTAAGGTGCCTCCCAACCCAAACCGTTCTGTGACTCTGACGCAGTGATTTGAGAGCACATCTGCATAGCAGGATCTGAGGGATGGATGCTTAGAGGAACAGGTAGCTTCTTGCATTGATGAAACACTAAAGGTGCAAATAAATAAATTCTCCTTTAGCTTGCACTTTCTGTTTTGATAAATTCACATGAATAAATGATGTTCTGTATTCTGAGTAGTAGCTCTATTTTGAATGTAATGACGTTCAACAGACCTTGTAACGGGGATTCTGATTAGTGGATTGTTAGCCACATACCATTTCAGAATTATGCTCTGATTTTTGCAGGTTAAACATTTGTGAGGAGAGCATGAGTACCTTTGTGAAACTAGGGGAGAGAAATTTCTAGGGAAAAAACAACTGGTAATATCAAAGAGTTTTAAAATAACTGTCTCTGTTTCTCCTAACTTCCTTGATATCAAACAAATTTAGTGTTCAAACCTTAGTATTTCAGTTTTCATCCAAAAGCTTGTTACTTTTAAAATTTCACTTGAAGATCTTTGAATCTCGTGGATGATATAAAACATTTCATTACAATTTATTTTCAAATAGGTAGGAAATGATAACCCCGTTTTTCCCACAGTTGTGGTTTATTTTTAATGTCACTGTCTGTCATTTCAGACAAATGCTCCAGAGTTGTTCAGAGCCCTGTGTGTTTCTGTCTATTTACACACTTTTCTTTAAACTTTTGAAATCAGACTAGACAAAAAGCCGCAAAGCCATAAACCAGCCGCAAGCAGTGGCTGCTGGTCCTGGAGAGGAAGAGTGTGTCTGTCTGAAACAGTTTGAAGTAGTTTCCAGAGTCAGCAAAGGAAGGGGGAAACAGGCAAAACAAGTGTGAAGCAGAGACATCACCGTAGGGCAGGGGGGTTGGAACTAGATGATCTTTAAGGTCCCTTCCAACCCGAACCGTTCTGTGATTCCAAGATTGACTCGGCTCCTCCCCCGCTGCAGTGTGATAGAGGCGCCATCAGAAACTTAGTCGCATATCCTTAGTCACACCTTCGTCTTCTCATGTAAAAGGGTTAGAAGCCATCCATACAAAAATAACGAAGGCTTTGATTATGTACTAAGACATTGATTATAAATTAATTGTCATAATATTAATATATAACACTATAACACCGTTAGCATACGCTTAACTATTATATTAATATATAATCTTACACTACACAAGATTATCTGTTGAAACAGAAATCAATTATCTATTGAAATAGGTGATTTGTATAGATATTAACTAATAGACATAATATTTATATATAAGATAATATCATATCATTATACGAGCATATATTGAATTATTATATTAATAGATAATCTTCCATTACAGATTCACAGGTTCACAGAGTGTCAGGGGTTGGAGGGACCTCTAGAGATCATCTAGTCCCACCCCCCTGCCAGAGCAGGAGCACTTAAGGTTATATTATTAATTAATAGATGTTGATTATATATTAAGGCATTGATTATATTCCATGTAACACTATCATTCCATGTAACATTTCCATACATAATTTATTACACGATTGAATCTTCTTACGCCTCCGGTTTGCCAAGTGTTCTCTGTCTCGAGTGGAGATGCTGCGCTCGTTTTCTGCAAAGGCCCAGGTCTAAAGAAGGGATGGTGAAGTAAGGTAGGTGGTGGATTTGCAGGGTGGGAAATGCCTTATCTTCTAGCTAAGAGAGATCTCAGTAGGTATCTCGGGATGTTCCTGGGGAAGTTCATTCCTTGCCGCTGTTGCGGTACCTTGTTCTTTTGTCTGCATCTGGATTATCGCTGGCTTCATGCAAGATGTCCTAATTGAGCACGTTCCTGTGATTAACTCAAGTACGATATATCTTCTCATTTCAAAACATAAACAGGTCTGAACACCATCATGTATTTCGATGGCTTTGAAAAGGATTTTTCACTGCTGTTTTTCCAGGTGCTAATGGGGAAACGTTTCCTGCCTTAGGAGAAGATGATTTCTCACCGCAGCTTCCACCTTCTGCAAGGGAGAGGAGACGAATGAAGCAGAAAGCGTTGGAGAGCGCTGTACGTATGATAACCAGACCGGCTTAAATACGAGGGTGGACCACAGATCCGATGTCAGGCAGCTCCCCTGGTTCCTTACTGCCTAGATGATGTGGATTCTGAGAGTGCACATGTACAGCTGTTTGCCCTTGTAAAAAGGATGCTCTTCAGCTGAAGGATTTGTGTGGTTTTGGATTTTCTGCAGGAGGATGTTCCACCGGGCCAGACACCGTTGCTGCAGGCTGACAGCTTTTCTTCGCACTCCAGCTGCAGCCTCGACATCGACCAGCTGAAAGGCAAGAATGAGGAACGATTGCGCAGACTGAGCGAGCTCCAGCAGAAATCGGCTTACTTAGGTATGCTCTGCGTAGTAGAGATGGTGAACACTAAGTAATTGCAGTAACGAAAGGGACAGACGTTAATGGGGTGCCTGTAGTTGAGCAGTGAGCAACTGGCTCTAACAGAGGAATTTTCTAGAGAGTTCTGTATGTGGTGCAAGTGGTTCCCCAGTGAACTTCACCACAGCTGTTTAGAGGCGGGCAGGAGGAAGAGATGCTCTAATTCCTGTCTGATCAGCCCCTCCTGTCGGTACCGCTTCCAGTATTGCGACGTGCCCCTGCGGGCAGTAAGATGTGGATATCCAGCTGCGCAGCAGAACTGTTAGTGGAAAGAAACTGGCCGTGGGAGTTTATTGGCATTCCTAGGAATCAGGTGCCTGTGGTCCAACCAGCACGAAAATAGGGCAAAAAATGGTGTATAAAGAAGTATTTCTGTTTCTAGTTAATCTGGGTTTTCTATTGGTTTGTTGACGTACACGAGCACTCAGTATATGAGGTTGATATCTTTCACTATACGCATGCTTGAATTGTTTATGTACATGTGTACATTATGTATATGATGTGTATATGTAGATTATATATATATATATATCTCCTGTGACCGCATAATACCTCAGACTCTGGGAGTTACCTTAGAGCTGCCCCATCGGCCGCCTGCCTGATGTAGACCCACTTTGTGTATGAGGTACCAGTTACGGCAACTCTCAACGACCTTTAATTTCTCACAGGGGTGATGGCCCAGTTGATACACTTTGTGCTACTGATTCTTTCACAGGAGTCTGAAATGTCCCGTTTTTGGGAGGCGGTTGCTATGCTGTCTAGGCGATTACAGTGTCAGTGTTCCTTTTATAAACCTAATGAGGGTACAGATGCTGCCAGTTTTTCCGATTGCGTTGCTATGGGTATGCTTACAAGCACATTATCCTTGTTTTGTTTGTTTTAACCATCTCACTGTGATTTTTAAGTCACTAAAAGACCTCCACATTCATATTCACTTTGTCTATAATCTAAACAAATGCTTTACTGATTTTACGCCACCCAAACGTTGCTGCTGTGTGAGCGTCTTTCACTTCTCTGCCCTTGTTCTAGCTCCCTCTTTATAATTTCACCTCGTATCATGTGAACTACCTTTTAATTTTGTTTGCCTTCTGTTGGTCATGGTCTTCAGCCTTTAGATATATATAACTTGTGTGTGTGTGCATTTTTGTGTGCTTGCATGTAGCTTGTTCTTTGGAACACAGTGGGACCCTCACTCATCCCTAGCATACGTGCCTCTTGGAAGTGGAACAAGAGAGCCTTTTGCTGAGCCGTGGTCGTTGGGGCCGCGGCGCTGCCTGCGCTCCTGTTCCCTCCGGGTACTCGGTGACATCGCAAATACCAAAAGGAGTGAAGCCAAGTGGCTTTATTCCTTTTCCCTTGCAGTTTGATAGAACCCTTGGGGCACCCTCTTGCTTTCCCAACAGCTGGGACTGTTATTTCTCCTCTGCCCTGAGACACTGCTGGGAGAAAACAACTGTCAAATACAGAACTAAGGTTCTCCAACTGGTTGTCTCCCTTTAAACCACTGGGAGATGGGAACTCAGAGGTTTGGATAAATTTTAGGAGCCAATCCTGTTGGCACAGTAGTTCACTTCCCTGTATGGGACTGACGTGGTAACCCTAAAGCCACCCTAGGATCGTTTTCTTAATTGGCAAATGAGTGCCCGGTGGGGCCAGGCCTCCTCCTCTGGTTTCACCCATCGGTGTAGACTTGGCGAGTACTTGGGGCGACGAGATCTCCGCAAGCCAGCAGCCGCCCGCTGCAGCGGGCAGCGTACGCGTGCTCCGAACCCCGTGAACGAGAGCAGCCTTGGGTGCAGGGGAGAGAATTCTCACGGCTCTGAGCGCGTGCGATGGGTGGCTGAGACCCTGCTTCATATATGTGTGCACGTAGGAGAGAAGTTGCCTAAATTGCTTGAGGCTCCTCAGACATTCCTCCGTGCCGGTAAGTCAAGGAATGCTGGAGCCCGCAGGGATCTACAGCGTGCCCAGCTTGCTGATACAAACGGTGCGTTGTCTGGTGGCAATTGGGAAGTGCCATACGCAGTCCTTACCGGCGTTCGAATAATTCTTCCGGAGCGCTCTCCCGCGTAAGAGAGCGTCCGTACAAGCGTTCAGCCATGACACCGACATTTAACAGCCTTATTTTTACGTGCATGCTACGTGCGCTGACACATCTGATGTGTCCCTGCGACAGGAGCCTTTGGGGACGCAAGAACCTTCCACCGTGTCCGTCCAGGTTCGCCTGTACGGCCCCTCACGGAGCCGGCGGGGGAGGAGCCGTTGGCATTAGCCGTCAAAGACGTGGGAGGGAGCCTTTCGCTGTTGAGCTCTGGCTCGCGAATGCGGGTTAAGCAGAAACCGATGCCCTTGAAAGGCGTTATTTGCACGTTTATCGCAGCCGAAGGAGCCCGGTGGATGTAACGGGACGCCGCGGTGAGCTGCCATACGCCGTTGTCCCCTCTAACGTGCGTACCTCCTCTCTCTCAGGTGGGAGCGCCGCCTTCGGGGAAGCGGACGACCTTCCGAAGCACGCTCCGTCCCACCAGGGCAGGCGGCCCAGTTCCGTTGACTCGGTTGCAACCGAGCCCTGGCTGCGACCGGGAACGTCGGAGACGCTCCAAAGGTTGATGGCGGAGCAGCCCGGCCCCGCGAAGCTCTCCCCTGAAAACACCCTTCCGCTCGGCTGGCACGGCCTCTCCACCGCCCACGGCTGACTCCAGCCCCGGCGCCGTCCCGCCGGGCCGTGCGGCGGCCGAGGGACTCCCCAGCACCACGGCGCTTTCCGGGGGCTCCCGGGGGGCGGGTTCTCTTCCCTGTACAGAGCGCGGAGCTGCGCCTGTCCTTTCACCAGCAATAACGACGCAGCAGAAGGGGCGCAGTAGGGGGTGTGTCACGGTGCGCCACGGGGGAGGCGGAGGAAGGGCTGGGCCTTTTTCTTTGCACTTTTTGTACAAGTTACGTTTCAGCCTCGGCACAAACCCGGAGTGTGTGTGTGTGCGTGTGAATTTGATACTAAATCAAAGCTGATTTTTAGCTGTGTTTGTAGCCGAACGCTAAAGCTGTCTGGCAGGGGAATAACCCCACGCCAGAGCTCCTTCTGTTCCCCAACTGGTGACGTGCTGGAAAGACAGAGATTGCTGCAGATATTTAATTTATGGTTCTGATTTAAGAGTTAATAAATTATTTTGTTACTGAAAACAGAAAAGCGGACTTTCCCGAACCTGTCATTTCCCGCAGCGCACGTTTGCCCACAAACAGCGTGGAAGGTTAAGGCTGGCTGCAGCGCGGCAGGACCAGCGGGGCAGCTGCCGAGTCGAAGCAGAGCGCGTTAGCGGCTGTGGCCGGGAGCAAGACCCCGGGAGCTCAGTGAGCTGAAGCGCCAGGGTGAACCAAGGGTAAGGACATTACTTCACTCTCGGTTAGGAATTCCCAGCCAGAGGCCAAAGCTTTGACCAGAAGGGAAAACCAGAGGATGAAGCGATTTGTAGTAAATCTGGTTTTTACTAAAATGCCGTTTTCAGCCTTCCCCCTGCCTGAAGGCCACGGCCGCTCTGTGGTGATGGCAGGCAAGTGCCGCTTGCAGACTACTCCAACACTGTTGCGCTGCGTAGCTTCCTCAGGGGTTTAGTGTCTTCCTGCCCCAGGAGGAAGCACGGTTCCTCTAACCTTACCACGGGTGTCAGGCTCAGCGGTTTGGGTGCAACAGGCAGTAGGTAAGGCTGGGTCCGGGTGCAAGCTGAGACCAGGCCAGCGCACACAGTACAGGCCTCACGGCTGCTCCATTTGCCCTTCCCGGAGGTTCTGATCCCAAAATAACTTTGAGCAGCTAAGGGGAAAATGGTTTACAGTGCAGTAATCACCCTACCACGGAGCCTCTGTGCTGACCCTCAGTGGAAAGATTTGTACTGTCCTTCCGCGTGTCACCTGCCAGCCCTCCCCTTGTGTCCCATGGCTCTGGTCAGTTGCTCCACGAGTTGAAAGGCGGGAGACTGGCTGTGCCAACTCCAGGCACGGGACAGAGCTCGGCGCTAGTGGCCCACATCGTTTCACTTCTCTTTAGTCCTGTAACTTTACTCAAGGTTTTACCTCCCGACAGAGGCACAGATTTAGTGTCAGCCTAAAAAGCCTGCCACATTTAACTGTGAGGGTGTCTCCAAGTGTCCCTGACCAGCACAGGCTGCCTTCATTTCTTCTGGCTCAAGTCTCGGACACTGCCCAGCCTCACCCGGAGGTTGCTTCACAGAGTCACAGGATGGTTTGGGTGGGAAGGGACCTTAAAGCCCATCCAGTTCCAACCCCCCTGCCATGGGCAGGGACACCCTCCACTAGACCAGGTTGCTCACAGCCTCATCCAGCCTGGCCTTGAACACTTCCAGGGACGGGGCGCCCACAGCTTCTCTGGGCAACCTGTGCCAGTGCCTCACCACCCTCTCTGTGAGAAATTTCTTCCTTACATCCAGTCTAAATCTGCCTGCTTTCCGTTTAAACCCGTTACCTTTCCTTCACCTTCACCCCTGCAGTAACCCACACCACAGACCTGGAGGTCACAGTGTAACCTTTCCCGTCAGTTGGGCAAGGAGTGAGTCCCCTTCCAGCTGTCCTCCCTCCGGCACCCAGGCTGCTGCCCGGGAGGCTCTTGGTCCTTCCAGTCTTCTCCATTTAACTTCGTCACCATGACACCCTCATCTGCAAATTCCATGCAGGTGCCAGCCAGGCCTGACCCGTCTGAAACGGAACGCGCTCCCAGCCCCACCACGGGCACGCAGAGCGCGGCAGGGTGACAGTGCCACCCCGAGCACAGCTGGTGCAGGTCTGGCCCTACAGCGACTAAGGGGAGGTACAGCAGTGGGGAACCATGACACAGGAGTCCAGTTTCCAACGCGGAGAGGCTAAACAGCTACTAGGCCTTGGCCACGCAAGCAATGAGTAAGGTGAAGCAGCCGGTCATGCCATGAATTACTAAGCCATTACTACACAGAGGCGTGCAACGCAGCAGTAAAGCAACCCAACGCCGAAGCTTGAACGCGGGCGTTAAGACGTGAGGCAGATGGGTGGGTGGCAGGTACACGAATGGCCGTTGGAACAACGCTCTGGGTAAGCAGGCCACCCCGCGATGGTCCCAGGAACAGTCGGCCACAGGCACGGGGAGAAGATGTGACTCGGGGTAGGGCATGTTCCACTCAGCCCAAGCGTCAGCACGGGGCACTGTCAGCCAAGAGCGCCCTCGGCGTGGCCCAGTGCTGGTGCTTCAAACCACCGCCACGCAGCAGACTGAACAACAAAAGTACAGCCCAGAGGAAAGGCTGGACCAGCACAGTGGATTAACATCGCCTCAACATGCCCCCCAGTTCCGACTCGGATAGGTGCCGTTTGGTTTTGCTCCCCCCCAGTCAGTATCACATGGAAACTCCTCCTCGCAGGCCAGGCCTTTCATTCCCTCCCCTGGAATGGGTTTCTGTTGCCGACTCCGCACTGCTTACAGCTTACGCTGGAGCCTGCAGTGAACGGCTGCCTCTCCCCGTCTCCCAGGGCACTCGGGAGGGGCAGATGCATTCCGCTCTCAGCTCCGGCCCCCTCATCCTCTGCAGCCTTCACGCTTCCCTCCTCCCACTCTCCCAAGCCCCACAGCAGGAAAACCACCACCCTGTTCCGCTTTCACTTACAGCAGGGAAGATGCTGACAAGGCGCAACTGGCTGATGCTGGCCCTTCCCTCCCCTCCATCCTCTGGTTCCTGTCCAAGGCCAGGCTGGATGAGGCTGTGAGCAACCTGGTCTAGTGGAGGGTGTCCCTGCCCATGGCAGGGGGGTTGGAACTGGATGGGCTTTAAGGTCCCTTCCAACCCAAACCGTTCCGTGATTCTATTCCTGTTTTAATTCCCGGAAAGCAAAACGCAGCCAGTGAGTTTCCACCTGCGCAGCCCTACAGGGGCACCCGACTCCTCCACCTACACGCAGCTTTATTCTTCCCTTTGTTTTGTTTTCCAAACTTACCCTTCCATCGCCCCGAACCCTTCGCCCCAGCCGCCGGTCGGCACATCCCAGCCAACCCAAGGCTGTTCCTGCGGGAGGAGAGCGTGAGAGGCAGAGGGAACCGTTACACCAAGCAGCTGTGGGTTAGCCGGGTTTCGATTGCACTGATCAAAGAGTTCAAAAACTTTATTGACCTATAACCTGATTAGAATATGCCAGATGAGAACCAAATATTGTACAGAAAGTTGTACAGAATTTTTTTTTTTTTTACATAGAAAACTTTACAGATCTGTACCATATACATTTTGTCCCTCTGAAAAAAATTTCTACATCCATTGTAATACAGAACGCTTGACAATCCCGCCTGGTAACCATCGGAGCACAATTCACAGTAGGAATACATTTCCAATACATTTTTAACCCTCCCCAAACCATGCCGGATTTTGTTACTTGAATATATTCAACATTAAATTCTGTACAGAAGAGTGAAATCTACATCAAAGGAAAGAAAAAAGAACCCCCCCATGTGACAGCAGACACAGCCTAGACTCGTTTGCAGCGATTCAAGTTCCACTCCTTGAAGGATCATCCTTTCAACGGCTCGTTACTTTTAAAAGCCCTAAAACAGGTATATCACAGGTAGTTAACGTCAGTCAGTCGTGATATCTCTACCTCTGTTCTCGACGAAAAGTCAGCGACACTAACTTCGGGGCGACGACGAAACCGAAAAGGAAGAAAACAAACAAACAAAAATCATCACAACCCAAAAAAAAAAAAAAAAAAAAAGAAACCCAAACCTCTAGTGCATTTGGTAACCAACAACGTGTTCTGGGGTTTCCGCCAACCAACAGTACGGAAAAGAAACGCTCGAGGAAGAACTGTAGAGTGCTGAAGAGTTTATATTACAGACCTGCATCTCTGTACACTCTGAAGAGGAGGATGATCACCCGCGTCTCAGACAGCCTGAGTGTGCAAAAATCTTCGAAGATCGGACACAGCCGCTAAATACCTTTCACCGTGAACAAGAATCTCCGTTTTTCTTTTCGCTATAAACATCTTTTATCCTTCAAAATACAGCTCTCCTGAGTCGCGCTTCCTGCCGAAGCTCAAACCTTCACCGACGGAGCTCTTCGGGTACGCGTTACTCCCCCGCCCGCCGTCCACGGCTCTTGCTACTCTGCTGTCCGGGACAGCGAAGGCCATCGCAGCCCGCGCCGCCAAGAGGGCCGCGCTAAAAACCGGCTCCGCGCTCGGCCAGAGCCGGGCGTGAGGAAACCGTCAGAGAGAAATCCATCAGGAAAGAGGGACTGGAGCGTTGCAAGCCTTAATTACAGCGGTGAGCATCCGTACCGTTAACCCTGCCACGCGGAGAGCGTTTTTATGGCTATCCAGACGGAACGGCTGCTCAGCCTCCCGGTCCTTTCGTTTAGCTGAGGAGTACGAGCGCTGCTCAGTCGCTCTCTGCTACTGCTTGCTTACTCCAGGCTCTTGTTCCGCTGGCTGGGAGATTTGAAAAACCACACCAATCCGCAGGAAAAACCTTCGCAGGACGGCTCGAAGTTCAGGAATAAGGTCAAACTGCATAATTTCACACAGGAGCGGATAGTAGAAGGAGGCGTGAGCCTTGAACTGAGGAGAGAAGAGAGGAAACGATTCTATTAAGCAGCAATACACCCCAGAAAGCGCGTTGCAAGCGAAGAACTTGAAACGCTCTCCCCGGTCAGGGTGAGAAACCCGCGAAGCGACGAGCAGCAACGCCTTCAGAAACAACCGAAGGAGCCACGCTAGAGCAAGGCCGAGAGAGCTGCAAGTACTGACAGACGCTCGCTGGCTGCACACAGCTCCATCCTAAGGCCTGTTCTTCAAGAGGAAGGTTTTTTCCTTACCCTTTCATCGCTTATCTTCAGCACTTTAGTCAAAAATAAGAGTAACAGGTTAGTCCAGGCTTCCCGATGACTTTCCGACGTGAGGGTGAGGAAGTAACTCAGGGCCTCGCTGCAGACACTGCAGAGAAAGGACACAGAAACCAGTGACCGACACTTCATTTTGAGCTCTCCAGCAGCGAGGGAGCTTTGGCTTCGCAACTACACCAGCGCAGAGCCCTGGTGTGGAACAGCAGCGCCTTACGGAAGCTGCTGGAAGCCTGAAGAGTAATAGGAAGCCGTGATTTTGTTCGACTCGTAAACAAAAGTCCTAGAAGTTCGGCTTTAAACGCGCCGGCAAAACACGATCGCGCTGTCTGCGCTCGCGTTTAAAGCGCGTCGAGTGCTCTCGGAGAGGTATTAAACTGCCTGTGACAAAATGACACGTAGACTTGAAAGATGAATCTCGTGCTGACGTGCCCAGGTAGTTTTTAGCTCTGACCCTTGCTCTGTAAACCCTAAAATACTTTCGCTGCCTGACGGCCGTGGTTTTAAGCCCTCTGTGCTCGAACCACAACTCTGTAAGCTACGAACGTCGAGGGGAACCTTGGCCTTCGCAGTAATGAATAACCGAGAAGCCAAGAGCTTCTGTGAGCCCGCAGGCTCCTGAGGCCGGGTGCTCGTTTCCACAGGTGACAGCAGCCAGCCTCCTTTCCCTACAAGGTCTGAGGTTACCGACAGGCAAAAAGCAGGGTGTAGGCGACAGCTGCTTTTCTTGTGAAAGAGGAGCTGTGACAATCCTCCACCCGCCCACATGCTACGGGAGAAGGAGGTGACAAAACCTGTGGTCTGTCCCGCACAACGTGCGGCCAGACAACAGCAGAGGTGGCAGCAGCACCGGCTGGAGACACGGCGCTCTCCACGCAACACACAGACCCTTGGTATCAGCCGCCGCCGCACCGCGGCAGCTCTACCGCCAACAGAGCGGGTCCGGCCTTTTAAACAGAAATAAACCTTGCACAGCACCAGAAATAACACCAAGGGGTTCGGCTCCGTGGACCTTACTTCAGTAGCCTTTGCTGGACCTCCTCCCACGCGCTGGTGCGGCTTTCATCCATGTACATACGGAACAGAATGCGCAACCCACAGGCGAGGCTGCTCGTCTCCTGTTTCAGCAGATTGGGCTTCGATTTGCCTTTGAATCCTACAGAAATTCCAAGCATCCGTTTAGATTTTTCTTTCACCTGACATTTTTCCTTCCGGTTCTCCGCTTTTCCTTCTAAGCATCTTCTGCACGTAGACAGAAGCACTCGCGTGATTCGGTTATCCTGACATTTAGTGCGGTGGAATGCTAAAACCCGAACCTATGGATACACGGCCCAGCTGCGTTCAGCACCTGTTTTCAGACGAGCTTCCAAGCAGAGGTGAAACCTGGGCGTCCGATGCCTTCTGACCACCTGAACAGGGACTGCTCTGCCTCAGTCTCGTGTCTCCCGCGAATACCCGTTTATTCCCTGGGTTTGGCAACAACAGCCGCACTGCTACCCTTCCCAAAGCTGTTCCTGTGTCACCAGGAGCACTTCGCTAGCGGGGGTGCGTGCGCACAGAAACAATACCCGCAAGTATTGAATACCCCCTCACTCGAGCTGGAGCGGTTCCGTGCAGGCGCACGTCAACGCGCGCAGCTGCTCGCTGCGTATCGACACCTGCCGGGTGCCGGCTCCTGCGCTCGGGACACAACCCCCCCACGTGACACCTGGGGACGAGCAGCTGGAAAGCTGCGGAAAAGGACTTGGGGGTGTTGGTTGACAGCCGGCTGGATATGAGCCAGCAGTGTGCCCAGGTGGCCAAGAAGGCCATTGGCATCCTGGCCTGCATCAGGAACAGTGTGGCCAGGGGGACAAGGGCAGTGATTGTGCCCCTGTACAGGGCACTGGGGAGGCCCCACCTCGAACCCTGTGTTCAGTTTTGGGCCTCTCACTGCAAAAAAGGCATTGAGGTGCTGGAGCGTGTCCGGAGAAGGGCAACGGAGCTGGGGAAGGGTCTGGAGCACAAGCCCTGTGAGGAGTGGCTGAGGGAGTTCAGCCTGGAGAAAAGGAGGCTCAGGGGAGACCTGATCGCTCTCTACAACTACCTGCAAGGAGGTTGCAGAGAGGTGGGTGTTGGTCTCTTCTTCCAAGTAACAGGCAATAGGACAAGAGGAAATGGCCTCAAGTTGCGCCAGGGAAGGTTTACACTGGATATTGGGAAAAATTTCTTCACAAGGGTTGTCAGGCACTGGGACAGGCTGCCCAGGGAAGTGGTGGAGTCACCATCCCTGGAGGGATTTGCGTCCGTGTAGATGTGGTGCTTAGGGACACGGTTTAGTGGCGGCCTTGGCAGTGCTGGGTTAACGGGTCGACCTGGTGGTCTTAAAGGTCTTTTCCCACCTAAGAGCCTGTGGTTCTACACACACAGTACGCACCCACAATTAAGAATGTGCCCACAGCTAACTGGTGCAAGGGACAGAGGAAACACCATGATACAGACAGTCCATTTTCCATCTGTTTCAGAAAACGACAGGAATTTCACTTACTCGGGTGGGTTGTTTTAACTACCAGTGTTTAAGTTTTGGGGTTTTGTGCCCGCAGCTTCCAAGCCTGGGACTCACGGCTACAGCCAGGGCTCAGCTTGGCAGCCGTAACCCAGTGAAACCCAAAATTTTAGGACACCGAAAAGATACTTGCACCTGCACAAATGAGGTTTCCCCCCCCTTCACAATTCTAGAGCTACAGAGTTACAGCCTGATATTCAGTAACACCTTCTGAACTCACACTCGGACCTATTTTGGGGTCAATTCAAAGCACAGTAACGCATTCTCACATTCTCCAAGGTGCCTGACTCACCTGCTTTCCAGAGAGCAGTTCTTTGTTCATTGTTTGAATTAAACGCTTTAGCAAACCTGTGAGATTCCAGCAGACAATCGAGAAGTTTGAAAAGCTGCTGGGATGTCAGGAAACGATACATCCCTTGATCTTGTGTATCCACGTGGACATCGAAGTCTACTGCGTCTCTCTATTAAAAACAAACAATTTAGAAAAAAAGATATTTCAAGTAAAATTCACAACTGTCTTCAGCAAAGTGCTGCGATAACTCAATCCTACCCTGTTTTCATCTGTAGAATCACAGGATGGTTTGGGTTGGAAGGGACCTTAAAGACCATCCGGTTGCAACCCCCCTGCCATGGGCAGGGACACCCTCCACTAGACCAGGTTGCTCCGAGCCTCATCCAGCCTGGCCTGGAACACTCCCAGGGGTGGGACACCCACAGCTTCCCCGGGCAGTACTGTATTTGTACTTGTATTTAACCTTAAAGCTGTCTCAGACGCTGTATCCGCGTCCCAGTTACACACATCCCTTTCCCCAACACACCTTTTCATCTCCACGGGGCGCTGCCCCAGCACAGCAAATGCAGCTTAGCGCAAGGTGTGACAGACCTCAGCAGTCTGCTGGGAGGTCTCAAGCACTTCTAAAAGCGCTTTATTAAATTTGAAGACGTTACAGGAGTTGGTGAACCTTTCTCCACTAGAGAAAACCTGTCCCTTCCGCTTACCTGTGCTGCTGCTAGGTTCTCCGCGTCCTCTTTTTTGCTAGTTGCTGGGAAGAACACAATGTTGTCGATGGTCTGAATGAGTTCCAGCTGTACAACGCACTTGATCAAAAGAGCAGCAAATAACTTCTGTTCTGGAAATTCTTTAAAGGAGAGAGAAAGAAAATGGTTTGTTAACTGAAGGACTGCAGTACTTTTTCTCTGCTGAGCTATTCCGGGGGTAAGCTGAAGAACAGCTTGCCGTCAAGCCCATCCACAAACCAAACCTGGAATGCCCCCATCTAAATTAGCTCCTAAAACCAGGCCTCATCACCATGTCGACAACTTGCGGGTTTTAACAAACCATTTCCCAGCTCTGAAGTCAGCTGCCAGGTATTCGACAACACACCGGGACATAAAAATCACCAAAACCTTGTCGGTAGCATCAGTGCAGAGGCTGGGAGACCGTCCGCACGTCGAGGAGGCTCAGGACAGCGCTGACAACACTGATGCTTGTTGGCATTCGTGGCAAGTACTAACACCACCAACATGTCACTTTGCACAAGCATTTTAAGGGTTTGATACACTGTCTCCGTATCAGGCTAAATGCACCTTTTCTTGCCCAGCTATTGCTTCTTATTGCATCCTGGACAGAAAGAAATTTGCTCTTAGGAAAAAAAATAACTCCTCCTTTACACAGCGTTACAAGGAGACTACTATTTTTAGTATTTTGCTTTGGGTGAAAAGCCCGCAGCTGAGCTCTAAAGCACAGGTCACAAATGTGGACCCGCAAGGGTCCAACGAGATCCTGTCCTTCTACACGCAGCCAAAAATTGCATCAGTGTGATTTTCTCCCTGTGATATTTCTGGAGTTACGGCTGGGACTACAGCCAGAGGCATCAAAGGCTGGCAAACGCCACCCACAACAGGTACAAAATACCGGAACACCACGAGGAAACACGCACTTGCTGTTGGCCTGGCTTTACTCGTTTCTTCACCTACTGTGGACCCTGCGCTGGGTTGATAGGGACGTCCATCTGCAGATCTCGGCTGAACGGAATCGTGGATATCTACGGACTTCTGGGAGATTGTATCCTGAAAAGAAAGCGGAAGAATGAACTTCGAGAAAACCTCTGCGAGCTAAGGGTCAACAGTGTTGTGCTCCCCACAGCTTAAGCCTTGGGCTCTTTCAGCACTGCGCTGCGTCATTCCCTTCACTCGCATCTGATGCTCACGGTGAAGCGAGGAGGGAGGAGAACATACGCGCACCGGGGACGTGCTCTAACTTAAAACCCTTCTGGCAGAGCCGAGAGCTGCGGTGTGTGCCGGTTCTCCACGCTGTACTGTGTTACCCCCCGAGCTAGAACCCAGTGCTTCCGGGGGATGAATTGTTGGGGTTTGGGTTTTTTTAACATCTACCGGCCTCCTTGATCAGCTGAATGTAAAGTACAAACACCACTGGTGATGCCTATTGTTTTCACGGCAGAAAGCATTCGCTGGAAGAGGGAAATGGAATTAACACCAAAAGGTGTTCTCAGTAAGTGCAAAGCACAGTGATTACTGTCCCTTTCACGAACTCAGCGTTTCCTTTGGCACGTGTTTCGGAAGGGCCACTGGAGACCACACGGTAATTCCCTGCACTGCGTTGTTAGCAACATTTAAATCGACACACAGAGTTCCTATAACACACATAATCAACTGCTCATACTAAGGAACCAAGGTTTTAATCACAATTAAGTCTATTTTTAATAGATATTATGACTATTTTAATAGATATTATGACTATATTGGGCCTACAAGGATGCTGGGGGGTGGCGTTTTTACAAGGGCCTGTAGTGACAGGACAAGGGGTAATGGGTTTAAATTGAAAGCAGGGAGATTTAGATTGGATATCAGGAAGAAGTTCTTCCCGGAGAGGGTGGGGAGGCACTGGAACAGGTTGCCCAGAGAAGCTGTGGGTGCCCCATCCTTGGCAGTGTTCAAGGCCAGGCTGGGTGAGGCTTGGAGCAACCTGGTCTAGTGGAGGGTGTCCCTGCCCAGGGCAGGGGGGTTGGAACTGGATGGTCTTTAAGGTCCCTTCCAACCCAAACCGTTCTGTGATTCCATGACTACAGATAGTAGAACCCTTCACTATATTGGAACTACCTGAAGAAAAATTAGATGGAAATACCTAAAGCCTGCAAAAATTCTATCCTACCAAAAGAAAAGACCCAAAATTCATCTCCCTTAACACTATTTATTATACAAGTTCTGTTAATTTTGAAGCTGTAAGGTGTCTTTTTACACTGAAGACAAAAAAGATTATCGAAAAAAACCCCACTCGTGTTAAACTATCTCAAAAAGATGGTGCAATTGAGTCACGGCTAAGACATTTCATGTATCTGCCCTTTTTGCATGCTATTATATATGACATAAACGGATCAAAACCGTAGCCAATGTTCAGATCAAACGTTTCCTACATCAAACCCCTGCACACAAGTCAAGAGGGAGCAAAGCAGCTTCAGTCGCACGAATGTAAAATACCTCTATAATGAGAGCTGGCCACCAAAAATATTCACCCACTTTAGGGTAAATTATGTTAACACTCCGTAAGGATAAACGGAGGGAAGTCAATCTCTCTTAGTCCAACCCATTTCAGGTCACATCCTTGCACGATTTTAATCAAATGCTTTGTGAACCCATGGAGAACCCCACGCAGCAATCTTGTGAGACTGTCCAAAAGCTAGGCTCATTCTCTTCAGCAGTAAAGCGGCTACGGGGATGCCGCTTGTCGGCTCACCCACATTTTACATCCGTTTATTCAGTCAGTGCCAAGAAATCTGATGGTTACAGATATTTTCTATTGTAAACACTGATGTTTAAGTTCTTGGTACCAGAGAAGAGGAAAACAAAGTCAATCTATCCGGCAATCTTTCCGCCTCCAGCGTTCTCTCATCATGCCAATACATCAAAGAGAATATTGAGCAAAATGAAACAAAAACGATGTCCCAAACCAGAAAACAACTCAAACCCTAAATACAGTATTACAGACACCTACCGGTCACAGAACACGACCTAAAACATGCACCGGTAAGGACCTACAGCCAGCTTCGCTGCAAACAAATACCTGCTTCTTTCCCAATTAATTCCTTGCCATGTTTAAGCATTAAACAGCACTTTAGCTGGAAAAAATCTTTTTCAGTTAAATCAAAAACTGGAAAATGAGTTTAAACTAAGCGTAGAATGACAGAATGGTTTGGGTCAGAAGGCAGTTACAAGATCCTCTAGTTCCAGCCCCCTGCAGGGCTACCTTCCCCTAGATGAGGCTGCACTCTCACTTATTCCGCGTCGCAACACACTCGTACCAAGCTTTTAAAACCCTTTTTTGGTTTTGTCCCAGCAGCTTACCAGTTTTTCTTTTGCATCAGAGGGAGATCCAGAGCCAAAGTCCCCACCGACCGGTCGCCAAGTCAGCAGCCTTGAAAACACAAAACCGGTACCAAATTTACTAAGCTGGAAATACAAACCGGAACCGATATTCTAAAAGCCCACTGCAATATGGGAGGGTTTTTTTGCTTTAATTTAAATTAATGGAAGCCAGGCATGAAAAGAGTCGGATAGAAATGCTTCCATAAATTAATAAGCTCATTCCAGTTTAAGTGTGCATTTTATTCTTTCACACATACTGAAAAATTCAGGGTATTGTGTTCTTTGAACTTCAGCATTTCTGCCAATTGCCTGGGACAGACAACTGGATTATGTGGAGGTGGATTAATCTGTCTCAGGAATACTGGATCTGGCGTTAGGCAGTGCTGTAGAGCCATTAGTGGGCCTCGTCCTCTCACACCGCCTTAAGCTTTACCTGGAATAAGCAGCGGATCTACCTGTGAGAGACCTTCTCCTGAGCTGATTGTCTCAAAGCTTGCTGACAAAGTTGTGAAGCTTCCTGGGGGCTTGGCTTTCGGCAGCCTGAGGAGGAAGGATTGCCTGCAGGCCTGAATAGACAAGGGCCAAATGGCCTACGGGACAGATAAGAAGCAAATAGCTTCTGGACATAGTTCCGACCACGGACAAAGAACCATCACATCGCCTCATGGGGGGTCCAGACACAGAGGACCCCCAAGCCTGCCAAAGCATGCAAGAGGTCACGTACTGATTCTGTGCACCCCATGGGATCAGCTGCATAACCGGAGAGTGTGCGCAGGAGGCAGGAGTCAGCTAAAAACACCTTATAAAAGACTGTGGGACCAAACCGTGACAGGGACCCTCCCCACTGAAGACTACAAGACTACGGACCTACGGGACACCGCTGGATCCATGGTGGTGACTCTCTCTTGCGATTCTCTCCCGACTGCTTGCTAAGTTTTCCCTCTTCTCTATTTTCAATCTCTCCTATCGCTATTTTCTTACACCAAAAATAAACTCCTTGTTAGGGGCATCTGACCTCGTTTGCGTCTTAATCTCACTCTGGGTACCACAACGAATCTCCCCCTTCCCGGGATAACCAGGCCGGGACACTACCCCACGACAAACCAGCATTAACACCTGGGGAAGTTCCACATTCTGCTGGGGATACGTTCCAGCACTGTGGTTCCACGTCCGCTTAGGATCCAACACTTCCGCTTGGGATCCACGCTGTTAGGAGGTACCAAGTCACTGACAATGCTTCAGAGCTCTTCCCTGCTGTTCTCCTCTAGCATCCTGCTGTCTCGAGGATCTTGGCCTTAAGCACTAAACCACGTCTTCATTAACTGTAACTTACTGCCGCCGGCTGTGCCGGACAGGAGGGAAGCTGGATTACGTATCCTAAGTGGGCCCAGCATCTCTTGCTGCAAAGTGAGACTAAAGTCATGGTGAAGACCTCAAACTATTTAGCCGCCACCTGCGTGAGGCAACGCTTGAGGGACATTTGTGTCTGCGCACCCCGAGATCCTCCCCGTTGCGTTAGGGATCCTACCCGAACATTTCACTGCCCTGCGCACAGCTGGAGACCATGTAACTAAAGAGACAAAGCAGGGCTAAGAACAGACAAATTCTCGAGGCAGGTAACGAGACAACAAATAAAGCGAAGAACCGAATCGATTCTTGAAAGCTAGCAGGACACAAACCGCAGATTTTTCTGGAGCAGAGGTTGTTCAATAGTGTAATATATTCTGAGCTGTCAAGTCTTCCATCTGCCAGAGGAGGTGCTGGAGTAACGAGCCATTACGAGCCAGTAGAGACCAGATCACTGCCGTCAGTGTGAGGAACCGATTCTAACTCTTGAATTTGCTGAGGACAAGAGGCATCTGCCCTGGCTTTCTCAGCGCCAGCCAGCCAAGACTTGCTCTCATCAAGCTTCAGAAAATTTCAGTTAAAAAAATGATAAGCAGAATAGAAATTAAATAAAAGAAGAATCAAAGAAACTATTAAAATGATCTCATGAAGTACGGACTGGATGAGCAAACAGCGAGGTGGACTGAAAACTGGCTGAACGGTCGTGTCAAGAGCATGGAGATCAGGGGCACAAAGTCCAGCTGGAGGCCAGTAACTAGTGGTGTACCCCAGGGGTCAATATTGGGGCCAATTGTGTTCAACACGGTCACTAATGATCTGGACAGTGGGGCAGAGTGGACCCCCAGCAGGTTCACTGACAGGCTGATAGGCCAGAGGGTCATGCTGCCGCCCTGAGGGACCTCAACAGGCTGGAGGAACGGGCTGATGGGGACTTCGTGCAGTTCCACAAGGGGAAGGGCAACGTTCTTCCCCTGGAAAGGGACAACCCCAGGCGCTGGAATGTGCTGGGGACCACCAGGCTGGAAAGTGGCTTGGCAGAGGAGACCTGGGGGTCCTGATGGACACCAAGCTGAACATGAGCGAGCCCGAAAACCAGGACATGGTCTTGGAGAAACTGCTCTAGCAGCCCCGCTTGACAGGGGGTTGGCCAGACAACCTCCAGAGCCCCTTCCAACCCCAGTCGCGCTGTGTGATTCTGCGTTAGGATCTTCACCTCAGTGACTCTGGGGAAGCTTGGCAGGAGTACAGTTTGGGCTCTTCTGCCACGTGATCCTTGCTGAAACCGGCAGCCGAGCAACTACTGTAGTACTGTTTTCCAAACAAGGAAATGTTGGGATCACCTCTCCTTGCATAAAAATAACTTCCCAAGGCCCAGCAGAGGCCAGTGCTGTGACTAAGAACTCCTGCAGCCAGTGCCACAACTCTTAGATTGACTAAGTTACACGATACCTGGAAGACGTTTTATATGAATGGTAAAAGAGAACAGATGTAATCCTACCAGATCAGATTAATAAAAACCTCCGCCAGAAGATAGTTTGGGCTCCAGAGATCCACAGCACCTGACTACTTCAGGACTGTTAGCAATAAAGCGCTTGCCCATAAAAATCTCTCACACATACTACGGTGCAATCTGCCTGTCTTCATAGCAGAAGAAATCACTTACTGTGTTGCTTCCAGCCAGGGGAAAACAAAGGTAAAAGGAGCATTGGCTTTCTTCTCCGAGTATTGGGGCAGCCTCCACAGCAAGTGGGGTATTAAAATTGTGTTGTCAAAAAAAAAAAAAAAAATGAAGGCTGGTAGGGCAGAAAAAGCTCCACTGAAAAATAAGGGTAATAGAGGGGCTAAGAAACACAAATCTGAAATACCAGCCAAACCTGGAGTCACTGAAAGAACCAGATCCCATAAGGAGAAGAAAAATGAGGGAGTTCTACAGGAGAAAGGGCTCCTCCCAGGGCTCAGAAAGAGAAGGAAAAACCAATGAGGATAAAGCCTCCATTAAAAATATGAATGAATATCGTTGCGTATTGTGATCGTAATCTTTCCTTACCCATCTACAAAGCTGCAGCTTCAATCCACTACAGCCAAAGTGAAAAGACTCTGTTGAGCAGTTGTGTCCCCCCAGCAATTGTTTGGAAAAGAGCAGGCATACTTTCACCACGGGAAAGGAGACTGACTGCATACGCTGCAGGGACTGCCCGTGGATAAAATCCGTGCAGGATTTGTTTTACCCTGCAAAAGTTGGGAACCTCCCAGAAATAAAAGAAGGAATAATATAATGAAGTCCTCAAAGGCGGCACAGGAAGATTAAAAAGAGATGCGAAGTAAAGAGTGGGAATCTATGGAAGGAGTCAGACACTCTCCTAGGAAAAATAACCCATCTGAAAAGCAGAACCCTGTAAACGTCACCGGGAATAAGGCACGTACTTCAGATCAGATACAGCCAAAGGCAACGAGCGTTTTTGAATGTCTCCAAAGATCAAGATATCCAAAATGCTGCTCTGGAAAGGTTTCTGATATTCAACTGTAAGAACGCCCAACCCCCAAAGTATTGATCATATGTGGAAACCAAAGCAAATGTGCTGCTGGTGAGTGTTCACTCGGGAATCTTTCCCAGTAGGGGACAGAGTAAATTAAGGCTAATTCGATTGGACTTTTACATCTCATGGTTTGGTTTCAAATTTTATTTTTGGCAGTTACCAAAAAGCAAAAATACCACCCTGCCAGCTCCCAGATGTTTCAGCTTTCCTTCAGTATTAATTTTGGATTCACACCTTCTCACTTCGAAAAGTAGGTGAGGTAGTGACAGATGGGTTGAATTATCCTTTAAGCACGACTGAAGCTCTCTTTCGGTGCTGTCTGATACACAGCTCTAAAGCCAAGGCAAGACGGATACGCAGAAGGTTCCCTTTCGCTTCAGTTTTCTGCTGGCCTGAACCAGGCGACGCCCAGAAGGAAACGCTATGAACTAGCTGACAGCACAGGACAAGGACGGAGGCCACCAGAGGTGAAAGCAAGTGGTGTTTCACCTCGGCGTTGGTAGGAAAGGGGAAATAAACCCCTCTCTGGTGTAACGCTGGGCGTGGTTTCTTGTTATTCAGCTCCAGGATGCGCACGTAAGACACACTACCCAGAACAGCACCGCCTTGCTCCAAGAAGCTTCACACGGAGCGTTCACACGAAGGGAAAGGCAGTTGCCAAGCACGCAAGATCATTTCCACAGAAAGGTCAGGATTCATAGAAACGATGTTGGAAATTAACCATCAACCTCAGAGAATACTAAACCCGTAAGACCGTTGCAGTATTTGAGTATTTTGTGGAGAAAGCTTCAGATGTGATTACAGATTGCAAAGTCTGCCTATCAACAGCATTCTTCTGTTACGAAAAGAAAAAAGAAAATGACCCCAAAAAACCAGATCAGATAGTACTTCTCAAAAAAATAATTTAAAAAGTGAATCAAGTTACAATTTTGGGGGGTTTTTTTGTTTGGTTGGGTTTTTTCTCCCCCTTACATCCCATGTGGTATTTCTACTTTTTAACAGTTTATCACTTACAGCACAAAAGTAGCGTATCCAGCACCTAACTTACCATTATATTCCACGAAACTCTGCTTCTACGTAGCCCACACATACAGCTGCTTGTTCACTCCAGTTATTAGCTATCTACCAGTCTGAACTCAGGAAGTCACCTAGCCAAACTATTTTACAAAGTATAAATTATTAAGAGTCATCTTACGCGTGAGGGATCGTCGTTTTGAAAATATCCAGCATGCAAGTACAAGTTTTGTCCCAGATCTCTAGGGTAAACTTTTCACCATTTAAGATGACAACATTCTCCAAACAGTTCGTACCAGACCGTGCCAGTTGTTCATTGTCTGGAAAAGACAAACAGGGCATTTGTCAATTCACACTCACCACAGTAAAACGCTAACGCTGTTTCACACAACGTGCTACGGTCCTACCTTGCTGCACACACCAGTACAGCTGTGCAAATATATCGTCCAGAAGAACATCGCTAAGGACTTCCAAATACTGCGTGAACACATCGCATATTGCATAAAGCGCGTGGTTGCAAGTTGTCGTCATCCACTCGGCTTTCTAGGAGTTGGGGGGGGGAAAAAACCCGTTACAACTTGGTTTAAGGTGAAACTCTTCGGATTCACACTGGGCAGACGGATATACGTATTGACCCAATTTGAATTGCTTCGTAGTGACATGCAATTCCTTTCTACATCTGACACCCCCCGCAAAACTTGGAGCCCCAACGTTTTCTTTGCTAGCCAGGCAGGTTTAAGAGACTGCAGAACCAACCAACCATGCATGGGGAGCAGATTACAGGACTGACAGGCACTTACCATCACGAGACACCCAGTTTGACATTAAGCGTAGTGTCTAACCCTAGCTCAACAGCTGAACACCGAGCTGTGTCCTGTGTTTCTTCTAAATATTTTCCAAGGAATGAAAGTGTAGAAAGTGAGACCAGGTCCTTCTACAAAGAGTCAGGCAGAGCCTCCCAAACGGCTGACAATTCTGGTCAAATGTCTAATATTAATAATTTACACATAAATTTACATTAATGAGCCCATTTCTCTTTCACTTCCTCATCAGGACAGCATCTGGTAACTTATTTCTTCCAACTGTGACTTCACTGCCCATTACAAACCTCATGCCAATGAACGTGCTGCCACGCAGTCGTACGTCTCAGATTCCAGACATCCTGCGCAACAGCTGCAGTTCTCCTCACAAACCCTAAATACGTTGCATTTTATGCTATTCTCCTACTGTTCGTAGTGTCAACTACTCGGCCTTTTACACACGTTTTAAAAACGACGAGAAGAGTGACAGCACGTCCAACGGAACGCTAACAAACCGAAATAAGGCTACGAGAAGCACAGGCCAACCGTGCAAGTTCTGAGGTTTGCCTTACGGGACTTGACAAGCCATAGTACTAATCAGGTTTTCCACTCTAAATAGAGATCTCCTGTAAATTATCTTCCCCGATATTTTTCACCTCAGTCTGCTGCTCTGGCAGTTTCATGTTGTCAAATATCCTGAAGACAATCCGAAACAAATCTTGCCACCAGTGCTTTTCATACGTATGGCCGTAGGTCTTCATTATTTCAAACATTACTGTTAAGCCCCTGAAACGAAGAAAGAACAACATACATTAAGAGTTACAAAAAGGCAGGCAGCAGACCAAGTACATCCAACTGCAGCAGCAGTAACACGCTCAAATACTGTTAAGATCGTTATTGATCTGATGTGGATTTAACACACCAGTACCCTGAAATTAAATAGGAAATTGGCTTGTTTAAAAAGCACTTAAAAGTCCCAGGCAATAGCCAGAAAATGCGTTTGGGAACTGTGGTAATTTCAAATTAAAAAAAGGGAAAACTTCTTTACAAAGGATCACAAAAAACAAAGGAACAAGTATTTCCAGGTAAGAAATACTCTGTATTTAGAGTGCTTTAGAAACAAGCGTTTATCTTCACCAGCTACAAAGGGAGTCCAGATGCACAGCTCACATGTAGACGCAAAAATTTAAAGTGAATTGTATACAACCGCCCGTATTTAGCATCAGAACGGCAACAGAGTATACACTTCCTAAGGGAAAAGCCACATCTAAGGAAAATAAGCAGGTTATCCATGAAATCAGAGTACAGCTTTGCTTTTTCAGCTGTTCCTGCCATCCTCAACCAGTTAACGAACCACGGTATGAAAGCAGTTTTAAAATCCTCAAGGTAGGTATGATGGGTAAGACACGGGAAGGCAGGCAGGAGTGGGGTCGTGAGCTTCAATTAGAACCAAAAAAAGATTCCAACAGAATTTTGCTGCTGGAGTCCACTAAAATAAAACCTTTTTGTTGCACGGAGCATTCTGCATTTGATTTAAACGGAGCAAAAATGGGTGACACGAGGCTTACCCAGGCCAACTGTAACAAATCTAACTGAACTACTGAATATTTACGGAAACGCAATACCTGTCTATTTCACATAATGCGATCACAGCCACGCAACTTTATGATTTATTATAACGGAAGATAAAAATTTCCTATGTAAAGAACCCAGGCTTGATTTCTACAGCATCTATTTAAAAGGTGTTTGAGAAGCCCGTTGTTCCCACGGTGGTGTCACCTAAATTAAACAGGTAAGCCATTCTACAACGGTTACGTTTACTAAGAGAGTTGTCTCTAATTTAAAAGTGCAAAGTAAGCCTTTTAGAGTTTGAATTACAAATACGGATTGTTACCTGGTTCTTACATCTAATTTGCATCTATTGATGATGCAGGACAACTCAAACAGAATCGGGAACCAGCCTCGCACCCACACTCTGTCTTCGGGAGCCACATTCATATCATCGCTTGTGTATTCCTTGAACGCCTTTAGAAAAAACACAGGGTTATACAGGGTCCTAAGAGTTAGACTCTTCAAAATAAAACACAATTTGGGCTGTAAATAAGAGCGCCTGCTGCACTAGTATTTATTACACCTGATACCGCTGGTGGGCTGGCCATCAAAACAGTAATGCTGAGAAGGTGAAGATTTTCCAAATAATGCTTAGTATATTATGAATCACAGAACGGTTTGGGTTGGAAGGGACCTTAAAGCCCATCCAGTTCCAACCCCCCTGCCATGGGCAGGGACACCCTCCACTAGACCAGGTTGCTCAGAGCCTCATCCAGCCTGGCCTGGAACACTTCCAGGGATGGGGCACCCACAGCTTCCCTGGGCAACCTGTTCCAGTGCCTCACCACCCTCTTCATGAAGAATTTCTCCCTGATGTCCAATCTAGATCTCCCCGCTTTCAGTTTAAACCTGTTACCCCTTGTCCTGTCACTACAGGCCCTTGTAAAAAGTCCCCCCCCCCATCTTTCCTGTAGCCCCTTCAGGTACTGGAAGGTGCTGTAAGGTCTCCCCGGAGCCTTCTCTTCTCCAGGCTTGTTCAGCCTGGAGAATAATGAACTAAAAATATAAACGAGATGATACATTCAAACATCAGACTTTTCTTGTAGTTCAGTCTGAGGCTCTGACTCTCTTTTTACAGAGACAGCACTGAAAGCAAGGATCTACCATAACATTTTGAGGATACCAAGCATTTTTACTTATGCCATGACCCATTCTTCACACCATTTCTCAACAGAGAGCAGATCCTGAGACACGCTGATTTCCAGCAGCTCCCAGGAAACCTAGCCACTAGCTGGACTGGGCGGATGGAGATGGGATAGGGTGGGGGGACAGAAGAAAAAAACCCCAGAAATTGCCGATACTTTCAGAGCTTTGTGGCATTTTCTATCCTGTTGCTTCTGAATAAAGTACATTTCTCGTTAATCTCTGAAACCTGAAGGAAAGCCAATACGGTAAGGCACGAGTAATTTTTTCTTTACAAAAGCACCGTTGATTAAAGCACTTGTAGTTACTAGAGACCATACCTGAGGTCTGTCAGATACATATTTTGCACAGTGGCGAATGAGGCGGATCGCTTCCATGCTGGTATCTGGAAATGCTGCATTGCAGGCAAATTCAGACAAGCACTTCACTGCGTCCTGGAAAGAATCTATGGTTGCTGGGAAGTGTTTTTCAAACACAATTGCTGGGAGAAAAGTGAGAACAGAAGAAAAAAAAAAGTGTGTCATGCTTTAAAATCTATTAATTCTAATATGAACGGATTGTAATAGAAGTTATGAGAGACTGGTTATTGATTGGTGTTGTCAAATGCCTGACTAGTAATAAAAACTGAAAAATGAATGCTCAACCAAAATTTTAAAAAGTAATCACCTAGAGGGCATTCTATCTGACAGTAATTAAGTGCCCAAAACAAATCAAGGTGGCACCTAAAGGAGGGATATTTAACAGTTAAGCAGGATCAGCGCCCACTGCTCAGCACTAGTCTGTGCGGTCAGAGCTTAAGAGGGCTGCATAAAGCACAGAGGTACGTCTGCAGCAGGACCGCCCTCAGCAAGAAGCTCCTGTCGCCTTCACTTGAAATAGGCACCTGTGAGGAAAAAAAGGAACGTTTTTACCAACGCTGGAAAAGTCCCAGGAACTTGCAGAGGTTGAGACAGAATAAGAGATCTCTTATGGCACTCCAAGCCTGAGATCTAGATTAGAAGAGGAAGGAAAAAAAACCAACAAAAATCACAGTGCCACCCAGCTCAGCATTTTCTCCTGAACAGGGCCACAGACGGGCACACTCCAGAAACAAGGAAAAAGACTCACAAACAACATAACAGTAAAACAACTACGCTTTCTTTTGTTTCCCGTGGGGTGAAAAAAACTCCAAGCCAACCCAAAATTGTTCACTTACATGAAAACGTACCCATTCAGTAAAATTATCTGAGGCTCAACTTCTTGTACTGCAGAACGCTACAAACAAATATATATATTTTTTAAGGCATAAGGGAGGACAGATAGCTGGAAACTTAGTGAATTATTTCCCTACGTATTTTCCCAAAGGGTTGGTTGAAAAGCGTAAAAGCACGAGGCGGGCTTTGCTGTACAGGCGGTAGAGCCAACAGGTAAGCAAAGCTTCTCAGTCCCTGGAGTCACAGACGCTTTCACGATGTCTGAATATCACCAATACTCACTGACAATGTGTCCTGTAGTCTGGAATGCAAGTTCCACTATACTTTCATCCTGATCCGAGGCAGCCAGATGAAATACTGAAAAAATGTTCTTCCAGCCGGAACGAATGTTAGCAGCCTGGGAGTTTACCATCTGTGCAATACAACGTACAACCATGTCTCGAATAGTAGGAGACCTAAATTAAGATGACAAACAATAATTGTTTGAACTAAATTAGGTAAACCAATTAGAACAGCGTAGTTCTCCGGCAACTGATTTTACAACTGCAATTTGAAGAGTTAATTACAAAAGTTGGTGCTTATGATCCCAGGTGATTTGGTTAATTGTATGTTACCTGTTTCTCTTCATGATATGTTCAAACGGCCTCAGGAAGTCCTTCTGGAATCGGAAATTAGCAAGTTCTCCTTTTTCCAAGAACTTCATTGATAATTGCCTTAATGAGTCTACTGCAAAAATAGCGACATCTTCATTGGGGTTGCAGCCAACCTGATAACGGACAAGAGAAATGCAGAGTAAGCTTCCATCAGAACTCTTACAGATTCAGCTCAAGTTGCCTTTACATTTGACAGCTAAGAACTGAGCAGTAATGGAAAGTTAACAAAATTAAACAGTAGCCAATTCCATAAACCACACTGTTAGAGCAATTCAATAATCCCTAACCAATTCCAGCTATTTTCTGTTATATACAGCCAGCATTCAAAACTTTCTAAAAATAAGGAAGCTGCCTAGAAAGACGAGCTGTATTCAAAAAACATGTCAAGCATTCACCTGATAAACAGTCAGTTTAGACTTGAACAGAAAACAACCTCTCATCCCAAGCTTCATGAAACACCCCCCAATAATTACAGCTCATAACGAAAGGCAGCCAGGTCACTATAACTGACTTAGTATACTCCTGCTCTAACGTTTATTAAATTGTGTATCTCTGCCCTACCGCAGGCCTTCCCAGCTTCACAGTTCTTGTTGTGCTTTAATCCACATATACAGAAGGACAGGAAAAAACCCTCTAATTCAGGTGAGCACATGCTTTTCCAAACCTCTAAACAAAACTGATCTGTATGATAATTCAAGGAGTATAATCATTAACAGGGATACCTTATTAAAATGATCTCCAATAACTTCCCAGATTCTAGACCACTGTAGCCGTATCCGGCCCATGTTGTAGTAAGAAATCTCTACTATCTTCTGCAGACTAAACATGCGCGGGTGGGTAGCGGACAGCAGTTCATCCATGGACACAGCACAGAGCCAGCGAACGAAGTCCACTGTTAAACGACCACACGTTTTAATGCAGTGTTTTTCTAAGGTTTAAGAGAAAGCTGCTTTGTAGTTTACAGGGGGGTTGAAAAAAGACATAAACCTACCGATAGCATTTCCATCCAACCTTGTAGATCCCGTAAATATTCTGTAAAGGGGAGTTTAAGACATAGTTACAATTTCTTACAATAGCATCTATTAAACGTGTATTCAGTATTTTTAAAAATTACATATAGATACCCCCTGATGACTTTTACTAACTGGTTTTAATTAATAAATGTGTGAAAAAACCCGAGCTTTGAATATAAATTAAGAAATGCTTCCGATGTTTCTAATATTTAAAAATAACGCCCATAAGCACGCGAGGAGCCTGGGAGGTGAGCGCTGTTTCTAATGCTATCGTGAGGGATGAGTAAGGTCAGGAGTTTATAAACTCTTCAGCCCTGCTCCAAACACAGAAGTCAAACTTCTCCAGAGTGTACAACTCCCATTTGTCATGACAAACAGATACTTGAAACACTTGCCGTTAGGAGGTGGGGAGAAATGCTGCAAAGCTAACGAGTGATTGACATTAAGCCTCCAGTTGACTTGATGTGATTTTACTGCAAGGCAACTTTCACTGAACTGACACCGATATTGCTGCCCATACTCAATCACGGAGATGCTTGTAAGCCTTTGGAAAGATGCTACTTTGCGACTGTTAGTTCTGACAACCATTAAGTAAATGATGTTTTCTGACTTCTTGCATGCTGAGAGAGCAAGACCTATTAGCACTCCAGTCTGATCAGTACTTTACAGTATAAACAGGGAATGGTTATGATGCATATCATGCCTGATCAAATCCAGTTCAGATAAATACAATTCACAGAAAGGACGACTGGAATAATGATTTTGGAAATCTCAAACAACATCTACATAACCTAGAGGAAAGCAGGAGTCAGTAATTACATTTAGGAGAAAAAGGGTCTGTCAATAATGCTCCCTGTGCTAAGGCAAAATGAGGTTTGCTACAAGTCACTATATATAGCAAATAAAGATTCACTGGACAGTAGAGCAACTCTCCTGTAATGATTTTCTATCAGCAAACAGGCTTCTTACCTAGTCTGTGTTCTGTTCCTTCTTGCAGAAATGCTTCTGCTCCGTACAAAAAGCAAAGAACCCACAAAACTGAAGAGCACTTTAATATGGTAATATTTATGGTTTTTTTTTTCCCCAAATAGGGGTACTATCAATAGCACAGCGTATTCAAATATTGGTTACAAAGCCTGAAGCGGCAGCAGCAGATCTAACACAATACCTGTCTACAGCAACGACGACGCTTTGCGAGCTGGTTTCACCAATGGACTCCTGAATACTTGCAATCTGCTTCCAATCCACGTTTCCACCAACTACAAGTGAACAAAATTTGAAAAAAGGGTAAGAGAGAACACAGAAATGGCTGGGGACATACAGGGAGAGAAGTCAAGCCGCTACTAGTATAACTAAATATATTTTTAATTCATAAAAAAAGAGAAGTGCTTTATTAATTTCCCTTGCATGAGCCGGGCAGCTCAGTGAACACTTGCACGTTGGTCTAAGTCCTAATTCTCCAGATTCTCTGTCCATCTATCAACCACATTAGTCCCAGAAAACTGTCCACACTTGGAACAACTGTATGAATAGATGCAAGTGAAAAAATTCATAAACACCAAACGTAGCTTTTTCTTTCCATCTTTAAATGGATCATCGGTACTTCTGCTACTGAAAACACACAATACGCGACAGGGAATACTGCACAAGGGGGAACTTTTCACATTTTATTAGTAGCAAGTGTGTATATCCATCCTGGTAAGTTTTCTTTTTAATGATTCACACAAAAAAGGTCCCAGCAAAACTCCATCTTAAAGCAACAGCTCAAGCACAGCAAAACTAGCACCTAACGATAGTGATAAAAACCTGTAAATAAAACCAGCACTACTTGTTTTGGAGGCTAGAAACTGTAGTCCACGTCTACGAAAGCTCACATTAAGAAAATGCTAACTTCACAGTGAGGAGATCTCTGAAGTTTCTGGCAATCTCTAGCAGATCAACACTCTCACCCCACTTGGTGTCGTCTGCAGACTGACTGAGGGAGCACTCGATCCCCTCATCCAGGTCACTGATGATAAGGATATTGAAGAGAGCTGGCCCCGGTGCTGAGCCCTGGGGAACACCACCTGTGACTGGCGGCCAACTGGATTTATCTCCATTCACCACAACTCTCTGGGCCCAGCCAGCCAGTTTTTTACCCAGCGAGTGGTATGCCAGACTGGGGTAGGGAGCTTTCTCTTCACATCTTTTAACCCAAGCCCCAGAGAGGCAGCAGAATTCCTTAAGAAGTGGGTCCGGTCTATATACTGGGCCTTCTGTTCCCTTCAGAAGGGGGTCTCCTGTGACAATGACCCATCTTTTTCTTTATGGAAGCAGTTTTGAGACAGGGTGTAGGCTGACCACCTCAGTGATACCTCCAAGGTAGACGAACCAGTGTCCTTGTTAACGCTGGGTTCCACTGGCAGAGGCTCACACCTGTTGCGCAAGGGCACCTGGGAGGGTGGGGTAGGCACTGAGGAGATGCGCTGGCTGTGCTGGGCAGGAACTTGTTGCCATTGCCCCCTATCCCTTTAGTCACTGTGTTCGGCCAGGTGGAGAATCCTCTGCATCATGTGTCCTGTCTGCCTGCTGGGCTTGTCCCAGGGAAGGTGGGGTGTGATTCCCCTCTCACTCCTTGATACTCCTCAACCCACTCCCCTCCTCCCAGAGCCCTGTCACGAAGCCGAGGAGCTCCTTTACACGGGTGTACCTCCCACAGCTGAGCTCACTGCTGCTGGCCGGTACTGGCATCAGAGCAGCGCACGGCCTGCAGCCGGACACCTGGGTGGCAGCGTGTTCCCACCAGAACTCTGTCGGGGAAGCTGCGTCCAGTCGTGGTAGGTCAGAGCTTAGAGAGGCCGTGGCTTTCTGCCGGGTGGATGCAGCTGCTCCCCGGCTGAGCTGGCGGAGCTTCGTGCCCTTCCTGAGCGTCCTCCCACGTGAACTGTCGCACCACGCGCCGCTTGCCCGGGACGCTAGTGCTTCCTGAGGGCTTCTTGTATAGGTGGGGGGGCCTGGCCACCCTTGCTCCTGCCCACCCTGGGAGCTCTCCGGGCTCCCCCCCTGAGGTTCCCTGTTTGGGAACCCCTGCTCTGCGCCTCGCTGGAGAATTCCGCTGCAGATCCTGCTGGCACAGTCAGTGACTCTTACTCCTGTACTTCTACAACAGAAGTGCTTGTGATACCTCGAATTTTCAGGGAAAACAGAAAAGGGCCACAGCAAGAAGGTGACGCAAGAGTGATGAAGACATTCACATGCAGATGCCCGAAGAGTGCACACCTGAATCCCTGTTCAGGCAGTAAATGAGAAAAGGGTGTTTCCCAAGCAGGTTTGAACGATGAAGTTTGTGTCATGAGACTGCACTTTCACTTTCTCCAAAATTAAACAACGATTTTCCCATATATCTCTGTATATGAGCACAGGCACCCTGTTCTTCACAGGAACACAGGTTTATAGGAATATTGCTAGGAAGCCATAGCTGCAAGAGATACTTCAGAGTGATCGTAGAAAGAAAAATAAAAATATTTGCAAGGCAGGATTTGTGGAGAAGAGTGACGAAACTGAAACAGTTGAGAAAATGCCTATGTTCTAACAGCCCCTAAGCATATGAAAAACTCAACTCCTTTGAGTTTTCTTGTAAGACTGAAGTGATATTATTAAGGAAAAAAAAAAAAGGAGATTAAATTTCCATATGTGCACCATAACCAGCATTCCAGAAATTCAATTCAGAGAGGAACATTTTATGCGTTTGGGCACAGACTATTTTCTTTAGAAATGTAGTTGAGAGAGGGGAAAAAGATCTTTATGAGCTGGGTCTACACCAACCACTAGCAAGTATGACTGCAAGTACGATTTAGAGACATCTGACTACAGTTTACATTCTTGAGCTATTAGGACTTAAAATTTTTAAAGACCAGTCACTTCAGCGTAGAGATGCTGCCAGCATTTGGAAACAGCGGAGTTGGATAGCTCCTCAGGGAACACTAAACTGGAGGATGTATATTAGAAGAGCAGGAAGAAGCTCAGTATACGAGATGCTGGCAGACAGATTCATTTCCAGGCAGAAGGTTTCCCTTCAGCAACTCCTGGCAAGGTGAGGGAGTACAGAGAAGCAGGCCAAAGGAGAGCACAATGGAAAGAAAAGGGCTGACTGCAGAATAAGAGAAGCTGTATGAGGAGAACACAAAGCCAGACAACTAGGACGATCTGAGGGCTAAGGTCAGGGATGCTGGTAAAACATCCATTCCCCCTCAAAACCCGAGAGTTAGATGAACACTTGAGGGAACACAAAGCTTTTGCTCGGCTGTAGGTGAAACGGTTCAAAAGGCAGGAGAGATCAAGCATCATACTAAACTAAAACTTCCTAACAGTCAAATCGAGTTATATATACCTTCTTGATGCTTCCATAGTTTCCTAATACCCTACACCTGTATGTCTTTAACTGTGTTCCTATAAAAAACCCCAAACCAATAAGATAATTCAAGATAATTTAAGGTAAGACTGCTATCCTTTTCTAGGAGAAAAGGAAACATCGTCTCATTGATGGAGTAAATTTTGTCTCTCAGGCCAAGCTAAAAAAGGCCCTTTTTCAAAGTAAACAAAAGAGGAGGAAACAGAATTTCAGAAGTTGAGTTAAACTCAACTCCCGCTGGGTTTGAATACTGTATATTTCTTGCAAAGTTTCGTAACAGGATGCTTAACCTGCACGTATTAACTTGCCAGTTTGGTAAAATACTTGGTGCACTGACTTGGCAATATTCTTAGACCTGGTCATACCATCAGCAATCCATCCTTTCTTTAACGGAAATGAATGATGTATCGTTTGCTTACATTTGCCACTCTCCCATCCTCACAGTAATACTTAACAGAGCAAAACAAATACTCCTGAAACAGGAATACATCTATTCAAAGGCTAAGACCGTTTTACAAGGACTACTTCGTGGTCTCGTCTCCGAACCTCACAGTCAACAACAATGAAAACAAAGGACAAACTTTAATATGTGCCTGAACAAAGCCAGTTAAATGAAACACTTCCTCTCTGCATTACTTACCCAGTCCCAGCCCCACAAACTCATCAGGTGCCTGATCTTTTGTTCCAGTGAAAGAACCTTCCCTGCCACGCACTGTCCCTGAGATGTAGCGAGGTTTTACTCCCGTTCCTATTAACTGGGCCAGTTCGAGCTGACTGATGCATTTCAGAATCTACGCCAGAGAAAAAAGAAGTTGTTTATTACAAAACTCCAAACAGCTTAAAATAGTAAACAATCAAATAAAAATCTTTAGGCAGACTGTTAGGGGGAAAAACGTTATAAACACTCAAGGTGAGACAAGCATTTCTGTACTTCTGTCTAAAATGAGCATTAATTTAAATACTATCGGGTTAGTCTCTCGCAATTTCATTTTCACACAGATGTGTTTCGTACTCTAACTGGCTGCATAACGCGCAACTCTCCGTAACGTACGTACAAAAGCAGGTACTTGGCACCGTATTTACGCACAAACAAGCGCACCACCGCGCTCAAAATCACTACACGCGCTTTCTTACAGCTTAAGTACAAATGACTCTTGTACCTCATGCCAGGAATTTCCTAAATAGTTTCCATCTGTATGAGCCACTGTGATGAGAGTTTTAATTGTATCAATATTCTTCTGCTTCATTTCAGTAATACCAGAACTCACGGTAAGCAGCGTAAATCTTGCTAAGGCTTGGACGTAGGCATCTCGTTCAAGCTACAAATGGGAAGGGGAAAAAAAAAAAAAAAAAGGGTATTTTCTCAGTTTCTTTGTGAAATCTCTGATTTCAGCAACTACATCGTTTACCTTTCGCTTCCTGGAACTGCATTTCCAAAACATTCTGCCTAGTGAAAATACCTCCATTTCTTCTGCTGTAAGCCGTGGGATAAAATGAGGCTCCCTCTGTTCAGGAACACGAAGTGTAATGTCTGACAGCACAGAACACATACGTTGTGAGGTTTCTCTGTTTGGCCTTTTGGGATTTCTGCGGGGGCATTTTTTTGGGAAACGGTGCTCTTTCAGAAGAAATGTGGCTTCTCAGCTAAGCTTTTACAATTCTTGTACTATGCCTGGACCTACTCTGCCTTGCAGACTCTCTCAAGTAGTAGCATCTTTGGCAACAGAATCTAAATGGTTTATCTCAAAAGCATGTTTTGTCAATTCTACAAAACCGCTGACAACATGTTTCACGTAATCTATGCCATTTGGAGCACCTCAGAAGCTTGTGAGGCAAGACTGTCAGGGTGGGTAAGCAGCAAGTGACCTATAATCTAGGCAGATGAAATCAATCTCACAAACAAGAACGTTCCACATGTAGGCACCCAAATTTTATGTATAGGGTATCTATAGGCACCACAGGAAACGCCTCCTCAAGTCTCTCACGAGCCGATGACAGTGGTAAAAAGGGGATTACAGTTGAGCTCACAAGTGCATTTTACTGTCCTATGTATGATCTGAAGGCCATAATGTGAAATGGTTGCACGTCAGAGAAACAAATGACAACTATGAAATATATTTAACTTTTTGGATGTTTAAGACTATTTTGAAATTAAAAAAAATAATCATTGAGCACATAATAAAACCAAATATAAAGTATTTCAAGAAAAAAGACGCCAGGAGGAACGCCTGTTTCACAGGGAAAACACACCACCACAACAGGGGCAATGATAGAATGGAGGGACTCTCCTAGGGCCACGCAGCATGGCTGCCACGTTGAAACCCGACTGCTACTACAGGGTGCGCTGGCAAAGGCACAGCAAAGGAGGTATAAGCACAGAACAACGGAAGTTGCATGGAAATAATACTAAGCAAAGAAACCTTAAAGTCTAGAAACTGAGAAGGCTGCGGGGAGACCTTATTTCAGCCTTCCAGTGCCTGAAGGGGCCTACAAGGAAGCTGGGGGGGGGGGGGCTGGGACCTTTTACAAGGGCCTGTAGTGACAGGACAAGGGGCAATGGGTTTAAATTGAAAGTGGGGAGATTTAGATTAGATATTAGGGAGAAATTCTTCCCAGAGAGGGTGCTGAGGCACTGGAACAGGCTGCCCAGAGAAGCTGTGGGTGCCCCATCCCTGGCAGTGTTCCAGGCCAGGCTGGATGAGGCTTGGAGCAACCTGGTCTAGGGGAGGGTGTTCCTGCCCATGGCAGGGGGGTTGGAACTGGATGGGCTTTAAGGTCCCTTCCAACCCAAACCATTCCATGATACCGAGTTTCTTCTATAAAAGGAAAGTGTTTTCAGTCCCACCTTCCCTCTCTGTTCCATGCAAACATTTCCCCCTGCCCCTTTTCTAAGTCATCAAAGTATGAGAAAAACTACTAAATGTGTCCATCAATCAGAAAGAAAAAAAAGGTGATATAAACAAATTAAGTACAACCTTTTGATGCTTATCTCATCCTAAATGCTTAAAGACAAAAGCCAGACTGTGTGACAGTAAGATTAAAAGCATCAAGAATGAAAAACAGAATCTTTAATTGAGGTTTTAGAGGTGAACATGCATAGCTTAAACTGTATTCTGGGAATTTTCTTAAAACTAAAAGCCTCCAGCTCCCTCCATTATCTCTCAAGGTGTGTAAACTAGTGTTAACTGTTCTTACACACACATCTTAAATTCTGTATGTTTTGTCAGTGATCAGAAAAAGTTGCCAGCACCAGTTAAGCGCCAAGAGGAAGAACCTGCTTCCAAGAGAAAAGATCCCTAAATCAGCTCAAGTACAGATTTGCCACTCTCCTTCAAACCACCAGAGCTCTCGGGCCTCTGAAGTCAGCCAACACTGCCCTCTCATTAGGACCTTGTGCAACGGAATTATCCTGGAACATACTGAAACCGTCAACAAACCAGTATTGGTTTAATGATATCAACAAAACAGAATTCCCACAGGAAACCAAGAAGGAATATCACTTATATTGAAAGTAGGGGGGGGGAAAGGTTTAAAATCTCAGCAAATGAGAACTTTGGGTTTTGAAACACCTCTCGTTCAATCCAGATTGTACCAAGCCAATGGAAGGGTACAACTGACGCTGGTATGTTCTTGGAGCATGGGTATCTTTGAGCAAACGTGTCCTTGCCCTCCCCACCCAAGGCAGACCACTGCAGGACCGGGAGCTAAGCTCTGCAGCCGCTCAAACCGGTATTTGTACCAATTCCACTTCTGCAGGTCAGAAACAAAAGTACCAGGAATGTGAGTTTCACTGAACAGCTGCAGGCTCCAGGAATAATCAAATTTGTAAGTCTGTTCAGTTCAGGGTGAGGGGGGAAAACCAATGAAGTAGAAAGGCAGAGGAAGGAAACCTTACATGATCCCAAATGGGCTTTTCAAAGCAGCTGATTCAGAGATCCCAATGTGCCTTTCCACATGAGCAATAAAAAGTTTTCTAATTTGCTAAATACCAGTGCAAGGGGAGAGGGAAGCAAAGCATTCAGTGTCACAGAGTGTAGTCAACAGTTTTCACTTGAAGTTATTCTTACAAGGCTGTGGGTTGATATTTTTTATTTGTTTAATGTTTTCAATGCACGCATGAGAGAACACAACGTGAAACACGACATCGGCTAGCCTCTCTCTTCAGCTGTCCCTACGATGGACTTCTGGCAGACTAGACTCCATTTATTAACTAACAGTCTACGATTACATAATAGTATGTTCACTACCAATGATTTTAAAATGGGAGGGGAAAAAAAAGGCAAACAAAAATGATCTCTTAGGTTAATCAGAACTACCCTCTGGAGTCAGAAAGTCTGGAATTCTTGGCATTGTGCTTAATGCAAGATACATTCACGCATTACATCAGGAATGACATTTCCAGTGCGATAACTGTCAAAATTGTATCCAAATATAGAAGCCTCAGATCAGTATAATCTCTCCCAAGTTGAGAACAATATTTCAAACAGTTCACAGATATACTCTTTTACTTAGGAAACAGGATAAAAAGACTGATTTTTCATGAACCATCACAGAGCTAAACAGCTTCGTAACGAAGTTAGAAAGTGCTTTGACACGGAAGTAGTCAACTTGTGGGGAAAGAAAAATTCGATACACAGGCGTGGCAGCACTTAGCACAGAAGACCAAGAAAAATAAAGGTCCCTTTATTGAAAACACTTTCAGCCAAATATCAGATGAAGCATTAATTGCAGAAGCAGGCACTGTCTAGATACTGCAGTGCATAGCTTCAGCAACAAGGACTCTTAGAACCCCACTAACATTTTGCTGTTACGTCCATCAAAGTACTGTCTCAATTTTAAATTTTTTACCTGAATGTTGAAAATGCAAGCAATCCTGATTGCACATCGTATACCCTCCAAGCAAAGAGAGGCAACTTCTGTGTCATCGCAGTCCTGCAGACCCACACTGAATGCAGCTAGGAAAGGTGTCCATGCCAACTGCAACGTACGCAAAGTAAAAGTTACATTTAGCAATTGTGAGCACTTGAAGGGAATTTTACAGTTTCTGCATCTTGCTAAAGTGTAAATTCCACCCTTATCTCACACCCTTAACCTTGAAGATGCCTTTAGCCTGAAAGGAAATGGAATAGAACAGACACGAGACATAGGCACAGAAGTATGGTTAGAGGAGACACGAGATGCAGAACAGAAGTAATGCAGATTGACCGCCCCCGTCAGAAGCACTCTCCCTCAGCAAAGGCCATACAACCATCTTCAGGTAGCTGGAAGTTTGCTCTGATAACGCCAAAAGGGAAAGAAAAAAAAAACGTAGGATAAAATAGGACAAACTTTATTAATTCTGCTAAAATTACAGTGAGACACCAACGAGAGACAGGACATGACTCTTGCCTTGATCTCTCTGCTCTTCGTTTTGCCACCCTCAGTCCTGTGTGTCTTTGTATCTTAGTCACAGCTGATGTTTCCCATTCCTCTTGCCTTAGGTGGGACCGAGAATGTAACACACTCAACTAAAAGTTATTGCAGGAGAGCCTACGTGGTCCTGCCCTCATGGCCGAGACTCCCTCTCCCGCAGGCAGGAAAACCAACCACAAGATGCAGAGGATCCACCCTAACTCCATGTGGTTATGGAGAGGGAACCCCAGAGTAAGTACCCACAACTGTTTTGGAAACAATTTTACCTGAAGTCATTCCAGATGAAATACAGAGCCAACGGGCACAGCAGGGAGCAACAGATCTCACAATTTCATAATAAAATGATGTACCTCAGAGCTTGGGTTTCGTTTAAGCCAGTGATTCCAAAAGCACAACCTCAGAAAAGTGTTTAGCAATTGCCAAACCATAACTCTGGGACAGTATTAAAGGCACCAGATGAATTCCTAGATCTGGGACTTAACTCCCTATTGCATGACCTTTAAAGGTCCCTTCCAACCCAAACTATTCTATGATTCTATGTTCCAGGAGTGTTGGTTGTTTTTTTTAACCCTTTTCTCGTTTTTCTTCAAAATCACGAAACAGAAATACTTCCCTAAGAACTATGTAGAGATTTGTATGGTATGTTCTGTAACTAGACTACACTGTTACTTATAATAGACTGTTTTTTAATTAAAGGTAAAAATTAACCCTCTAAAATCGACAGTCAATTTTGGGCTGCTGAGGTGGGCGCATAAAGTGAATTTTTATTCTAATAATTTAGCAAAACTATCTGTAAATGCAGATACAATGACAAATGTTATGCTGGCATCAATGAGTGAAAGAGACACCCAGAAATCTATAAAGTTTTGATTAAATAAAAATTAAAAAGTCTAAATAAAAAAAGTGAAATTAAATATTTAACTTCCGCAGCTCTCCCTTTTTTGGGAAGACAGCTCTCAGTTCAAGATATTACACTGCCTTCAGTACTTTAATTAGTTTATGAACATCCTCAAGTGAAATGACTTCCAGTTCTCAGCACCTTCACAAAAGACCTTTAGGGTGTTAATGTACCCTGCTGCTTCATATTTTGCTCCTTTGAAAATGGATTTTGAAAATGTACGTTTCAGATACTAAAGGCTAGGAATGTTAGAGAGTAATAGGGCTGGTATTTTAAGGAAAAATATTCCATGAATTTTCCAGATGTCTGCATGCCATTTATTTCAGCCTCAAAGTCAACAGAGAGAAATTATGGACAGTACACCACTGCTCACCTTGACACCCTGAAAGCAGATCTTAAGCAAGGGCTTCATCTAGCATTATTTTGTACAGAGTACTAACCTACTTCTACTAATATGGCAAGAAAGAACTCAGAAGTTTGCCTCATGGACAGCAACCTTCCAGCTAGATCTTCAGTGTGCCCAGGTGGCCAAGAAGGCCAACAGCATCCTGGCCTGCATCAGGAACAGTGTGGCCAGCAGGATGAGGGCAGTGATTGCACCCCTGTACTGGGCACTGGGGAGGTCGCACCTCGAATCCTGTGTTCAGTTTTGGGCCTCTCACTGCAAAAAAGGCATTGAGGGGCTGGAGCGTGTCCAGAGAAGGGCAACACAAGTCCTGTGAGGAGCGGCTGAGGGGACTGGGGTTCAGCCTAGAGAAGAGGAGGCTCAGGGGAGACATGAAAGGAGGTTGCAGAGAGGTGGGTGTTGGTGTCTTCTCCCAACTGACAAGTGATGGGACAAGAGGAAATGGGCTCAAGTTGCACCAGGAGGGTTTCAGATTGGATACTGGGAAAAATGACTTCACTAAAAAGGTTGTCAAGCACCGGAATAGGCTGCTCAGGGAAGTGGTGGAGTCACCATCCCTAGAGTTATTTAAAGACGTGTAGATGTGGCACTTAGGGACACGGTTTAGTGGTGGAGTTGGCAGTACTGGGTTAACGGTTCGACTTGATGATCTTAAGAGTCTTCCCCAACCTAAATGATCCTTTGATTCTTGAGGTCAGGCCTGAAACTCAACCTGACCTCACAGCACATCACTCCAGGGAAACTTACAAATCTGTTGTTCTGACGACACCTCTGTATCGGAAATAAAAATCCTATCATTTCAAGTTTTTAACTACTCTATACTTTTGTCCCCTCAGCATATTCCTCGTAACTCCTCCATTATGTCAAGATGCTGCTTCTACCAGCACAGAAACTTCTTAAACCAGTAAATGAAACTGGAGTAGAATGCTCAAAATTCCTTCTTTCCTACAGCAAGTTAAATAACTTAAAATGATCAAAACATAGCAGACACAAATCTTTAGTATTTTCAACAAACTCCTTCAGTCGGTATTTTGTATTAAGAAACTATATGATATTCTAGGTAAATATCTAAACACGTATCTCACCTTAAACATGGGTCTCACATGCTCCAGGTGTGTTGCACTAGTAAAAGGTGCCTGGACGTGGCTCACTGCCTCCATAAGAGCTTTAGCTGTTTTAGCCATTTGTTCCATTTCCAAATTATATAGGAGTCTTCTCTGCTTTTCACTAGCAACACCTGTAAACATAATTTTTCTTCTCATTTGTACATCTTTAGCAGCAGTGAGGAATATAGTAATTTTAATTTTTTCATTAAGTACCATATTCAGATGCATTTTCTGTATTTTCTGTACTTTCTGAAATTACCACACCAGCAAGATATTTCACTTGCTATGTAGATAAAACTTAAAGTAACCTTATGTATGAAATGTAAGCTATATGTAAACCTTCAAAGAATTTTAAAATTTGCACAGTGAACATTTCTCCATCACCTCAACTGAGAGCATAAATATAAGCTAAATTCAAAGTGTACAAAAGTTTCATAGCAATCCATCAGTACAGAAAACAGTAATAAAAGGAAGTGGACATCCTTCTTCTGAGGGAGAACTACCTTAATCAACTTTTCATTTCAGTAATGGTACCTCCATCTCATCAAGAAAGTGAATCAGCTGCTTTAAAATTACAATAAAAACATTATGTTAATTGGATGTATACTGAAAATGAGGGATTCTTTTTTCCTGATGCAAATTTCCTGTAAGCAATCTATTCATGAGGCTAACACAGGACTTGTAAGTATCAAAATTTGACTACGTTGGGAAAAAGTCAAGTCTCTCCATGTTCTCTGTAGAAAAGCCAGAATGAATAGACCATCTATACCTTCACATTGTGCAAAACACAAAACAAAGTTTTTCTGGTATTTGAGAGAAGAAAAGATAACTAATTTTAAAAGTGCGTAAATTAGGGCCCTACAAACCACATAATGAACAATTTTTGAAGACAACAGACTGGTTATTGCAGGAAAACACAATGGTTACCTTAGAAATAGCAGGTTTAGCTACTGTGTTTTTTCTGCACCGTGCCTATCAGCAACCCTGTGACTTCAGGAAGCCCTCAAATGCACTTCCCCATGTTGCTGTTCAACAGCAAAACCTGTCTTCTCCATGGTCAGTGCACTGGCTACCAGGAATTCAGATGCACAGGGATGTGAAAACAAGCAGTTGCATTTAACACAGATGTGAAGGTAGCATCATGCATTTATGTCAAAAGGAAAAGGATATATAATTAGGATTCATTCTGAGCTCAGTGGTGGTTGCTTCATTCATCTCTCAGGTTAAAACGGAGATAGCTTCATGAAACTGCAGGGCCAACCCTTTGAGGAAAGCCAACATTGCAACTACTCACTTTGTTTACTGGATTTTGTGGGTATTGTTAATTCTTTTGTTTCTTTCATTGAAATCTTCTTTCCAGCTATTTCATTATAGATAGCAGACAAATATTCTTCAGGGAGATCTTTACTGTCATTGATACCTCTATTCATTTTAATATACTGTTCTTTTGTCATTTTATTCTTAACCTGAAACCCAGAAAGAAGCTGTTAACATCAACAAATGAGGCAAGTTCACAGCAGTTACAATGCTGCCCAGGAAGCAGCCAAACATGAAAAGTTACCATCAAGAACAAGCCTGCTGATTCAGCAGACGTTTTTAAGTATCCAACACATTCGAGGCTACACCGTCAAACGTACAAAATAACGCGAGGGCACGTGGACATTGCAACACTCAAACGTTCGGTAGGATCCGCACATCAAGTAGACACTATTACCAAAAAGCAAGCGTGTCACGGTTTAACTCCGGCTAGCAAAATACCGTGAAGCTGCGCTCACAAATCCCCCCCCTTCCCTCCTCCAGCGGAGGGGAAGAATCGGAGGAGAAAGAAATAAGGAAGCTCGTAAAACTGAGATAAGAACTATTTACCAATTAAATCTGAATTAATATATACAGATACTACTACTACTAAGTAATTAAAAAAATAGTACATATGATACAATACGATACAATTTCTCACCACCCACTGACCAATGCACACCCAGGTACTGAGTCTGAGTCCGAGAGCTGTCGCAGCAGATTCTGAGCGAACCTTGTCAGTGACAGCACGACCGGGAAAACTAAACAGACCCACCAGCTCCCTCACGAACAAGCCAGCACAGGAGTTAGCAGAACGGCTAACGCAGGAGTCAGGGGGAGTGTCAGCAAGTGTACGGGAGTAAACGAGCCAGAGAGGAAGGGAGAGAGTAATGGCTCCCTGACGCCCTCCCCGCCTAAGCCCCGAGCATGACGTGCTACGGAATGAAATACTCCCTTGGTCACTCTGGGTCAGCTGCCTGAGCTGTGTGTCCCCTACACGGCCTGTGGCGAGACAGCCAGAGCTGGGAACGCTGCTGCAGTGTCAGAAGTGGAGAGAGACCTTGAATCTGGTGCAAGCACTCCCCAGCACCAGCCAAGAACTTAGTGCTGCTCTCAGCATCCAAGAACACAGCTTCCGAGCAGCCACGGTAAAAAGAGTTAACTCCTTCCTGACTGAACCCAGCACAAAGTGGTTTATGTTGTCATACAGATCAAGCCATCTATTTTGAACATAATCCCATAATCTCATAAGGGTTCAATACTCTTTCCATAGTTTGCTTAAGTAAATGATGATGGTTAATCACCGCAACTTTGAACATCATGCACTGCAGAAGCGAGTTGTATTTATTAAAATAAAGCTGCATTCTTATTCAAAGAAACTGAAATCAGGAGCATCTTTGTGTTAAAATCAATGGGTAAGTAAGTACACAAGTTCTGGCTTTGACTGTAGGTTAGATCACTACTGTCAGTGCTGTAATACGAAAGCAAATCCACACAATTCCTATTCAACACGGAGCAGGCAAACAGTAAGCTAAGGACAGGTCTAACCAAAACAACTTAAACATCTCAACACCCATGAAACACAACACTGTTACTTAAAAGATGCACAAACTCAAGCCACCGTATTTCTTACACGCATACTGGTGTTCAATTTAACGGCCAACCTTTACAGCTACCTTGTCACAAAGCCTGAAAGTTAGATGCCTGTGGATTGCACATTTTATAGCAACATACCTGTGGACTGTGAAGATCTGTTGTCAACATGATAATTGAGTAAGCTAAGACGTATGCAGTATCTGCACTAGCAAAAAGAGTTTGCCTGAATCGGGGAAGGAGAAAAAGAACAGCAAATTTAACATACTATGATTTTTAACTTATCATTCAGCTTTCCAAAGTTCTGAATATAAAGTACAGCTCACCCTTGGTTACATTCTAAATATCTAGCAGCAAATTTCTCCATTAGGCGATCAATTTTTTGAGCCTCTCCTGGAAGGCGAAATCCTTCTAGAAACATGCGCAGAGCTGAAACAAAATCCTTTCCTGAAAAGTCGTGCTGGTCTACATATGCATACATGACTTCTTTGTTAAATTTATCATTGTCTCCCAGGAACTCCCCAACCTGAGTCTAAAATAAGAATAGAAAAGACAAACCAGTACATTTACACTAAAAACCCCAACTATTTAAGAACAGCCATATTGCCCATTTGTTTCACAAAAAGAGGCCTGTACGTAGTTAACTAAGACATTCCTGCTTCTTCTCTGCTCTCCAAAACAAAGTATTTTGGCTCTATATTCCATTATAGTGCTCTCCTACATGTTCGTACCTGCCTACTTTACTCCTTCGCTGGTTTTATTCATGTACCCTTTTTTTCCTATTGGATGAATTCCATATGTGCACAAGACAAAGTTGGTATTACCAATGATCGATTGTTCCCTGCTGTATTGATTTTTGTAGTTAGGAAAGTTACTACAGGAATGAAAAGCTTACTGAACTCAACTTCACTCCTACTAGACTACAGACCTCATATACATGCAAGTGATGCTCAAATATAAATAGCTGGTACTCAGATACATCCAGTTGATCACTGTCGACACAACACATTACAGTGACAAATAAAGGTGTCTCTATATGTAAACTGAGGTTAAAATTTTGTTTTGATGGCTGATTCTAAGTTCTAATACTGAAATTTGTGACTTGAGTCACAGCTGCAAGCCCTTCCTTGGAACACAACGGGGGTGGCTACTAAGCACAATGGCGCAGACTGCTGTTTCAGAAAGCTAAGGTTTTCACGACAACACCAACATGAGATACTCCCACCCTCCTCAGCCAGATATTGCAAGACCCTCCCAAGTCCAGCAATAGCTGTTAGCTCTAAATAAAATCAAAGAACTAATCTAGATTAAATAACTTTCCTTTGGGAGGCAGCAAAAATGCTTTTCATGTTGTTGCACCATGTTATTTTTTAGCAGCCCCTTAAGGACAGTTACTTCTGGCAGTCCCTTATTGGGCTGAAGTAAATATAGGTTAGCAAGTTGCACTAAGTATCTAGCCACTATGTGCAAGTCTTGAGTCAGTCTTTTTCTCCACTTCACTGAACTGCGGAATACATACAGTCCAGGGTAGAGCCATGCATACTCCCATTCCAACTCCTGGAGCGTACAAAGAGAAGTTTCCTTTTTTCCTTCGCTCTACAAGAACGTTACGTGCTTTCCAACACTACCATGGGATTTGCAATTGGTATTAAAACATCAGCATGAGCAAAAACAACCATCAGGAAAAGGATTTTCTTACTGAATCTAATCTTTCCTCTTGATGCAAGAACTGAGCAATATCTTCAGGGGTAGTGCCAAGCATTCCTTGTTCTTGCAGGTACTGAATCCCCCTCTTTGGTTTCTTATTGAATCTGTATAATCAAGATCAGGACGGAACGAGAGTTAACCCTTTTATCCATGCACAAAGCCTTACCTGCTTAAGCAAAAAGATTCAATCATTTTGGATGAGATATTGAAAACCTATGTATTAAGTACTTTCCCTTTATCAAATTGAGCATTAGATAGGAATGAGCTATTCCCTTCATCACTGGATGATTGTATATTTTTTCCCCTATAAACAGCCTCCTCCTCCTCCACGCTACGTAACTGCCCGCATGGCGTCTAAGCAGCTCCCAGTAAAGAGACCTAAACACTATCATTTACTCTGGCACTTGTGAAGGAAAAAATATTCCACAGAAACTGCAATGTCTTGGCTTGGAAAGGAGCAATTAAGCTTTGTAGCTTTTTGTTTGCTCTAGGAAACAATCAAGAAATCCATGAGTTGCCTGTAAGAATGGAGATGTACAAGACAAGGGACCAGGTAAGTGAAAGAAACAGAAACCCTACAGGACTAAGGCATGTTTGTTCAGAACTTTACAGCAGCAGACTTGTGGTTTTGCATAAAGTGACCTCAGTGAGGAATGCTGACAAGGCTGAAATCACACAGCAGATTCAGGTCAGACTGCCCTGAGAAATTATACTGTCCTCCAGTTCTCAATACGACAAGTTAATTAATCACAAGGAAGCATCAGCTTAAGCATACAGACACTGTCACCAGTAATGTGTACGTGAAAACGTGTTGTATTCAACTGATCACCAGTTCAATGTCCTTTTTATCCAAATACAAAAATCTTATTTTTAGACAAGCAGGTCTGGAGAAAAAAGAACAAACATTCAGAGTACTCATCTTCTAGCTGTGAGGAATTAGGTTAACACAAAACACTGTTGACAGGCTCCAAAGGGGACACCATTCAGCACTCTTTCACCAGAGGAAGTGCTGTTACATCCAGAGATTTTTTCCTAACACAAGATGAGTATCTATGAGGAGAAGGAAGAAAAACCCAGGAATCTTCATAGCTCCAAAAGAATCCACCCTCCCACGGGTGACAAAAGGGCACTCACAAGTCAATTCCTTGTTCTATTATTTCCTTTTGTTGCTTTAGGACCTCAAACTGCTCTGGGTTGTCAGTGCCAGACATCTGTGTGCTGTAACTGCCAATTCCTGATGAAGCAGTAGAATCCAAGGAATTTAAGCTTCCGTATCTGTTAATTGTCTCGGGGTGTTTGGTTTCATTGCTGTCCTGTTCCGCTGGTTTTTCTTGGCCTATAAATTGGAAAGGGTTACATGCATACCAAATACATAGGGTGAAAAGAAATGAAAATCACAGGTTGTTCTTCAAATCCTCCCTGAAGGCTTCTGAATTTACTAGGGTTACCTTCAGTGATCTGTTCATTTTTCTGTAAATATTCTGCTTTGGTTTGGTTGGAAAAAAGAAAAACTCAGTACAACATATTAAGGAGGATTCTTTCAGTCCATCACATACCTGAAATTCAGATCTTAAATGACAACTGCAATTTGCAGGCAGATTATTTTCAAATCCTCTGTTACGTCTGACCTGAGCAAATCACACTGTTTTGCGTTTCTGAAACAAAGTGCCTGAAAGTGTTGCTGATCAGACATGCTAAGGAGCTCCTGCTCTCAGTGCACCAAGACAGCTGCACTAAGCCACCTCTAAAAAGGTTATTACTTCACCCACCAACTTTAAGCGCTTAATCTGAAAATTCTAGCATAACCTTAGTACATCTCAGGTCAGATGGAAACGAGATTAAAACAAGTAACGATTTAGTTACTTCACTGCATACAAGACAAAGTTCTACAGCTATATATTAATAACTAAGTAAAATGCTCCCCAACCATATTGTTTCTGTAGGAATTTAATCAATATGAAGTTATATAAAACTAGGGAAGCTTCAAAGGAAGTGTTGTGGTCCTTTTAAAATTAGAAATACAGAAAACAACAGGACCTAGCCCAGAAAGCCAATCGTATCCGGGGCTACACCAGAAGTGTGGCCAGCAGGTCGAGGGAGGGGATTCTCCCCCTCTACTCTGCTCTTGTGAGACCCCCACCTGGAGTACTGTGTCCAGCTGTGGGGCCCTAAGCATCAGAAGGATATCGACCAGTTGGAGCGAGTCCAGAGGAGGCCACGAAGATGTTCAGAGGGCTGGAGCAGCTCTGCTATGGGGACAGGCTGAGAGAGTTGGGCTTGTTCAGCCTGGAGAAGAGAAGGCTCCGGGGAGACCTTATAGCACCTGCCAGTGCCTGAAGGGGCTACAAGGAAGCTGGGGGGGATTTTTACAAGGGCCTGTAGTGACAGGACAAGGGATAATGGGTTTAAATTGAAAGTGGGGAGATTTAGATTAGATATTAGGGAGAAATTCTTCACCGAGCGGGTGTTGAGGCACTGGAACAGGTTGCCCAGAGAAGCTGTGGATGCCCCATCCCTGGGAGTGTTCCAGGCCAGGCCGGATGAGGCTTTGAGCAACCTGGTCTAGTGGAGGGTGTCCCTGCCCATGGCAGGGGGGTTGGAACCAGATGGGCTTTAAGGTCCCTTCCAACCCAAACCATTCTATGATTCTATGCTTTGCAGTGTAGGAGCTTTCTAGGAATTCATACCATTAAGAAAAGACAACTTGTTCAAATTACACCAATCCAAACTTATCAATATTTCTATCAAAGTAAAAAAAAAGTTTATTCTCTCTTTTTTTTTAAACGCAAGAAGTTTTACCAATCTGTACCCCAGAAATGTCTGGTGCAAGAGGTTTTACGAATAGTGAAATTCTTGCAACACCTCTTTACTAAAGCCAGAAGAAACATGTCTTGTATCTTACCAAGTGTTGTCTGAGAATTGGGATTTACGTATTGATCCTTACTCCACTCCACCATGCACTTTAAGATTGATACCAAGCATTCCAATCCTTTTTTTCTCAAACTCAATTCCTAGAAAATATTTCAAGCGCAATACATCAGAGAAATTGAGAGTTTAGTCTTAACCTATCATTCCAAGAAACATGAAGCTTCATAAAGCTTGATGGGATTTTTACCTGAACATTGGACATGCCAAGTTCTTGGCTACCCCTCCCTTGAGCAATTTTTGATAGGTCATTAACCAGCCTCTCAAATATATTTGCTGCATTTAAATCACAATCGTAGTTGACGTAGATATCCACTACGCTCTGGGCATCTATAAACAAAGTGACATTGTCAAACTTGGAACAAAACCGACATCATTCAATAAAAGGCAAGTACAGATTTGTTATTTAGCATAAATATGTAAAAACTAGAACCAAACGGTCCTTAATACCTGCACATATCCTTGTCAGTGTTTGTATAACCATCCATTTATGATCAAACGAGCTAGTAGAAGTTTCCAAGATATACAGGAAAATTTCTTTGAAGAAAACCTAACAAATATTCCAGGAAGAAGGGGGGAAAAAATAAAATCTATTACAAATGCAGTCAGTGACTTTGATGGCCAATATTCTGACACACATAATTCTGAAAGCAGCACTTCAGAGGTACAGGAGATAAGGAAAAAAACAGGAAAAAATAAAAGGAGGAAAGGAGGAAATACAACTTATGTTTTACACATTCATATTAAGAATTCGAATTATCACTTAGGTACTTCTGGAGTTCTGTCCAGCTGAAAAATTTGCTTTGTATTCTGATCACTCTAAACCAGAAGAACTGGTAACGATGTGAAGCCCTGGACGACAATTTAGCCTACCAAGAAGTCTAAGCTGCTGTTAGATTTGAAAAGAATTTGGGCTTTTGAAAGGAGAGATATTACATCACCACAAAAGATTTTCTCTATGAGATGATGGTATTATGGCACAAACATAACAAACAGACATTTATGCCAATTTAAAGTATTGGACCTTCATTAGAAGGGAAACGCACTGACACAAAAGAATCACCCTATGGTATTAGATTACTGGAAGGAGGATACTGGTCAGGCACAGCATAAAAAAATGCAGTAGATGCATTAATAGGAAAGCTACTCTTCTCTAAGAGAGAGAGTGGTTTTCCCTGAAATTGCCTCAGTACAGATGTTTTTATTTGGAACATGAACTGTTTTAGCTCCTCTCAATTCCTCACCCAATCCATTAGGTGTTGTAGGTTGGTCATCTCAGCTGAGCACGCCTAGCAGCTAGGGTAGGCTTTTCCTCACTTCTTCCCTAAGCAGCAGCAACTGCTTCAAGAGCACATGAACTCCAAAGGCGCACTGCTACATGGCATTACGTCACCATCCTACACAGCATTACATCGCCGACCTGTACTTGGGAGAGCTCACCTCTCCAGAGCCAGCTGCGGCTACCAAATCCACCAACGGATGTTTTTTTCAGAATGTTGCTGACAGCAGCACGTAAACACTCAAATATGCAACTGCCCCTGGTTTTCATATTAGCTATTCCCTTACACCACAGACGTTTTACAGAGATTTTTATGCTATTAGCCAGGTGGAGATCAGCATAAGGCTGGTTTCGCTTTAAGTCACGTGCTGGAGGAGAAGCAACACCACCGATTTTTAAGAAACCTTGTTGGTAAGCTATTTCCTCAAGCAAAGTGTGCTAACAATATTTTCATTTTATTGACCTCTCTAATGAGAGGCACACAGCACAATCCCAGTTATTAGCTTAATAAGGAAAACTTCCCGATGAAACATAACGGCTTCAACACAGAAGATCAAAGACTTCCAAGTGCTTAAATATACTCGAGAGTACTAGACTGGTTTTAGCCACAACTTTACGTAATCCAAACAGAGGAAGACATAAAATTTTAATAATGGTCATGCTATGAGCAATCCTTAAGTTACATATTTGCTTTTTTCTGATTTTTTTACTGAAAGACAGTAATGTTATATACCCTCTGGAATCAGGAAAATATTTTTTTCTGGTAGAGAATTAAAAAAAAAAGTCACTGATGGAGCAGAGAAAAGAGTTTCAAGTATAAATATTAAACCCAAATCTAAGGTAGAAGAGAAATTAGCTGGAAGGTCTGCATACTACAAAAGCACTTTAGATCTCTCTGCTTCTGAGACAGAGCTCACTTCTTACTTCTGGTGACAACTCCGGACAAGCCTATCTTGGAATGACGGCTTCAGAAATTTAAAAATGCTATCTATCACTATGTTACTTATCACAATTCATGTCACAGAGTTGAGACTTTATTCTTAGTGTATTGGAAAAGTAAACTAGAAACACTAATTATTTAGTTTGGTCAACTGAAACTAAGAGTTTTAAGATAGCTTATTAACAGTTATGAAAGGGTGGTAATGCTAAGCATAGCTAAATAACACCTGATACCTAGGGCTTGATTTGCTGCAAATATATTCACTGACCCATTTAGAAATACAGTTACAATACCATAAAGGTACAACTCAAACTCACGAGGGCAGTGTTGGCTGAATATTTAAGTCAAAGGACCAAAGAAGGGTCATTTTCCCCAGAATCTGAAGCTATTAGTTTAAAATATGCCAAAAATGTCTTAAAACAGATGAAGAAAGCAGCCTCAATCCCAAAATATATAGATTTTGCATATTATAAATCAGAGCATATGGCTCTCCTTACAGCTCCGAGACACAAACTGAATGTGAAGTTATCTACTTGTCTACCCACATCTTCTGAATAACCTTTAGGATCAGCAGCTGAAAGAAGAATAATTCTTAGCTCACAACCAAGAAAGAGAGTAAGTTTCTAGAAACTGCTGTCCCCCCATAATAGATGGATACTTTGGCAGCACCAAGCTTTTGCCTTTCCTATTTGTGAGGAGGAAATGCCACCCTGCTATGTAGTGATGGTCCTAATTTAGCATATTCTAGAAGCTGCTACAATAGGTAGGGTATGCTATATCCAATTTTCCTCAGATGTATCTTCATTTTTTGTTTGGAATTTGGGGAAAGGATGGCAGCAATGGAAGCTCATCAAATTTCTGTCAGGGAAGCCGGATTGCAACGCGTTTACCACCTACGCGCTGACTTGTAAGCTCTGAGAACACGTAGCGGGTCCAACGCTTTCTGGGAAGCGGGTTGTGTGACTAGAAGAGCAGCTCGGCCCAGGCTGTCTGATGTGCTGAACACTGCGTATGCACTACAGGCTTGCTGAGCACACACAGCTTGTCTTCAAAGTCTTCAAAATGAATTTATTTTCAAGGCACATTCTATCAATCACCAAACTTGTATTTCTATCTAAGCTATGCTCAAGGAAATACTGGAAAACGTATTGTTTCTTGCCCCAAAAGGCACCAGAATAACTTGGTAATTGATACGAACACGATACCCTTCTGACACAGGGCTGGCAAAATGAGGTTCTTCCTCCAAAGCTGCCACAACGTATCAACTTATACAATGACATCCACAGATGATGAAATCCCTGAATTCAAGGTCCTCGTAACAGCAACATTATCAACATTTCTAAGCATCTTTTCAGGTACTTAACCTCCACACTGACGGGGCAAATCTGCAAGCTTCAGCACTCACATCAACTCCCATAACACAGCATTACCAAAATGAAGAGCAGGAACACGCTGTGCATACTACTTACTCTACTCACCATGGAATTAAGATCTTTAACACATGGGACACACACAAGAGAGTGCTCACACCCTAAGGCATAAAAACTAGAAGCCAAGCACAAAGCTGCTACATATGTCTAGCTTTCCCCTATGACTTAGGGGAAAGTCATATATATCCACCAGTGAGAAAATCTGCAATGTCTGTCAGGACTCCAGTAACTCTTATTGCTAAGAATACGGACTTAGGTCTACTTATGGCCCAAAGAGTAACTCGTGTGTAGACCTTTTGCGACCTGAAGAAACCAGATTACCTTACTCAGGACATATATTGATGTAGGCCCTGATATACAAAGATAAATAGCTACAATAATCAAACAGCAGGGATTTGATTCTTTTTCCCTAAAGAAAGAAATCTGTTCAAGTGACCTCACAGAGAACTGATGATGCATTTCAAGCAGGTAATTTTTTATTCTAAAATTCCTTTGCAAAACCATATATTACATACACTTTTTGTAAGTGTACTCCTTTTCTTAATTTGTGCTACGTAGTACAGAGCTGAAACTTCCTAATAGCATTATTGAACACTGGTTGACAGAGCTTATCCATAAACTTACTGACTTCTGAGTTTCAGCCACATTCTGTTATAATACCAAGCCACAGCCAACAGAAAACTTTGCTCTTCAATAAAGAAAACTAACTCAAATAATAACAGTAGCGAGTATGGGCATAATAAATTATGATTGCAAAAAATTCCCCTTAACTTCATAGTGTAAATCAAAGCATGTTTTGCACTGTAAAATCTCTTAGTTTATGTTGATGTGTACAATTAAGTGATGAAACAGCCTAGTTCTTTATTAGCTACTTCGTTTTGTGTTCTAGCTAAAATACGATGGAATTATTTTTAAATAGCCCTTCAAAAGTTTCCCCCATCACCTTCCACTTCACCAAAGAGCACTACCGCGAGTGTCACATTACTTCTGATGTTACAGAGCAAATCTTACTTAATCTAAGTATTCCGCAGGAAATGCAGTTGTCTTTTTCAAAGGGGGTTTCAAGGGCATTACTCCAAGTCCATTGCCACTGGGTGAAAAAGAGCTTCTATGCATGGGAATATGTGGCAACTCTCACGCAAAAGCTGAGATTCAGAATGGAAAACACTTTAAGCAAGACTAAGCTACGCACAAATATCAACAAACGTTCACTTAACACCCCCCCGCACCTTAAATTAGACATGCATGCAACATACCTCGATCTGCATCTTTAGATGAGTCTTAAAGTTTGACAGGAGGGTAAGAAATATGGAAAGTGAAAGTTCAAAAACTTCCGGAACTGATGAGACTCCATTTTTTGACAGTGCAACACAAAGGTACTGCTTAATAGCATTAATAAACATCTCGTTTGTCCTGAAGACAGGTCCTGCATTTTGCAGAATGGAAAGAAGCAACTGCAATGACAGAATCTTTGATCGCAGTTCATGAGATCTAGAATAAAACAATACAGCGTATCAGCTCAGTGCAAGTCACAGAAATTAAGACATTTTATTGAAAAGTCAATACACACCACCATGATTTTGCATGTGGAATGCTCAGGAAATGAACTCAAATTTGACACAATCCGGTGCAGAAAAGCTGTTGATCTTTTTTGTTGAAGTGGTCACTCTTCAGCCAAGAGTAACCTTTTCCAGTTGCTGTTTCTCTCCATTTCCTTTGGAGCCACTCTCTTGGGCAGCACAGCAGTGCAGATACAGCAGCGACAGTAGGCAATGCTGCCCATCTTAGAGAGGACGAAGGGAACATTCCTCCCTTTGATTGGATTTTTGGATGATCCCATCTAAAATATCCAGCCCATCTACAGAACCCTGGCTACTAAAAGGTGGAAATTCCTCCTCCTCTGTTTCCACGAGTACGGAAGAAGAGTTGAGGGACCACAAAGGCAACAGCTGTATTGCCTGACCTACTTCCTCCCAGCACTGAGATGTCTTTTCTCAAAGACAGTGTTTTATATTGTTTATCAGTCACTGGCCCCATCCCACTCCCAGAGCAGCTACCATACATAACATGCCTATTTAAAGCACAGCAATAGCAAAGTCAGGCAACTGCAGTGTTGTCAAGTGCTCCACGGTAACATTATGCTTCTTACAGACCGAAGTAAGCTAGAATTCATGTCAAAACCCAAACCCAACAACAACAAACCACCTCCCCAAACAACAAAATAAACCCCACACACAACAGTGTAAAGGGAATTTGTATCTATGAAAACATAAAGCAATTTAAATAGCATTCTTTCCTCGGATTCCTGATGCTCCTTCCCTCTTCTGATCATCCCAAAAAAGACTATAGCTCTTCCGAGGAGCAATACAGACACAAATGGCTTTCCCAACAAGACAACCCACAGCTTTCATTGAACATCCACCCACTGACAGAGAACAGTTATGAGACATAAGGAACAACGACAGGAAGGTTTTCACACAGCCCAGCCCAAGTCAACACGTGACGCACACGGTGGCGGGGCATTTGCTGTGCGCTGCAAAGATATGAGCTTAATGAAAAAACACGGAACTCCAGCCTAGCTACAAACAGAAATGCAAATTAATAGCAAGTATGTTGCAAATAAAGTCAATGATTCCTGCACGGTGGCAAACGAAGTGGGATGGCGGGGGTGGAATAAATCTGCAAACACTTCAAACTCACAGCATATAATCCCAAGTTTACACTTCTTGTCTGAAGAAGCAAAATATAACCAGTCAAAATGAGTGAGGAACTTGTTTCTCCCATTCCTCCTAATAGGCTGCATGTCAAAGTAAATGCCCTAAAACAGCTCTCGGTGGGAGTTCAAGAAAAAGCCTGGCTCCGGACACTGCATCGCCGCATGGAACCTAACATAGCAATCTCCTTTGATGCAAAAGGCTTGATTTTTGCATCACATTGTATCAAGTGTGCAGACACCACATGACCAGAACATACTTTTGGTATGAAACATAAGGATTTAAATACGAAGAGAATTTCAATCCTAAATAAAAAATTAAATATTGCCTACCTCCAGCAAGTGTCAGCTCGTAACTGAAGTCCTAGCTTGCTGGTCTTACCAATTCTGTATGATGTGTAAAGTCCACTTAATTTAAAACAAGGACTAAAATCTAGTAAGTGACGCTTCAAGACACTTCTCCCCTATCTTATTTTATTCCAGAGAAAAAGGAGATAAAGACATTAAGCAGGGTCCCGGCAAGCACAACCTTGATCTCAACACCCAGCCCTGTGATTTTACACTAAAGCTCCATGTCCAGTTACTTAGAATTTAAAAATATTTTCATTACAGATTTCATAGCTAATTTCACTGAAAAGATGATTTTTAAAGAGGCAGACAAGACTATTTAAAAAGTGCTGTAGATATCCCACGCCTCCTCTTCCAATTACAGCACGTTTGTAACAGTTCAAAAAGCCATCAACGCCTCACAACCACCGATACATTCTAGACACTTCTCCAAACACAGGACGTCTTCTAATGCCTCTGCAGCTAATTCCTGCTGCCCTGAATGCCATTTCCTCCAGTTTGTTCCATATGAAGAGCTTAATCAGTCCTAATGCGAATGTGAAGGACTCCATGGATTCAGCTCCAAGTGCCTCAATAGCTACTGCTGCTCTTCCATGGGAAGTTAATCCATTAAAGCCTTTAATAAATGGACAGTCTTAGTATCAGAGAACTGGCTAAATTTATCATAACCAGTATCAGCCTCAAAGCAAGGAGCTTATATTACGATGAAGTAGAGTTGGGGATGCATACTGGATACCCAACATGCAAGAGATGTAAGAAACTGTGGGGCACAAACAGCAACAGTTAGGAACCTAGGTATTACTTAAAAGGAAAACATCAGCCATGACCGAAAATACTTGAAGACCTTCTCTAGAAACCCTTCTGAAAGGCGTTGTAAAGGGCAACTAGGAAGAACTTGATGTACTTAAGAGAAAGCATAGGCATTGTGAAGAAACTGCTAAACAGGGAGATGAGCAGCAGCAGTCACTTTCATTCAACATATAAAAGATGCATTAAAACACAAAGCACCTTTTTTCTAAGTCTCTAGGTCCTTTTTACCATACCATTATTTCTTCAGTAACTGAGGACCCTCAAAAATCTTTTTAACTATTTACTTTTATTTTCAAACAGAAAAGATTAGTTATGAGAATTCTTAATTCTACTTACTTTGGATCTGGCGGTCCATCCGACAGGGGCTTCATGGAGAGTTTACACAGTGACCTGAATACAAGGAAGGCATCCTTTTGTAAAATGTGGGAAAACTTAGCACCAGGGGTAGGTCCTGAAGAATTTCCAGATTCCTAAAGAAGTTAACATATTTCAGTATTCCATTTTGCATTAGCAGGGTGTCTAGGGAAATCCCCACCTCCTAGCAACAAGAAGTTAACATATTATACAAATATAACCAATTCACTATGGCTTTATGGTCTCAAGACAAAAAGTAAAACAAAAGTATTTTGCAGTCCAGATAAAAAGAACAAAATCCCAAGTAGGAATTGCCAGCTCAGTAAAAAGTCAGAATTAATTAAAGCCTGTCATGAAATTAGGTAGGTCAAGTTTAAGTGAAGTAACTTGCAGTGAATTGCCTTCAGACATTTTCTGTAGATAACTAGCTCAAAAAACCAGAAACACACGCCTTGACATTTTAACAGAATGTAAGTAGTTACATATTTGTGGTACGATATAGTTGGTAAAATTTCTATGGAACAATAATCACCCCGTTATTAAGTACTTGCAATTCTGTATTGCTGTCCCTTCTGTAAGCAACATGTTTAACGTCATTCTTCTATTGGTATGCTGTATGTGACCATAGCTAATTTTTAATCTATTATTCCCAAACCTAATTACTCAGTACAATGAGAGCAGATACCCTCTGCCAAGTGACAGTGCATACATGCTGATATCTGATACAACAGTATATACAAGAAGTATATTTTCACATCTTTTTTTGTTAATGAAAACGGAATCCTCTCAAATGTGAAACTTTTCATCTGAAATCAGGGCAGTAAGATCATGCTAGAGGCTTGAAATTGCTATTTATCGTTTGAAAAGAGCACGCTGAAATTATACAAGTATGTCTGTAATTGGCTATGTTCTTCACTTTGTATGCTGAATGCCAGCCTTATAGTTTCACAGGAGCACTTCAGAAAGCACGGAACAGTGTGCTCTATGGGGCAGCTAAAAATATGCTAGGATAAAAAAAGGCATCACATGCAAAATTTACTTATAACAATTTAATTTATGTAGTGCATTAAAACGGAATAATGCTTAGAACGTGAGTTAATATTTGAAATTCATCTGAGCAATTTGTTTTACGGAATTAAACACTCTCTACACAAGTGTTGGGCAACGCTTACAATATCCTACTTTATTCAGTATTTCCTCATTTTTAACTGCCTGTACCTGAGTATCGTTGGAAGAGACAGATAACCTGTCATCAGGTAAAGATGGTGTATAAGCAACAGAAATTGGAGTCCCTGGAATTCCATTTGCCTGAATGTTTTCACTGTCACTGCCATCCTCTAATGATACAACTGTGCCATCACCACCTGCACTTTCAGCAGTCCCATCCACATCTATCAGAAAAGATGTAAAAATTATAAACAAATGTTACCTAAGAATGCAAATTAAAAAGAGCATATAAATCTAACGTTTAAATATTAAACAATGAGAAGCGAAGTATCATAAGGAGGAGCTTAAGACAGAATTTACGTGGCATTAAATAACTAGAAAAATTCCAAATACTCAATTCCCACTAACGAAAATTACAATTAAAAAAACAGACTTATAACTTTATACTGTCAGGTTCACCATTCTACCAAGTTTCTGAGAAGTACTGGGGATGGGGCAGTCACTGATCTGACACACCCTTTCCCACAGATTGACAAATGTAGTGCTACACCGCTACTGCAGAGACAGACCCGTCTGTGAGGAGTTTAAGTAGAAACAAAACAGAAAAATAAAAGGAACAAGGATTGGTATTTTAAAAAGAACCTTAGTCTTCAACACAGATATTGTAAATTAACGTATGAAGTCTTGTCCATTTTACTGTTAAATAATGCACAGCTAAGATCAGACAACTAAAAGCGTTTTCTTCAGCATGCAAGTCTTACTTAAATACTGACATATTTTACTAAATATTCAGGAACGTTAGAATAATTATTAACGTCAAGATTCAGACTACAGTAGCTATTAACCAGATGTTAATATAATACCTCCAACTACTATGTTCACCATTTCCTGCACAATACGTTCAACAATTTCTTGCGCCTTCTCTTCACACTCATTGCTTTCACCGTCGTAGGTGTCTCCATCAGCTTTAGAAAGATCTTTAAAAAGAACAACGAACCCAAACAAATATCAATGAAAAAGTCAGAAATTAAGGAGATCTTTTACTTGCACTTCATATTTAAAAATTCAATTAATAGGAGAGTATACGGTTAAAAAAGCCATGTCTGAATGCTTTGAAAATAGTATTTGCAAGACATAAGCATTCCAGTGTTTAACCTACATATGGTAATTAATTCACAGGCCTATGCCAACAAAAGACATCTACTTTGTATTTTCACGTACATTAACCAGTGAAAACTCACTGGTTTTGAGATTCTTTAAAACTTTCCCAATATTGCACAGATGCAGAGAGAAATCTTTGCTATAGTGACTACAACAGAGTGTAGGACTAAAAATACTCACGGTAAACTTTAGCAGCGGTAACAAGGACAACAGGCATTTTGCATTAGTCAACTATTTGAAAATATACGCCTGACTCCAGATTTGGGAGAGGGGAAAAATAGACACTCCTCAAGCCTTTCTTTTTACAGACCTTCTCCCTCCCTCCCTCCATGAAACAGAAATACACACTGATTACTTTCTGCTGCTGTGGCTTGGTCGGCTTCTGTCTGTTCATTTTCAGCACTAGAAATATCAGATCCATTTTCTGCCTCTGTATCCTCTTGAAGGTTCTTGTCCACATCATTTGTGCTGTGGTCAAGCTCTCTCTCATGTTCTTTGGACAGCTGATCAGTCTGCGTGGGAATATGCCTCAACTGAGGTGACTCAGGCTCATGATGGCTTACTGGAGACTGTTGTAGATGGTGTTGCTGTCTGTGTCTTTCTTTTTCCATCTGTTTGGCTTCCTGAAGCTACAACAACATTGCAATCACGCAAGAATTCCATTATCAAAACAAAACAACGAGCTGTATACATATTGTATACATTATTTTATAAACATGAAATCTGTATTGACTCCGCTTACACTGTGCCTTCATAATGCTGCAACAGCTTAAGAAAATGCATCCTTTGTATTATTACAAATAATTTTATTATCACGGGATAAACCTTCGCAAGGGAGCTGCCCCCCAGCCATGCACACTGCACATATTATTTGCACATTTTGTCTATATTATTACGTGACTAGAAAGATTTCTTTTTTTTTTGCTTTGTTTTAATCATAAATGACTACTGCGGTGTTAAACATCAGAACAGCACTGGAGCATTTTGCTAACATGAATGTATTCCGTCTGCACTCTTATGGAGGCAGTGTGGCATCTCTCGACAGCCTGACAATAGAAACTGAAGTTGAATACATCCATTACATATAGAGGACCACTATGAGAAGTTTAAATCCTATACACCACTCCCAGCCACCAAAACCAAATTTCACACCTATTTCAGAGTGTAAAACACAAAAAAACCTACGTAAGATAACAGTTTTTCCCCAAAAGCACGTAAGATAGGAATGCCAAAACACTTTAATAATAATAACAAAACAAATCTTTCTGTATGGTTTGCCTTGAAGAGCTATTTTCTATATAAAGATACCGAGATACTCACTGCTTGATTTTCCATACGTGCAAAAATGACATTCAGCATTTGTGTTAAAGTGGCCTTGGCTGTGGTTTGATTGATGAGATTTTTGCTTGCTAGATAGATATTGTAACATGTTCTTACAGCCTGTAGCACTGTTCCTTCGTGGATTTCTATGTGTTGAGATGTTACTGCAGTGAGCAAAGCCTAAATAAACAAACACACATATGTTTTTCAGTCAAAACTTATCTCATCAATCCAATAGTTTGCAAATGAATATATATAAAAGCTGAAGTGCTTTTAAAATATAACCAAGTACACATCTTGAACTGCAGTTTAATTAACTTTTTCCACATACTCTTGCAGTAATTTTGGAACATCATACAGACCACTTGTATTACACTGAGAGTGCTTTTAATCAATGTATCTTGGAAATACACGTTTCACAGCATATAATCGCAAGAAGTAACCAACGGAGTTACCAGGCAGGTAGTCATCACAGGTCACCCTAGATTTTTCTAGACCACAGACCAAATATGGAAAGCAATCCAAAGAGCCCAAAAGTTGTTTTACAAATAAATGCAAATGCGAAGAACAAAGACTGACCCTGAGATTAGGAACAACCACCCTCTACAAACACTCTCTTTGGGTAGATGCTACAGTATTTTGCTGCCCCCTTCGTAGAAATTCACTTCTTGCTTTCCATTTGAACGAACAGCTGCCTTTTTTAAAAAAAAAACCAATAAAATATGCAAATAAAACTCTAAAAGATCACATAACACGGAAGTAAGGAACACATTATGTCCATGTGAGGTAGAGGCAACCTGGATTAAAGAGCAGAAAGAGATGAAAGCTGAGGATGAGCTATGAAGATATTGTCAGAGGTATAAGTTGGAGAGTGGAATGAAAGGGGAAGAGCCTGGTCCACAACAGAACAAACATGTTTATACTGATCATTGTATTCCAGTAGAAGAAATCAGGGAATTTTATGCATTATCAACTTCGACACAGTTAAAGATTTAATGAGACATTAAGGGAAAGTAAGAACGAACTGGAAAGCTCATACTTTAAGTTTATCACAGTTAAAACCAAAAGTTATTTTAAGAGTTGTGTAATTTATTCATCAAACCAATGCCTCATTCCTTTTAGTGACACTGTCAGCATGACAATGAGCTGAGTGGTGTGGTTGGCATGCCTGAGGAACGGGATGCCATCCCGAGGTACGTGGACAAACTCAAGAAGTGGGCCCATGTGAACCTGACGAGTGTCAACAAGGCCAAGTGCAGAGCACCTCCCCTATGGGGACAGGCTGAAAGAGTTGGGCTTGTTCAGCCTGGAGAAGGCTCCAGGGAGACCTTACCGCAGCCTTTCAATACTTAAAGAGGGCTTATAAGAAAGATGGAGACAGACTTTTTAGCAGAGCCTGTTGCGATAGGACAAAGGGTAATGGCTTTAAACTATAAGAGGGTAGATTCAGACTAGACATAAGGAAGAATTTTTTCACTGTGAGGGTGGTGAAACACTGGAAGAGGTTGCCCAGAGAGGTGGTAGATGCCCCATCCCTGGCAGTGTTCCAGGCCAGGCTGGATGAGGCTCTGAGCAACCTGATCTAGTGGAGGGTGTCCCCGCCTGTGGCAGGGGGGTTGGAACTAGATGGACTTTAAGGTCCCTTCCAACCCAAACCATTCTGTGATTCTATTCTACAATCTCTGTGTCAATGGGTCTGCCACCAAAACCCATTTATACATTTAAACCATTCACCACCAGTCCCTTCCACACTTCCCTCATACAAACACGTTCTACATTGGCCTACACATTCAATCCTGGTGTCATATTTCCACTTACCTTTCATTATGCTTGGTACTGTTCCACCTCTACTTTACTGCTATAAAATCCTGGGGGGGGGGGGGGGTGTGTGGTATGAAACTTGCAGTAATGCACATCTCTTCTTATCAGGTAATATACCTACATACCCTACATCACAGTAATCTCACACTCCAAACTCTATCCCCAAAGCTGCTCATATCAATCATGGCTCTGCTGACTTCTCCAGCTCTTCCCTATGTGCTTCAGAAGCAAACACGACTGCTCTGAAGGCAGGTAACTCCCAGTGATTAGATTCTGCACTGTCTGATCTGGCTGGAAAGGCTGCACACCTGTGCTTATGTCAGAATCCTACTTTTTCAAGTTTTGTGTATCATAAAGTCCTGAAAGCCCAAAACAGAAAGCTCCCTTAATCTTTCACTCATAATTCCGTAACAGAATTAACTTTGGAGAACTTAGTCTATGCTAGTTTAAAAAAAAAAAATAACATCAGTAACTCCTGAAAACAAAGCAGCACTCAGGCATAAACAGACAGCTATGTTTTCCAAAGCGTGACTGTTTGGGCCCAATACAGTAAGTATTTAAATTCAGTTAGGATTTATTTTACCCAATTCCAAAAGATAACGCTGAGACACACACACTTAAAATATGTCAGTTTAAGAACCACCTAGAATTTCTCACTTGGAAGATAAAGGTTAGCATTTAAGACACTAGTGAAAAGGGGAAGAGGGACCAAGTCTCCACCTCTTTTGTTCTATGTAATTAGTGAAGTTACTCCTTTGTGTCACCTTCTGTCTCCTTCTTAAATTTGGGTGATTAAGAATTCGATATTTTAAAGTCCAATTTTAACTTCCATTTCAGTTTAGTAAAATCTTTTTTTTCCACCCAACTTTTAAAAACAGAAGACAATGCGCCTGCGGGCAGAAAAAGATGAAAAGGCTACAGATGGATTATGTGTCTTTAGTTTTAATTGGCTTAACAGCCTGAATTTCATACTTTCTTCAGTATGCTTGTTATGACTACTAGAGCTTGGTTCTTTTCACACCACCTGATAAGGGGGTGTGTAGGCAAAAAAATGTTTACACACAGACACACATCTCCTTAACATATTAAACCAAATTCACTGAATAACTGCACCTTCTAGGCAGACTGAGAAGTCAGTCTTTGCAGCAGGGCATCTCCTTGCAGATATCTATTAAAAGAGTCCAACTTTGCCATAGAGGTCCTGACAGTCACTTCTTGGGGTTTCTTTCCCTCTTGAGCACTAGACATAATGAACCCCTAGTAACTACTATGCATGTTTGTAAACTGTGAAGCATTTTTAACTTGGATCTTTTGCTAATACCTTTCATATTCCTTCCAAATTAAAGACATCCTCAGGCTATTAGTCATGCTTACTTCATGCCTCAACACCACTTCTCTTCCTCTACTATCACAATCCAGCAGAAACAGGAGAACGTGAGACAGGAAGTATTTTACAATTCCTCTCGACAACATCCTTCCCTCGTGGGTACCTTTCATTTGGGCTCAGTTTAACTGAATGCCCTACATAACATCACCTCATTTTGTATCATAAGAATTCATCATTACCACAACGGGCGTGACAGTTGTCCCTGAGAAACCACAGGTTACGATCAGGAACGGACTCCTCTGAAACCCTTATCAAAACAGATGTTAGAAAACGAATCCTTACCTTTCTCACTTTATCAGTTTTTGTCAGATTACTCCCTTATTCTGTGGCCAAATAGTTACTAGGTCCAATGCAAGGAGGAAGAGAGGGGAGACATGAGTAAAAGACTCGGCACCAGGCCCCAGTTAAACAGGATTACACAATATCTCAAACTGACATGCAGCAATGAATGTCCTTGAGAAGTGGAACAACAAAAACTCCACCTTCCTCCCAGTCATGCACTTACTGCTCACTCTGCAACAGGTCTGGGGCATGAAGCCATCTGTGCTATTTCAATGGCAACACGTTAAAACTAAAACAGAACCAAAAAAAACCCCACATGTGATTTTCTGGTGTTTGGGTTTAGGGTTTTTTTTTGTTCGTTTTGAAAGTGATTTTAGTTGATTCAGACTATTAAATGCATGCCAGGACAAGGGATGGGGTAGGACAGTGTCTGGGAGCAAAGCCTGGATAGCAAAAAGCATCTCTGCAGAGGTCAGAACAGCAAAGCTACTGCAGTGGCTCTGCTGACTATGGAGTTGGAGCACAGGGTTGCTCTTTTCTATCATGGTAAAGATTTGCTGCTCAAAGCTTTCTGCTGCTGAATTCCCACTCCTTCTGGTCGCACTTACCTCATCTGTTTTCATCCAAGTATCTTCAGTGTGAGCTCAGGAGAGATGATTAAAAAAAAGCCTACTTTACTGTACTCCTCCCCTTTGCTGTTCTTCAGGCATGGAAGAAAACCGTTGTAAAAAATTGTCAGCACTACCTCATTATACTTCAGGTCCTTCCACAAAAGCTTTCTTTGTGACAAAGCCTGCAAAAATACCAACTGCCATCGGGCTCCAGTTACCCTGAAGCTACTGGCTATCACCCTGACTACTGTTTCCTTAGGCTTTCCTTATGGTCGTTCACACCTATTGTTCTGTATTTGAGAAAGCCCCCATTGTTCTGTACCTCTGCCTAGTTGCTACAGATAAAGCTTATTCATTTTTATAAGCTACCATCAGATGGATATGGAAAAGGAGTAAAATCATCAGGATCATTTACTGAGTTAAACATTATCCTGTATTTGGATGACACTTTTTTTTTCCTCCTTTAGCCTAAAGCATGTTTGCATATTTAGGTTATTTCCTATTATGTAAAATGAGTGTATTAGAACAGTACGGAAAGTATTGTCATTTGTGAAGCAAAAGTAATGTATTTTAATAATAAACTAAATGAACATTAATTCTCTGCTAAAAGCATCCAGCATCTCTCCGTACCTGTAAACCCTTCACTCCTCCCGCACTGAATATTCTGCAAGAACAGAATGGTTATGGTACAAGACGCTAACTACAAGCGGGAGAAACGATGTAAGAACACACAAGAGGCAGAGGCACTGACACACAGACTGCTGGGAAGCCCAGCTTTCATCTCAGGGTCCTTTTTTAATTCCTCTCAGCCAACTCTGACTACCTTCATATTTGGAAGGTTTATAACACAGTACAACCACCATCTGATCAGCACAGGCTTACTTTGGGTAAAATACCCGTAATTCAGTTGCCTGGTAACTCTTGAGCATTTGAGACAGTGGCTCTAACCCCTCTCTCCAGAACCGCCTAATTCCGTTTTCTCTGAGAAGGGCTACAGGGTTATTTAAAATAATACATGTTTTTAAAAAGTCAACTTGAAATTCAAACATCAACATGAAATAATGTATTACTATGGACTGACTTTCGGAAAAAACACTGGAGACTTGAGTCCTTAAACCACAAAGCAACAAATGCATCAAAAAACCTTCACAGATAAATAATTTTTTCCAGATGAGTGACGCAAGAAACCCAGAAATAAGACAGAATGCAGTAATGTCCTCCAAGCAACATTTGCTTTGTGAGCAAGTGATCAAACCATATCCAGCTTTTTACCATATCCAAAGTGTTTGGTCATTTATGTTATACATTTACCAGAGTTTTAAAAAGATCTATGTTTACCTAACTCAGTTTACCAACTTCGAAGACCTATGAAAATACACTGTAAAGGGATGAAAAATAGAAAAAATACAGTGCTTGCCTCCAGTGTGCTTTCACAGTCAAGACAGTGATTTAAATCAAGTGTCATACCATAGATTCTACACCAGATTTCAATAATAATGGATCATTAATTAACAGAGTATTTAAATAAAACCAGTATTTTTTTCAACTTAATATCCATTTTAAGAACAAATAATCCATATTCACAAGCATGTGATTAGTTAGCAGCACTGAAACACACTGAAGGATCATCACTGTGGAGACTGCAGAAATGAAGAACGATGTTCCAATTTTTCCTATTGAAAACAATATAAAGAATAGAAATGGTCGAAGAATATAAAGTTTCATTTAGTTTTGTCACTGGAAAGGTGTTCAAAATGCACTAGAAACTAATATGGAATTAAATGGATCCATATTTTACAAAACAAAAGCATTTCACGTCCAACCATGAAAACGTAATCCTTCTCTAAAAAAACAAAACTGCAAATGCTACAGGACAGCATTTTCAGGTTAAGTAACCAGTCCTAGCCATTAAATTTAAGATGATAGCCTCAAAATACAAAGATTCAGAAATAAAACCTCCTGCATCATTATTTCAATTCTCAAATCATTCCATAATCCACAGCTCCTTTTAATTTCAGCAGGAGAAATTAAGCTCCCTGTGAGCTTTTTATAGGAAAAAATAACGACACTGCTACATGATACTGTTGGTGATTAAGTTACTAGCATTCCACACTACTGAAACACAACAGGATATGGAACTGAAATGGTTTTTTTAAGGGTCTTCTCAATTTGGAATCTGTTTTCACACGAGTTTTGTTACACATCTTTCAAACCCATCATCATTCTCCTTATTCCTCAGAATTAGTCAGCTTTTACAGTTTTCCCATTCCGTAAGCCAACAATGAGTTGTCCTTTGGTTTTAGTTAGTTTCAAAAGGCAACTTCTGCAAGCAATTTTTGATTCAACTTTCCTTCCCCCACGGACACTGATCATACGGACAGCGTGACTAGCTGTAAAAAGACACACACACAGGAGCTGACCTGATGAAGAGTTTATTGCACACATTAGACTCAGAAAGTGGTCACTCAACTACCATTCAACCTTTCCACTACAGCTATCAAGCAAGCACAAAAATTTTTTGTTGTGAAACACGAGCATTTTAAGCTGTAAAAGAATCCAGAAGGCCAGACAAATGTAAACAGAACTTCAACTAAAACCTCTGCAGCTGTCAATAGGAATTCTGCACACACCCCCCACAAAAGCCATAGTAGCCCCAGCAGAGCAAGCCTGAAGGCAAGAAGTTTCAATCAAGGGCAGCTGTTTCAAACATAATTTGAATAAACATGGAAACACTAGCCTAACTACTTAGAATCACAGAATCATTCAGGTTGGAAAAGACCTTTAAGATCATTGTCTAACGGCTTACCTAACACTGCTAGTATCACCACTAAACCATGTTTCTACACCACATCTACATGGCCTCAAATACCTCCAGGGATGGTGATTTCACCACTCCCCTGGGCAGCCTGCTCCAATGCCTGACTGCCCTTTCAGCGAAGAAATTTTTCCCAATATCCAATCTAAATGGGGCTGTTGAGATCCAAGTGTAGGACCTGGCACTTGGACTTGTTGAACTTCATATAGTTGGCCTCAGCCCATTGATCCAGCCTGTTCTGATCTCTCTGCAGAGCCTTCCTACCCTCATGCAGATCAACACTCCCACTCAACTTGCTGTTGTCTGCAAACTGACTGAGGGTGCACTCGATCCCCTCATCCAGGTCACTGATGATAAGGATATTGAAGAGAGCTGGCCCTGGTGCTGAGCCCTGGGGAACACCACCTGTGACTGGCGGCCAACTGGATTTATCTCCATTCACCACAACCCTCTGGGCCCAGCCAGCCAGTTTTTTACCCAGCAAAGAGTGCACCCATCCAAGCCAGGAGCAGCCAGTTTCTCCAGGAGAATGCTGTGGGAAATGGTGCTTTCCTTCTGCCCCAGCAATCTGCACGACAACTGAACAACCAGCATTCTCCCCACCAACTGAACAACCAGCATTCTCCCCACCAAAACTACACCAATTCAAACCAAACTACAAGAGGAAGGAAAACGCCAGTTTTTCAGTCTGGTTCATCACGGAGTCTGCAGACGAAGAACGAGAGGGGCATTACAGAGATAAGACTGCAAGCAGAAACGGGAGCAGAAAAGGTAAACTGGCCACCAGCTATCAGAACTACTGCCAGACATAACCCTATAAGCTTAGACACCTAAAACCAGACAAACTACACTCAGTCTCAGCAAGACATCAGAAGATACCTCCTCAGAAAGGTATTTTCAGAACATCTAAGCATTTCTGGTTGTTAGGAACCTGCTCAAGATGACTCCACCCCTGGAAAGCCATCTAGTAACTAGCAAACAGCACCATGCGCAGATTCTTACCCAACTCCATCTCCCAGATCCTAGACTGAGGGCAGCAGCTATGTAGAGAGCTATCCTTTCAACATGCAGAACCAGTAACCCTCCAGGGCGGAAGGTGTCTGAGTGATCACGGTTCTCAGATTTTACCGTGGTGTTGGTGAAGCAGCTGCCCTCGAGGAGCACTGCTCATGTTGTGACTAACAGCCTGGGAGTGCCAGCACAGAAAGCAGGAGACCCAGGTCCACTGCCTTCCATCTCCCTGATGGAATTAAATTTCTTCCAAGAACATGCTCATCACCAGGACCACAAAGAGTCTGAAAGGACACATGATCAATCCTTCAAATCATACCAGAGAAGTAGCGTCTACACTCAGCCCAGATCTGAGTTATGAGGTCTAAAAAGTATGACTGACTTAAAAGTTCTGGTCTCTGCTATTTCTAATTTTGCTGATTTTTCCAGTGTCCAGTGTACTGGACAAACACAAAGTCAATGTCAAATCAGTACTCACCACTTTCCTAGGCATCTAACATGGCAATTAGTTAAATAGTCCAAAATGAGGCCACTAAATGAATTTACACACTGAATGCCTTTTACGCTTACTGAAGAATTTACTTTCTAAGCTATTTTCTTGAACAGAAGGAATATCAGCTCACAGATAACCCCTATCAGGCAGGGAGGACTGGAATAAGGAAACATTCTGAGAGAAGTTATTACAGTGAGAGGGAGATATAATGGTTTCAGCCCTTAAAAGTTTAAATCAACAAAACCTTCCATTTGTAAGATGAAAAATGTCTAAAGTCCTCAAAACAACACAACAAATCTAGACAACAGCAGCATAAACTAACATTTGTAACAACTATCTGCTGGAGAAGTAACATCAAGAAAAAGGAAGATATGAGCTATAAAAAGGAACAGGAGAACAAACTACCTTCTTTGCAGTACAACAAATAAATACAATCTGCAAGAAACGTCAACACCTCATGACAAATACACACTAGAATATGAGGTAACAAACACTCCATTCCTCATAACTAACTGTAATCGTATTCTTCACTGCTGCTCATCATCACAACCATTCAAAGACTACTGTTAGAGGAGCAGGGTATGGTATTTCCACAAGGTGGATAACTTCTATTAGATGGGATAATAATTTCTCGTAATACATACCCATAATTAATAGGTGAAATCAGAAAACTGCTAAGGTTTCCCAGAAACACTTACGTGTACAAACTCCACATGCAACGTTTACATTAGCTATGGAAAGAAATCCTACACCACTTTCAAGCAAAAGTCTATGACACAGCAGCAGAAAGCTACCATGGTAACGACTGACTGCCAGGTCTAATCGCATTTTATAAAACAATTCCAAAATGGATTTAAAAATCTGCTGCTTAATTACCATCTTCCCCACCGGGAGCGCAGGATTATTTGATAGTAATTCCTCACAATTAGAGAGCTCCACTGATCTGCTGTGAATGAAATTTCACTCAGTGGTCTGTACACAAGACTCGAGGTCACAACCATGAGTTCACCCAAAACGCAACGGCAGAAAGAAGGGAAGGGAGCATATGATGTGGAGTTTCCATCTCAAACAGACTCAAGTAAGTATTTTAAAACTACGAATGCAACACTTCTGCTTTTGAACTCTTGAGGCCATGGATGTCTTCCCACTGTCACCACTATAAATGCTGAAAGTATGAATCATATTACCTTTATTATTTGTAGCTGAACCCCTTCGTCTGTCTGAGGGCCTTGAAAACAGCCACATATTGTCTCAATAATTCTATCAATTAATTTTTTGCCTGGAGCTGTACTGTCTGGAGCATTCCCTGTCAAGTGCCCATATGCTATAAGTTTCTGGAAAGGAGAAAAAAAAAACCATAAACAAGAGCTTAAGAAATAAGTCAGCTTTTCATTACAATAAATAAATTCAATTGATAGCTCTAACTTGCACAGAATAATTAAAACAGTACATTTTACCCCAAGTCTCACAAAAAAATTAAATCCTTGATGTTTTAAAAGCCCTCCAGATATATTCAGATTTCACACAGCAACTGAAATACAAAGTTTGTCAGCAAGCTTAACATTAAAGCTTTGTTCATCAGTTAACAACATTTTAAAACAGGCAGGATTTTAGAAGTTAACTCACATCACACAGCCATCATATGTAGTCAGTACCAAGTATTTTTAAGACCAGAT